>JAABVI010000031.1:462500-1682732 GCA_012273795.1 Dendrolimus punctatus
CAGCTTTTTACTAAATGCATATGAAAGTATATACGGTAATTATGTCAAAATAATCAATTTAATAAAAAAATACTGATGTTACAGATAATCTCTGAAATGGATGGACTGATGTTGATAGGAAATTCACTGGCATCTGATGTTATAAGGAGAAACTTGGGCAGCAAAAAATTACTTTACTTTTTCGGGTTCCGGTAAAAAAAATCCACGCGGACGACGTCACAGACACAACTAGTTACGTATAAATTATTTTTAATAACTATATTTAAAAAATGCAAGTAAACGTACGATGACATCGACTCCTTTCTAATCAGTATTTCAAGATCCAAGCGATGTCTAAGTCTTAAATTTTTCAATAATGACTAAGCATCTCGGTGCCTTTGTTACGCCTGCATGTGTTACTTTCAACCAATAGCTTATTCGTGAAAACCTGACATTGACTTTCTTTTGTTAATTATAGTTATCTAATCAAAATATTGCTTGTAATAAATCCATCCATTGCACTACTTTATGGTATGTAAGATAATTATGTATGTCTTTTTATGTATGTAGGTACAAAAAATAGTATTGTATTATATGGTATCATGTATGAATACCGCACGCTTTATCTTATTATCTTGATACAGCCGTAGTGGCTTAGTGGCTAATGTAGTCGTATTTCAAACGATATGTGGGATCTTATTCTGACTGTAGAGCATTAATTAAGGAGTTTATATAACATATTTAACTGATATAGAGAGTAAGTACATACAATTGCTCAATAATAAGGCAAGATTTTCCCAAATACTAACTTACACCACAATAAAAAATAATGAAAATAAGACGTAATTGTCAAATTATGCTGTGTTCTAAAATTTACTTTAAAACACTCCCAAAATGATTTCATTTATTTTGAGTTATAGGATTACTAATAGGTTGATATCAAAGTATTTTGAAGGACAATTAACTCAAAAAGGTTTTTTATAATACAGGGATTGACAGTAATTTAAAATCAATATTATAGATAACTATATAATACGTAGCTATTAAACATTAATAGCTACTTCTTATTAATGAATTATTGTTCCATGCTAATTACAGCAGTAAATTTTTAAACCTCATAGCTTCGATGGTGACACAGAAAAGTATATACGTAAAATTATTATTTTTTTGACTTATCCCATTATCTACTCTAAGGTCCAAAGAGACAACAAATACCGAGAATGAACATTATTTTTAAATTGTTAGCTTTCAAAATTGCTTGGTTCCCAAACAAGTAGTCTGGGGCTGATTGATAAATTAATTAAAGGAATGATTGATAAGTGCTCGCGTCTGGTTGATTGATGATTTGTCAATAATTTTTAGGGGTCGACAGCAAGAAACGATAAGTGTGTGAAAGAACCTGTGACAAGGTCCATACTTAAATGAATGATGTGAGCTCGCCAAGCTGTTATTTTTTTACTTTTAAATAAGATAGTAAGGGCAACAGTCCAGTTAAAGTACCTTTAACGATTTAGATAGATAGATAACACTTTTTTGTACACCATTACAGAAAACTTACGCACTGGTATTATTCTAATTGTGTACAAAGGGCGGCTTTATCGCTAAAAAGCGATCTCTTCCAGACAACCCGTGGCAAGAATATTCTGATTAGGAGTGGCGATGGTGGCATACATAATTATTGTACGATTACTTACATTCCGTGCAGGAACGGAGAAAGAATATTATTTCTTGCGGCCGGGCGGCCTGTCCTAAAACGCGACAAAACAACCCACAGCCAGGTGGTAGGGTATTTGCCCAAATGGATGGCTACCATCCCTGGTCTAAGGTATGTCGCCATAACAACCTTGAGTTGTGTTCTCCATCTATGCCGATAAGTGACCAGGTGCCAGTCTCCCTTAAGAGAGCAGCAGCGCATTTCTAGCGGTTTTGGTGTTGCAAATGTCCATAGGAGATGGTAGCCGCTATCCGTCAAGTGGGCCGTCTGCCTGTCTGCTGACCTCCTGCAATAAAAAAAAAACACTTACAAATGTATCGGATGATAATATGCAACTATTTAAATGTATCGGAAACAATCCAGCATTTACTGGAGTGCTGTCCACAAAGTACGACGTCGCCAGACACGATCTGGAATCGACAAGGAAAATAAAGTTGACGGAGTCATCATTGTGTGAGATGCTGGCTGGAAGAGATACCAGGTCGTGTCTGGAAACATACTGCAATAAACAGGTAGAGGACGCCAGGAAAAGGAAATAAGTAAGTAAATCGGAGCAGTGATGACCATTGCCTTGACTACTGCACATAGCTAAAAAACGTAGCTTAGTTCAATCACTTTCAACAGTAAATATGATTGGTGGCTATCAAAGGCATCCTAGCAATGTTGTGTAGCGCATCTCTGATGGAAAGCACTTTAAGGCGTCTGGTCCGACAGTACACGCAACATTGCGCGCGACCAGAAGACACACGCATCCGAGTGTGAGTGTCCCACGCACCCGTGTCAACGGTTACAATTAAAAATGACTGGTTTTATCAGCTCAGTATACACCATTATCCACTGTACACGATAGTCAGCCGGACCCATGGGTCTTAAGGACACGGGACCTAGATGTGCATGTTTGACATAGATGCTGGCGGGATGCAGCTATGTACGGTAATTGTACTTCGACCTACCCACCTTTATAGTATAGTCTGTCACGTATATATATATATAGAGAAATATATATAGTACTGTAAATAATGTATTACTTTATCCGAACAAAACTTAATGTTAAGGTTGCTATGCCCAATATAAAAGAATACAATGTTCACATTACTCTGAATACACTAACTATATACTAAACCTAGTAGATTAAACTGTATATCCCAAAAGATAAAATATATAAAGGTAAATAATACCCTCTTTCATAACATAAGAGGAGGCGATTAAAATCAATTTACACGATGATAGTATAAGGTCAGTAAGTGTACCATACTATATTTATACCATGACATACTATACGGTGCTCCGTTTATTATGCGTAATTATGTATTTAACTAGCTTCTGCCCGCGGCTTCGTCCGCGTGGAATAACAAAAAAGAAGGTAAGCTAAAAAAACCCGATTTTGAAACATTCTTCATTGGTACTCCGCTCCTATTGATCTTATCGCGATGATATATAGCTAATGGGTTATTTACCACTGAAAGAATTTTCAAATCAGACAGTGGTTCCTGAGATTAGCGCGTTCAAGCATACATTCAGGCTCTTCTGCTTTATATGTTAAGACTATAGTTGTTTCTAACATAGAGGTTGTGTTAAATCATGTTCCTCTTTTATGAGCTAGAAAACAAATGAACCAAGGATAAATGCCTGTCTTTTGTTTTATGGGAGCAAATAAATTAATAAACAAACAAATTGAGAAAACATGGCAAAGGGCACATAGAATTTGAAAAATATATAGCCTATAACCATCTACGATTAATTCCGCGTCGAATGGTTGTGGTTTCATGCTGATCTGTCCAGTAGTTTTCGAGTTTACCTCGGACAAAGAAAACAAACTTAGCTTATATATATATACAATATAGATAGGTATATAGATATATAGATTATGTATGGTGTTATTATTACTACTATACTAATTTATATGTTTCAGGCTTGGCACGTATCGTCTACAATATTATTTCCAATTTAATAATATAAAAATTCACAGTTATTTTTTTATTTGAATTTAAGTATGCTTTGAGTGTTGATGACAGTTAGATATCATTCAATCTCATGAAATTATCGGGCCGTTGACATGTTAAAATTATTTTAAGGTGTTTTTACCAACGACACTATCACAAAACGGGTTTAAGAGTTTATTGATAATTTAAATAAATATATACGAATCTTATTTCTATTTTTATATATAAAGTTGTATTTACTTTTATATTAAGATTAGGTCTTTAAGATTGCAGACAAAAATTAAAGAAGGTGATTTAACCAATAAAACTTCCATGACTTAGTTCACTTGAGTTAACCCCATTCACGGTATAATTTAATTGATAAACTCATTTTATCCAAAATTGCTGATTTACAAAATTTGACAGTGAAACAAAATCGTTTGATGATCAAAGGTATTGAAATAACTTCAAAACCAGTTAAGCAAACCCCAGGCATATGGATAAAGATAATTACAATAATAATTTACTAAAGCAGATAATCATAAATTAAAGGACATTACACATAAATGAGGTAAGGTACTTACAATTTTTCAATGTTGAGAATCACCCTTATGTAGGGTGTCCACAATAAACCTGTCAATGCGAGACAGTCCGATACCGAACATCGCACTTATCAGAGGACATAACGTCTTCAATTTTACGACAACCTTGCTTGCTTGCGTACGCGCATAAATTTCACGGACACATCAAGCCTCGGCACTTACTTTATTTTGCCGATCACGAGAAAGGGACCGATATTTCAATGATAACGTTATTGTTCTGGTAAGATTATTGGAACATTTTTAACACTACTGGCCGATAATAAAGGGGTATGAGATTCAGTTCTCAACATTGCTCTTAGAATAAAATATAAAACCATACATATTTAACAAATTGACAGAAAGAAGACCAAGGTGATACATATGTACATACTGTCACGTCTGTTTCCCATTGAGGTAAACAGAAACGAGGGTTCCCGTCTTGCTACGATCTTGACAAACACTTTAGTTACATCTACTTCCATTAAGTTCTTCATATATACACGTTGGTATGGGTGTAAGGATCCTGTAAGGTGTAAAAATGAAGGTCACGCGAAAAAAATGTTCATGGGTACAAATGTAGTAAGTAAGGTAGTGTAAAAAAGAGTGATGGATGGATTTTGTGAATGTGATGGATTGTGGTATAACAAAGAACTTATGCCAGAATATAGGAGTATGTAAGGAAAAGGCACTTTACGCTTACCCAAAATAACTGGGAGACGGTGAAAGAAAAAGACAGAAAATTGGTTTTCCCAAAATGTATGATGTGAAAAATCTGTAGTTGGAAATATTTTTATGTGTATGTATAATGATAAGAAGTTGCTAAATGAATCATTTAAATTCTTGGCTTGTTTTTGAGACAGAGTAATAAAACTTAAACTATTATAAATTCAAAAAGATATATAACGTGTTTCATTTCAAATGACAATAAATCATAATTTTAGCAGTCTTACTCCATACAAAGTGTTTAGTACTATTAAATCAACCATAATGTCAAAATTTTAAAAAAGCAATTTCCGAACAAATTAATTACGATAAAAAGACAATAAAAACAGAACATCTTGTAAATATTGGTTCACTGACCTTGGTAAAAATGAACATCTTCCGCGTTTAATGATGAAGAGACGAGCTGGCAACATGATACATTTGGTCACTAACCTACCGATTTAGTCACAATAACAGATACATGTTGTTGTAAAATTCTGAAATGCAAAATGAGGTCCTGTAGCTAAACTAAAGAAGCTACCTTGATTCGTTTTTGTATTTGGGTAGAGTACGTCATGACGAAAATGTGGTCTGATTTATTGTCGTAAGGTCTGAAACACGCTGTATAATAGAGATATATAATTAGATAATAAATGTTATTTACTATCACAGAGAACTTTTTGGTTATCTGCAATTTGCGAATTGATTTGCTTGAACTGTTTTTTAAAGTACCTCATATCACAACTCTAATCTTGCTGGGACATATACGGCTAATAAAACTGAACCAGTCTGAATCCAATTTTAGGATGTAAGTGATACTCATTTTATAGCCTACTCTGATATGCCGCCGTTTTTATAATCTCGCTTTTACAAAAATATAAAATTATTATGCTCTTAACTCAGATAATGTAACTGTAGCATACAATTATCTCAAGGAATAAACCAATGACATAAAATTATTCAAGTATCAACCGGTTTAATATTTAAATCTTTCATTCAAGTTATTTGTGTGTGAGAAACTTTCATGGGAAATGAAAAATAAGTCGCGAAATTAAAAACATTATTGATTTGTTAGCTACCATTTTCATAGCAATCCAAATACCTTACTACCGTACTACACCTTGTGAATATAAAAAAGGCATTTTATATTAATCGCATATTTTCTAAATTGTTGATAGCTACAGGTATATATAGCATGGTGGCATGTCTTGCTGTGCAACTAGCAAGGTGAACATCTAGTATGGCAATGGTTGCCGTGCAACAACTGTGGTGTACTATGAAAACTCTTTTGTAACTTTCATAGAGATACTGCATTGATGTGTTTCGAAATAACTTATAAGTCATTCAGACATTATTATTCGTACTGCAAATTTTAATAAAATAAAACCAATAATATTGATTTTGTCGTTTATTATATTATGTCAACAACATCGTTCTTGAGTTGAGGAAAATATTTATTATTTAATTTTTACATTTACTAAATATTTATAATAAATTTAAACCTACATTTGCAAGCTACAGTGTAATAGTCGATGAAAAGACATCAATTATCTTCACTTTAGTGCGTTGATTTCAGAATAAATAATACAGCATACAAATGGCAAGATTGCTGACTTTCAACTTACATATTATATAGGAACTAAACTACGAACCACTAACTAGAATATTATAAGAAACATTCATAGCTGGACTTCCAGTAAAGTATTTGAATAAAATTATTTTCCTGTAAATTAGTCATCGTCTAAGAAAAACCGCAAATCTGCATATCAGGCAAGCACAAATCTAGATAGCTGAACACGCGTTCACTGCGTGGAATCGCACAAAAACCGGTCAGTGCAGCCAGTAACAGATCAGCCATGTTTCTAATTAGGCAATTCAACCGCTGCGCCGTGCTAATGGCTGGCCGTACGTTGCCATAAAACAGTACGCAATCTGATCGTGTGAACACGGTGTACCGCGGACATTGTCCGTGGACATGCGACGCTTTGTCACCCTAGCGCTGAGGCAGAGCATCTGATTTGTTAACGCGTCTGTTAGATTGCGTTCTTCTGCCAATGTGATTTTTTACTTTTTATTCGCTTTCAGAGTGCTTAAGAAAAGATTATCTTAAAAATTAAGTAATATTTGTTTATTAATCTACATATATACATAAAATCACGCCTGTTTCCCATGGGGGTAGGCAGAGACTATGGATCTCTACTTGCGACGATCCTGACAAACAACTTTCGCTTCACCTACTTTCATTAATCTCTTCATACATGCGCGTTTATTTGACATGCTTTTTACCTGGCCTTTTTTTAACAGTTCTGATATTTGTTCATGGTATGATCGTCTCGGTCTACCGGCAACAGCTCTACCATTGACAATACTGTCATTTACCTGTTTTGTGATTCTATTTTCATCCATCCTCTCTACATGCCCAAACCACCTTAACATTCCTTTTTCAACTCTTGTTATTACATCTTCTTTCAAACCACATCGTTCCCTTAGCACACTGTTTCTTATCCTATCATTCAAGCTAACCGCACATATACTTCTCAAAGCTCTCATTTCAACTGCGTTTATCCTACTTTCATGCTTCTTCTGCCATACCCAACTTTCACTACCATACATCAGGGTCGGCACCAACACACCTTTATGGACAGCCAAGCGTGCCTTTACAGACACTTTCTGGCTATTCATAAAAGAATTTAGCGCTCCATTCACCCTATTACCTGCCATAACTCTCCTTTCAATATCCCTTTCATGCTTTCCGTCTCTGGTAAACATGCAGTTATTAATCTATTATCCAAATACTTTAGTCGGAGGTGAGAGGTTAGGAGAGCCATAATCACTTGTCGCTAAATATGTTTAAAGAACTGTCAATACATTTTGTGTAAAACGTATTTAGCCAGTTTAATATGATTAACAAATTTTATTTAAAGGCGATCGTTATGCAAGCGGCCCCAAATCTATTTAATTTTATTTAAAAATAAACAAAAATTGCACTATAAAATCTAGTACCAGACTGCTGTCAGTAAACGTGCCTAAAAGACTGGCCACACTACCTCGCTGAATGGCAACGCTAACGTTGACCGAGATTATATTTATTTTTTTATTGCAGGAGTTCAGCAGACAGGCATACGGCCCACTTGATGGAAAGCGGTTACCATCGCCTGTGGACATTTGTAACACCAAAGGTGCTAAAAATGCGCTGCTGCTCTCTTAAGGGAGACTGGAACCTGGTCACTAATGCCGGAACACAACTTAAGGTTGTTACGGCGACATACTCTAGACCAGGGGTGGTAGCCATCCAGTCGGGCAAATGCTTGACCACCTGGTTGTGGGTTGTTTTGTCGCCTCTTACGACAGGCCGCCCGGCCGCAGGAAATTGTATTCTTTCTCCGTTCCTGCACGAATAAATGATACAGATAATATACACGTGCATTACCTGTTGTTTACCTAAGATGATTAACGTAGGTTTTACTGAAAATATTCGACTAAAGAGGAGTTCTATCTGTTCTATCCGTGCAGGAACAGAGAAAGAATACAATTTCCTGCGGCCCGGCGGCCTGTCGTAAGAGGCGACAAAACAACCCACAGCCAGGTGGCAGGGCATTTGCCCGACTGGATGGCTACCACCCCTGGTCTAGAGTATGTCGCCATAACAACCTTGTGTTGTGTTCCGGCATTAGTGACCAGGTTCCAGGCTCCCTAAAGAGAGCAGCAGCGCATTCGTGGCACTTTTGGTGTTGCAAGTGTCCATAGGCGATGGTAACCGCTGTCCATCAAGTGGGCCGTCTGCCTGTCTGCTGATCTCCTGCAATAAAAAAAAAAAAAGTTGATGGGTATCAGTAATCAGTTGCTGAGCAGTTTGTTTAAATTTAAGAAACGATTATAAGTAACGCCCATAATGTTTTATTAAACAACTTACTGATACACTGATACTTCTTATACTAATATAATATAAAGCTGAAGAGCTTGTTTGTTATTTTGTATGCTTGAACGCGCTAATCTCAGGAACTAGTCATCTGGTTTGAATTCTTTCAGTGTTAGATAGCCCATTTATCGAGGAAAGCTATAGGCTATCATCATCACACTAAGACCAATAGGACCGGAGCATCAATGAAGGATGTTTCAAAAACGGGGGTTTTTAAAACTTACTTTTTTATTTACTATTCCGGATGAAAAAGATATATTTATATGTAGAAATAACATCTAAAACCAAATAACCCAGCAGCGATACGTTTTAATTTATCCATAGACAAGAATAGCCCTAAAAGTAATTCCTTTAGATTCCTCTAAACGCATTTTGATGCACAAATTCCAACATGTTTCGATATATCGAATAATAAAAACTCGTTTTCTCCTCAATAGAAGATGGTGGAATGAAGTCGATCGAAAGCTGTCCTAATGTGAGGAGTGCTCATATGTCCCTTTTCCATAGGGCTGGCACTTTTACCCTTGAAAAATGTATTTATTTCAGATACGTCGCGGGACAAACCCTAGGCTCTAACTTACTTACCTAAAAACTTAATTAGGTTACATCTATATACTATGTTAAACTTCATGAAAAAGCGTTTAAAAATTCGTTGCGTGGTTTAGGAGGAATTAGCGGGTATACAAGCAGATAGAAAGAGGGAGAGAACGGCTTTGTTTTATACTACATGAAGAAGATACAGAATTTTAATAAATTCTAAAAAAACATAGAAGAATAATACCTATATAGCCTGTCTGCTGAATTCATGCAATAAAAAAATAGACGGATAAGCTAACTAGAATGCACTACAACCGCGTGTTTCAATTAACTATCAAATAAGTAAATTGAAAAACGCGATTACGCGACCTACCTTGTCATAAACAACATGTCATTCATGACATTACTTCAAATCAGGTTGGCTTCGACTCACCTCCATGTTTTGCTGAGCTGTTGTCTAGACAATACAATTACAATTCAAAACAAAATAATACAATTTATTACATAAATTATTATGATTATTATGTAAATTCTTTTATAGTGGAAACTTGATTGAAACATGTATTAATATCGTGTTTTATATTTATGAATATTAATTATTGTATGTTTCCCAAATTAAATTAATAAATAAATTTCCTGCGGCTGGGCGGCCTGTCGTGACAGGTGACAAAACAACCCACAGATAGGTGGTAGAGTATTTGCCTGTCTGGAAGGCTACCACCCCTGCTCTACAGTATGCCGCCATAAACTCTAGGAGTATTATAGTTTTACTTTATAATTATCGTGTAAAAAATAATGTCATTACATAACTCATTAAAGCAATGAGACGCTGCATTACTCGCACACTTCACAAACAAACCAAGACCAGAAAGGAAAAACACACATGGCACTAGATAGGATAATATATATAGGTATAGACAGAAGGCACACACTGCACATGCACTACCACGCAACACCAGCATGTAACAGATACACTCTACATTAGTATAAGTTTAGTATTAAAATTAGAATAAATTAATATAATAGGTCATTCGTAAGGTACACCATAACACAAAAATCACTAAATTAATGTCACACACAAGAACCAAAAACACACCAAAAAAACAATAAACGTGTATGAACTCTAAAAATGAAATTTAGAAATTAAGTTGTAAAAAAGGGTACGGAACTTGAATCCGTAGAGTTGTTAAAAAAAACAATTACACGGATTCAACAATTTGTAAGATGATAAAAAGTAGTTCAATTGATTTACATTTCAAGTACAAACAGTGAAAACTCATATGGCAATAGCAAACTCGTCCGCACCAACCCTACATTCGGTGAATATCGGCTCGTGAAGTCCAATAATAGCAATAAGTCAACGCCAGTGCGTTATCTAAACGGCGTTTGAAATGCTTCCATCAATAACGGTTAAGTGTGAACCCTTGTTGCGATGTCCCGATGTTTCTTTTACTCTAATTTATTTCAAGTCCATTTGTTTGTTTTCATGCGTGGGACGAGTTTGATTGATATTTTGTCTTTGGTCGCAACGTTGTCATGTGCATTATATACACGTACAAATGTGTGTCTTATACGCGGCTTGCCTTTTTTAGTCTATTGTTCATTTCCCGCGGACGTTCTCACATTCTCCTTAGATATTCTTTGACCATGTCATGGCAAAGATCCCGAACAAATAACCCTGAAACGTCTGATGTTTTAAAGTGAGTTAATATTATAACACGTTGGATTTGTTTGCATTAATTAAACTAGCGTATAGTGAAGTAAGTGTAAATCTCATTAGGAATATCAGGTTATCATATGATGATCATCAACATATACTTATGTAAATATATGTTGATTAAAATACCTAATTGTATATGATATCAATGCTGGAACGGAGAAAGAATACAATTTCCTGAAACCTAACAACTCACGATCAGGTAAGGTATTAGCTCGCCTGGATGGCTACCATCCCTTGTCTAAAGTGTGCCGCTACAACATCTTTGAGTTGAGTTCCAGCATTAGTCGCTACGTTCCAGTCTTTGGAGAGTGGCAGCATATTTATTGGTAGCACCTTTGGTGTTACATGTCTATAAGCGACGGTAACCGCTTTCCTGGTGGGCCGTCTGCCTGTCTGGTGAAATCAAGCAATAATCAGTTTTATTTATGTTTCTTGGTTAGATGTAATTTTTATAACAAATAAATGACCCTTATCTATATGTAATATTTGCAAATGCTATCTTACACACAGTGGTTCATAAATAATAATATTATAACACATTAATATAAATATTTTGATCAAATAAAAAATAGGAAATATTCAAGCTAAACACTTAAATGTAAATATCTTACAAAAAAATGTGTTATCGAATCAATGTTGCAAATTTACGACTAAAATAAATATTTATGAATCCCATACAAAGTTAAAATATGCCGTAATAAACCCAAATCATTTTTATAGTGGACAAGTTACCGCAATAAAAGTGACTTATATTTATTATTTCCTTATTACTGACACAATATACGGCATGTCCAGGTGGGAATAAAAACTCAACTTTCTTCAGTAATCATTCTCAGAATTGCAACAGTAAATTAATCAATACAGAGATCAAGCAATAAAGTTGCGTATCTCATTAAAATATTCAGTTTACAGCGAGTCGTAAACAAAAAGACATCAGCCGAAAAACTCACCAGTCACTGACAACTCAATAAAGTAAAAAGAAATTGAAGGCGCCACAATCTAAATGTGGTAAAACCCTTTTTTACGATATTCCGGTTAAGCGATTCGATCGTAAATATATGTATGTGGGCACGATTTGACGCGGGAACGACTATAAAGTAAGACAATATACGATCTGTTAAACGTCCGAGAACACGCGATAAATATATGAGGCGTGCGTATGCGTCTTTACGTGCCTTAAGCTTTTTGAATGAAAGGCACGTACGCCTTATCTATTTTTGGTTTATTAAACACCTTCTATTCTGCACTACTGTACTTTAAAAAAATACCTTTATCTATTTTTAATTTCAGCCCCGCCCAGATCCTCCAGGAAGTCAACCAGTTTCTTGACGTCGGTGAAGACTTTTCAGAAGCTACCTGGGGTGTCCAGATACTTCCACCCTGGCGACCTCAATACAAGAATAATTATTAGTAAATATAAATGGCTCAACAAATAACACTGGTGGTATATAATATTATATACTTACACAGTGTTAAGTAGCATAGATAATAAAAAATGTGAATAAACTTAACAGCAGAATGTAAAAAAATATATATATATACATATACAAACATACATAACTTCACGCCAGGTCCCTTGCGGGGTAGGCACGAACAACAGAGCGCCAGTCAGGCTAATTCCTAGACACCTCACTTGCTTCTTTGACATTCATAGTTCTTGTCATGCACGCTCGTCTGTTCTTAAGGCTCCTGACATCACCTTCTGCTAGTACACGATCAATTTGATCATGGAAGGTGTGTCGTGTCCTTCCGCGACTTCTGCATCCATCCACTTTTGCATTGTATATCTGTTTAGTCCTTCTTTCATCATACATTCTTTCCACATGCCCGAACCACCGGAGCATTCCTTTCCTTACCTTCACTCCGACACTCTTTTTCAGACCAACTCTCTTTCTTGCTTCGGTATTACATTAAGTAATTATAGTATTATAAAAAAGGAATATGTATATGTAAATAGATAGAAATTAGTCCACAGGATACAAAATTGTAACACATAGATAAGTGAAAAATTATAATACAAAAAAACATATTAGATAAGAACTAATATATATATATATATATATATATATATATATATATATATATATATATATATATGTCGCAGAACGGCCTCATTCTCACGACAACATCTTTAGTTATTGCAGGTTTAGTGGGCGTCATCAGGATAAAATGCGAGCATAAAACACATGGCTAACGGTTTATACACTGTTAATTTAGATTTGATCAACATTTTAACATAGTTTAGACCGAGCAGCGGGTTCAGGGCACCCCCGTTCATACTTCCAACTACAATACTTTCTTTAAAATACTCCATGGTCCAACTCGACTTATTGCCATCAACCAAATGTGTCACAAAAACTCCTTAGTCTACCGAAGTAGATACTACTCAAAGTATAGAGGGCGCGTCTGACCCCGCTCAAGACATGCTCTGCTCTGATTGGTCGTTTATTAAATTACAATATTCATAACTTTTATTAGGTTAGAACGATCTTTAAGCTATATAAACATTTAACAAATCTAATTAAATTAAATTAAGAATTTTAGAAGTAATTAAAATGTAAACAAATGATATTGTGCGTTATACATCCAGTCAACAATACATCCAATAATTATAGCTTTCCTCCGACATATATATATATATATATATATATATATATATATATATATATATATATATATATATAACACTGTAATTATATAACTAATTTGGGGTTGTCTGGGAGAGATCGCTTTTTAGCAATAAGACCGCCCTTTGTACATAACTAGATATAATTTTAGTCTTTAAGTCCATGTTTGTACTTGTATATAATAAAGTGTTATCATCTAATTAAGACAAAATATAATAAATTATAAGATTTGGTTTAAAATGGAAAAGAATTATATACAAAATTGACCCCCCCACACACACTTATTATTCTCTTGTTTTTAGAATAGATATAAAAAATTAAAATACACAAAAAGAAAAGACTCTGTCTTGAAATATGTCGGAGGAGTTGGCGAATAGAAAATACACAAGAACGATTAATTCCTTGTTGTCATATCACCATAATCAGCTGAACACGCTGCGCTCATAAAAGTACATTAAAGAGTAGTTACAATTAAACAACAGAATGAAACATTCAAAACAATCGGTATATCAAAGGAAACCAATAAAAACACGAAACAAAATACTTAAAGAGTGATTTGACAACATTTCTTTTGTAACAATGAAAATTAATCCGCACATAAAACTAGGGGAATATAATAAAAATCATCGTGTAACCGTTAAAAAGACGTACTATCCGATTTCGGATCGTAAAACAGTAATAAAATGGTCCGGCATAGAGTTTTAATGGCCCAAACAATCACATAAAAATACAGAATCCGGAAATAAATATGGATTTTCTAATATAATTAAATTTCAGACGAGATTAGGCGTCTGGCCTGTTCACAGGCTTGTACAGTCGAGTTCTTTAATACAAGCATTGCAAACGATACAAAATATTGTAAGCATCAGTTTTACAAAATGTCCTTGCAATAATAATGAAAAAATATTTTTTACATTCCATAAAAAGATCAACACAATGAAGAGTACAAAAATTTGAGAAACTTACTAGAATGGGAGAGACATCGAGTCCAAGTTAGGTGAACTCTGTACGATAGGACTCGTCACCTTCGTCTCCCCATTAAGCATTATTTCTATAATATCCGTGCAGGAACGGAGAAAGACTAGAATTTTCTGATTTAATTTGATTTGATTGTAATATAAAAATATCAACAATTTTGTAACATCATTTTATAGTAATAAATTACTTTAGACTATTATTATTTAATTTACATAAATTTGAGATAAATATTTACTATCATCATTGACAAAACATACTGTCTAGTAGAATACCACAGAAAAAGAAATTGACTTGTCGTTTCATATGTGACGTATTAAATGGGTTCATGAGATTTAGATTATTAGATTTTTGTCCGTGCAGGAACGGGGAAAGAATACAATTTCCTGCGGCCGGGCGGCCTGTCGTAAGAGGCGACAAAACAACCCACAGCCAGATGGTAGGGCATTTGTCCGACTGGATGGCTACCACACCTGGTCGTAAGCATGTCGCCATAACAATCTTGAGTTGTGTTCCAATTTCCCTTAAGAGAGCAGCAGCGCATTTCTAGCATCTTTGATGTTGCAAATGTACATAGGCGATCATCAAGTGGGCCGTCAGCCTGTCTGCTGAACTGCTGCAATAAAATAAAAAAATAACCGCCACCAAAGAGCACTACGTGCTGCTACGTACTTGCGTGCATGTGTGTGTGGGCGTACCCACTCACGCCCCACGAGTGATCATATGGTAAACTCTTTACCCACTGACGTCAGAAAAGCTAAATCTTTTGGCATGTAGTGGATGCACTTACCACGTTTAGTTCTAGGTGGTTTTATATTATTTCCTTTTCACAATATACCACGATCCTGGTTACCACACGCTCGGGTTTCCAACTCAATTATTTGCTTATACATTTCTTAGATTTCATTTTATTTCTATTAGAAACTTTCGTAATAAATAAAAATTGTATTTAAATCTAATTGTCATAAACAAAAGTCAATCTTTTGGAATTTGGCTACTGACGTTTGACAAGTGCTGTCTTATAAAAAAAACATAGCAACAACATTCCTTTGATCTACGCCATGTTTATCATTCATGTATAATCATAATTTCTAATCATACAATAAATTATATATATCTACTTAAACTTGGGTAATTATTTAATTACATTTAATTTATCAATTAGTTAATGATTGATCTACTTTTGTTATTGTTAACCAATGCCTATATGGCCATGTAAGCCAGGACGTAAGGATACGACTAACTAATGAGAGATGTGTATAAAATTTGCTCTCATTGATAGGAATTCAAAAAATTTAAAAATACACGGGTCTGGAATTCAACTTCAACTGAAAGGAGACACCATTTTGTACGACTGAAAGATACTTACTGAAGTGAAAATAAAACCCAGTTTTATGATCGAAGTTATATTTATTCAAGAGCCGTCATGTCTAGTATCATAGCACACTCTTCAGACGTCAGTCATACGCAATAATGTATGTGCTACTTTACAATACTTCAGCCTCTAATCTGCCGTCGATGTATTTTTTTAATTTTCATTGTAGAAGTTTAGCAGACAGCAGACGGCTCACTTGATGGAAAGCGGTTACCATCGCGTATGGACATTTGCAACACCAACGCTGCTACAAATGCGCCGGCTGCAGCTGTCTTAAAATTTATACATACATACATACATAGCTTCACGCCATGTCCCTTGCGGGGTAGGCACGAACAACAGAGCGCCATTTAGGCTTATTCTTACACATTCTTAAAATTCAAATACACATTCTCTTATTCTTAACATTTATGTCATTTATATTTAAATTTCTTTTTCTTTGTTGCATAATAATTATAGATAATTTACGAACTTCCTTTGAGTTAGGTTGCCTGGAAGATACGCTTTTAGCGATAAGGCCGCCTTTTGTTTTACTTAGTAACTATTGTCTGGTTGTGCATTTTTGTAATTTTTGTTTTGGTGAACAATAAAGTGTTGTCTATGTCTGTTGCCAGACCTTGTCCTAAAAGCTGCAACCATAATCTCTCGTCAATGTAATACTTGATTGTATTTTTAGTTATTTATAGTTACTAGCTGCACCCGGCATGCGTTGCAATGCCACGTAAAGTTTGAAAATATTGGGTTGAATATTCTGGTTCTTGGAGCCAGATACCCTCGCGGGCGTCCTCAGAACACCCTACCAAAGATTCATCAAAATCTGATCACTAGTTTAGTAACGCATATTATACTAGCTTCTGCCCGCGACCTCGTACTCGTAGAATAGTTACTTTGGGCTAACGCTAACTTCTGTTACACATGATTTTTGTGAAATTTTAACCATTTACGCAGAGCACGCAGGGGAAGCTCAAAAAAGGAAAAAAACACCCCGATTTTGAAACATTCTTCATTGGTGCCCCGATACTATTGGTCTTAGCGTGATGATACATAACCTTTCCCGATAAATGGGCTATCTAACACTGAAAGAATTTTTCAAATGAGACCAGTAGTCCCTGAGATTAGCGCGTTCAAACAAACAAACTCTTCAGTATAAGATATTATAGTTACAATTATTATTGTATTTTTCGTTGTATTTTTATAAGATTTCGATTGATTGAAGATTACTTTAGTAATAAAAAAAATCGCTGACATAAGAATGCGTATAGACCTCGACTAACACTGGCTTCGAGCGGATATTACAATTCAATAACAACGCCAGCACCTATTCAGCATATTTAAGCAATAGAATTATTATTTACGACTGCCAATTAATAAACATCGAAATATCAAAATATTAACGACTCAACGCAAATAAATTATTATTAGTCTAATAAAGCTGTTGAAATTTATAACAATTTTATTGAACTTGAATTATTAAAATACACATTTAATAGTAGTATATTTAAATAGTAATGGTACTCATTTGATTGAAAATCACTATTAAAATTAATATATCGAAACAAGGTTATAAGTTTTCGCAACTTGAATATATGGTAAAAAGTATCACCTGTTTGGGATCCTATCATCGTATTCACGCCATGCCACAGATGGTGGCAACAAAAGTTCCCGTTATGGCCGATTTCTCTTGAAGACAATAGAAGAGCCGGGAGGGATCGGCCGCCATCCCAAGACGGTGTCGGCACGCCATCTCAATATCATTCATTCCATATTTCTTCGTTGCACAGTCAACACATACATACGCCATAAGCCAAGTCGCACTATTTCATATAATTTATATTACAACTATTTGTAATTAATATTAATTCAGAATAATTAAATATTGTAATATTTAAAACTGTGTTTATATGTACCACTCGTACACATCGAAACTATTAAGACCAGACCAGACCTCAAGACACTGTGAGCTCTTTCTGCGTGCAACGGAACACAAACCAACTTGATTGATAATTTCTTTTTCTTTACCTCCCACCCATTTTAATATTATATAAAATAATCAGAACTAGACATGTTTGCTGAAGACTTTCTTATGCCGCTTCTTCTCTTCAAGCTACAAGATTTTGCGAAGCAGTGGTAAATTAGATAAGGCTTCCAAAGAATACATTTTAACCATAAAGAAAATTAAAATTAAATATTTTTTTATTATTATGAACTAAATTGGAAATAGGCTATCCGCATCTGTCCCAGGGTCGAAGGCTGATGAAAACCCATTTTCCCCCAAAATAAAGTACCAATTGCTTTCAGGATCTTAGATATGGATCAACCCAATAATGATCGACAAAAAGATATGAAGTGAGAAATTTTCAACAACCTGAGAACATTTTTATAGAGTTATTTAGAGCGCGACTAACCAAGTGATAAATCAGTCCGAACCCTAATTAAACGGAAGCCGCCAAAAGTGGCCGCACTCAATCAAAATCGTGCCAGAAAAATAAAAAAACCCCATCATCCCGTGTTGCCAGTGTAAAATTTGTTAGTTACACAATAATATATAAAATATCAGCTCATAAATGTCCCACTGCTAGGCTCGGGCCTTCCTTTATAACGAACTGAACGAACGGACAGTATACCCGCCATGCTTGTCCAAGGCGGCTTGGCAGGTTTGACACATCGGTTATCTCGATGTGCAGGTTGCATCACGATGTTTTCCTTCACCGTTTTAAGCACGTGGTAATTGTAACAATATGCACATTAGCTCAGAAAACTGACTAAGAGGTGCATACGTTCCGGCCAGGATCGAAGCCGCGCCCTTTGAGGCTGGGACGCGTGCGCTAGCCCGCTACCACGACTAATAAAAAAATTACAATAATTAAAGGAGACGAGGGCATTTGAGCCTAAGAGATGTAATAAGTTGAGAAATCTTTAAAATAAGGTCACAAATAAAATAGTTATCGTTTTATGTGAATGAATTTCAACAGTCAATATTATAATACATACACTACACTATTAATTCGTTCAAAATACCGCAATAATAAAAAATATCTTCCTAATAAAAAGGAAATCTTCAAAGAACTCCCATCTTTTAAGGATCTAGACCCAAGAATGTATGAAAGTTTTTTTTGAAAATTTGTTAATGGATATTTTGGATAATTATGAACGTAATGAAATTTTATCTGATTTTGTAAAAGTAAATTTATTTAAACTAGTGATCGCCCAGTGGTCAAAATTCGACCAATGTCAATTTAAATTATGAGTCTGAACATTATTAAGGTTTTGTTGTCAAAGACCATACTTCTATAATCACAGATTCGCCAAGGCTAAATTTTTCGTTTGACTTTAACAATAAACAAAAGAGTATATATGCGTGTGAGTGTCAAATACATGGTAGTGTGTGTAATGTTTTTTATCGAGTTAATGTATTTTTTATGCATAATTTAAATATTTTCATCCGTGCAGGAACGGAGAAAGAATACAATTTCCTGCGGCCGGGCGGCCTGTCGTAAGAAGCAACAAAACAACCCACAGCCAGGTGGTGAAGCATTTGCCCGACTGGATGGCTACCACCCGTGATCTAGAGTATGTCGCCATAACGCTTTGGTTGTGTTCCGGCATTAGTGACCAGGTTCCAGTCTCCCTTAAGAAAGAGCAGTAGCGCATTTGTAGCACCTTGGTGTTGCAAATGTCCATAGGCGATGGTAACCGCTTTCCAGCAAGTGGGCCGTCTGCCTGTCTGCTGAACTCCTGCATGAAAAAAAAATCATTTGTCACTTCTTCTCTATATAAAGTATGTGCAAAATTTCATACTCCACCCTCCGCGCAAATTTCGTAAATAGGGGCACAAGGTTTTAGATTCACGTGTTAATAATACATAGATTAAATAGCAATACAGCGGTCTACCTTGAAAGGCTCATAAAAGCGAAATATGACATGTTAATTCGGTAACCTAGCAACACTAACAAATGCCATGGCGCCATTCAAAACCTTTTCATCTTTTTGAAAAATGTACATCTAAAAAAAAAGACAAAAAAGCCGTCGAAAGGACCGGAAACGAACGACGCGGCCATCAATCAGGCGTTGATTGAATTATTATGATTTATTTTTGACATCGCAATTAATCGCTATGCGTTGTCGTTAATTAATATTAAGATGGATTTAACATTCTCATTTTAACAGTTTTTGAATAATAAATCATTGTTTTCTTGTTAAAGTTTCGTAGCCATTTCAGCAAAAAAGAGAACCACAATGTTTTCGTTGTGTTCGTTCATTAATCAGTATTTGAATGAGCGATGTATGAAGAGGTTAATGAAGGTAGATGAAGCGAAGCTCCTTCATGTCATATGTGTCCGGATTATGGAATGAGCTCCCTCCCGCGGTTTTCCCAGAGCGCTACAATATGGGGCTTTTCAAAAAGGGCGTGAACAGATACCTAAAGTCTCAACGAGGTAGGCAACGCATCGGCTCCCCTTGAGTTGCAGATGTCCATGGGCGACGGTAGCCACCTACTTCCAGGTGGTCCGTTTGCCAGTTTGCCAACTAGCAAACATAAAAAAAGTTGTTTGTCAGGATCGTTGCAAGTGGAGATCTGTAGTATCTGCCTATCCCCATGGAAAGAAAGAAAGAAAGAAAAAAACAAAGAAAGAAAGAAAGAAAAATATTTATTCAGAACCACATAATATACACCAATACGTATATAATAAATAAGGTAATACAATTAAAATGAAGTCCTGAATCGGTCCTAACTCAGCATGATGCTGGTCTTCCGTTAGGGCCGTTCAAGTGACTCACGGATAGACAAAACGAAACAAACTCAAAACAAAACAAAAACAAAATAATATGACTATTGAACTATTGCAAACAAATATATAAAAAAAACTACATCATTAATATGTACAAAAAAAACTGATATAAAAACTAATGCTACGAAGAGAATCAATAAAAAAGAACATAGTGTAATAAGGAACATAAAACTTAAAAACTAAAAAACTATAACAATATCAATTTTATATTTTGTCTGTCAGTCTGTTAGTTTGTGTCAAATATGCAGCATATGATAAATAAGAAATATCTAATCTGAGAATAATCATGGTTATATAGACAACAAGAGATGGAAACATTAAAGTAGATCAGGCAGATCCAGCGCATGAAACCAACATCCATTATATGGCACTAGTATCATGTACAAGATCCGCCTGACTCACTTGATGATCATATATATTTTTTTTCAATTTTGCTCTAAACCCGTGTATATTTTGCAAGCTTTTAATAGGGGGTGGAATATTGTTCCAACATTTTGTCGCAGCATAGCGAAAACTACCCCTAAAAGCAACCGTCTTATGCCGTGACGTCGTAAGCTGCATAGCACATTGTCGCAATTCAGTTGATCTCTGAGAAGTAAACCACGAAAGTTTATTGTATAAGTCTAATGGGGCTTTATACTTGATGACACCGACAAGTAAGCAGGTTAGATGCAATTTACGGCGGTGCTTCATTTTTAACATCGAACACTTATCTAAATATGGCGTCATATGATTCCTAAAGGGAATGTCAAAACAAAAGCATGGCAAGCAGGCGTGATAATATATATGTATGAATGACATAATATTTTTTAGATCGCTACACAACGCTATAGTAAACTCATTAAATAATTAAAAATTAGTGATGGTGACCTTCTGCGTCTGTATCTCCAAACTTTTTAATCTGTGGAGTAGAAATCGCTGTAAAAACTGAAGGTCCATATCCGTTAAAAATATAGATTATGTACTTTTGTGATATTTACGATAAATGCTTTTTTATTTATATTTGTGGCAAAATAATATAAACCAGAGAACAACTTTCACCTCTCCAGAACTCTTCATTGTGTACTTCATTGTGTATTGATATGCACTTAACCCAGTCTATTTGTAATTAAAATTGCCCAGCAAGACAGCAATTCAAGTTACCACCCAAAAATTAAATAAGTTAATAAATTGTTTTAATCAATTAATATTTATAATTAATTAATTGTTTTAAAAACACCGTATATTTTTACTTCATTTATTATAATGTAATTTAAGTTTATAAAATAAAAACTAAAACATCCTATAAATATTGCTTTAATTAATTAATTGTTTTAATTCAATATTTATTTTAATTAATTAATTAATAACCGATAAATAACACAGTTATAATATTCCCAAGATATTCTTGTGTTATGAGTACTTAGAGTATAACGGAACATTCTAGGGCCGGTTCCGGATACCTTGTCTAATCAGACCGTAGTAAATATCGGAGTTCCTTAATTTCCTGGAATCGAACTTAAGACCTCTGCGTTCCAATGAACACGGCCGGCTAAAGCTGAGGTCAAACCACGCAGACCATTCGAAAATTGAATTAACACAAAAATATAAGTTCCTCGATTGACTTGACAAAACATCCCCGTTGTCATATACCGCAATAATCTCGCCGTCGTCTGCCTAACACCACCCTCCTGCCAAGACGTTGCCCCCAGAGTATAATTGTTAATTAGTATTCCGGACGCTGGACGACGGCCTACGTGCCACCCACTTGTGGGCACTGGATGCTGCATCAGCGGACGCCTGGTCTCCTGCTCACATTATCGCGAACGTTATGGGTATTGCTTGGATGTGTTCTACAAAGTTGTTGATAGATAGATGATGATGTATTTAGAAAGGGCTTGAGTGAAACGCTTTGCTGTGAATTGCATTTGCATATTTAAAAGAAAATAACCATCTGTTATGAAGTTATGAGGATATTTACTTTTATAACAATGATAAAGTAATCAGCAGACAAAACACATATACTATATATCCCCAAAATAAGCAAGTTATGCTTGTTTTACGTGTAATATACAAGAAACTACTCTGCGGCCGATTCCAGATACCCAGACCATAGTAAATAACATACATAGAAAATTCGTTTGCAAAATAAGTATGTTTCGTTTTGAAAATTGTTTAGAATCGTCTGTTCGGCCAGCTAAGACTTGGCAGCACCACAGAGAAAGTCAATGGGTGGGTCATAATGTTCAATAGTTGAGATGGGTTTGATGATGAAAATCAGCGCTATCCTGGAGGAAACTCCAGCTTATGTATGCTGAGTGCCAACCTTATTTGTTTAGATATGCACCGTAGTAAGTAACTAACTAAAGAACTAATTAAGTAACTAACTAAGGGCCTTACTTATAATCGTTTCTTAAATTTAAAGAAACTGCTTAGCAAATGATTAATGAAAATTTTACCCATAGACTCCTCTTTAATCGAATATTTTGAGAACCTACGTTAATCATTTAAATATCCTCTTGGGTAAACAACAAGTAATACAAGTTTATAAGTGAAATAAAAGATATTGATTAGGGTCTGATTCTGATTCTCTTAAGAGATGCCTAATCGTTTCTTTACGAGATTATTATAAGTAAGGCCGTAAGTAACTAACAAAGTAACTAAGTGAAAATGTATTTTTGCTTTTCTTGATGTTCTTAATAATTTTAACGAAAAATAAGAATAAGTTAAATGATGTAATATTCTATTATATTCCCACGAACAGTACTCACTTGCCATAGTTATGTGAAACACGACAAAAGTGGATAAATGCAGTGAAAAACATAGGTAAGTATGAGTTTCAAAAAAACTTAGAAATTACTGAATGATGTTATTTGTAAATCAAAAAATCAATTATCCTATTTAAATCGTAATGTTTTGTATTTTTATAAAAAGCACAATGAAACAATAAACTGCAAAATAACACAAAAAAGGGCAACACATAACTAAATAAGGGCGTCTGCAAACCGGCTACTGGTGCGCACGATCTCCTAAATATTCGCGATCGAGTCGAAGGCTTCGATTCATGCTAGATGCATGCTGTAGATAGCCAATTTGCTGTCTGTAGGCAGCGGTTGGCGTTCGCCGATCCAAAGGCGCAGATATGGTAATCGAGGAGGAACTAAAGTCGCTCAGTTAGTGTTACCAACACAACGCGCAATGTACTAACGGTTGGAAATTTATCCGGTAAAAAATCAAAGAAAAAATATTTATTTCTAAAAATGTCACACCTGGAGCGATTTTGGTGTTTTTTTTTATTTGTTTGAGTGGGTTCCCGGATGATTTAGATTCGCAATTAGAACTAGAATTGCCAAAAAAGAAAATTAAAATTACATTCATGGCTGACGGAAAAGTGTTTTATGACATTAGGGATTTTATTCGGTAAATGATTATATTTAATTTATATATTTAGCTTTGACATCTGTATTATTCTATTTTTTTTGACATTATTTAATCTCTGTATTTAATATATAATCAATTAAACTATATTTACAAATTTAAAAATGTTACATATTTTTTTATTGACATGCACTCAAATATTTGTATGACCATGTTTAGGTCAAATACAGTGACACCAATCAACATTGTTAACCATATTTTGTACTATGACCTGTATCTCTACAAATAAAGATTCATTCATTCATGTAGAATTTTTATTCATTCACTGATTCATAGATTGCATGATTAATATTTCTATGATTAAATTCGTCATTTTCATTGTTATTAGATATTTTAGGCAAACAATCTGGCAACTCCGAAGCTCCGTCGATTGGCGAGGCTTAGGGCGTGGTTACTTGCGGTAGGTCACTTGATACAATAATGAATAATTTATATTGGAATTATGGTAATGCTATGGTGCGATTACATTTTTGTAGCAATAAGAATGAAGTGAATTATGATTTGATGTGATCGTAGAGCTACTGGAAACGATCACGACCAGTCGTGGCTGAGATTTTATGCTGTGTGTATGAGGCGAGCCTATTATAGAGGTACTTGCTGAATATTTATCAAGGAATTAGCTTACGGCTTACGCAATGCTTCGTTTGCGGCGATTCCGAATGGGTTTGCCAATCTGCTTTGCTGCGGGGCCTTGAGACCTTTGCTTGATTCTTTATCGTTAACTACCAGGATGCTTTTAGAGAATAACTCGACAACCGTGTCTTAATACCCTAATTTAAAAGATTAAAATTACATTGTAATGGTATTTAAGTAGACATTTTTTAAATATCAGTTATAATGTAATTCTGTGTAATTGTTATGAACACATTATAAGATTACACTATCTAGCTGTAATCATGAAACAATTGTAACATAAATAATAGTAAAATAAAATAATAATTACCGCAGGGGGCTTTGTGGCGAAGCCTTAGGTGAGTGGCGACACCTCGTACCTGACTCCGGGGGCCAAGACAAGGCCTCCCGCCTCCGTGCTTGCCTTAACCAGCCGGCACGGAGTGGAGATCGCTAGAACTAAGACTCAAGCTCCAGGGGTGGAAGTGATAAATGGCATCACGTCAGAAGTAGCTTCGGTAAACCTGCAGTCCACCTCTCTACACCCCTTAGCCACTCACACCCATGTTGCCCTTGTCTTTTATGGCATTTTTTGGGGCCCATGCAGGGAGTGGCGAGTAACCGTATGCTCATTTTTCCATGTTCCCTGAACATTCCGACGGGCAGACGCCATAGTCCCCATATTCCCGGAGCCCTACCACTAACAGTTCACCCCAATAGCCCGGTACTTTCTCTTCTCATTTCCCACAATAGTCCTACACTGGCCGGGGCTTGTCCTTGGGTGCATTATTGTATGGTATAGACATGGATAATCGCCGGTCAGTGTCACGCCACATTTAGATTAAATTTGTCAAGGGGCCTCTGCGTGTTGGCCTCCCCATGGACTCACGTAAGCCTTCCAAAAGTCCGGGCCATTTTTATGGCCCGTGGTCTGGAAAGACATACATAAAATAAATAGTCTTTATTTATTTCTAGGTAGCTTTTTATCCGTGCAGGAACGGAGAAAAACAACAATTTCGTCGTTTCATTTCTGTCGTCTGACAAAACAACCCACTAGTACCTAGTAGTTTAAATTATAAATAAATTACACGACAAACAAAAACTTAGAAATTGAATACCAATAAATACTATAAACATAAACAGATCCAAGCAAGAGGGAGCGTTCCCAAAATACTGGCCGCATCCCCACGTTGTGTGGCAACGCTTAGCCGTTGCCGATACGCCTATAGGCGAGTCCTTTGGCCACGCGAGACTTCTTTCAATCGCCTTGAAAGATCTCGATAAAGTTGATAAGCCTATTATAGTTATAATAATGACATGACGTTCTAAAATTTTATATTTTACAAGCTTTTATTTAACTTGCAATGGATGCACCTATGTGTGTAAGTTCGGGTGGAATCTTGCAAGTTAAATTTGACCGACTTCCCGGTTTCTGATTGAGCTGAAATTTTGCACGCATAGGTATATCGCGGGACAATGTAATAATATGGAACCATGGAGCTGATCTGATGTTGGAATCAGAAGGTGGCCATAGGAACTCCTGTACCAAACAAGATAGACCTGTCGTGTTTGGACTCGTTTTACTTGCTTTGGCTATCACTCTGCGGCTACATGATTTCCAGGACCTTAAAAGCTTGAATTTAAAAACTTTTTTAATAAAGCTTATTTTATGGATAGGGTAGTATGTAAATATTTTCCATATTGAGTGGCATTACTAAAATGCTTCAATGTGTATCTTTATTCCTAAGTTCAACTCAAAATACAAATCCAGCATTACAACTTTAATACACCCAAGAAAAAGATCGAGGAAAACTACAAAATTCAATACAATCAGACCCCCCTATTTCCGACACACATTCAGAGGTCCCCCCCACTCGACTTCATTTGCAGTCGAGACTACGTTAAAATCAATTATGCCTGCGATTGTTTCGTTAGTGGAAGCAAATGTTTTTTGTCCCCCCCCGCCTCCTTGCCCCAAGGGGGGCATCTCGAAGGCCCCCCTAAGCCCCCTGACTTTATATTCACCGGACGGACGGCTGTCTCCTCTGCTTGTTTGGATTTCTTTTGATGAGCGCGCTTTGCTGGCGTTGGATGCATTTTCTTTAATTTATCTCTTTGTTTTATATAAGGTATTCGGTACAATTATTTCATGTGTATTTATAAAAACATATAGGGTGTTATAAAACTACGTTTTAACGGTTTTAAGCGCGGTAATTTATTTGATTTTGGTTATTCCGACGTTTCGACCGCTTTTCAGTGGCCGCGGTCAAGGAGTTTTATTACGTAGAAACCTAAGAAAATATTATATACGGTGTTTCTTAAATGGTAGTAAAATATAACGTAAATTATATTTTTTACTATATTTTTTTACAGATTAATGTAAAAATATAACTTTGTAAAAAAAAGTGTGTCACGAAAGACAAAGATATCAAGTGCCGATTATTGTATTGTTAAAGTCTTATTTAGCCTACCGTGAACTTGTTCATTTTAATTATTTAGTTTTTTCATTTTGTTTCTAGTTTATGTTTATTCTATGGGAGCCTTATCTAATTTACCACCACTTCGCAACATATTGCCGCTTGAAGAGAAGAAGCAGCGCAAGAAACTCTTCATTATATAATATTAAAATGGGTGGTAGGTAAAATAATAATTAATAAAATTATGTACAAACATACAGTTCACACGCAGAAGAAGTGAAACATAGTGGGACAAGGGGTGGGAGGAATCTAGGTTTAGTAACATCACCTTTCATATATTATATTGTAAATTTGAATTATCCACGAAAAACTTCAAAACATTGCCAACTCTATCTCTATAAGTATTCTATCTCATTCTATCCCAGGCTTAGTCCTTTACATTTATGTGTTTATCTCTTTTTAGTGTCTCATCGAGTTTCAAATCACAAAGACTCTAAAGAAGTTTCACTTCAATAGTTTTTTAGTTTGGATTTTTTAGTTCTTTATCTAATTAAAATTAGCAAATATTTAACGCATTTTATTGTACACGTTCAGCTATCATATCAAGACGTGTATTTTGTGTGACAGTATTTCTTCCATGGAATGTTATTAATAACTTAAGACACGAGGCTGTGGGTTTGTACAAAAAAAATGCTGCAATTTTTTTATTTTTTTTATTTTTTTTATTGCAGTAGTTCAGCAGACAGGCAGACGGCCCACTTGATGGATAGCGGTTACCATCGCCTATGGACATTTATAACACCAAAGGTATTACTAATGCGCTGCTGCTCTCTTGAAGGAGACTGGAGCCTGGTCACTAATGCCGGAACACAACTGAGGGTTGTTATGGGGACAAACTTTAGACCCGGGGTGGTAGCCATCCAGTCGGGCAAATGCCCTACCACCTGGCTGTGGGTTGTTTTGTCGCCTCTTACGACAGGCCGCCCGGCCGCAGGAATTTGTATTCTTTCTCCGTTCCTGCACGGATATTCCATTGTGGAAAGAAAAATTAATAAGGAAGTGATTTGTCGATAAAATTTAGCATATGTTATAATAATTTAAGCTTCAATATCAACGACCTAATACATTTTACACCATTCATACTTTAATTATAGTAATTTGCATTTCTTTATTTTCTTACGTTTTCGCGACTGATACCTTCAGGTAATAAAACTACCTTGAACGGCTTTAAAAGCGGCCGAGACGTTAGAATAAAAATTAAATAAAATGCCGCGATTGAAACCGTTAAAAAGTACTTTTAATTGGTATTTGTGATTAAATTTGAACCTGTCTGTAATTAAAAAAGATAGTCTATCCAATTTCACACACAAGTAGTATGTAAATGAAATTGTTCTTACATACAGACGACACTACAATGTCGTCATCCGGCGATGTCTAATATCTCCGTCGATTAACTATGCAAATCTCTTTCGAAGGGATTTTAAACCTGGTTTTATATTTTTGAACTTAGTTAAGTTTCTAGCAGTTAATAATTTAATACTACCAAGAGCCAGTGAAACTTCGTTCGCGTTGCCACGAATACGTATTCCTTAGATAATTGCTACGGCGGTAGGAAAAAAACGCGACGGTAGCGCCACCTATTTGGATATATTAGCCTATCGAACGATTTGTCGCGACCAAAAGTATCTAACTTCACTCAAGATGGTGCTGTGCAATGTCGCTGAAAGTTCTATGTGAACCGTTTTTTACTATTCGCATAAATTATAGTTTTATATATAGTTTTTTAAGCTAATTTAATTGTCTTTCCCTTTATTCCAATTTAGAGCAATTTATATAACATATTAGTACCATTTAGTGAAATTTACAGAATTATCCATTATAGCGCCATCTATCGAACAGGGTAAATGATATCCTGGTTTTTATTCCAGAGAGGCTCATCTATTTTATAAATAGTGTATTATCTATGATTTTCTCAATCAATTACACTATTTAGTGACTTAGCCAATTAAAGAAACATCTAAAGTTAAAGATGTTAAAGTATCAAAAATAGTTTTAAATTAATCATATAAATGCACAATTTAATTCATTTCAAATCATTCTAAAATCCACTTACACTTTCGCCAACGAATGTACTTCTCTTTCACTAACACCAAAATCTTACCTGAAAAAATAAAAAAAGATACACTTAGAATCAGTTTGTTAATTACAAACGGGCAAAAGATTTACTACTGGCAACCCCCGTCAATGGTTCGGTACGAATTACGAATTCCCATAAAACGGGGACATTAGAGCACTTCTGTATTCAACTGTACCGGAGGGACACATAGGGATGGGAAACGCGATACTGGATGACTGTCTATAACTATTATAATCGATTGATTTTTCGAATAATTATACAATAAATGTCACGCTGTGTCAATGTTTATTGCTGTCGACGGTGATAAGGTATTAATTAACACGTTTTAATGTTAATTTAAAAAGCTTTTTATCATGTGGCCAGCTTGGAAACAAAACCCATAAAACCGATATATCTGTCTTTCTGTTACATAATACATTTTTTAGTATTTTTTTTCAACCACTATGAATAAATTTAGTAAAGATATTGTAACGATAGTGAATAAATTTTAATTTTAGTTATTTTACAGGTGTAAAACGATGAAAATGAGATGTAAGAAAGCGATACTGGATTCAGTCTTGCAGCAAACTTAGACAATGCGATAAATTAATTAAATACCGTCTATGTCTTGTACAGTATGTATTTTATATGTCCCTATACGACGATTAGTGGAACAGAAAAGAAATAAGAATGGTCATCTTATATGAAACTGAAAGATCATACAAAAATGTTTTGTTTTTTTTTATTGCAGGAGACCAGCAGACAGGCAGACGGCCCACTTGATGGACAGCGGTTACCATCGCCTATGGACATTTGCAACACCAAAGGTGCTACGAATGCGCTGCTGCTCTCTTTAGGGAGCCTGGAACCTGGTCACTAATGCCGGAACACAACACAAGGTTGTTATGGTGACATACTCTAGACCAGGGGTGGTAGCCATCCAGTCGGGCAAATTCCCTACCACCTGGCTGTGGGTTGTTTTGTCGCCTCTTACGACAGGCCGCCGGGCCGCAGGAAATTGTATTCTTTCTCCGTTCCTGCACGGATAAAAGTTTGTACCTACAAGACATTTTTGGGCGTCTTTTTTATATCTATACCAAAACTGTTTTATCACAGTCTCTCTCTCTATCGCTCTATCATACCCCTTAATTATATAATTTATTGAATATTATATAAATTATTCATTTTACAGAAGGGTCCTTCATTAAAATATGTTATGTTACAAAGAAAGAAGAAAGAAATTGCTTTAGAATCGGTGGTAGACTCATAACTTTTTCAACAAGTAATCGGGTAAAATTCCGTAATAAATACGTTCATATTCTTTTTCAAAGATACGTATTGACTGTCGAAAAGAAATACAGAATTAAAAATTTAAATACAAGTATTATTATTTTACGTATAAATACATGTAAAGCATGAAAATGGAACGTTTTAAGATTTGCTTTCGTCACATCACACTCGAGTTTTAGAAACTATCGATACAGCACACAAGCGTGCTTACCCCATCCCTAAACATTTCCTTAATCCATTTACGATATAACTCTTATAAATCAAACTTAATATTAGCTACATGTGTTGATAAAACCGCCGGGGAGCGAGCACACAAACACAAATCCAAGATGGCGGCGTGCATGGACACAGATCTTCGCAGCATTATCTTTTATAATGGCGAGGGGTTAAATGAAGAATGTTTATGCGATAATTTTGTTAATATTGTTTTGTATATGTATTTAGGGGTTGCTAAAAAACAATAGCGAGTTTCGAAAAGCTGCAATCAAGGCATATTATCATTAAATAATATTACTTTTGATGCAGAATTTGAACTTCTATACATCTACTATCTCGATATGCAGGTTTCATCACAATGTTTTCTTCAGCGTAGTTAGCGTGTGGTAATTGTAACAATATGCACATTAGGTCAAAAAACTGCCACCATGCTACCATTGAAGATAACCGATGTCTGAAACTCGCTAGTCTCCGTAAGTGACGCCTGGCAAGTATACTGTACATTACGCTAAAAATGCTAGGTCCAAGCACAGCAGTAAAACATTAATGACAGTTAACATCGAATGTTACAACGCAATGTAGATTTAGTTTCAAGAGAAATTGCAGTACTTGGTTATTTGGACACCATATTGGTGTTCACAACCACTTAAAAAAGGCCCTTCAGGCCATGACTCACCCCTAACATAATTAAAGTTTTGAAACAGCTAACAACTGCTAAAAACTGTTGTTTAAAATAAAGAAAGACAAACCTGCAGGGTCTTTAGAAAAACATACACAAGATCTCATAAATGTTCCACTTTTCATAGAATTAATAGCAACAAAACAACTTCAATACAAGACTCATAGCCACGTACTGTACAAGACAAGTGTTGTTATTGCATAGGTATCATTATGCGGGAATACTTAGCCGGAAAGGGGGCTGCAGGGGGGCGGAGGGGGCGGCAATTTAATTCTGTCCACGTTCTAATAATGACCGTCATAATTCGTTCAAAGTGTCCGGTCGGGGACTGGCCCCCTTTACGGCTGATTCCTTTGCATTTCGCCCCCCTACGTAATTTCATTTTCATGCCACCTTTCACACATACGCGTCATCTGCTTCTTTACTTGCATGTGTGTGTGGAAGGGATTTGAATATGAATTGTGTTCTAGAATGTTTTGTTTTCTTAAATTGAAAGATCTGTGAACTTTTGTATTCTTTTTGCGGGTAGTTCTGTGAACTTTAATAGTGTTTTAGCGGGTAGGCAAAATAGAGAACTGTTTCAAAATGAATAACCAAAATCATTACATTCTTAATACGCGTTCCGCTTCTTCACAAACGTGTGAGTGTTTGGTTTTTCCTAGAATGTTTTATTTCTAAAATATAAAATTTTGAAACTAGGGTTTTTGATGGGTAGCTGAAGTGTGAAGTTTTGATGATCAGTGTTATTTTTCTAAAATGTACTTTTTAGATTGCTGAAGAACAGAAGACAGGCTGTCGGTCCAATTGTGATGTAAAGCAGTTAACATCAATAGCAATACCAGAGGTACTGCCAATGTGCTGACGGCCTTGGTGGAGAAACTGGAACCTGGCCACTGATGCCGGAACACCACTCAAAGTAATTATGGCGGTATACTCTAGACCAGACTAATTTGATAAATTAACATTAGTTGTAGGGTTGATTGTTTTAGCCAGATTAATTTGCGTTTAAGATATAACTGCTTACAAAAATGTATATTTTCAGGTTGCCACATATACTCTCTTGTGAGGAAAGAAAAATATCTTAGTCTGAACTAAGGAATTCTCTTAAAACTCTTTTTCCATGAAGAGTTAATAAGTCAGCTATTCAGTCATATATAAAACGGGAAGTCAGTTATTCCAAATTTATTAAACTATAATTCCTACAAAGATTTCTAAGGCTTAATGTAACTTGTCTTTAAATTTTTGGATGCCATGAATGTGTGTTCAAAGTTAGTTAACTGAACCAAATAGCAGACCATGAACTGAAACCATTAACCATAATTTGATTACAGATCCTTAATTTACATTTGTTTTACGGAATTTTATCGTTAAAACAGAAAGAGACGAAACACGTAAATATAGTGTAAACTCTATATAACGAGGGACTCCATTTAATTGCGTTATAGAGAGTTGGCGTTAAATGGAGAGAAGTGTACTATTTTTGTATAACGTCAATTGCTGCACCAGTAATTTTGTTGTATATTTTTACTTATTTTATTCATACTTGCGATAAACTCATAAACTCATTTATTCGTAACTATGTTACACGTCAGGATTATATATATATTATTACAAAATCTTTAGTTAATTGTTTGTCGTCAAACTTTGTAATCCATAAATTCCTTCAAGCTATAGAAGGTGTGCTCGATTAGCCACTTCTTTAGCCGACAAGTGAATGCGTTTAAACTGCCGGAAAGTGTGATTTTGTCCGGTAGTTTATTATATATAGTCGAACCCATAACATGTGTTAGCGTGTTAGATTTTTCCAATCGCCTCTGCAACGGTGCAATCCTATCTCTATTCCGAGTCCGATGTGAATTTATGTCGCTATGCTTTGCATACATGGACTCATTGACTCATTGACTCTCGATATTGAGGCACCTTGATGATAAAGGAAGTACTTAGAAATTTCAGTATGCATGATGCCAACAGTCGAGCTTATTACGGGCTAGGATAATAAAGTGATAAAAGAAAGTACACAGCTGTGCGGATTTTACTAATTTTGGGCCACTTAAAAGGTACTTTTTATTACTTAATTGTTGTCGTTATTGAGAGTGAGTGTAATGCTATATAAATGATGAGTGATGAGCTAAACCAACCAAATTCAGGTAACATTGACGCTTAGGGGAGTTTGTCATTAAATGGAGTGACGTTACATGAAGTTTGCACTGTATTTAATTTATCTCTGTTAAAACACTCCACAAGGACCAACAAGATTGGCTGTATAATATTGTTTAACAAGAATTAATTCCTAACAATATCTATTCTGAACCGCAATAACACAAAGATTAGCACAACTCAAACAACTTTATACAGTAAATACGCTTAAATCGCTTCACACAAAGGCTTACGTTAAACGACCTAATAAAAAAGCAAACAGGCTGCAATCAGAAAGCCGCTCTCCTAATCCCACTATTTGCCAGAACGATCTTACCTAATATTTGCCATATCTCACGTATAAACGACGCTGTAGGGACGCGGTTTGTCATGCGCCATGTTGGATTCGTCGTGACGTCATTCCGGTATTTGGAAATGTATTTATTGACAACAACCAACAGTGCATATTAATCATACAAACAAACAAAAAACTTCGTTTAAAAAAACCGACTTCAAAAACTAAAAAGTATAAAATAACTTATTTTAAAGCTATTATTATTAATATGTATTATCTAAAATATCTAAAAGTCGGTGCTTAGTAATTTTCAAAATATAGTAATTTTTATGTTTTACTTTGCACCGCCTTCAAGATGTTTTAGATAATTATTAAAAAAAAAAGATCCCGACGAATTGAGAACCTCCTCCTTTTTTAAAGTCGGTTAAAAAAGTACTTAAAATGTGTAGGGCTAATCACAGGTCTTTTATCAAATCAAGTTATAAAAAAGATCATACCAATACATAGATAAGCTTTTAAATAATTACAACGTAGTTCCAGTTACTATCTCACCTTAATATGAATTCAAATATAATTATATACACAGACAGACAAATTGAAGTGAAAATGTATCGTGGTTTAGGAATTCTCATCCAAAATCACTACAACTATCCTTCTGAAAATTATCTAATATATAAAATTCTCGTGTCACAGTTTTCGTTGCCATACTCCTCCGAAACGGCTTGACCGATTTTGATGAAATTTTTTGTGCTTATCCGGTATCTATGAGAATCGGCCAACATCTATTTTTCATCCCCCTAAATGTTAGGGGTAGTCCACCCCTAATTTTTTTTTTTACCGGGCAGGACGACGTCTGCCGGGACAGCTAGTTGTAATTTATATTTACCACTAAATTTGGTGTTGTAAGTCTTATCAATTCGAGTAAATATTCTATTGCTGTCAATAAACTGTCAATTGACTATAAGGACGTAATCACTAAAATTCAAATTCACTTTCATTATTAAACTTACTATTATAAACTTTATTGCTCATAAAATAACTTTTTACAATTCACTAAACTATGAGAATATTTATAAATTATGAAAATAAATTGTAATTAGACTTATTTATTGTTTTTAGAAAATTATACAATTTTACACGCTATAGAATAGAATAGAATAGAATAGAATAGAATAGAATAGAATATACTTTATTGTACAAAGATGCTACATAAATTCAAGAACATTAAATAAAAGTACAATCGGCGGTCTTATCGCCCATGGCGATTTCTTCCAGACAACCTTTGGATGGAGAATAGGAAGGACAACAAAAGTCGGTAGTTGCTAAACTAGCCCTCGTACAATAATTTCATTTATTAATAAAAAAAATAAATAATAAAAATAAATAGTAATATATATGATGATATATATACTAAAATAAATACACATATTATATTATATACATACAAAAGTAAACAATAACACTATAGCTTGAGATAGTAATCTTTAACTAATCTGTTAAAAGAAGGTAATGATCGTGTCTGCTTGATGTTTAGAGGTAATGCATTCTATATATACCTATTCTAAAAATATATGTTTAGCTTAATTTATAAAAGATAAAAACTACAAATAAAAAATAGGTCCCAAATCACCGTCAGCTGGGAACGTTCCCAAAACGCTGGCCGCGTTACCGCGTTGTATAGCTTATGCGTTGCCCAAAATATAGACCAGTGTTTTGGTTTCGTGAGACATCTATCAACCGTTTTGATAGGTCTCGATAAAGGCGATGGGCTTCTGGACCCCATGGCCCGTGAGTTTCGACACCAAAAGCCGCAAATATGTATCCACTACCAATGGATGCATATTTGCGGCGTTTTAGGTCCTCTTGTCGGGCGGCAGCTGCACCAGCTACCACAGCCGTATCGGGAAGATGGGACGCTGCCAAAGTGTCAACGCACGTTGCGTCCCAAACTATTGGTCGTCCCATATTCCATCGCACCAAAGACATACCGTCCGGTCTCTTGCCATCGTCGCGACACAGTCCATTTGGCTCTAAAATGGCTGGGATCCCGGCGGTGACAAGAGCCCGGCATCAGTTGTAATTTATAACGAGATAGAAAGCACAAATACTAAAATTGCGGGTAGTTTTGATTTTTTTAGATGCAATTTACAAGTTCCTTCGAAGCGAAAGAAACAAGGATCTGGATTTCTTGGAAGTGTCATTGTGTAACTTGTTAATTTTTTTTCTACAATGTACCTACTAGCTGTACCCGGCAGACGTGGTCTTGAACTTAAAAGGACCTATTACTAATCTAAGCCATTCTAAACGTTGCTTGAAAAAACACAAAAATAGTCATCAAAATCGGTTCCACCGTTAAAGAGGTGTTCAGCGGCGCCACTTACCGGGTCCAATCGTGAAACTAAACCTACATAAGACCTACATGAACACACACAAAAATAATTCACTTAAATCAGACAAATGAAAATGAGTTTAAATGCAGTCACCATTGCCGAAATTGGCCGGGAAAGATCATAACAAATGAATGACTAGACTGATGTTATTTAATGGTCTTTCTTGTGGATATCATATTTTAATACTTATTATCCTATTCCGGACGAAGAAAATTCCAAAAATACAAAACTTAAAATCCAGCCAGCCGTTCTTGACTTATAAATGGTATAACTGACACGACTTTCTTTTATATATATAAGATATTTTCTAATATTTTCGAGATTAGGACGACACAGTCAAACACAATTGAGTCTCTCTGTAAATAAAGATTTATTGTTTGAATACACGAAATAAAAAATCTACTTAGCACGCTAGAAAAACTCACATACCTGTAAATAAAGAAACGCCATTTAATGTTATCATTTACAATGTCTGTTCCTAATCACAATTATACTATACAATACTTTAATAAACAATGAAATTAATATTATAAGTTAATGTTTTATCTTTACAATCACGAGATGCTTTTTAGGTTATCTTTTTCATCGATCCTAAACGTCAGCTGTCAATACGCTGTGCGTTTAAGGACGTTTGGTGCGCGGGAAAGTTAAAATTAAAGAAAATTATATTTTTTTCTTTACATATATATGGAAAAATGGTTTTGATCCTTTCTACCTGTCCAACGTGGACGAAGTCACAAGCAAATACTAGCTTATAATATACTTAGATGAAAAGATACGTGAAACAAAAACTCAGCAAAAACTTTGTACTCTTTTTTACGAAAATTGTGCGGACGGAAGAGTATGAAATTTCGCACACATAAGTCTATATAGAGAAAGAGTGCGGAATGATAAAATTTTCTTTTAATTATGCATAAAAATTACATTAAATCAATAAAAAAAATTACACACGCTACCATATATTTCACACACACCCGCATATATACTCTTCTTGGCGAAATCTGTGATTATAGTTCAAGTCTTTGACAACAGAACTTTAATAATGTTATAAAACTATATTTTAACGGTTTTAAGCGCGGTAAATTATTTGATTTTTATTATTCCGACGTCTCGGCCACTTTTTCGTAGATGTGATCACGGAAGACAAAGATGTCGAGTGTCAATAAGTATTGTTAAAGTTCATTTAACCTACCGCCAACTTGTCAATTTTAATTATTCAATATTAATTTTGTTTATTTTTATTATTTACTCTATGGGAGCCTAATCTAATTTACCACCGCTTCACAACATGTTGTGGCTTGAAGAGAAGAAGCGGCGCAAGAAACTCTTCAGCAAACATGCCTAGTTCTAATTTTTTTTATATAATATTAAAATGAGTGGAAGGAAAAAATAAAAGTAATTATCAGTCAAGTTGGTTTGTTTCGTTGCACGCAGAAAGAGCTCACAGTGTCTTGAGGTCTGGCAGTTGGTTTTTGCTGGGTTTGGGTCTTAATAGTTTTGATGGTTGGATCCCAAACGGGTGGTACCTGCCAACCATCTTCTCTATTGAAATTGGGTGTTTTTTGATTTCGGCCGAAACGTCGGATAAAACTAAATAAAATAAATTACCGCGCTTAAAACCGTTAAAACGTAGTTTTATTATGTGTACAAGTTGCGAAAACTTAAGAATTGTTTTTTATAATGTTCATAACTTATAATTTAAATGAATAATGGTCGAATTTCGACCACTGGGTGACCACTAATTCTTCAAATCTATAGAAGTATTTCCTGTCCGTATTGCTAAACATGGCGAGCCACGAAATAGGCCAGTCTGGCGACGACGAATGCTCTACGTGTTACGTATAAAAACCCAAATGGTTAATGCTCATATGTTGGCATGGAACAATGGCACCTAATATTGGCGATATCTCACGGGCCAAGTGGGCACTGGAGACGTGAGAGGAGTGGAGCCGCCTTCTTAGCGCTGCTTTCTACAACAGCCTCTATCAATATTGCATGGTGATATAGAGCGGTGTAGGGCTGAGGCGGGTGGCGGTTCTGTCTATCGCGATATGAATTACTTAACCCTTGTTAAGTAGATTTGTTTTACTTACATAACTGCTTAATTAGGTTTTTAAATATCGCGAATGAAGCCGTGGGTAGAAACTAGTATATACATTAGGGTGGCGCAAAAAAACTGACCAATTATGAGCGACTTGTAAAATTCAAATTTTGAACTGAAACTTTCTGAAACGTATTAGTTTTTGGCCTTTAAAATTATACAGGAACTAGTACTATAGTCCAAAAAAGATAGTCGGTTTTTTTTGCAGGAGTGGAGTGTCTTTTAGCATCTTCGTGTATTTTTAACCAACTTCCAAAAGGAGGAGGTTACAACTTGGCCGGTATGTTTTTTTTAATGTATGTTCACCGATTACTCTGAGATTGATTTTCGTGATTTTAGTTCGATCCTATTTACATGATTCTTCTTTAGTGCGATGCGGATTAGTTGCTATTTGGTCCCCTAAAAAATTAGCATAGCCTGGTAGTTTTCATTTCATGAACATTTTTTACGAAAAAAAATCCATTCCGTTCCGTATGTACACCGATTACGCAGAGATTTATGATCCGACTTATGTGATTCTTCTTTAGGTTTATGCGAAATAGTTGCCATTTGGTCCCCTAAAAATTTTACATAGTTTGACCCAGTAGTTTTCATTTTATGAAGATTTTTTTATGAAGTTTTTTCCGTTCCCGTTTCTTGAGGCCTATTTTGTAAGGCGCGCGGCACCTTTTTTTAGCTATAGCCTAGACTATAGCTATATAGACTATAAGACACTCCGCTCCTTTCCCCCGCGTGTAACTTAAGCCCCGTTCTGTTAGCGTAACGTTTATCGCCGGGTTGCGTCGGCCGAGATTACACGAATCTACTGATTGCGGCCGCCATTGATGCAGGCATTAATTCTGCATCTCCACCGTCCTGCTGTAACAACACTAATCTACAAACAGACCGACTTTTTGTTTTTATATTTATACCTACACACTGTTACAGCACTTGTCAACAATACGCTCTTCAATGTATGGGCTTTATAATAAATGGGCGCACAGACAAAAGTGTAGTTTTACACAAGGGACAAAATTGTGAATAAAACAGTTTTGTTTATATAATCAACTAGTTTTAGTTGATTATATAAGACTGAAATTTGGATTACCTACCCTTCTATTTAGGTACACTTCCGTACTGGTAAGATTTTCTAAATTGTAACATATATATAAGCGTATACGCCGGTTTGTTATGAAGCCCTCGATATATATATTTTTTTAAATTGCGATACTGGCAGCCCCGGCTTTACTTTTTTAATAATGAATATGATCGCATATGACTGACATTGCGCCTGATGTCAGGTGGAAATGCAGTTTAGACTGCACGTGAACAGGTATCTTCTGGGTACCACCTTAGGGTGGAGCACACTAACCTACAGATTGTATTCTTCAGGAAAACAGACGACGGTAAAGAGTTCCACTCTTCAGCGGTCGGTATGATATAAGTGGAAGCATGGCGTTTCGTCCGCTTTGTTGGTGTTCCCACCATGTATCGGTGGCATGCGGTCAACGTATAAGTATTTAGAATAAATAAAATATAAGACAAACACAGACATGGTATGTGCCTAAGCAAGTTGCGTTTGTGTTATGAGTACAACGGACTTCTCTGGAGCCGACCCCAGACACACAGACCAAAGTAAATAACAGAAAGGTCGTTTTCGAAATTTACAATGCCAAGAATCAAACCCGGAGCCACTGCATTCCAGCAAGTTCAGAGGCTAAGAATGGTAGTAACCAAATTTACTAAAAGTGAGCCATAATTAATGTATATATATATTTTGCTACTATAGCGTTATAAAGATGGGTAGCCGTTGCAATAACTAGTTAAATAGCTGTTGTTCATAAAGCAACGACTAAGTTATCCATCAACTCTCCAACTAGGTAATAGTTCTCGAATAAAATCTAAAACTGACTTGTTTACAGCTTACACGTCTGCTGTCGGCTGTTAATAGCGAGTCATTTACTTACTAGCCAAATAGCTATCAACAAGTTTTTAGCTGGCTACGGAAGCAGTTTTAGCCAGATATATATTATATAGCTATTTTTGAAATTTCGTTTGGTTACCCATCGCTTTAGCAAGACAAAAATATATATTTTTTAACAACATGCAAAAAATATATGTATAAAAAATATAATACAAGTAGGAAATGAAGTTCTAAATGGGTCCTAACTCAACACGATGCTGGGTGAAAGCTGAATAGCCATCAACTGGTTTTCAGTCGGCTATTGAACGACTATTAATTATTTTTGAAATTTCGATTGGCTATCCATCGCTACAGCGTTAATACCTCGATAATACTCCCCCTAAATAGCGTGTCGGGGCACAGAGCTTAGCCTTCACACAATAAACACTTACCTCATTTTAAATATATCACGAGATACCTCGTTGTAACTTTGATAAGTGTACATAACATCGCGGCGTCATAGCCCCGCGACACGGGGCGCTGTAAATTATAATGTTTTATGGTTTAATACGGGAGATAAGGCGGTGTGGGGGGGTTGGGGGGCTATTATTAACCGTGTTAAACGACCCACGGCGGGGGTAGGTGGCTCACATTGGCAGGCTTATGCGCTTATTTCTTACGTTGCTCTATGGCCGCGTATATTGTACCGAGTTCAATCGTACATAGTGATCATTGTGGAAGATCGAGGACAAACAGTATACGTGGTATCTATTTGTAAATTCGACATGTAATCCTAGTTAAATGCTGCCTACTGGTTCTTGAAAACTTAAATGGTCAACTTAATGGCTTTAAAGAGTTCGCTTGAAATACCAACAGAGGAAAGAAGGTTTTATTATGTCTTACGGCGACGTGAACAAAGATATTAGCGCGAATGACAGATCACTCAAATTCAAAGGCGTAATATGAAACCTGCAAAGGATTAGTATCGGCTCGCAAGACCATTCGCTAACTCGCGACAGTAGCTCGCATCCATAGCTCATCTCCATAGCTTGCATCAATTGCTCGCATCCACAGCACGCACAGTATGATTAATAACGTTTTCAAACAATTGTGTAGATAATAGAACTAATACAAACAACAGATAACGAGAGACCACTAGATAAATTTACTAACTGGTAAGCTTGCATCCATAGCTCGCATTAGTAGCTCGCATCTATAGCTCGCATCAATAACTTGCACGTATAGTAATGCAAGTTATTACATTGATTAATAACATAAGATTAATAACATTTTCAAACAATTGTGTAGATAATAGAACTAATACAAACAACAGATAACGAGAGACCACTAGATAAATTTACTAACTGGTAAGCTTGCATCCATAGCTCGCATTAGTAGCTCGCATCTATAGCTCGCATCAATAACTTGCACGTATAGTAATGCAAGTTATTACATTGATTAATAACATAAGATTAATAACATTTTCAAACAATTGTGTAGATAATAGAACTAATACAAACAACAGATAACGAGAGACCACTAGATAAATTTACTAACTGGTAAGCTTGCATCCATAGCTCGCATTAGTAGCTCGCATCTATAGCTCGCATCAATAACTTGCACGTATAGTAATGCAAGTTATTACATTGATTAATAACATAAGATTAATAACATTTTCAAACAATTGTGTAGATAATAGAACTAATACAAACAACAGATAACGAGAGACCACTAGATAAATTTACTAACTGGTAAGCTTGCATCCATAGCTCGCATTAGTAGCTCGCATCTATAGCTCGCATCAATAACTTGCACGTATAGTAATGCAAGTTATTACATTGATTAATAACATAAGATTAATAACATTTTCAAACAATTGTGTAGATAATAGAACTAATACAAACAACAGATAACGAGAGACCACTAGATAAATTTACTAACTGGTAAGCTTGCATCCATAGCTCGCATTAGTAGCTCGCATCTATAGCTCGCATCAATAACTTGCACGTATAGTAATGCAAGTTATTACATTGATTAATAACATAAGATTAATAACATTTTCAAACAATTGTGTAGATAATAGAACTAATACAAACAACAGATAACGAGAGACCACTAGATAAATTTACTAACTGGTAAGCTTGCATCCATAGCTCGCATTAGTAGCTCGCATCTATAGCTCGCATCAATAACTTTCACGTATAGTAATGCAAGTTATTACATTGATTAATAACATAAGATTAATAACATTTTCAAACAATTGTGTAGATAATAGAACTAATACAAACAACAGATAACGAGAGACCACTAGATAAATTTACTAACTGGTAAGCTTGCATCCATAGCTCGCATTAGTAGCTCGCATCTATAGCTCGCATCAATAACTTGCACGTATAGTAATGCAAGTTATTACATTGATTAATAACATAAGATTAATAACATTTTCAAACAATTGTGTAGATAAAGAACTAATACAAACAACAGATAACGAGAGACCACTAGATAAATTTACTAAACGGTTATAGTAAGATTAAAAAAATCATCTAAAATCGAGTTAAGCTTATGTCAACACTCAAATACAGATCTACTGGTATTACATTGGCAAATATGTATGTCTTTTACACTTTAATAAGGACATTTTTTATTGCTCAAGTTCTGCAGACAGCCAGATAGCCCTGATAAAAAATGGTTATCATCGTTTACATTTGTAACACCAATACTCTCTAAAAGAAGGTATGGTTAATAATTGCCAAGGGTAACGATTTTAAAGATGAAACGGCACAAAAGTTAATTACAACTAACCTGTGTAAAATATATCAAAAAAACAGTGAAACCTCGGTAAAAGTATATAATAGTTATAAGAGGTATATCGGCTCTTTAAAGAAGTTACCTATAAATAGAATTTTGGAATTTATAAATTTTAGAAGTAGAGTGAACGCGGTCGAGATGCGAGCACTGCGCAAAATCTGCGGAGTGACGCTCGCGGACCGCGTTCGTAATACCGAAGTAAGAAAGAGAGTTGGTCTGAAAGAGAGTGTCGGGGTGAAGGTAAGGAAAGGAATGCTCCGGTGGTTCGGGCACGTGGAAAGAATGTATGATGAAAGAATGACTAAACAGATATACAATGTAAAAGTGGATGGATGCAGAAGTCGCGGAAGGCCACGACACACCTTCCATGATCAAATTGATCATGTGTTAGCAGAAGGTGATGTTAGGAGCCTTAAGAACAGACGAGCGTGCATGACAAGAGCTATGAATGTCAAAGAAGCAAGTGAGGTGTGTAAGAATGGGCCTGTGTGGCGCTCTGTTGTTCGTGCCTACCCTGCAAGGGACCTGGCGTGAAGTTATGTATGTATGTAGGTGTAGAATTTTGGAATTTATTTTAAAATTATAAACAGATACAATCATAACATATTATTGTTGTAGGGGTTTTAGAAAACTATAATCGGACTATAAAAAAAGATTTTTCATACTCCGTTTCTTTAGATATATTTTTGAATGATTTTAGTTTGCTTGTCACGTTAAAAAAAATGTGTGCGTGTACTAGTGTACACAAGTAAGAAGTAACTACTTCTTTATGACCTTATTTTTGGCAAAATGATCTACTATATGCAACTTTACAGAAATTGGTTAAATAAAGTTCAATTATGATTTTGCTGATCACTTTAATATATATATGTAGGATACTAAATATATGATATGCATCAATCGTATATTAATTACAACACAATAAAGTAAAGAAATATTAATATGCTCGTCTCACAATCCATCCGTAGATGGAATGTGACGTGACGCGTAATCGAAAAATGTGACGGTAATTTTTTTCCCAATGCCGATAAAGAAGTTTCACTTCAATTATATTCTCTGTCTGTCATAAAGCTAAAAATTGCATGTATCCATTTTACCATTAAACAAACACCTTTATTAGCCACATAAACCTATCATTTCACGGGTTATCTCCGCAACAAAACATGACCCTTCTTTTTGCCGTCACCGTGGTCGGATAACAGCTGTATGTTAAAATAATAAAATAAACCATTTTACACATATATACAAGTGTAATATAATGCAAAAGGCCCTAAACTTTGAGAGAAGCCAGCAGGATACTTAAAAATAACGAGATCCTAGCAAATATTGTAATAACCCCCCCCCCTCCCCTCGCCTCTTACCCCCTTAGCCCTGTCCTCACGTATTTAGTTCAGGACCATTGTTTTAATAAGGTTTCTTTGCTGATTCCACGCGTTTGCTTAGGGTTGATATTGTGTTTCGTTTTGCCCGCCATTCACTCTTTTTACCCTATGCTCCTTCATTTGTATAGGGTTGGCAGTAATTTTTAGATCAATATTTCACGTTACAATAAGAACGGTTTGTTTGTTGTATTATTTATTTTACATATTTATTTGGCCTCAAAATATTTACATTTTTCTTTTAGTACATCCTATACACAAAAAATATTTAATAAAATGTAATTTATCGATGTCCGCCGGCAGTAGGGCCTAGAATCCAAGCTACCGGTGGTTAAGGCTCCAGAGACAGGACCCTCCTCATAATATGGACCGTGTCCAGAAGGCTGCGTTCTGCATCAGACCCTTCATCCAGATACCAAGCGAGAGCCTTTCAAGGTGGCAGTCAAGGTCCTTCGCTACTAGTCCATTCTCTAACAACACTATCGGTACTATGATTGTAAAGTGCAAGTTCCACATGGAAGTAACCTCGTTTGCGAGATCAATTATACTTTATTATTATTATTTCTTATTTTTCCTTTTTTTCAAGACCACAGGCCATAAAAATGACCCGAACTTTTGGAGGGCTTGCGTGGGGCCATGGGGAGACCCAACACGTAGAGGCCCCTTGACAAATTTAATGTAAATATGTGGCGTGACACCGACCGGCAATTATCCCTGTCTACACCATATAATAATGCACTCAAGGACAAGCCCTGGCCCAGTGTAGGACTATTGTGGGTAATGAGGACAAATAGTACCGGGCTATTGGGGTGAACTGTTAGTATTACTAGCGGTCTGGGAATATAGGGACTATGGCGTCTGTCCGTCGCAATGTTCAGGGAACAAGGAAATTATTATTATTATTTATTTTATAATTGTGTAAATATCTAATCCTTTTCTTCACTTTCTCCCAACCATCAAAATATGTATTCATTCCATACTCTTTATTCTCGCGTACGTCCTCTAACACACATAACCACCACAAATCATCCTGTCATTCTTAATATAATGCATCCATCTCTTTTTGGTCTATATTTACACTTGTTCTCATCATGCTTTCAGTTTAATAGTCTCTTTGTTACATGATTTTTATCTTTTCTCATTACATCTCCTACCTAATCTTCTTCCTCTTCATTTACAGTCACGGGTGCATCTTTCAAAAGTCTTCTTATGTTATTTCTCAAATTATCCATTCTTGTAACACCACTATTCTCATCACAGGTGAGTGAGATGATGGTCTATCACTTTAGTGGCCAAACATCCGGACCCGTATATTATTTGCAATTAAAATATTATTTTTTTAAAAACGGTGCTGGTCAGTCAGTCATTCATTCTTATACTTTCACTAAATTAATCTTATACTGATATATAAAGCTAAAGAGTTTGTTTGTTGCCTTGGACGCGCTAATCTCCGGAACTACTGATCGGATTTGAAAAAATATTTTAGTGTTACATAGACCATTTATCGAGGAAGGCTTATGGGCTATATATCATCATCTTAAAGCCAATGAAGAATGTTTCAAAATCAGAATGTTTTTTTTAACTTACTTTTTTACTTTTGAAATAGTGTATTCCAAGCCTAACAGTGGGGTGCTTTTGGCATAAACATATTATTTATTATACTTAAATAATTAAATATAAATTATATATTTTATATTTAGCTGTTATAATTTTTATGATAATGCAATTTAAGTTTATAAAATATATCCTATAACTATTCCTAACTTAAAAATGTATATATAATAGTAAAAAACTAAAATTAAAATATAAACCTATATTAAACCCCCCAGACCCAGCCCACCAGACCACTGTCGCTGGGCATTGTTATTAGAAGTTATTAAAACTAAAAATAGTAAATGAAGTGCCAACCCTAAGACGCCATGTTTGGACGGGCGTCAATAAAATTCCAGCCGCCACTTGTTTACACTTCATCGATACACAATGTTTCCCATCCCTAAACACGTTACATATGTTAATACGCGCGCATTAAAAGCGTTATTATTTTTGCGAGTTCCTGCGAATTAGTGTTGTGCAAGTACGTTATTACGCGACATTATCTGTGAATACGTTATATTTTATTATTATTTAGTATTTGGGTAAAGAATGCAGGATTTGTAATGCGGAAAATATTCAGCTTATCCTCTATTCTTCTTTCGATGTCACTTTCATGATAATAGTAGAAAAAATTGGTATCGCCATTAGCAGAAATAGCGTCAACCATAATGCATAATGAGAAGGTATCAAAAATTTTAAACATTTGTTTCGCGAATTTTTGCTTATAAATATTGTTACGAGTTGCAGGACTCGAATTAAAATACCGTTGGTATTACTATAGTATTTATTAGAACTATACAAACACGTATAACACAGGTACAAATATAACTGATCAGAACCAATCCAAACGTAATGCACGATTCAATAACACGCGCAAAGTCCGCCACTAAATAGATTACTGAATATACACAAGTCTTGTTTCGCTTATAGTTATCACTTGACTGACTCACCTCTCAATTGGGGCATTGCTTTATACTATACAAATACAATATGTCTGCTCGGCCGCGTGGACTGAATTTCTTATAATCACACCTGGCTAATGACTACCATAAAAATTACAATACACAATGGGCTGTATTTCTAATCACCAATTTCAAACACAAAGTAAACAAAATAAGTCCAAATGCTGGTAATAAAATGTCTACAGGTATGGTAGGTAGGTAGGTCTTAATTTGTCTTTTGTCGGCGTTCAGGTCGTAACAATATTATATGAAGCTGGAATGGCGTGTCACGGGCATGTCATTGAAATTGACAGAATACCGAAGTAAGGAAACCTCGATTGAGACGATATTGTGCGGTGATTTTGACGAGATAGTATAGTAGAATTGGGCCTTCAGCCTACTATAAAATTTTACTCCAGCTATAAAAGAGCTCTTGTAACGACGTCTGCCAATCCCTCAGGGATACAAAGCGTGAAAGCGTTACTTCTTCATGCAGTGATATTGTGAACATAAAGCACACCTTCACCCCCTCGGCATTTCATCCACCATGATATTTCACCCCCCGAGTTGCACTTGCATACGTTTAGTAATCATAATTTACACATTTCACTTCACACCCGTCCCACGGCGGTGTTAAATTATTTTTTATCGTTTTTCATTTACCGGGGGGAGGTCGTATTCTTAGTTTATGCACAGGGGAGTTTCTCCACGATTGAAGTGTACCGGTACCTACCTACCTTTAACTAGGGCAAAGTCATGTAACACCAAAGTGTATAAAATAAAACGTAAGTAATAGTAGCTATAAGATAAATAACATAATACAGTTAGGAAACCCACTATAGTTAGTGTAGAACGAATTGGTCCTGGTAAGCATTATAACCATATAAAGAAATACTTATTTTTTATTATTGGAACGAAGTTCCTTATCGCGCGTTGCGAAAGGGGGCTAGAAGGAAAAAATTAAGACCAAAAGTTGTAACGACACTTTTTGCTATAGTTGTAAGCCGTGCGGCGTGCGCGTGTTTCTCTCTCTCTCTCTCTCTCTCTCATTATTACTAAAATTGAGCCTACTGATTAAGTTTATATTACATTACATTTGTTAATAATAAAAAAAATACTATTATAACTTTAAAAAAATAAAAATTTATTACAATTCCTTCTGTAATTAATTTGAAGGAACTTCGTTCCATCCGGGTGTCCCTTGACACCTCTCAAGTTTTTATTTTTTAACAACATTAGTTCCGTACCCTTTTTTTACAATTTAATTTAAGAAAAAGTTAAGAAGTTATACACGGTTATTAGTTATTTTTAATACTATACTTATACTAATGTAGAGTGTATCTGTTACATGCTGGTGTTGTGAGGAAGCATGTGCAGTGTGTGCCTTATATATTAACCTAATTATATTTGTTATTAAGACAATGGAATACAAGATAAAAAAATCGACTAGTATAAATGTAAAATAAAAAAGCTATAAGACGAACAACTACAATAGAAAATTCTTCTTGTAAACAAAAACATAAACAAGCCAAAATTGTACTATTAGTTAAGTGGAACAATTGTAAAGCCTTTCCTAAAATAAAGTCAGAAAAAACAAGTATATGACTGGGGCAATCTCGTTTGCCCGGGTTAAAGACGGAGAAACAAAAAAAAGCAAGCGTATGGAAGCGAGAGTTGGGTATGGAATAGAGAGCACGAAAGTAGAGTAAACGCGGTCGAGATGCGAGCACTGCGCAAAATCTGCGGAGTGACGCTCGCGGACCGCGTTCGTAATACCGAAGTAAGAAAGAGAGTTGGTCTAAAAGGGAGGGTCGGGGTGAAGGTAAGGAAAGGAATGCTCCGGTGGTTCGGGCACGTGGAAAGAATGTATGATGAAAGAATGACTAAACAGATATACAATGCAAAAGGTGGATGGATGCAGAAGTCGCGGAAGGCCACGACACACCTTCCATGATCAAATTGATCGTGTACTAGCAGAAGGTGATGTCAGGAGCCTTAAGAACAGACGAGCGTGCATGACAAGAACTATGAATGTCAAAGAAGCAAGTGAGGTGTGTAAGAATAAGCCTAAATGGCGCTCTGTTGTTCGTGCCTACCCCGCAAGGGACCTGGCGTGAATTTATGTATGTATGTATGTATGTATGAAACAAAAAAAAGCAACAACAAACACAATAAGTTTTTGTGTTTGTTGTTGGTCTTCAGTCACTCGTAGTCCACCGCTGGACTTACAGGTCTAATAGCTTATTAAAGCCACTTGCCATCCGAAAAGAACCGTCTTCAAAGGATGGATGTTTCGTTGTGAAGCAGTGAACGTTGCATGATTCACAATTGCTGAGTAGTCTCTCAGCAATTGCTATTAGTTCTATGCGTGAATTACTCCGAGTAGGGTTGTTACTGAGTTAGTCATATACCTTTTCAGTGTTTTAAATTAAATTAATATCGCACAACAGAAAGCACCCATAAATACATTGCAATATTTAAGACATAATATGAAGTGGTATCTATGAGTTAGACGAGTATAAGCAGAGAGCATTTTGCTTGTGGCGCTACCATTGCAAACGTTATCTTATATAATTCTAATATATAAGGCTGAAGAGTTTGTTTGTTTGCTTGAACGCGCTAATCTCAGATCTTCATAATCTTTCAGTGTTAGATAGCCCAATTATCAATGAAGGCTATAGACTATATCATCACGCTAAAACTAATAGGAGCGGAGCACTAATGAAGGGTTTTTCCTTTGGAGAGCTTCCGCTGCGTGCGCTGCGTAAACGGTTAAAGTTTCGCAAAAATCATGTTTGACAGAAGTTAGTGTTAGCCCGAAGTAACTCTTCAACTCGGAGAAAGTCGCGGGCAGAAGCTAGTCGCTAATAATCACGTAGTTATGGCAACGCGTATGAAGTTTCGCAGGCATTACTAGTCTACTACATCACTGTATATCCCGAATACCCGCATAAAACAATTTAAGCGGTTTTAAAGTTGTAAAATGCCTGATTGAAGCGGCTGCTCCCGCTAAAACGTCCAGCCAAACCGCTGCCGCCATTCCGTGTATATATTTCATCCGTAATTATGTATATATGCAGCGTGTCCGTATATACACGTGGCCAACAAACCCGATTTACGATTTCATTTAGCGAAAACCTCGAAAAGTTGGTAACTGGCGGACTTAAATACGATACCACTGCTGGTTGGATACGTTGAAATATAATAAAACTAGTTTTTAACGGTTTTAAGCGCGACAATTTATTTGATATTTATTATACCGACGTTTCGGCTACTTTTCAGTAGCCGTGATCACGGGAAGACAGATGTCAAGTGTCAATGAGTATTGTTGAAGATTGATACTTGACATCTTTGTCTTCTGTGACATCAGCTACTGAAAAGTGGCCCAAACGTCGGAATAATACAAATCAAATAAATTACCGCCCTTAAAACCGTTAAAACGTAATTATATGCATTCAAGCCACTTTCTGTTATCTAGTAGACTAAATCTTGACCTGCCTAGTGATTAAATGCAAAGATCAGAGTTCGATTCCCGGCAAGGTTTTTTACCCGACTTTCCACAATATTGATACACGATTCACTTGTCTTGCAATTTGGATGAAGTAATAAGAGCATAACATCGCAAATTGTTGTATTGTTTCAGTTTCCCATATTTCAACCACAATGATATGAATTAAAAATTCAAAATAAGTGCCATGGAGGACATTTTATGAAAGTCATACATACATACAAGCTAAAATTTATATCTACACAATAACCAACTTGTTATTCTAAACAACACATGACAGCACTCGCTCCGATGGAATACAGTAAAAGCTTAAAAAGGACAAAACATTGTTGCGGCACACGCTTCTTTTTGGGCAAACTGACAAATGACTGCGAATTGAGGACGCAAGGGAGAAATCATTTGTGGCGAAACAAAGTCTACGTACTCTCGCCTGCTGGTCAGCAGGTCAAATTTCATATGTATAGGGATTTGACAACTTCCATCTCCTCACATCTCACCTGTACCTCCCATCGGCAGATCACTACAGATAGCAATAATGCCTACACTACCCGTTCTGGTAGGATCATTAGGTTCAAGTTACCATTTGGTTCCCAGTCCTTCTTCTGTTGCTGTCCCTGTTATTCAGTCTTTTTTTCTTCTCTTTTCTCTAATTAGTTTTTTAAGTTCCTTTTGTCTCCATAAAGGGTTGGTGTGGCGAAACTAAACGTACTTTGGTCTACTGGCCGGCAGACCAGATTAGTCAGATTTCATGTGTCTCTTACGACAAGCTGCCTGGCGGCAGGAAATTGTATTCTTTTCCCGTTCCTACACGAAATACAGGCAATAGTTATACAAAGAGAATGGTAGTCTCACTATATTTGATCTACATACAACATACATACATATATAACTTCACGCCAGGTCCCTTGCGGGGTAGGCACGAACAACAGAGTGCCATACAGGCTTATTCTTACACACCTCACTTGCTTCTTTGACATTCATAGCTCTTGTCATGCACGCTCGTCTATTCTTAAGGCTCCTGACGTCACCTACATACATACAACAAATATTGTATAAGAGTCGCGGGTTCAATCCTGGCCGGAACACATGCACCACTTAGGCTGTTTTCTGACCTAATGTGCATATTGTTACAATTACCACGTGCTAACAACGGTGAAGGAAAACATCGTGATGCAACCTGCACATCGAGATAACCGATATGTCAAACCTGCCAAGCCGCCTTGGACAAGCGTGGCGGGTATACTGTCCATTCCCCTACAGTGGGAGGCCCGAGCCCAGCAGCGGGACAGTTATGGGCTGCTGCTATTATTATATTTTATACAACAAATATTTGGGTACGTGTCAATTAAAAAAAAACCTAATTTAAAATCACAATAAAATAAAACAATCCAAATGTGACCTTCATGTATATGATTACAAAGACGAGCAGTCTATCAAATTTACAGCAATAAAAAAGCATTCACCCGGCATGCATCAAAAGATTAAAAAAACAATAAATAAACATAGTTCATGAAAAAAACACAATGAAGTGAATGAACGACCACTCACAATTCATTCATCGCCCGTCCCAACATCGACCACTTTTGCCGAATGCCATCAATAAAAAAGGCATCGTGTAAAAAAACACAAGCGGAAAAAAGGCCCGTGACGTCACTGGGCCCGCGGACACCGGGTTGTAAATCAAGCGCTGCACTAGTATGGAGTCGGCTTCCACCGAATTGTGGCATTTATGGGCATTTGATTTACGCGGTTTTGTTGCTCGACAGAAGTAGGTCGTATGTTAGACCAGTTCATTTTGAAGCTAAAATTTTGTATACAACGATACATTTGCCATAGAGGGCAGTTCGTACGGTGAAGTAAGCACTTTCCAATGAATGAAGTGTCAACTGGTATAACTGTTTCCAATTGAGATTAATGTTGTGTTCTGTGAACAAAATCAGTAATAATTAGTTTACTTCTTAGCATCCTTAATATTAAATTCAGTAAGTTTACATCGTGTGACATACAAATAATATGTATGCAATATTTATTATATTAATGAGGCTTGCAGAAACGTACCATATAGAATTACATAATTTTCATTTAGTATATAAAAATATACTTTAATACCAAATTAAATTCTATTTATGAGAGAACAGTAATGCATTATATAATGTAGTTTAAGAGGAGCATAAGTACATCCTGCATTTATTACTTAATAATGATACTTAAACTTCAATTCGCCTAGTAAAAAGTATATGTTATTCAATCAATTTATAAGACCAGGCCAATGAAAATAGGTCTATTAATAAAATAAACTTATTTTTTTCTGGTCTTAATTTATGGCATGTCACATTTATAACTTCAAAAGGGCTTAAATCACACGTCCAGTTTAATCTACATCCCAGGCTGGTATTTCTAGGCTAATTGCCATAGCACTTAACACTAAAGATCTCAGACAGCTGAACATTCTGACATCTATGCACATAAATTCTTATGATTTCATCCACATGTGTTGGGAATTTGACATGTGCGGAAACCATTGCCCTATAGTCAACACGTTCCGGCTATTAGGTATATACAATGAAATTGTTTAATTTTACATTAAAGTTGTTGTCAACTGTATTATAGTATAAGTATGTAATATTACTAATTACGTAATATATTTTTTCTTTTTAATGAGTAATAGAATTGGAGTTACTTTTTAATGAAATCGCACCTTTGAAGACAGATAAAACCCTGAAATAATAGTGTTTATTTTTCAATTATTAGCATATAGCTGGGGCATAATTATATTTATCGATACAATCAAACTACTCCTATCACTTTTCAACAACAAATTTCAACTTTGTATTGTAACGTAAAATTTTAAGACCACCTATTTATGCGGAATTTCGAATAAAAGTGAAATTCAACTTTTAAATTACGTATTTTTGAGATAGATGGAGTTAAAAACCAAATTCTTCAGTTTCATTTAATAACAGGCTATCTTTAAAAGTTGATATTTATTATTTTACAACAAATATAATTGTTTCTATAAACTTCAAAAAGTAAGATCAATATACAATTACAAGTTTCTTAATACTAGGAGTAAGGCTAGCTAATTTAATGGAAAAATACCTGACTAAAACTTAAGAAATAAAAATATGAATGATAATGTATTTATTTATGAAAAAAATGGATTATTATTATATTATTAAAAGTTATGAGTTTACTACCACTTTTTAGTTACTGTCAAAGGAGAATAAGCGGCGCAACTAACTCCCCAGAAACCTATCTTTCCTTCATAATTAATATTATTTGCATTTTTATAATTTACGGAGGTATATTTGTTAATCAAGTAACGAAAAAGTTCTAGATTTAAATCCAAAGCTGCAGTAATTATAGCTCAAGGTTCGCGTAAAGTCAACATCAACCAAGAATTTTTCCTTCAGCTCAAAAGCATACGTGTCGATCGGAAACAGAGCTTAAAAACTACATTAACACATGACCTAATTATAAATCACTCTGACACTAATTGTGTTACAAACAAACGTTATAGCCAACGCAGAAACTATTTAACGACAGATGTATAGCGAAATAAAAATGACAAATTGCTACAAAAAATGCAATTTGTACCAAAGTAATTCATGACGTGTTTTGCTGGTTATATGTATAGTTTTTATGAACATTGAAGTAACTAGTACCAGTAATGAGAATATCTTTAATGAAAAATATGAATATCTTTTATACAAGTGATAAAAATTTAAACGTTTTAAAACTATTATAGATTTTAACGGATTTAAAGCGCGGTATTTTTTCAATTTGACATTTCGGCCACTTTTCAAAATGAACTAGTTGGCGGTAAGCTGACTAAAAATTTAAGAATACTCATTGATTCTTGACATTTTTGTCTTCCCTGATCACTGCTACTGACATTGGTAAAACTAGGGAAATATTTACCCCTTGAATACTAAATAAAGCAACAAGAAATTTTATACGAAATTATACAAATAATATAAATATGACTTAAATTTAAAGTTGTTACAAAATTACAAAGCTAAGTAGCAGGAGGCAGGAGCCCAAACTGAGAAAAAAATCCATGTTAACACTTTTTAACATTTCGACCTTTTCATGGAGTGACATTATAAATTTTATATAGCTTTACATAAAGTAGATAAATTGTAGTATTTTAACGTGTAATTGTATATATTCGCATATATACCGCTCAATTCTCGTTTTTAATATTCGTGAGAAAATAAGCCAAATAATCGAGTAATAAAAAAACCATTTCCATATATTCTACCCCGACTTTGACAGACACCGAAGCATCACGCCTGATCAACTGGTGTCCCGGTGTCCCATTCATTCACTCATCCATTCACTTACTCGTTCATTCGTATCATTCGCCCGTTTCGAGTGACGGCTGATCACCGTATGATATGCCACGCTCTTTTTCGACGTTCGAAATCCAAAAGAACGAACGAAAGCTGCGTTTTTTTGGTGATTTTAAGCTTTGTAGGTATAATTTGACTATTAAAAAAATGGTAATAACATTTTTGCCCACCTTGTAAATTACTAACCTTTTTATTAGGGCTCACAATAAAATTACGAAATTTACTTCTTGCATTGGTTTTTTTAGGTTTAGCTTGAGTAATTTCATGCCTAAGTAGGTACATTTTAAAAGTTATATATAGATACTAGCTTCTGTCCGCGACTTCGTCCGCATGGAATAGTTAAAAAAAGTAAGTAAAAAAACTAATAGGTGCTCCGCTCCTCTTGGTTTTAGCGTGATGATATATAGTCTATAGCCTTCCTTGATAAATGGGCTATCTAAAACTGATAGAATTTTTCAAATCAGACTAGTAGTTCCTGAGATAAGCGTGTTCAAACAAACAAACTCTTCAGCTTTATAATGATATATTCGGCAGACAAATACACACATTGTATATCCCCTAATTAAGCAAGTTACGCATGTGTTATGGTTAATATACAACGGACCACTCTAGGGCCGATTCCAGACACCCAGACCACGGTAAATAACGGAGAAAAAACGTTTCCGAAATTTACTATACCGGGATTCGAACCCGGAGCCTCTGCGTTGCAATGGGGTAGGCCGGCAAAGGGTTAGCCCGCTCAACCTCAAAGGCCGTATATACCTATTAGTATAAGATATGACAAGGAAGTAGGCCACCGGTTCCAGACACCCTACGAATGACGATTAGCTCAGTCAACTGTTCTACGTAGATATTCTGTGCTCCCATAGTATCACACCAATCGAGCCTGCCCTGCCCCAAGTCAACTTTCACAAAAAAAAACCCTTGCTAGCGCGAGTCAAGATCCATTCAACTGACAATGTTCAAATATCCGCAATCTCTAAAATTCATATTAAATCAGTCTCCGTCAAATCAAGATCGATTCAATATTCAGACGAAATTGGTTGATTTTGAATCGATGGCCAATTTGAGTTATATTTATATTTGGGTCCTAGCGAGCTGCAATCGACATGTGGTATGTAAGTACCTATTATAATAATGTAACATGTTCTTAATAGATTTAATACGAAGTCCCGGGCAGGTATTAGCATAGTAAATCTGTCACACGTTTGTCAACGGTTATTTTTTGTGGAAATAGGAGAGTGAGACCGACATTATTCGACGCATTCGTCGTTCTGTCAACTGTTTGTCCGGCCTGACGACAGCGCCACGCAGCGACAATCTTCGTCACCGCGACGACATTACGCCGGCACGTCACTCACGTGACATATTCACCTGTCAATCATGTAGATTGAAATGTCATCTTCTAGGAAAGTGTAAAAATATGTTATTTTTTTGTTCACTAATAACGCTACTCGTTTAGAAAGTGTAATACAGAAACTTGGTGCAAATATTTTTTTATAGAAGTCAAACACATACGTGATAGAAAAGGTGGGGTTCTGCGTTATCTTATACTAATATATAAAGCTGAAGAGTTTATTTGCTACATTGATCGCGCTAATCTCAGGAACTACTGATCTGATTTGAAAAACTCTTTCAGTGTTAGATAGCCCATTTATCGAGGAAGGTTATAGGCTATATATCATCACCCTAAGCCTAATAGGAGCGGAGCACCAATGAAGAATGTTTCAAAATCGGTGGCTTTTGAAAAAAACAACAGCTAGTAAGAAGAAGAATAATATTGATTGCATATATCTAATAATTAAAATGTGTTTTGGTATTCAGTAGTGTCCATCAACGTGAAATTAAATCTATGAGATTTATTTACACTGGGCATACCTATGCCGCACTCGTCGTCTCTATTCTGTCGCATGAATGTATTTTTACGAGTGCGGGACTTGAATTAAAACGCCGTTAGACTTACTATAGAGTTTATTAGAACTATACAAACACGTTTAACACAGGTACAAATACAACACAACAAGTCCAAAGGTAATGCAGAAATTCGTAATTCAATAACACGCACAAAGTCCGTCACTAAAAGATTTCCGATTTTAGTACACACATCTTGCTTCGCTCGTGGTTATCGCTCGACTGCCCTCCCCCCTCCATCAGGCCATTGCTTTATACTGCACAGATGCAATGTCTGCCGACTACGTGGACTGAATTTCCTAGAATCAGTTTGTACTTTAATTTCGAACACCTGGCTAATGATCACAATACCACAATAGGCCGTAAAAAATACAAAATACAGTGAATGTTTTCTAATCACAAATTTTTAAGACAAAGTAAACAAAAAAATTCAAAATGCCGGAAGACAATTAAATGTGTTTTTACGGTATGCAGGTGTGAATCTGTTTTTGTCGGGACCAGAGTGGTAACAGTATCATATAATATAACACATCGTTTATAAATCCTGACATTATTGCATTTAAATGCTAAAAATAAAAGATGTAATTTTTTTTTATTTATTTTAGTTGAAGCCAATTATTAGACCAAAGAAAAATAACCCCCACGTTGTACACATTAAATAAAGCCCCTCGCACATCAGCGCACGATCACGCTACTGACGTATAATATTAGCCGATTGCGAAAAACCTATCTCAACTGTTAAAACGTTTCTGCAACATTCCGGTCACGTCACAGCGAACTGATTGACGCGAGACGTCCGCGCCTTGCCCCCCACGCCCCCGACTCCCGATGCCCCCCCGCACCTAAGCCCCCGTTCGCCCACACTGGTGTGGGGGCATGGGGGCATAGCTGACTTGACCTGTGATCGGAGTAAGAAACATGTGAAAAATGTCATTAATGCACTCCAAGGGTCACGTGTATTGAGTGTTTTATACAGTTTTGTCGGAGAAGGACGGACCGTTCGGATATTTCGACGTGTTTGGAACACAATTTCCCAACACGTTTTTGTTGTTTGTTATTGTTGAAATATGTGATAGCTTTGAAAATTCAAGTAATGCATGTTTTAACTTTTGTTACAAAGGTTAGATATATAAATTTGTCATAGGTCTTATTATATGGGTCCGAATGACTGGGCCACTAAAATTATATACCACAATCATAGCCACTTAGTTGAGCTGAGGCTGTGTGAGAAATAAGTACGAAAGGGGCTCTTTGAGTATTGCATGCGTGATTTGAAAAATTGACAGGATTCTTGCCAGGTGGTAGGGCATTTGTCCGACTGGATGGCTATCACCCCTGATCTAAAGTATGACACCATAACACCTTGAGTTATATTCCGGCATTAGTGACAAGGTTCCAGACTCCCTTAAGAAAGCAGCAGCGCATTTGTAGCACTATGGTGTTGCAATTGTCCATAGGCGATGATAACCGCTTTCCATCAAGTGGGTCGTCTGACTTTCTGCTGAACTCTTTTAGTGAAAAAAAAAACGTTAAGAAGAAGAAGCAGCAAGAATCTCTCCAACACGTATACATCATACAGCGTAGGTAAGGGTTTAAATTTCCAATCAAGCACACCATTACCAAACTTTTCCGTAACGTACAGTACCGCACATATCCGCAACGTCTCTCCCGTCTAAAACTAAGGTATTTATCCGAACGAGATGCAATCCAAAGTTGCGTGGGACGCGACGTCCGTCCCGATTGCAAACGCCGGACGATTAACAAAGTTTCCGACGAGTGTGCACTCCGCTCTATAAGTGACGTGCCTTATTTTCATTCCATGTTTAAATTTATAGCCAAGGCTATAGGTTTCAACTTTTTTTTATTGACTCGACTTGACACTTGATGAAAAGCGGTTACCATCGCCTATGGACATTTGCAACACCAAAAGGGAAATTGGAACCTGGTCACTAACGCCGGAACATAGTTCAAGGTTGTAATGGAGGCATATACTAGACCAGGGGTGGTAGCCATCCAGTCGGGCAAATACCCCACCACCTGGCTGTAGGTTGTTTTGTCGCCTCTTACGACAGGCCACCCGGCCGCAGGAAATTGTATTCTTTCTCCGTTCCTGCACGGATGACCTATGTTACCATTGATATAAATGAAAGCATGAGTTTATGAATACTTTTCATTGCATATTAGCTGACCCGGCAAACTTCATACCGCCTCAGAATCTACAAAAACGTTGATTTCTGAACGACGGGACGAACATCAAGCGTTTGACATTCAAAACTAAAAAAGAGAAAAAATGACTTCACTTCACTTTTAAATTTAATTTGATTTCTGAACGACGGGACAAACATCAAATGTTTGACAGGTAGGAAAAGTTTCTAAGGGAAAGCGAAATTGTTGTAATTGTGTGTAATTTTATTACAAGTATAATCTGCACTAAATTATTAAAATGAATAACATATCACTAATAATCACATTACCAAGTAAGGTTTGGGTTCAATTTAACATTATGGTTTATTTTGTCCTCAGGTTTTCAGAAATCGAGTATCGTTCAAAATTATCCCTTCCTCTTTTGCCTCCTAACCTTTTATTTGCTTTTTAATAATCACCTGTCGCTTTTACTCTGATATTGGCAAAATCAATGCTAAGTGCGTTGGAGCCACAAGCCTTAAAAAGTGAAGTGAAATTGTTGTTTTTACTATGTTCCAAGTATTTTTTAAAAATATTTACTCACCTTTTAAACTTGCCCTGGACTTGCACAAATAATTCAAAACCAAACTTAGCCAAATCAGTGTAGCCGTTCTTGAGTTTTAACGAGACTAAGGTACAGCGATTAATTTTTATATATATAGATATACATCATACGTATACAATAGGTCTTGTGGCCATCTACCAGATATCTACGGCGATATCTACCAGACGACCTTCTGGATAAAGCTGACAAAACAACAGTTAATTATTGAAAAAAATAGCAGTTTTTAATTACTTTACATTCATACGATTTAACGGCGTCTGTGGCTGAGCGGGCTAAGTCTTAGACGGTTGTACTCGCCGGAATTCAGAGACCCCGAGTTCGATCCTTAGCATGGTAAATTTTGGATACGAACTTTCTCTTATTTACTATGGTCTGGGTGTCTGGGATCGGCCCCAGAGGGTTCGGGTTCGATTCCCACGAATCGAACCTGTGCTGCAATGAGGTACGTCGGCAAAGGCTTAAACCGCTCAACCAGTTTCCGTCCTAATCGATTAAAAAAGTATAATATTAAGTAAGGATATGCTTAAGCAAGATAAAGGCATGTAAATAAGAAATATAATAATAAAAAAGTAAAAACTTGTCACACATCAAATTGATGTTTGTTTTATTGAAATTAGTGCGTCTTTATTTTTTCCGTTTAATAGCACAGTAACTCCGCGCAAGCGGTTTTATGTCGATCATAAAACTAAACTTGCTGTACAACGATCGTAAACTAACTCATTAAACTTCTATCTGTCGAACATAACGCGCAATGTATTGAAAATTAGGTAAGTAAACTCTTCGAAGGGATTTTTGGGGAAGGGAGTTTTTGATTGGTTCAGATTTTGATAACTCTATTTAATTTCTTGATATATAAAGATAAATAAAATTGAAGTGTCTGTTTGTAATGTCTAAATAAAAGCTGTTTTCTTAATACATATGAATGTATATATGGTATTAAAAAAAAACAACTTTCAAAAATTTTGTCTGTCTGTCTGGATGTTCCAGCTAATCACTGACACAGCTGAACCGATTTTGACGGGACCTTTACTGGAAGATAGCTAATGTTACAAGGAGTAACTTAGGCTACTTTTTATATAAGTAACTATACAATATATACTTTCATTGCATTTAGTAAAAAGCTGTAAATGTGAAAATGAAATAATATAAAACTCCAATTTTGGTAACTTCGCGGTTTTACCCGATAATATCCGAGACAAATCCGGTTTACCCGTTAGTATCCGAGACAAATGCGGTTTACCCGGTAGTATCCGAGACAAATGACTGTTACCCACAAAGACAGACGGACATGAAGATTTCATATCGATGACGTTATTGGTAAAATATTTAGGAAACCCTACAAAATTTAATTGAATATTCCAACTGCGGTTGACAAACATCGAAGTCAGAGCAATTACGTGTTGTGTTAGTCATCACCGCGGCAGCAAGCTTGTCAATAAGCTTGTCAACCACGGTGGTCCTTACATTCTGAGAAACGCAGCAAACTTCAGGGAAAAACATTTATATGTTGTACATTACGCAAGTACTTAGTAGGTCAATTGGTTTAAGAAGCATTTTACAACGAATTTGATAACAATTAAGATAATAGGTATAACGTTTTGACGATAAAATGTGGCATGTGTGGTAAAAGATAGCGCACGCGTACCAAACTCAAAAAAGGGCGCAAGTTTGAATCCTGACCAGAATATATGCACCACTTAGGCAGTTTTCTGACTTAATATTGTTGGAACGAAGTTCCTTATCGCGCGTTACGAAAGGGGGCTAGACGAAAAAAATTAAGACCAAAAGTTATAACGACACTTTTTGCTATAGTTGTAAGCCGTGCGGCGTTATCAATGCGTATGTATTTACCAAGCCGTGCGTGTTCTAACCTATACGCTGTTGTGTTTACGAAGTCGAGAGAGTATATATATATATATATATATATATATATATATATATATATATATATATATATATATATATATATATATATGTCGCAGAACGGCCTCGTTCTCACGACATCTCCTTTAGTTATTGCAGGTTTAGTGGGCGTCATCAGGATAAAATGAGAGCCTAAAACACAATAGCCACGATTTATACACTTTTAATTTAGATTTGATCAACATTATGACATAGTTTAGACCGAGCAGCGGGTTCAGGGCACCCGCTCATACTTCCAACTACAATACTTTCTTTAAAATACTCCATGGTCCAACTCGACCTATTGCCATCAACTAAATGTGCCACAAAAACTCCTCAGTCTACCCAAGTAGATACTACTCAAAGTATAGAGGGCGTCTGACCCCGCTCCGCCATATGCTCTGCTCCGATTGGTCGTTTATTAAATTACAATATTCATAACTTTTATTAGGTTAGAACGATCTTTAAGTTATAGAAACATTTTACAAATCAAATTAAATTAAATTAAGAATTTTAGAAGTAATTAAAATGTAAACAAATGATATTGTGCGTTATACATCCAAACAACAATACATCCAATAATTATAGCTTCCCTCCGACATATATATGTGTGTGTGTGAGTGTGTGTATGTGTGTGTGTGTAACTTCGTTCCATCCGGGTGTCCCTTGACACCTCTCAAGTTTTTTTTAAAAAGAGGAAGGAAAACATCATCATGAAACCTGCACATCGAGATTGCACAGCGCCATCTATTGCTTTGTAGGTGTTCCAAATCGGTTATTTCGATATGCAGGTTGCATCTCGATAGTTTACTTCACCGTTGTTAGCGCGTGGTAAAATGTAACAATATGCACATTAGATCAGAAAACTGCCTAAGTGGTGCATGCGTTCCGACCAGGATCGAACCCGCGCCCTTGCAGATTGGGACGAGTGCGCTACCATTACACTACCACGAGATTTACTATTGCAATATTCTTTAACGCGAATATCTATTTTTAAAATAAATATATTTTGGCATGAACCAGATCTGTCTATACACATCCATCAATCAGGTCTTTTGGCAGATGCACAAGTTAAAATACAAATATTGACGGCAGAAGTATGTGGTCATATTTTTAAAAACCTTTGCAGATGAATTTTTATGCAAATACCTCATCTATGGTAGTCTATAAACATGGATATACTAGAGTTCATCCATCCACAAAGAGTAGGGTTTAGTACCTACAGGTTACATCGTGTTAAATTTTTATGTCAGTGCTATTTGCCCCCTGAAGATTCACTTCATTTTATATCGCAAGCTATCCATTTCCCGGGATCAAAAACATCTACGTCCATTTTCGGTATTAAAACAATATACGTACAAAATTAGACCAAAACCGATCCAGTACTCCAGTAGTTTTTCCGTGAAAGCTTAACAGACAGATCCGAGTTATTATCGCATTTTTTATAAATAGTAAATTATTATATCTATAAACTTGACAAATGATTGGTCTCCCATACAATTTTTCATCCCCTATTTCGACTCGTTTTATAATTTCCCCATCTATCTATCTGTAAACTACATAAACAACAAAAATACAGAAACTCCAAAAACTACTACAACTACCAAAACTTCAAAAACTACCAAAATGACTAAATTGACCAAAATAAACACAATGGCAAACGACAAATAAAAAACCTATCCTATATTCTGGGATAAAAAGAACCATATGTTCATTCTCAGTATCAAATATATATATATATATGTATAGGTACTGAATTTCAGCCAATTTCTAGGGTGCATATTTACCAGAGATGGAAAGCATGAAAGTGATATTGAAAGGAAAGTAATGGCAGGTAATAAGGTAAATGGAGCGCTGAACTCTTTTATAAACAGCCAGAAAGTATCTGTAAAGGCAAGTATCTGTCTGGCTGTCCATCAGGGGGTATTAGTACCAACGCTAATGTACGGCAGTGAGAGTTGGGTGTGGCAGAAGAAGCATGAAAGTAGGATAAATGCAGTTGAAAGGAGAGCTTTGAAAAGTATATGTAAGGTTAATCTAAGTGATATGATAAGAAACAGTGTGATAAGGGAGCGTTGTGAATTGAAAGAAGATGTAGTGACAAGAGTTGAAAAGGGAATGTTAAGGTGGTTTGGCCATCTAGAGAGAATGAATGATACCAGAATCACAAAACAAGTATATGATAGCAATGTGACTGGAAGAGTCGTTGCCGGTAGACCAAGATGTACTCACCATAATCAAATTGAAGATATTTTGAAGAAAGGTCAGATAAAAAGTAGTTTAAATAAGCGTGTAAGTATGAGAAGATTAATGAAAGTTGATGAAGCGAAAAGTGTTTGTCAAGATCGTAACAAGTGGAGATCCATCGTCTCTGCCTACCCCAATGGGAAACAGGCGTGACAATATGTACGTATGTATGTATGAATTTCAGCCAAATCGGACCAGTAATTTCTCCGTGACAGCGGACAGACAGATTTACTTTCGCGGATTGGAATCACTTTTTTACTTATAGTAGTAGATTAATGTTATTTTGTATGGTGTATTTGCAATTAGGTTTATTTTGATGATTTCACTCACAACATTAAATTGTTAGTATTGCTGTCATTAGTAGCTTAGATTGGGTGAAGGTCTCCTCCAAAAATGCCAATTCTTTCCTACCTTGTGCTATCTGACATCGATAGAACACCAAGAAGAAATATTTAATTAAAAATATTAATATACAAAGGAATTCTATTAACCATCGGCGGGCTCCACACGTCCGCCCAACCCTATCAAACGTACTGCACAGTACGGTACGCAATAACGCAAAACTCCAAACAATAGACATTAATAAGACGTCCAAGGATGCCTGCGGGGGTGGCGGCGCGGGGTGGGGCAAGACGGGACACATAACCGACCGGCCGTGTCCCCTAGATGCGCTTATTAAAACATTTTCACCCGGGCCAATATCGCGTACAATACGCGCCCGCAAACTCGTCCCGCATGTGACGACCTGTGGGAATCGCGCCGGGAAAACTTCATTAACTCGGTCCCATTCCCGGCCCGGATAAACTTGCCAGATATTATTGGTAGAAAAAGTCTGATACCGGAGTGGATTTAGGTGGTTATTTCCCTGGATAAGACGGCTCTATTATGTGCTGAAGAGATGAGAATCATTTGCTTCTGGTCAAACTGGAACATGGATGAAGAATAAATACAATGGAGAGACAATTGCGAAGTACAAATCTTAGTTTGTAAAACGCATTCCAAAAACAGTTGGCGTTACCAACTTTATAACAAAAATCTCGAGTAGATCTCTATTAGTTAATCATATTAAACTGCCTAAATACGTTTTACACAAAACCTATTGACAGTTCTTTGAACATATTTAGCGGCAAAGTTTGCCTTGTGCAAGACGCTAATTATATTTAACTCTTTTAAATACGTTTTGTGTTTCTTAAATAAATTTAAGCAAGCTTATGCAAGCGGCCCTTGTTATTTAAAATATGTTTGCTAAACATAAATTAAAAGTCATATCTCATTCAAACAAAACTCATGAAATTTACGAAGTTGAAAAGTTTCAACTTCGTAAAGTTTTAGGGCCTTTACTGCTTTCGTTATTTGGCCACAGAAACATATAAAAAAATAATCGAAAATAACCCATTCCTCAAAAACTATCAACGAATATTATTATAAAAAAATTCGTTGAGAGAATTTCTTAAGTTCTATCACTCTTGATCTGATGATTCTATTATGAATTTTCTACTTCATAGATTCTATAAAGTTAGAGAGGACACAGTTAAGGCTAAGAATACTTAATTAAAAAGTTATTAAGAAACATCAAAGTCTAACTAGCAATACACCATAGGGCTATGTACAGTAAAAAAAATTCAGTCCCTAGTTAAATAAATGTCGGCTACATCTAATCTTTCGACTTATTTCGCGAGTTCACTATATGACTTTCTAGCGTTAAATAGCCTACACCTTCCTGTCAAATTTCATCCATGAAAACGTGTGTTTACGTACAGACATGACGATTACATAATTGAAAGTAAAAGAGCTGAAAGAAACCTAGATTATTCAAATCACAATTTACAAAGTACTAATAAGAAAAAGCAACTACAGTGTAACGGAGTTCCTTAATAATAAGTTTTAATTATAGGTGATAAGTTAGAATGTTAATTATTTAAATATATTTACAATATTTGTACAATATAAAATTAACTAAAAACATATCTTAATTTTAATTGTATCATTTAGTATTTTATTATATTTAAGGTTATATATACATAATTGAAGACATGAGTGGATGAGGGTGATAAGTCGCATAATTCCAATTCTTGGTAAATCGAGATAAAAGTTTTACTTTTATTTTAAACTGAACTGAACTTGACACCTTTAGCAACTTTTTATTTTTTTAATATGCTTTATATCTATGGTCTAAGGTCTGTAGTCATTTGGTATCGACTTATAACATTCATCCACTCACGTCTTCAATTATAAGATTGAAACATTAGTATTAGTAGAATAATGACCTATTTGTATAACAATGTTTTTATGCAATAAATTATTTGATTAGATCCTAAACAACAGGAAAGAGTATTAAACAGTAATAAGCATAAACAGAAAAATCCGATAAAAGCCAGTACGACGCTCATCGCGGTAAGATCTAAGCTCACCTAGCAACCCTGGCCACCCCTTGACGGACTGCCCCCCTACGCCGCTTATTACGTCCCGGACGTGCTGCGAAATCGAAGAAATGCGACGTAAATACGTGAAGCGTTCGAAACGAATCGTTCCGCTGATTGGGCCGGCTTTGTTCGGTTGACCGTTAATTTGATCGGTATCGAAGACATCGGCCAAGGTATGGCTCTATCATATTTTGGGTTCCATCATACTAAGGCGTAATAGTCCCTCATAAAAACGAAGGCGTTTGTCTACTATGGGGATCACTTGAAAAGAAAATGGCAATAATTTTTTGCCAACCTTGTTTCTACATGATTTCCTATAATATCATCAAAACTGTAAAAACTGTAGGTTTATAATATTAACTGTTTTGATTTTTTTTAAACTAGTAATAACATACGGGTAGGCTGCTGTTCTGCTCTTTAGCCTACATCTAATTATTTCCTCGGTTTATGAGTTTTGATTTTAAAATATCTCTGTTTTAGAGCAAATACTGTTTTTTTTTTAATTCATTTGTCCAAAACTAATTATATTATAAATAATAAATCTGACTGTCATCATATTTACCCAACAAGACAAAAAAGTTGTCATCAACAGCCTGCAGTTTAACTCTATAACTGTCACGACAGGTGTCCCGCAGGGCTCTATCCTCAGTCCACTACTCTTCGTCATATTTACATCACAAAATATTTTTAACATTCAAAGTTCCTACTTTACACAGACATACCTCTTTCTTTGCTCACAACGGCTTTTTGTCCAAACTGTCTTCTTAAGAATTCACTACCCCTTACTTGCTATTTTTAAATAATTGTATGTTTTTTTATACAGAACCCATAATTCTAATGCGATAATCTCCACTTAACGCTTTATTTTTCTACTTATTATTGTATACCGCGGATTTAGTTATGGACACGGCATCGGATCACGATTCTGTTATTTGGTAAAATTAAACCAACCTTTTGTTCAGTACGAGCCGGTGCCCATCGTCCGATTCGATTGATGATTATCGATTTCATTAATCGATTTAACAGTCATCGTATTGTGGAATCGATAAAGTTGTTAACCGTGTCATTTTAACAGGAAAAATTACTTTCAAATGTATACGCATTAAGGACTAGATAGCAAATCTTCTGAACCCTCCTAGATATTGAAACGAAACATAAACGAATACATAAGATATCCGTGCAGGAACGGAGAAAGAATACAATTTCCTGCGGCCCGGCGGCCTGTCGTAAGAGGCGACAAAACAACCCACAGCCAGGTGGTAGGGCATTTGCCTGACTGGATGGCTACCACCCCTGGTCTAGAGTATGTCGCCATAACAACCTTGTGTTGTGTTCCGGCATTAGTGACCAGGTTCCAGGCTCCCTAAAGAGAGCAGCAGCGCATTCGTAGCACCTTTGGTGTTGCAAATGTCCATAGGCGATGGTAACCGCTGTCCATCAAGTGGGCCGTTTGCCTGTCTGCTGATCTCCAGCAATAAAAAAAAAAAGATAAAATTTCTGTTATAATAACAAAGTCACTTTTATATTTTATTATTATATTTATTTGGCGTGGTGATGGATAATCGTTATATTCTGGATAATTCACACCATACCTTTATAAATTACAGCCTGTGTTATTCTGATGTGTAAGCTATATTACTGTTAAGTTTCATCACAATCCATTCAGTAGTTTTTGCGTGAAAGAGTAACAAACATACATACATTATTATAAACTTTCGCGTTTATAATATCAATCGATAGAGAGAATTAATGCTCTGTGATCATCGCCCACTTCGACCCAGCTCATGACATGGATCGTTGTGAGCGCTGTATGATTGAAAATAATGACGTCATTAGTGCCGTTTTCGCCATCACCAAAACGGTCCAAAAGTCCAAAAGTCCAAAAAACCAAAATGGCCGCTATGTGGAACGGCTGACGGAGCATTTTGGTTATGTGAGCTACTAGAGGAACGCGCCACAAATGATACATAATTATGTGGAAGCAGCTTAATATAATTTATTTAAAAAAAAACAAACGAGAGTCTAAAATAACGACAGACTTCTCCGAACTAACAAAAAATACGAACACAGATTAACCCTTCAATCGACACAAATCGGACCTTCCTGTCCATCACACGTCAACGGCGGATTTGTCAGTCTGTCTGTCTGTTTGACGACTCACAGCCTAATCTTTATTGACACATCATTTAATTATTTTAAATCAGAAACATTTGAAAATCAACTGTCCGTCGTAAAGAATACAGTTGATTTTCTATTAATTTGTGTGCAAGTTTGTTTATTTGCTTGTTCATTAGTAGTGCGCTTCTTAAGTAGACAACGTCTTTCAACTTGATTTGTTATTGACGGTATACGTGTTTGTTTGTATTTCTATATTTAAAAGTAAGGCATTTTATATGTATATTAGTTTTTAATGACTGTTCATTACATTAACTATCACTTAATTGTTGATATGAATAACATATTATACTATATCGTTCGTTGTAACACGGCAACAAATATATATAGCTCACATAGTTATAAATATGTAGAAGTTTCATTGAAACGTCACTGTCATACTGTCAAAGTACCAGCAAAATGCTTATAGCAAAACAATAAAAGCAAAAAATCAATGTGAGTTGCTAAGTTTTTAAATTGCATAACTGATTTGCTTAGTTTATTAGTATCAGTATGAAGAATTATTTGTTAATAGTGTGATACAGAAGAAATAAAATAATGATATATATCAGTATTAATAATATAGATGCAAGACCGCACCTGTCATAGGCAATCACAAGGTTTGGACATGGGTAAACATTGCAGTAGAACTTGAATCGTGATTCAGCCCCTTTACATTTTACCTTGCGTTTCAACAGATCGACAGACAAACAATGGTTTTTGCTCTGTTATATTACGTTAGGTTAAAGTGGAATTGACTTCAGTAACGCCGGCTATTCGTCTCGACATGACTTTTGTTGATTTTGGCTTCAACGCCTTTGGCACTGATTTTTGCCAATCTCATCGTAAATATGAAAAATGACAGGTGAAATAGCATAGCAAGTTCTAATAATCAATTTTGACCGGTACATAGTTTAGTAAAGTTACCTGTGGACTTTTGCAACAAAAAATATACTTAAATATACATCCAAATGACGCTTACAATAAAATGGCGATAAAGGCTCGATATATTCTAAAAATAAGGATTTTTGCTGCTTATACGTAGATATTACTTGTTAATAATTTGACAAACAATAATATTACAAAAAATGTACTTACAAGGTCCTGTACTGACGTCGACAAAAATTCAACGAGAAAGATAATAAAAATATTTTTTTTCTTCTCAATGTATTACATTAACTGAAGTAAATAAAAGTTAATAATGTGCATAATATTTAATACTACCTAGAAGGAGTAGCTCGATAGGTCCTTGATTTTTCTGAATAAGATTAATGTCTTATTAAATAATTAGTAAAAATATCTAATCAAATTAATTAGGCACCAATAAATCCGTGAGGTTTCTGTACCACAGTTCAAATGTGATTGTAGTTTATATGAATGTAAGCATATTGGATAATAAATAAAAAAAATGTATGGAAATAAATTTGGTTCTTTTTTTAATTTAATTAGTTTATTAATAATATGTGGCTTCTTTATGTAAATTTCAAAAATAGTGTACCTAATTGTAATAAGAAATGTGCTAAGGCCAAAGGTAGAAGATTTTTTCTTAGTTCCGGGTTTAGTTCCTAATTTACCTTATATTTGATCTGAAATGACTAATGTTTACTTAAGTTGTTTTTATAGGAATCAAAAGCTGTTATTATTACTATTTTGTATGTACCTTAAATATTCCACTTGCATTAACCAGAACCTTATCGTCTATAAATGATCCGACCCCAACATTGAAATGTTGACGCGTATAATGAGCTGATTATTATATATATATTCCGCAGAGGCTCCGGATTCGATTCTAGGTATGGTAAATTTTGGAAACGAACTTTCTGTTATTTACTATGGTCTGGGTGACTGGAATCGGCCCCAGAGTGTTCCACTGTATATTACCCATAACACAAGCGTATCCTGCTCAGCTTAGGGATATATAATTTCTGCCGATTATTATAACATTATTATAATTGTCACATCCGTACTAATCCAACAGAAATTTCTTTCAATCTTTGGCTTCCACTTTAAAGCTGTCAAACGAATTGATTGATTGATGTGTATTCAAAGGCATTAGTCGAGCGACGCCGGATCTGTTTATCTAGCTAGCGTCGATACACATTCAATGTCAATGCGTTAACGAATTTTGATAATGAACGAAAAAATACGATACGCATGTCATGCCGGAATTAGGTCTGAGTGTTACTGGAATCGATCAAAGTGGTTCACTATAGTGCAAGTAAATAACTGACTTGGTGTTGCTGAGACGTCATTCATTGGATTAATATTAATTTAAACTTAGTTATTATAGGATGGCCCGATTCTATATCTTACAATTATTTCACGTGTGTTACTGTACAAAGGAGACGGATACTCTTTCATACACTCTTGGGCCCAGATAGTAAAAACATTGAGAATGATTTTAAGATTTTTATTTTGCACTAGCTTCTTCCCGCGACTTAGTCCGCGTGGTACGTGGTTTTTTAACTATCCCACGGGAACTCTTTAATTTTTCGGGATCAAAAGTACCCTATATGACCAGGGATATGAGCTACCATGATACACAATTTCATTTAAATCGGTCCAGACGTTTCGGAGATTAGCCGGTACAAACAGACAGACAAACAGACAAACCGACAAACCAACAAACAGAGAAACAAAAAAGTCGAAATAAATCTCAATTAGTTCTATTTCACTTATACTTATACATCCCCTGACTTTTTTTTTAGTTTTAGCATTTTTTTTCATTATACAGAAATTTGACCTCTACAATTTTATTATATGTATAGATAGATATCTAAACAAAGAAATTAAAGCATACATAATTTATCCTGTCTTAAAAATGTATCGTTCATAATATTGAACGTCTATAAACGTCGCACAAAACTATACGCGAAGAAAAGTCAAATACACAAAACATTGCAATCAAGTCGTCCGATAGACTGTCTTATTGATTCCAAAGTCGTCTTCAGCAAAAGGGACAGCGTCTATTGGCGATGAGAAAGACAAGTCAACGCGACGGGCGACGTCCGACGAGACAGTCTATGAATGATACATACGAACGGGTATTGTGGACGGGAAAGCAGAAATTTTAAGGATGTATGAACAAGCATCCAAAATTATAAAACTACGAATTAATTCAGAATTCGTACAGTGGAAGAATGGTCTAATCCACAAAACATTAACAGAGTTAGGTATTTTCTTTCTTTATATATAGATTTTTGAAACTCTAGTGGTTTAGATTTGTATCACAGATTAAAGCGACATCTGAAATCAATTAAAAACAACCGATTTTTTCTAAATCTGTGCGTAAATAAAAAAATTCTTATTAGAATTAGAACATTGCTGAGCCACTTAATTGTCAATAATAAAATGTATATAAGTCCAGTGTCACAAACTTGCAACAGGACGAAACTAACTAAATCATTATAATAAATTTTAAAATGTGTGTGTCTGTGTACTTATGTACACGCGTTAAAAGTTATACTTCTTTGGCGTATTCTACGTTTGTAGAAAAAAGGACACTAACAATAGAAAAAGTAAAATGTTGACTATAGCTAACTTCATGGTGTAGGTTTTTCGTGTGACGGTGTGCGCGCGCATCGTAAAAATTTACCCCTACGCGCTTCCACTTTCAATAAATATTATATTATATGTTATTCCTTTCAGAATAATTTATCAAAGCCACTTTTTTTCTTCTAATTTTCTGCATAAATAATATATCGTATCGTCAGCCGATCATACTCCATTACTAGCGCGTATATTTTCACAGCATGCAATGTTCTGAGTTTGACTAGTAAAAAATAATAAAAGCGAACGATGTCCCAACATTTCGACGATTTAAATCGCGTCACGTCCCGCTTCCTGTTTTGAATTTAGAACGCTCGTAATTGATTGAATGACGCAATCAATTAAATTGGATTTAGCGTTTGATTGATTGATGCGCATCGGACGGACTGATGCGGTCATGCGACTTCGTCTCTGACCGGAGACATGGCGCGATTTGTCTTGTTTAATTTAATTTAATTGATAATAATTACCTTGAAGTTATTTGATTAAAAAAACTCAGTTTTTATTTGAATTTATGAGAATGATGATTGTGGTGTAAATACGTCTACTTTTTGCGTGGTATTAGACAAACTTTTTGAAATTGGAGATTCGATATGGAATATATAACGGATAACTCAAGTAGCGATTTCAGACACCCAGACTGTAGTAAATAATGAAAAGATCATTTACAAAATTTGCCATACCAGGAATCAAATTTGGGACCTGCATTCTTGTGAGTACCATTGAAGTCGTTCCATTTACCGACTGCCAGTATATGACCTGTTCTTATATCTTACTAACCGTCCATTTGCCTTACTATCGTTTGAAATTTGTCAACGCGGTAGAGCCAAGCTGAAACAATTGTCACACACCACACTCTCACAAAATATCGACGTGAAACGATTAGCCTTGAAGAAATTGTGTTTCATGCGATGAGTGAGACCTTCAATGGCCCGTTTCTTCCTCCCCATATTCCATCCTCCTTATCTCTCTACTTCATCCCTTTTTTTGGTGACGCAGGGGAATGTGTTTTCTTGAGACGCCATCCGGGCCTGGAAGAAAGGCTTTACACCGAGGAATGTGTGGGGCTCTTGTTCGACCGTATCCCCATCGTGGCTTCCGAGTAGAGGGCAGGGGGATAATCAGCCGTCAAACTACCCACTACCCAATCTGCGCCCCTCTCCTATGCGCTTTTATGGAGTACCACAGGAAATAGACCATAGATGCCCCGACGCCTGGCTATCACATTTAGGGTACCCCCGAGGAGAGCACCCTCTTCACCAACAGGGGGGGAAGGCAAACAGGTTCCTCTATCTCATCTCCTACTTCAACGGACAAGACAAGATTGTTAATGTACTTGTCCAACTTGACAACCTGCCCGTAAAACTTAAAGTTCTCTTGTGATTCATTTTGCCACTTGTCAGTTGTCATTCGTTTTTCCACTTGTCCGGAATCCGAATCCGGAACCAAAAGAAACATCTATAGACAGTCTCAAAAATTATGCCGCCTCTCACCACGCGATGTACCTTTTAACCTCTCTACTCTCCTCTGTAACGCTTTTTCGTGAGAGACAAAATCGTAATACCCCCCGCCTACATAGAAGTTTCACTTGAAAAGAACGTTCGTAATCTGCTGAATATGCTTTCATATTTTAAACATACATACATACATAACTTCACGCCAGGTCCCTTGCGGGGTAGGCACGAACAACAGAGCGCCATTCAGGCGTATTCTTACACACCTCACTTGCTTCTTAGACATTCATAGCTCTTGTCATGCACGCTCGTCTGTTCTTAAGGCTCCTGACAACTATCCTCATTTTAAACAAATCTACGAATAAGTCTTAATGCCTTTAAAAGTATGTTAATATCCGTACAATCGGATAACAGGCTGCGTTATCCGCTTGATCGTCTCGCGGATGTGCGCTGGCGCAGCCGCGGGCGCCGCGTCGTGGTGATTGATGCTTTGCGAGGCCGATGCGAATTATTAATAATGATGGGCGTAAAAGCTTGGGTTTATGAAGTTATTCTGGTGTCTTATTTAATGCACTGGCGCACTCAGAGTGCTTAAGGAACGATTAATTGTAAGATCAATGGAAATTTATTAAAGCGCCATCTAGTTATGTCGAGTTCATCATATTGTTACGACCTAGACGCCGATAAAAACAAAACAAATTCACACCTGCACACCTACCTAAAAAAACACATTTTTATTACGTATCCGCATTTGGAGTTCCTTTGTTTACTTTGTGTTTAAAATTTGTTATTAGAAAACAGCCCATTGTGTATTGTAATCTTGTATGGCAGTCATTAGCCAGATGTGTCGGATTTAAAGTACAAACTGATTCTAGGAAATTTGGTCCACGCGGCCGGGCAGACATATTACATCTGTGCAGTATAAAGCAATGCCCCAATTGAGGGATGGGCAGTCGAGCGATAACCACGAGCGAAGCAAGGTTTGTGTACGTTCGGTATTCTATTTAGTGGCGGACTGTGCGCGTGTTATTGAATCGTGCATTACGTTTGTTCAGTTATATTTGAACCTGTGTTATACGTGTTTGTATAGTTTTAATTAACTCTATAGTAATTCCGACGGCATTTTCATTCGAGTCCTACAATGCGTAACAATATTTTCAAAGTTTAGATATTTACTAGGCGACTGAGATTCCTAGTTTGCTTCTGCCATTCTGTTACTAATTGCAATAGAGACGAATTGTCGTTTTCACTGTACCTTCATTTTTCTTCAAGGATATTAATATAGAAATTACCTGAAACAAAAAATAAAAAATTTAGATTTTACTATACAATTGATATGTACATTTATATGTCACATCCATTTATTTATATATACCCATACCAAAAGTCTATACAGATGAATAAAATTGAAGTGTCTCTTCTGAGATTCCGAAAATGCAATTCTTCAATTGACTTCACCACCTTGACTATGTTGGTTTGTGTTCCGGTGATCTATTCACAGTCGCAAAAACTTAAGAAAATACAAAATGTATCAACACTTATAAATATAAGACACAGGTGCGTATGCGCTCTCGCCATTCTCGTATTATGCATGAAAGCGTTTAATGACAAGGTGCGCGGGCGCAGGCGAAACGCCTCGTCAGATTAAGCTCAGCCGTGAAGTGAAATACCCTTTATTAAGTTACAAATGGCGGCATTAAAGGGAACTCATCTTGGATTTAAAAAAAATAAGAAGCTCAGGACACCTTGCATTTTAGGAACATAATCTGATACTAAACTCCAGAGGTGCTTTTTAACGATTTTGCACGATTGGGTATGTAGCCAGAGTATCAAGCAGCTACGATGATTCATATTTTTCTATCCAAACCTTCTGCTAAATTAAAAGTCTATCATTCATACGAGAGAAGGAAGTTGCTGTGGCAGCTTGAAATGACACATGACAGTCTCTGTGGTTGAGTGAGCTAAGCCTTTGGCGCTTTACATCACTGCCACGCAAAGATTCTGAGTTTGATTCCTGGCCTACTCAGAAAATATCATCGTGAAGCGGTTAGCCATCTGCTAATCGTGTTTCTTACGATAAATGAGAATTCCGTGGGCATCCCTGGGGAAAGGGATGCTCCCTTCCTATGGAGTGCGATACAGACCACCCCACGTAATGAGGGTCTGATGACGCTGGGGGACAAAAAGGACCACTTGCCTGTACCAGCGGAGAGGTCAAGCCATGTACTCGTGACCCTGAAACTAAGAGCGAAGGACGGAATACCGTAGGGTTTTTGTGGGTATCGTAACTGTGGTCTGGCTATAATATCTCTAGTTCTGGCTAGAGGTGCTAGTGCCTTCCCGACTTTGTGAATCCCACACACCGGCCATGATTTTCTCCCTACACGCGGCTGATGGCTCGCAATTGGATTTCCCCTCTAAAAATGGTGTATGGGATTGGCCCCAGAGTGGTCCCTTGTATGCTACCCATAACTTGGGACTGATCCCAGAGTGGTCCCTTGCATGCTACCCATAATCTGGGATTCGCCCCAGAATGGTCCCTTGTATGCTACCCATAACCTGGGATTGTCCCAGAGTGGTCCCTTGCATGCTACCCATAACCTGAGATTCGCCCCAGAGTGGTCCCTTGTATGCTACCCATAACCTGGGATTCACCTCAGAGTTGTCCCTTGTATGCTGCCCATAACCTGGGATTGGCCCCAGAGTAGACCCTTGTATGCTACCCACAACATAAGCGTAACTTCTTAGCTTAAGGATATACAGAGTGCGTGTTTTCAATAATTTGTATGTAAGGTGATTTGGTATTCTATTCAATGAAACTTGATTTGGATTGGTATTTATGTATTTTGTGATTTCACAAGCTTTTTATTACATTCGATTTATTAGATGCTGTTTATGTTAAACGAATGTACGGCGAGTGACATGTATCACTCATAATAATATTATGTAGTAATGAAATGAGGTTATATTAATTGCAGACATAAGGATTCATGAAAGTGCTGTTACAACTCAGGTCCCGACAAAAACAAAATCCACCTGCACATCTGAAACAAAACACATTTTATGACCGTCTTCTTTAGTTTACTTTGTGTTTTAAATTTGTGATTATAAAACAGCCCATTGTTTTATTGTAATCTTTTATGGCAGTTTGCGGTCGAGTCATTAGCCAGGTGTGGCGGATTAAATCGAGTTAGATACGGGAACATTCTATTTGTGCAGTATAAAACGATGACCAGTCGAGCGAGTACCACGTGCGAAGCGAGACGTGTATACTACAATCGGGAATCTAATAAGTGACGGCCTATGCGCGTTTTATGGAATTACGACCTTCTGCATTACGTTTGGACTTGTTGTGTTCGGTTATATTTGTACCTGTATTATACGTGTTTTTATAGTTCTAATAAACTCTATAGTAATTGTAACGGCATTTTAATTCGAGTCTCGCGACTCGTAACAGTACTCTTAAATATCCGCTTCTCCTATCAACAAATTCTCGCCCTGTTATGTGCAACGTTCCACCTGCCGTACGTATCAGGAAGTTTTCTCCTGTCACAACAGCGGACGGACAGACAGCGTTATATATTTCACTTGTATAAAATGTTCTATTGATATTATTAAATAGGAAAATCACAGAATACTTAATTTCAAAATAACCCTGCTTGAATATTACGTTAACTCCAATATTGTAAGTTTGTTCTGAAAACGTTTGTGCTTTATAACTTGCAAGTGGGCCTTCAGGGCTAAATCTTAAAATATGCTTGAATAACGAAAAACACTCCAAGGGTCACGAGGCCGATTTTGACGATAACTAAAATGGTATAATTAGATTTTTGAAAAATCAATTTACCTTTGTCAGGGATCGAATCGAATGATTTTATTCTAGAATTTCGATTTTCATTTCGTAATTCTTTTGTTCATCATTTATCCCTTTCTAAAATGTATCTGTCCTTGTTTTCCTTCGAGAATCTTCTACCTTTTCTAAAAGTCTTGAGACCGGCTTACACGGCCAGAAAGTTCTACCCTCGGTCGCCATATTACTTATTTACTTGTTATTGGAATGTTTCATATTATTTATTATTTTCACCACTGTTGTTATGTTTGAATTCTTTCCTTAGTTTAGGTGGTTGTTAAGGGTTTTCATCATTCATTTATGCAGCCTTATAGATTTCATATGAGCGTGCCTACTTATAACGTCATAAGTACAAGCAAAAGGAGTCAAATAGCGCATTATTTATTTATTATTTTTTGTAAAATAATTAAAATTAAGTTTAATTTATTATATTTTCAAAGTTGGATCTGTTGTTTTATATGCAAAAATATACGAATTTATTGTACCATGTGACCACATCCCTATTGAGCTACACCACAGAGTTGTCATCATCGTCGTTATAATAATTTAAAGGTGTGGCATGTCTGTACAATTGTTTTAATCTATGACCTGAATGGGGGCGCTGTGACATTGACCCGTCGCGGTGCCCGGGCTCGACTCAATCAAACGTCAAAACGCATGACAGCTGATGGACAGACGCCATTTTGTTTTGTATAAACCGAGTGCCGGTTTTGGGCCAAATACGCAGATTTTTAATACGAATTAATAAATTTTTATAAATCTTCGCCAACTGAAATTATAAACGAAAGAAAATTCACTGTAGTCTTAAAAGGGTGGCTGTTCAAGGAGTGTTTATATACTGTAGATGAATTTTTCAAAACAAATGCTTGTCGTTATCATCATTATTTTTTCTTTTGACTTTTGTTTATTTATTACCAAATCTCATGTTTCTGAATGAGAATATTTAAATAAACTTAATTTAAGTTATTTTGTATACCCCTGTTGGAATGTACTATATGCATCTACAATTGTATAACACATCTAAATCTATATTCTTGCAAATAAGATATAACCTAATGTGATGTAAATCAAGTCCCACGGAAAATAAGGAACTCAATTTATTTCAAAATTGTTCGAAAAGTAGCCAGGACATAAATTTACTGCAGCTTAAATGTTGGAATATTTAAATCATAAATAAAATCTCATAAACGTCTCACTGCTGCATCCAGGTCTATGGGAGAACTGACAGTATACACGCCACGATTGTCCAAGGCGGCTTGGAAGGTCTGACAAATCGGTTATGTCGATGTGCTGGTTTCATCAAGGTGTTGTCCTTCACCGGTTTTAGCACGTGGTAATTGTAATAATATGCACATTAGATAGATATATAACACTTTATTGTACGCTAAAGTAGAATCAGCAGATAACTACTCTGGCAGTATTAGGTAAGGCGATTGCAATGCTGCATCTTTGCGTCCTTTTTCACGATGACTAGTATCGTCTGTACATTTGTCTGATATACATCTACTCATGCAAACATTTCATAAACACATTATTGTGTTTCAAATACGATTCAGCCAAGAAAAACCTCACTTTTCCTATCTTTTAAAATTTCAAATTGAAAAATTAAAGGTACGGAAACTCCAAACTGCTTACGAATTTTTCATTCACTTGCCTTACCATCGATTGATTTTTGAGATTACTTGTATAGCTTATGTCAAATTTTAAACGATAATTAATCATTTACGGACATCTTAAAACCATTAATCGGCAACTAGTTCACTTTATTGTACAATATTTAAGTTTCACTGATGTATAAGTTGAATGCGGGCGGTGACATTGGCCCGTCGCGGTACCGAGTTCAACTCAATCAAACGTCAACGCGAGTGACAGCTGACGGACGGGCGCCATCTTTGTTTTGCACACTGACTGGTGGTTTCGGACGAGTGCTTGGCAGATATTATTGCAATATTCAAAGGTATCGGATTTCTCGTGAATTGTTAGCTTGATATAGTGATGTAACAATTTGATATTTATTTTTGTAGTTCACTAGTTCGATATGTACGGCTTAAATAATAGGAATACGAAAGACTGTTAAGATTCTTAAATGGGCCTACAAACTGACTCTAACATTCAATTATTAGCATAGTTATCACAAATTTTGTAATAAAATTCATACGATAATAATACTTCGACACTTCCGGTAAGCGAGATGTGTTAAAATGTAGCAATTTGCCTGATTTTGATTCAGTTACCGATGGTTGAAGTATTTATTGAAATGCTGGAATAACTATATAAATAATCCGTAAACAAACATACAATTTGTATCACTTAAAGGCACTATTTTTTTTATTGCATGAGAGTTCAGCAGACAGACAGCCGGTCCACCTGCTGGAAAGTGGTGACCATTATCTATGGACATTTGCAACACCAAAGGATCTAGAAATGCGCTGTTGCCCTCTTAAGGGATAGTGGAACCTGGTCACTAATGCCGGCACATAACTCAATGTTGTTATGGCGGCACACTCTAGACCTGGGATAGTAGTCATCCAGGCGGGCAAATAGCCTACCACCTGACTATGGGTTGTAGACTGTAGACATTTAGACTAATAAGCTACTGATAATAGCTGTAACCATTGTCATCCATTCAGGTTAAATTTTCTATAACCATTGTCATCCATCTTCCATACTTACATTATAGATGTGAAAGTAACTTTGTCCGTCTTTTACGCTTTCAACAACAAAACTGTTTTTACTAAAATTTGGCATTTAATTGTGTAGTGTCAATATCGAGAATGGACTTAGTATACTTTTCATCCCGGGAAATGAGATCGTTTGTTTATTGCGGTTGTCAAAATTTTCCGTGATTGAATAGCGTATAAATAAAAATTTAATGCAATATATTCTGTGTAAATATACCACTTTCCATAATCCTGTTTGCCTGCTTCAGAAAACAACAATAAAAAAACCAAGTGTATGATTCATTATCATCATTCATGCATACAAGGAAGTATGCATGAATCCAACCTCTTATACTATATTTTGTATAACGTTTATACCTTGCCAAGCTTGTAAGGAATTTACGGAGACATGTTGCAGCATAAAATTTTAGTGCGTCATGTCGTTATTATAACTATGATAATGTTTTTCTTTCCTTTTATTCTGTCTTTGTCTTATTGAGTCACTCTTTGCTCCAACTCCATTAATTCCTTCAAAGTAATTCTGTAACATACTTCTGTATAAAACTTATAAAAGAAGAACTTGAGATATAAATAGAATAAGAAATAATAAGAAAAACAATTTTTAGCAAAACTACTTACAAACTGAGAATCTGATAACAGTTGCTGAATGACAATTAGTTTTACTAACACTCAAATTTTACAAACATTGATTTTCCTACACACAAACACTCTTGTAACCATTATTACACACTCACCCACACACGCACGCATGCACCCGCGTACACACATACTCACACTCTCACACAGAGACACACACGCACACATCTCTCTATTGTTTAAGTTCGTTTTTATTTTATTTTTTTCTTTCATTGTAGTTATCTTTGGTGGCGGTTATTATAGAACTAGTGCTTAATGGGAGGCGAGGGCCAGGAGTACCATCATACAGGGTTTGACCTAGTTTGGGCTCCTGTCCTTCCCATTTAATTAAGTTTGTCAAAATTTTGTACTCTATAATTTTGTTTTCTTTTTATGGGAAGTAAATAAATAAATTATTATATATTATATTATATCTATAGCTGTTGCTGAGGAGTTATTTACCGCTTCTTCTCCTTAACAGCAATAAGACGTTGCGAAGCGGTGTACATATAATAGGAAGTAAAATCAAATTTTAACTTACATTTGTATGTCCTTCAAAAAGTGTTCTCCAGTGGCCCTTATTTGGAATTTGAATTTGATGAAAGTCTCGTGGTAAAAAGATGATTAAACTGGAAGCTTGTCGGGACTAGAGTAAAAGGTCGACCAAAAAAGAGATGCAGGGATTGTGTGAAGAATGTTTTGTGATATGACAGAAAACGTACACCAGAATAGAGAAGTATGGGAGAAAAAGAGATATTGTGCTTGCACAGTCTCTTTTGTTACCCATTTTAGATTACGCTGACGCCTGCTATCTTAATTTAACCGTTGAACAGCTAAGTAAACTTGAGCGACTTCAGAATTTTTGTATTAGGTTCATATTCGGCTTGCGATAATATGACCATGTTTCTGAATTTCGTGAAAAACTCAAGTGGCTCCCTATTCGCTTTCGCCGGAATACTCACATTCTCACATTACTTTATAACATATTATTTACCCCTAGTAGTCCTCCCTACCTTAAGGAACGTTTTGAATTCCTTCGCCTTTCTACTTCCCACAATTTGCGCACTCATACGTATCGTAAACTCACTACACCTGCACACACTTCATGCTTTTATGATAACTCTTTCACAGTGCAGGCTGTCAAACTTTGGAATGCGCTGCCTCTTACTGTCAGAGAGGCCAAAACATCGCATACATTTAAGAACGCACTCAGAAAAAACTACTTTTCCTTAAATAATTATGCCTAATTCTTATATTATAGACTATTTAATATATATATATGTATGTATGTATTTAATTTATAAAGTATGTGTATTTTTCTATTTATAAAATATTTAGTTTAAGTATGTTTATTTATGATATATTTAATGATCTGCACTATTTATATACATCGCCAGATTAGATTAAATTATTCCTTAAGTTAGGTTGCCTGGAAGAGATTGCTTTCAGCGATAAGGCCGCCTATTGTTTCTACCATGACAATATTGTAATTGTATATTTTGAGATTGTGTATTTGGTGATCAATAAAGTGTTATGTGTATCTATCTATCTATTGTGCTGACCCCAAAAAATTAGAAGACGGTGCAAGAGGCAGAGAGACGGCATTATAAAAGCCCAATATAAGAGTATATAAAATTACAAGCCATCTCCAGAAGTTCAAGGCAATCAAAGAAACAAGAATTGTTAACATCGCAAAATCTAACTTTATTGACCACACATCACGACATACGCGTCTGGGAATCGAACTCTCACCCACGTACCACACTTGTTTACAACTGGATCGTAAAGATATATTTCGTATCAAATCGTCGCTTGGTCACGTGTTTGACGCCTACACAAAACAAGGATACAATCACTCACATAAAACAACAATGAACTTTATTTTGTAGGTAGTAAGGTTCAGTACAAGTAAATATGTAATGCGGTTATTAAGGATAATTTGCGACCTCCTAACGCCTTATGTGGTGCTAGTACTTAGCATAGACATAAATTCATTTAAGTTACGATGCAAAACAAATAAAAACTACCATTTTATTTATTTGTAAGTTTTGTTAAATAGTCGTCAACCAACAAATAACAGTCAAATGAAACTCTCGACGAGTAGAGAGAGTGAGCAGCAGCGCATTTGTAGCACCTTTGGTATTGCAAATGTACATAGGCGATGGTAATCGCTTTCCATTAAGTGGGCCGTCTGCCTATCTGCTGAACTCCTGCAATGAAAATAAATAAAAGGAGACAGAGATTTTTGGGCCAGACGAATGTAATGAGTTGATATATAATATTAAAAAGCGTTATATTTTTCCATTATAATCATCAGTCCTAAATTCTACCTGGAAAACGAGAAATCTTAAAATAGATGTGTGTGTATAATATGTCTTTAATAACATAATATCACGCCTGTTTCCCATGGGGGTAGCCAGAGTCTATGGATCACCACCACTTGCGACGATACTGACAAACGAGTTTCTCTTCATCTACTTTCAATAACCTCTTCTTACATGCACATTTATTTGAGACGCTTTTTACATGACCTCTCTTTAACACTTCTGATAAGGGTGTGTTCGTCTCGGTCGGCAACAACTCTACCATTCCCAGTACTGTCATACAGCTGTTTTTTGAGTCTTCTTTTATCCTTTCTCTCTACATGTCCAAACCACTTTAACATTCCTTTTTTGACTCTTATTATAACATCTTTTTTCAATCCACAACGTTCCCTTATCACACTGTTCCCAATAATTCTGAAAAATAATACAAGTTCCTGCGGCCTGGCGGCCTGTCGTAAGAGGCGACTAAACAACCTACAGCCAGGTGGTAGGGCATTTTCCCGACTGGATGGCGACCACCCCTGGTCTAAAGTATGTCACCATAACTACCTTGAGTTGTGCTCCGGCATTAGTGAACAGGTTCCAGTCTCCCTTAAGAGAGCAGCAGCGCATTTGTTTTGTATTGCTTTTATTATTAATTAAAAAAAACAAGATAGCCTTAATCTGATTACTTGCTTTGGATCAGAAAAAATATAACAAAAAGTAAATATACGCAATATCACGTTTATTAATACGCGTATCCGTCCGTCCGTCCACATGCGAAGTGACAGGCAATCAGTCTGTACGTATCACGTCAATCTACTACAACCCTCCAAGTAATTTTTGCTCATATTTACCTATGGGTCACAGATTAGTTATGTACAGAGGAGGAGTTCATACTTAAACCTCTTTTATATGTACCTATTAGCGCGCGACTCCGCTACCGCGTCACCGCCGCGTGTTAACATAATAATTAACTGTAAAATAAAGGAAAAAAAATTAAAGATAATATTTACTGTCGAGAATCAACGCACATAAAACACGTATTTAGCTGTATAAACTAGCGTAAGTGGTATATATACAAAAATTCACAGAATAGCAGCACGGTGGCGGTACGGCGACGCTTAGGTTTTATAAATTATCGAATTTATCTCGTGAGAATGCGAGAACCCACATTCTCGTTTCCCGCAGTGTTCTCGCGAGAATGTGGAGAGTCCTTTATTTACCGTAAATCAAAGGATTAAGCAAGCACGGACTGACCAGTTTAAATATTACCTAACTACTTACTACTGGAAACTTGTTTTATCCTATTAAAGCTAGAAAATAATATACTAAACTCAAAAAGATATCTGCAAACACGTATGTTATCGAAGTAATAAATTGGACAAGTGCGTGTTAATTAATATATTATACAGCACACAAGAATAGAAAATAGTTAACTTGGGAAGTAAAATGTTTTCAAATCCTAGCAGCTCTCTAGTACTCAATAATATTGTTACGAATTTAGCGGGACTTGAATTAAAATGCCCTTAGAATGATCATAGAGTTTATTAGAACTATATAAAAACGTATAACACAGTTAGAAATATAACTGAACACAACAAATCCAACGTAATGCAGAAGGTCATAATTCAATAAAACACGCAAAGTCCGCCACTATTAGATTCCCGAATGTACACACATCACGCCCGTATCGTAGCTGTAGCTTGACTGCCTCCTCTCTCCATCAGGCCATTGTTTTATACTCACAAATTCAAAATAGTCCGCAGCACCTGGCTAATGATGCTAATGAGCGAGTAAAATAGGACAATAGGCTATTCTCCACAATAATTGGAAACGTATGCCAATAAATAAGTGAACGAAAGAAGACGATCATAAAAGGATTACAATTAGTTCAAATGCCGACAGGTAATAAAATGTGCTTTTACAGATTTGTACGTGGAATTCATGCCTTTGTCGGCGCCTAGGTTGTAACAATCTCAACATGGCGACCATGTTTTTCATGTAAATCGATTTCACATTGATTACTATTATTAGTTAATTCTGGTCATTGAAAAGAATCTTTTCCAAGAATTGCCTACAATGTTGTACAGCATGTAACATAGGTAATATGTTCTTACACTCAAAAAGAAAAAAAATAGAAAAAATTACACGGATGTCTGAAATGAGTCTAATTTAAATAGGGCATAAAGATTTCCATCCAACACCACACGTCCTCACTATCAATCAACCGTCAGTCCTTGATCAGTAATTACAAGCAACACATCTTACAAACCGCAACGGATGCATTCGTTATTTTAAAATTTATAGTAAGGACGTGTGCTGAAATATTTCAGTGAAATCTTTCATAAATCCAACAAATAACCAATCAAAATTCAACCTTAAAACATTTGAATTTAAACTTAGAATTAAAAGAATGTTCGGGCGTGTTAAGCTTTTTCAAATTAAACGATGCATATCTCGCAAGCGCGCATTAAGTTCGCAGTCACTCTCAATCACTCAAGCTGTCCAGACGTCAGTCATAAGCAAGACGAACGCGGGTGTTCGCCCCCTTTGCCCTGTTAGCCTCCTTCCACCCTCCAACACCCGTCCAATGCCCCCTCGGATGGGTATGGTCAGTGCAAGACAATTTACTGAAGTCCGTACCGGGATTCGCGCTGATGAAATTTATTTGATAGTAAACTTATGTTAGATGCAGTTTGCGTTCTGGGATACGGAAGATGTATTTTAAAGTCATGCGGCAAGAGGTTTCTTGTTTCAGACAGACTTGTTTGTGACATTTCTTTAGGATTGTATCTTCATTTAATAGTTAAATGAAGCGAATGAATTTAAGCGTCTCTTACTTCTCTTTTATCATCTAATCTTTGACGGCCTCTGTGGTTAAGCGGGCTAAGCCTTTGCCGGCCTATCTCACTTCAACGCAGAGGCTCCGGGTTCGATTCCTGTTATAGTAAAATTCGAAAAGTATTTCCTCATTTATTATGGTCTGGGTGTCTGGGATCGGCCTCAGAGTGGATTAGAACGTTGTATATTACCCATAACACAAGAGTTATTTCCTTAATTTGGGGATATACAATATGAGTGTTTGTCTGTCGATTTAAAAAAAAATCACTTGACGTCAGCACAATACGTGCTGATATATATGTGCTTATATTTCCATGTTCCCCTATTTTGGCACAATACAAATCATCATATCCTTCATATAAAACATCCATTTTTTGGTTTTTCTTTTCTCTTACACATATGTGATGGATATAAAATTATTATATTATAACTACGTTTTAACGGTTTTAAGCGCGGTAATTTATTTTATTTTGGTTTATCCGACGTTTCGGCCGCTTTTCAGTGGCCGTGGTCACGGAAGACAAAGATGACATTTGTCAAACGTGTATTGTCAAAGTTTTTATTCAGCCTACCGCCAACTTGTTCATTTTAATTATTTAGTTTTAATTTTGTTTATGGATATTATTTACTCTATGGGAGCCTAATCTAATTTTGACCACGGCCACTGAAAAGCGGCCGAAACGTCGGATAAACCAAAATAAAATAAATTACCGCGCTTAAAACCGTTAAAACGTAGTTTTATTACGTGTACAAGTCGCGAAAACTTAAGAAAATATTATAAAATTATTATGTTCTTGTTTTACTATAGATTATGCTACATTTGCAAACTTAGTTAAAAATCATATAATAAAATGTAATAAGTTTTTTTTAATGTTTTTGAATACAAGCTTTCGAGATCCTGGATAACTGTAGCAGCAGAATGCTAGCCAAGACAAGTAAAACGAGCCAAAACACGACGGGTCTATCTTGTTTAGTACAGGATTTCCTATGGCCTTCCGATTCCATCATCAGATCAGCTTCATGGTACAATATTATTGTATTATCACGCGATATACAACGTGTTTCAGACCTTACGACAATAAATCAGACAACGTTTGCTTCATGACGTACTTTGCCCAAATACAAAAACGAATCAAGGTAACTTCTTCGGTTTAGCCACAGGACCTCATTTTTCATTTCAGAATATTACAACAACATGTATCAGTTATTGTATCTAAATTGGTAGGTTAGTGACCAATGTATCATGTTGCCAGCTCGTCTCTTCATCATTAAACGCGGAAGTTGTTCATTTTTACGGTCTCGCTCGCGAATCAATATTTACAAGATGTTCTGTTTTTATTCCCTTTTTATCGTAATTAATTTGTTCTGAAATTGCTTTTTTTTTAATTTTGACTTTACGGTTGATTTAATAGTACCAAAAAATTTGTATGGAGTACCACCGCTAAAATTATAATTTAGTGACATTTGAAATGAAACACGCTGTACATACGCGTGAACAATTTCAGCTCAATCGGGAACCGGGAAGTTGACCAATTTTGACTTGCAAGATTCCACCCGAACTTACATACATAGGTTGCAAGCTAAACAAAAGCTTGTAAAAAATCTACTATTTTCCCCTTAATCTACCAAAAGTACAAAAAATACTAATGGTTCTTCAAAACCTGCAGAAGTTTCGAAGACTATGGAAGACATTGTAATAAGGTCAATTACAAGACCTTTTAATTTCAAAATACCATTTATTAGGTACACTGATAGATATTATCTTACATCTTTTACCATTGCGTTAAAGTTCCAAATTTTATACACCGACACACTTTTTCAGTCTAGCTACCATCCTCCGAGCAACGTGGTATAAGAAATTTCGTTCAAAAAGGTTTGACCTGTATAAAATGTCTTGGACAGACAGAATTTTCTAGGTTTTGAAATTCCACACAGTCGAATTTTCATCTCTGCATTCGTACGGTGTTAATACCAGGAGATCACAAATCATAACACGTCTACAAAGTCACTAACATCTTAAAACTGTCACGAAAAACGCAACAGAAAGTCGGAGGGCGATTCTCAAACGTGAGTTAACATCATTATCGGTGTCGGACCGGCAGTGCCCACCCCCCACGGCGACTGGGGGGGTCTGGGGGGGTCAAGGGGAGTGGGAGGCATCAAGGGGGGCACGACACACGTCGCTCAGATGTCCCGTGCAGACGAACGTCTTTGTCGACCAGCGCTTTATTTACTCGTCATCTGCCATTGTCCGCATAGAAGGGGCGTTTGAAAAAAATATTTCAGCACTAATTAGATGCTGGCGGGAGAGGCGTGTTTTGACTTTTAATTTTTGTGATTAAGGATTTGTTTTGAATGGGATTTAGACTTCGGTGTATGTTTGATTTACGTCAGTAATTGTTAGTAGGATATTTATATAATTAAATAAGTAGAAAGAAATAAACGGATTTATAGTCTTAAAACGACGTACTAGTAGAGAAAAAAACAATACAAGTATATACATAAAATAGGTGGTATTAACAAGTCATAACAACTTGTATACTTACATAACAAAACTAAGTTTTAACGATTTTAAGCGCGTTAATTTATTTGATGTGGCCCTGAACAAGGAAGACAAAGACACTTGACATCTTTGTCTTCCGTGATCACAGCCACTGAAAAGTGGCCGAAACGTCGGAATAACCAAAACCAAATAAATAACCGCGCTTAAAACCGTAGTTTTATTAAACCATAATAACCTCAAAGAACGCAGATTCAAATCCTAATCGGAAAAATCATGCACTAATTATACTTCCTAGTCTATGTACAACGCCTCGCAACGTGTTACTGCTGTTAAATCAAATCAAATCAAATCATTTATTTGCTTAAAAACATGGTTAGTATTATATAAATACTAGCTGTCCCGGCAGACGTCGTCCTGCCCGGTAAAAAATAGAGGTTGATCGTAGAGGGTTGAAAATTTAGGGTTGTATGTATTTTTTTATGTTGTATCATAAAAAAATAGAAATTAAAAATTTTGTCTAAAAAATAAAATAAAAATTTAGGGGTGGACTACCCCTAACATTTAGGGGGATGAAAAATAGATGTTGGCCGATTGTCATAGACACCGGATAAGCATAAAAAATTTCATGAGAATCGGTCAAGCCGTTTCGGAGGAGTATGGCAACGAAAACTGTGACACGAGAATTTTATATATTAGATTAGATGACCGTATATATGTGTAACGTTTCACATGCAAATAGTAATTAAGTTGAAAATCAACTAATTAAGTTAATTAATTAAGGAGAAGACTCGGCAAGAAACTCCCCAGCAACACGCCTAGCTCAAAATTGATCAACTCAAACTTCTTTCAATAAATAAATTTTACACACTTACTTTTGAAGAATTAATGGAGTTATAGCAAACAGTGTATACTCGGTAATGCGGACACAATAAAAAGAAAGCTAAATGAATAATATTACAGTTATAATAATGACATGACGTACAAAAATTTTATACTGCAACATATCTCAATGACAAGATAAAAATGTTATACAAAATATAATATAAAAGATTAGAGCGAGCTGCTATGTAAATGAAGTTTTGTCATTTAAATATTTTTCAATAGTGTAGTATCCCTTTTTAGGAAGAAACTATTTAATTTGGTTTTAAATGAAGTGCAAGGCAGATCCAACATTTCATTCGGAATCTTATTGAAGAAGCGTATACCAACCCCCAAGAATGAGGACAATACTGTTTGCAATCTAAAAGACGGAAATTGTGAATAGCCTTCATATTGTTTATAGACACCCAAATTATTACGAACTTTGTTTTATAGATTTTTATATGAAACCAAACTGAGCTGAGTAATAACTTCATATTAAGCGGTTGGTCAACATAGGCGCAGTCATAATAAATTGATTCTACTGTAATATTAATAAGGGAATTTCAAACTAGAAGTTCACAAAACCCCTGTCTATCCATCAATCAACATAGTATTTTGTAGATTGAATGAAATCTGACAGCCCCAAGTCGATGTGGGTCGTATCGTAACTGAAAAACTCGCTCGATTTTATGACCACATGGCACAAAAAAGTGTATTATTTGGACATGTTTACTAACCAAAATTTGCTATAAAAATCTGTTTAGAAATGCTGTAAATCCTTCTGCAACTATCACGACCAAACGACTATATAATCACAATATAATAAATTTGTTTTTATATCTTTATATATATAATTCTTCTGTACGTATGTTGACAGTGAACTCCTCCTAAACGGCTGGACCGATTTTAATGAATTTTTGTGTGTTGGATTCGAGGATGGTTTAGATTCACAAATAAGCCCGGTAGGTGGCGCTGAGATCGGGTTCTGGAATCCTCCTAATCACCTGGAGCGATTTTGGTGATTTTGTTTTTGTGTGTTTGAGTGGGTTCCCGGATGGTTTAGACCCGCAATTAGAACCGGTAGGTGGCGCCTGAGAGCGGGCACTAGATTTTTATTTTTTCAGAGCAGGACAACGTCTGTCGGGGTCGCTAGTTATCAATAAATTTTGTTATAGATGTATTTAAAATTTCAATTAAAATATCTATATATTATAATACGTGAAGCCAAAACACAGCAAAAGCTTTGTACTTCTTTTTACGAAAATTGCGCGGACGGAGGAGTATGAAATTTCGCACACTTTTAGTTTATGTAGAGAAGGAGTGCAGAATGTTAATATTTTTTAAAAAATTATGCATTTAAATACATTAAATCAATAAAGAAAACATTACACACACTACCATGTATTTGACACACACACACACATATTATATTGTGTTTATTGTTAAAGTCAAATTAAGAGTATAGCCTTGGTGAAATCTGTGAATATAGAAGTACTGTCTTTGACATTAATTATTATGGTCGAATTTCGATCGCGGGCGACCACTAGTTTATTTAATTCCGTAATGGAAAATAAAAGAATTGAGGGCCTAAAGAGTTTCTTTTCGCAGTTTCACATGACAAGTATCATATCAAGAAAATAAATAAAATAAAAGCTTTTATGCAGCCGTCATATTACAAAATTTAGGTCAAATGTATATAATAATTAAATTCATAAAGTGTTAAATAAATTGAAAAAATATATCAAATCAAAATATGATAAATGATATTAGTTTGTCAAATAAATGATATTTGTTTCCTGCTTAAAATAACTAGCGGGTTCATCGACTGTCCAGACCTTCTTAGCAATGTTGGACTACGCACTCAACAATTAGGCATTAGGCAGAGACAATTGCTATATGTACCTTTTGCATCCACGAATTATAGGCAAAATTCTTTCTTTCTCCGCAGCGCCACACAATTTAACAATCCAGTACTCAAATTTAATATTGATATCTTTGTAACTAAACCCAACACCTTTAGAAATATAATGAACAAAGAATTTTTCAAAGAAAACTAGTTTTTTTCTAAACTGTTTAATATGTATTCAACTTCTAATTCAAATTCTCTTTTCAATCTTTTAATTTCACCTTTCATTTAATTTTTTTTTTCAATCTCTCTCTCACAGACACACACACACACACACATATTAACCTGAGCAAGTCTATATGCTAAGGCTTGTTATTAGCAATATTTTTATTTATGTTGTTATTTAACTGTAAGCATTACTAAAACAAAAAAAAATCTATCTATGTCCTTTTACTGAAGAAATCGAATACATTATTATTTATCTACGGAAGTCGCCTCAGCGGCGTAGGCCTTCCCCAAATTTCTCCAATCATCTCTATCAAGAACATAATTATCAAATATTATTTAAAAAATAAAGTCTCCTTGGACATCGGGTTGCGTGGAATAGATCGCTATGAGCAATAAGGCCATTGGAAATGTATATCAATTAATTTGTTTAGGTTTAACTTGTGGTAAACAATAAGGAGTTTCATTCGTTCATTCAAGTATCAACATAAAGTGGAACTTTATACTATGTCTTACAATTACCAGTATATTTAGACACGTGTCAATCATTAAGCGCCTCTCCCAAGTTGCCGCGCTTTAAGCCCTCTAGTCTCAACATTTAACATTTTATCCGTGCAGGAACGGAGAAAGAATACAATTTCCTGCGGCCCGGCGGCCTGTCGTAAGAGGCGACAAAACAACCCACAGCCAGGTGGTAGGGCATTTGCCCGACTGGATGGCTACCACCCCTGGTCTAGAGTATGTCGCCATAACAACCTTGTGTTGTGTTCCGGCATTAGTGACCAGGTTCCAGGCTCCTAAAGAGAGCAGCAGCGCATTCGTAGCACCTTTGGTGTTGCAAATGTCCATAGGCGATGGTAACCGCTGTCCATCAAATGGGCCGTCTGCCTGTCTGCTGATCTCCTGCAATAAAAAAAAAAATTAACAATAAAATAAAAAATAAATATGCTATGCTAGGTCTCGCGTGACCAAAAGGCTGGCTTGCACTTAGGGCAACGCATCAGCGTTGCCATCCAACGCGGAAATGCGGCCAGCATTTTGGGCACTCTCCCCGCCGAGAGCGACCTGGAGTCTATTTTTTACTTATAGTTGGTATTTTTTTTTTTATTTATATTTTAGTTTAATTTTAGTTAATATTTATTTATAATTAGTTTTATTTCAGTTAGTTTTTAAATAGTTAAACAGCATATTAAGGTATATACCACGGAGCTCTGATTTAATAGATATTTTAGATACATATTCACATTTTCTACACTGAACCAATATGCTATTAAATTAAAAAGAAAGAACATAATTTAAAAGCACAAAATATTGATATGTCAAACTGCATTTATCTTAAAAATGTTCGATTAGAAAAAAACAAAACCAGTTCTATTTAAAGATTTGAAAAAGGAACCGTCAAAGTTAATAAAAAATCAATCACAACTACATCTTCAGAGTCAAATCTGCATGATTGCACTCAATCACCGTCCAAGACTACTGACTCCTATTTAATTGACGGGCCACTCCATCAAACCATGCTTAAACATATCCTACCACTTTAAAATCAAAATTCAATCACAGCAATTTTAACTTTATTCCATTATAATACAGAGCATATTCACCGCAAACAAATTACAGAATCTTTTATACGTCATTGCAGCAGAACCACTCGAAAATAAACATTATCTCAATGATTTAAAGAATAATGCGCCCGCAAATGTAACTTTGTAAATTCGTACAATAGTTTATGTAGAATTAAATCGAACGACTTTAAACTTTAAAATAAAGTGATAAGGGTGGCGTGAAAGGCAAAAGTACAGTCAAGTTGAGATGTGTTGTCAACAGTGAATGTCACGCATTGAAGGTGTCAAGGGAAAGACGTCCTTCTGTCCGTGAGTGTACGCTGATGGAAATTCTTTGGAGTAAAAATTTGTTTAGAATGCGGTTTTAGTATAAAATATAGCGATTTAATAGACTTAATACTTACTTCAATATCAATACAATAAATCAAATACGGAATTAAATATTTTTTCGTTTGATAGTGATTTCTGTTCGCGCCGCTTATTCAAAATCCTCTCCCATCCAATTATTTTCACAACTACCCGCTTTCCTAACCGCGTTATCCAATCACCTTTTCCCAGCCGCCATCTTCCCTTCCATACGACTATCCTTGTCGTACTTACCGCTGCTACTAATACTGCTCGTTTTTACGAGTCAGTCTGCTGTTGACCCTCGTCACACGTAGTCTACGCGTCTCGTACGACAACCCGCACATCTTTTCTTTACAACCTGCATATGCATGCATTTATACATGCATACATTTTATCGAAGGCCGCAAGAAGAAGACAAACCAGAAGATTAGCTGCAAGGCTCACAACTTGGTGATCAGCACGCATAGTTAGTGTAGCCCAGAGGTACGCAGGTTAGTCTCTTTTCTCATCCATACCAGCATTCCTACCACCGCCATTTTGGATACGCGTTCAGCACCTATTACTGCTGCTATCTTATTAAATTAATTATGTTTTAAATCTGCTTTTTTACAGATACAGTTCATTTTAATACTATTTTATAAAATATATTAATAAAATAAGGCCTATTTAAGTAAAACCATAACGACATAAAATTTAGGCTAGTTGGGAAGTGGTTTCAATCATTTAGAGACCAGAACTGTATCACATGTAAATCATATAATAAATAAATACTGTTTTTATTATATATGCCATTTTGATAATGAAATATATTGATGAATAAAAGAAAAAATAATAATGAGTAAATATATATAAAAATAATTAATACAGTCAACATAGCAAAAAGAAACATATTTATGGTCTTACTTAAAGGTTTTTTCCGCCTTCTCATCCATTGTGTGTAAAAATTGAGATATTTGTTTATTACTTTCTAGGCATAAATAAGGGGGTAGTCTTTTTATTCTTTTCTTTCGTTATTTCATTTCTTTTTCTGTCTTTTTTGCCAAAACTTAATTCTATTACGATTTTCTTATTACTAATAAAATGTTTGTGTCTAAATTAACTTAATATCTACTTATTTCTTATATATTTTTATGATTTTTACTTACTTATTCATGTTACACCATAAGATAATAACAACCTTATCTAGTAAGAGGTGATTTTTCGATCATTAGATAATATTTACTTATAACCTGACTTATGAAAAAATTCAACCGTTATATTTAGGCGACTGCATTTTTTTAAATGTTTTATATGCTGCATTTTGTTTTATATTTATATATTAGCATAATATTACCCGCTAAATTTCATATAATGTGCTCTCACCCGCTTCCGCTGCACTGACAAAGTGAATTCTCCGACAACTAAAATAGTAAACGATGTTTGACAAATAGCAAGCAGATGTCGCCGTAAGTGGGAGTTCCTCCAGTTTTTTGGTCGCACTTCCCCCACTATCCCCGGACGGCGGCCAAGTTGCCGAAAGTTTCGGCTTATTGTTACATGATATCTATATCGACAATTTGCAAAGAAAATATGTTTAATATGAGATATATATAAACATTCTAACATCTTGGTGGCCTAAATACATACTATATTCTATAAAGTAAACAGAAGAGGAAGTGCAGCCAACAGGACGTTAATAGTTTTTTGAAATTGGCTATAGACTATAAAAAAAACCATTGTAAGCGGAAAAACACACGCCTCACTCGGATGAACTTTTTTATGTTCATTTTCATGGAAAATTTTCCAAGTCATACCATACCCGTGCAGGAACGGAAAAAGAATACAAATTCCTGCGGCCGGGCGGCCTGTCGTAAGAGGCGACAAAACAACCCACAGCCAGGTGGTAGGGCATTTGCCCGACTGGATGGCTACCACCCCTGGTCTAAAGTATGTCGCCATAACAACCCTTAGTTGTGTTCCGGCATTAGTGACCAGGCTCCAGTCTCCTTCAAGAGAGCAGCAGCGCATTAGCAGTACCTTTGGTGTTACAAATGTCCATAGGCGATGGTAACCGCTATCCATCAAGTGGGCCGTCTGCCTGTCTGCTGAACTCCTGCAATAAAAAAAATAATAAAAAAAATACCCTTTTGGGTACCTTACCCATAGATAACGGTGGTATATGTTCAATATTTTTCTAATAATATTAAAGGATTATTATTATTAATAACAATTAAGTAATAGGCATTAACTGTCAATTAACTAATTTAGTTTTTTCTACATTTAATAGACTTCAAAAATGTTCACTCCAGCATTGTCAGCATGTTAGTTAACATAGCTTTTAACGACTTCAGTAGCGTATTTCCCTACCAGATAACTGAAAGTTTGAAATATAAAAAATAGGTTTAATAATTGATTAATCCTCACTGTTGCAGACAGAATCACCCCCACGCTCCGCTTACCGCGAATATGTAGCTCGCTCGATTAGCAGCTAAGCGTCTGCTTAAAAGACTGGAATGGTTAATGGTCAGTTTGTCAAGTATACAGCGTGTTTAATTTCAAATGACAATAAATCATAATTTTAGCGGTCGTACTCCATACAAATTTTTTGGTACTATTAAATCAACCGTAATGTCAAAATTAAAAAAAAACCAATTTCCGAACAAATTAATTACGATAAAAAGGGAATAAAAACAGAACATCTTGTAAACATTGGTTCGCGAGCGAGAGCGTACGAATGAACAACTTTCGCGTTTAATGATGAAGAGACGAGCTGGCAACATGATACATTGGTCACTAACCTACCGATTTAGTCGAAATAACTGATACATGTTGTAAAATTATATAATGAAAAATGAGGTCTGTGGCTTAAACCAAAGAAGCTACCTTGATTCGTTTTTGTATTTGGGCAGAGTACGTCATGAAGAAAACGGGGTCTGATTTATTATCATAAGGTCTGAAACACGCTGTATATACCAGTTGTCGAATCAAGTCGTAAACACAAGAGAAGAAAAAGAAGAATACAGGAAGCCTTCGGAAGACTATTATAGCCATTTGGATTCTCAGCGTCACTTTCTTAAATCTTGTGAATACTAGTATGTGTGATTAGCATTACTAGTATTAATCGGTGTAATCGATACAATTAATGCTATCAGTGTTGAGAGGAACATCCGGGGTCTAGTGCTAACTTCTGTTGATTGACCTTCAACGTGCCGTTTAGTACAGTAGTGCTAATCACACCTATTGCTGTCGTAAATGCCTATAATAAATACAGTCCACATTCAACGGGTGTCTCATTGAGTACACCACCTGCACTGTACACTTAAGGTGACTTTTAACGCTTCAAAAGTATTTTTTTCTAACACTCAAAATATAGAATGAATTTATCAATCAATAAATCGTACTAAAGATTGAGATATTTCTCCAAGGGCCGGACGGGAGCTTTCGGGGGTCTGTGGGGTGGGGGGAGAGGCGAGGACAGAAAGGGGGGGTGTTTACCGCGCCCGTGACGGATATATCCCGGCGTAGACACCCGTCAATCACCCGAGATATGATGAGAATTAATATTTCAGATGTATAGCCCGGATTAACGAGCTTGATACTTGTGCTTTTATTCTCATACAGTTTTGTATATAATTCAACATGTTAGTTTCTCTAATGTATTTTATAAAATGCTGTATACTATTTGACAATAAATGGTAGTCATTAGTACAAAATAAAGATTTTTTTAAACCAGCTTGAATGTTTTCACAAAAGCGTTTTATCGCTCAAAGAAAGCTATACGATCTATCAAATTCGCTCAAATGTCATACAGTAATTTTTACTTAGTTTGAACGTTTTCACATGGCTATAAATTTAAAAAGAGGAAATAATTTACATTTGATTATGTAAATTATTATAAAATATTTTAGTAAATATATCGATGGTAAAGATACTGTTGTAGTCGGTGTATAAATATTATGATTGTTACCTAGGAGTATCCTGGTTTTTATTTAATTTATTGGTTTAGTCGGATCAAACGCCTTATGTACTGTACATAGCGTTAAATATTAGTTCAGTAATATTTACTCGGCAAGCACAAAAAAATTTAACTTCGAAAAAAATTATCTTATTCAATGTATATAATTATATAATTTCAGCCCATAAATGTCCCACTGCTGGGCTCGGGCCTCCCATTATAGGGGGAACAGACAGTATACCCGCCACGCTTGTCCAAGGCGGCTTGGCAGGTTTGACACATCGGTTATCTCGATGTGCAGGTTGCATCACGATGTTTTCCTTCACCGTTTTTTTTAGCACGTGGTAATTGTAACAATATGCACATTTGATCAGAAAACTGACTAAGAGGTGCATGCGTTCCGGTCAGGATCGAACCCGCGCCTTTCGATTACGCTACCACGACTTTTTCAATGTACTGGTATATAATAAACGAGATTGTAGCAAATATAATTTTGAAATAAAAAAATGTCTATGTTTTATAACCAGGATATGCAGGCCACTTCGTCCACGCTCGACTTGAAATTCCCGCAGGATTTCCGGGACATAAAGTAACGTAGCATTTAAAAAAGAGTGTAAGCTATCATCTTAGTGAAAACTGTGTTTGAATAAGCTAATTTTTATGCACTCGAAGGGGTTCGAAACTTTGAACATCAGCTGTGTCGATCAGCGAAAACCGTATCGAAATCGGCCCAGTAATTTTTACGTGAATCCCGAACAAACAGACAAGAAATGAACAAAAAATGCATTTTATGATATTATAGATTTTAAATTAAGATTCCTCTCATATTTTTAGTCTTATTTTAATCTTTTAAGTTACAACTATAATCTGATGTCCACTATTAACTGAATTTTAATATATCACACAATGTAAATATATTCAAATAACATTAATATATAACAACTATCAAAACCATTCAAATCATTTATATATTGCCAAATACGTGCAGACGTCAATGTGAAATCAATCAAGTCCGAATCCCCCCTCTCCCCAGATGGGAGGGGGTTGTAGGGAGAGTGGGGGCCCTTGACCTGTCGCGTGTTTACTTTGCAGCCGGCGGCTTGACGGCTGATTGATAGGTCTCGAGGTAGCCCGCCTTTTATATTTTTTTTTCCCTACAATATTTCGAACTTCAAAGGTTGGATATAGTTAACTATTTTATTAAGGTGCCTTCAATCATTGACTTGGAAATTCTATTTTATAATCTCTAGAATATTAGTCTTTAAATCTAGTCTCTAAGTCCAGAATAAGGGTTTAAAATCGTTCTAAATTTTGGTCGTATTTTTATTAATATTGCATGAGTTCAGCAGACAGGCAGACGGCTCACCTGCTGGAAAGTGGTTACCGTCACCTATGGACGTTTGTAATACCAGGGGTGTCGCCAACGCGTTGCCAACTTCTAAGAAATTTTATAACGCCCTTCTTAAAGAACCCCATATCATAGCGCTGAAAGAAAACCACGGTGGGGAGTTCCCTCCAAATTATTGTTGTACGCGCGATAAATTTTCTAGAGAACCGTTGCGTAGCTGATCGTGGGAGCTCAAGGAAATGGGGGTGAAGATCCCGTCGCTGGCGAGCGATGCGGTTGTAAAAGTTATACTACACACAATAGAACAGTAATGCTTCTGAACTTGATTTTTAAAGCATTGGAAGGATTTGGACTGTCTTGAAGCAATATGTAGCGCATTCCAGAAACGCACAGCCTGGAAGGTAAAGAAACGGAGAAATAATACCATTTCCTGCGGTCGGGCTTCCTGTCGTAAGAGGCGACAAAACAACCCACAGCCAGGTGGAAGGGCATTTGCCCGACTAGATAGCTACTACCCCTGATTTAAAGTATTTCGCCATAACAACCTTGAGTTGTGTTCCGGCATTAGTGACTAGGTTCCAGTCTCCCTTAAGAGAGCAGCAGCGCATTTGTAGCACCTCTGGTGTTGCAATTGTCCATAGGCGATGGTAACCGCTTTCCATTAAGTGGGCCGTCTGCCTGTCTGCTGAACTCCTGGAAGGTGTGTTTATCCTGTATCTAGTTGAGGGGCGCAAATTATGAGACCTAGACATGTACACAAATTCGAAGTGTTCCTTGAGGTAACGAAATCAAGTTACTTTTACAACATTTGCGTAAGTCGATTAAGCACTTTGTTTACGCAATTAAAACTGAATCAACACACTTTCATTGTAAAAATTAATTATGGAAATAATCAACGTATAATAGTTTCTCAATACTGGTATAATAAACCTGTAACGCGTTTATGGTCAAACAACCTCGAAATTTATATTAAAATATCCTTATTTTATGATTTATGATCATTATTTATGATTATTCTCAATTGCGCCTTTTTCTGTTGTTTATGGCTTAATAGCGGTCAAAGAATATTAAACAACAGTATCGACTAATGTTCTTATTCATAGAGATAGTAAGTTTGAACGCTTCCTTAAGGCTTGTAGCGATACCAACATACTTGAGGATTTTTCGATACCGATTTTTCGAGTGTTAGCGGGGATTCCGTAAACGCAGTGGTTTCTCAGGTGCATTATTGTTTTTATATTATCAGAACACGCGGCCGTGACGCTTTTTCGTGAGCGAAACACCGTAAGACGTATAGACGGGCTATATAAAAGTTTATCTTCAAAACGATAAAAGTGAATTGTTTATCTTTCTTTTATAAAGATTCTTTAATCCCGTTTTGATAAAAATTTAAAAAGTAAAATAGTTTCACGTCAATAATTTTTAGAATTATTTCTTAACTTATAACAGCTATCTATAAACTACGAAACAACCACGTTGTGAGTAACACTGTGCACATTATACTGATTTTTTTTTGTTTTTCCTTAGATTTTGTCACTGATGGGATGAAAGCTCTTTTATCCCATTAGTATATTTTGTAAGTAGTGGAATGAAAAGTTAAGTGACACGAGAGCAAATGAATTTATTTTTCGTTTTTTCCATTATTCGTATTTACTGTAGTTTCGGGCAAACATGCAGATAGACCACCTGGTGGTCAGTGGTTACCTACACCCATAGACAACTCTAACTCTAAATCTAAAACATATGTCTATGCTCTTTTTAAATAACCCCCTATTGCAATGTTCTGGGAAAACCGCTGCAGTCCCATAGATACATAGGATACTCAGCTTGATCAATATTTAAATTCAGCAAACGTAGCAACATAAACTCACAAAGTCATGGCAGCTAGCGCACGCGTCCCAAACTCAGAGGGCGCGGGTTCGATCCTGGCCGGTAGGCATGCACCACTTAGTCAGTTTTCTGATCTAATGTGCATATTGTTACAATTACCACGTGCTTACAATGGTGAAGGAAAACATCGTGATGCATCCTACACATAGAGATAACCGATGTGTCAAACCTGCTAAGCCGCCTTGGGCAAGCGTGGCGAGTATAGAGTATAATAATGGGCGACCCGAGCCCAGAAGTGGGACATTTATGGGTAAATATAATATTGTTACAACTTAGCCAAAATTCCACGAAGCACACCGGCCTGCCATAAAGTGGGGTTTTATTACCCTCCGCATTCGGAGTTCTTTTGTTTACTTCGTGTTTAAAATTTGCAATTAGCCAATAGCCTATTGTTCTTGTACTTGTTTATGGCCGTTCACAGGCATAATTATGCAGGTGGGCAGAATTATTTTGTTCTGGGAATTGTGCCGACAGAGGTGCAGGTTTGAATTGTAGAAATCATTGTTTACGCGGTCGTAAGCTGAGTATAAAGGGGTGCCCGAACGGAGAGATCGGCAGTCAAGCGACGACTACGATACAAGTAAGACGTGTGTAGTACTTTCGATTAGCGATATAGTGACGGACTTTGCGCGCGTTATTGAATCGTGCAGTGTGAACTGGTTACATCCAGTTTTATTTGTTGTTGTTTTAAACGTATTTGTACAGTTCTAATAAACTCTGTAGTAATTCCAACGGCATTTATTTAATTCGAGTCCTGTAGCTCGTAACAATATATTATACACGTATCAACAAACGAGGTAAAAAAATATCATCAAATGTCATAATATGTAATAAAAAATGTACTTTATATTGCAATAAAGAACTAAATTATATATCTGGGAAACCAGAGACAATGCAAATATCAAGTAGTTAAATGTTTCACTAATTTATTCGTGTTTTTAGATGATAACCTTTTTATCCAAGGGGTAAAGGTGGTAAAGTCATATTTTTAATGTTTTCTCCTTAATTATGACATCTGCTAAGAAATTTACAGGGTCAGATGATGTTTCAGCTACTTTTCAATAGCCAGCATCACCAAAGGCAATGATGTCAAGTTTCCAAAAATATTATTATATTTATAAAATAGTAATATTTTTGGACAAAAAATCTCCGATTTTGATTTTGTCTAATAAAACCCACTACTACTAAAAAAACATAGGAGTTTATTTATTTTTTACAGTCCGTAACCTACCTGTAGGGTAGCATCCTCTAGTTTTTATTTTTTCGCTGTTCCACTACAATAATTTATTCCTACAAGGTCAAATGTTTTTCGGAATATCTGTCTGTCATACTTAGACGGAATTTGAGATAAAACAAATTTTCTGTTTTGATCCTTGAAATTGTATAATTTATAAAAAAAATCCCAGACTAATTCAAACCTAGCTCAAATAATGCAGAAAAAACTACCGTTGCCAAATATGTATAACATTCAATTTCATCCATAATGTCGCTTAACCCAATTAGCCTTTCACCTCCGATATTCATTATTATAGAACATGACAAGAAAAAAAACAAATTAAAATATTTTTAACTCATTTAAACTTGTCTATATATAAATACAAGATATGTCATCAGTACTCAGTAGTTTTAAAAAGTTTGTAAACGTTGGTAGCGTTGAATTATCAAGTACATAAAATTTCAATATTAATTTTTCAAGTCTCATATTCAGTCATTGACTATATTGAAGAAGATTTTATACCATTCTCTGTACGAAAGAATTAGAAAATTATTTCAAAAATGAGTTTCAAGAGCAAAGTAGTACTTATCACAGGAGCAAGTGCGGGTATTGGTGCAGCGACAGCTGTTAAATTTGCAAAAGAAGGGGCTAACGTTGCTATAGTTGGAAGAAACGAAACTAGACTGAACAACGTCGCTGCAGAAATTACAAAGGTTGGAAGTAAACCATTAATTATCACCATAGATATTGTAAATGATGATGCACCTAAAATAATAATCGATAAGACAATAGAACGGTTTGGTCGGCTGGATGTATTGGTTAATAATGCAGGTATGGTGACGCCCACCGATATTTTGCAAAGCAACTTCTTAAAAGAATATGATGAAATCATGAATACTAACCTACGGGCGGCTGTTGCCATTACCAATTATGCTTCTTCGCATATAATAAAGACCAAAGGAAATATAATTAATATTTCAAGTACTTTAGGAAAGACGTTATTGAAGACTCCTGATTTCATGGCTTATTGTATCTCTAAAGCTGGAATGGAACACTTTACGCGAGCAGCAGCTTTAGCATTTGGAAAGTTTGGAGTAAGAGTAAACACCATCAGTCCAGGAGGAACGAGAACGGATATTTGTGAAACCGGTGGAATACACTATGATTGGGATGCTCATGGCCAGGAGGTATCAGTTTTGGGCAAAGTAGCGAATCCAGAAGAAGTTGCAGAATTGATCATGTTTGTGGCTAGCGATAAGGCTGGCAGTATTACCGGGTCGGATTATTGTATTGATAATGGTGACCTACTAATCAATTGAACTACAATGTTTTCGCATTATTGTCTCGTTATCTATTCATTGCTTTTTACATTACATGTAAAACATTTTTATTACGAGTAGGTATATAAACAATGAGCATTTTATCTCATTATACAAATACTTTTAACAAAATAAAGTTTTTCATAAAATTAAATTAAAGTTTTAATTACTGTATTGTATTCTGTGTTACTCATAATACAAGTCTAGTGTAATCGGCTTCTCTTAGAAATACTAATACAACGTGTGTGTTAGTATGAAAATTAAATATCGATTTATTTAACTCATAATCGATTAAAAATGTTATTATTTAATCTATGACCAAATAAAATAAAGCCATCAATTTACATTGATTGACCGAATGCACTTGACATAGTTGGTGACTCGTAAGCCGACCGGTTGGGAGCCACTGAGGCGATTAAGAGCGGTTTTATTGCCGGTGTTAAAGGCAATTATTGCATTACTCATGGCTGACAATTAACTCAACATAAGATCCCAAAAAGGTTTATTGGAAGCTTAGTCAGTTCTTAGTTAGATTAGCTAACAGAGTAAGTGAATATATTAGGAGAGTATGTTGTACGAAGCAAGTACGTACATTTTCCCCACTCAGCTTTTAGGTCAGTATGAACATCGCTCATCAAGGTAGCGTACGCGCCTTTATTGGTGCACATCAAGCTATCTCCATCTACATCAAGGCATGAAATAAATCAAATAAATAAAGTGTGTAGTTTCGATCAAAGATCCTATATACTTTTATGGTCCTTCGAGCTGGATTTGAACCAGCGACCTATGGATCTTGTAATCCACAAAGGCAATCGCGCTTTACTCGTTTTTGAACGTTTACATTATATATACGTGTATACACATACTATACTACTAACTGGCTAAGACTTAGGATATTGAATAGAAACACTTCTGGATTTCAAAGAGTAAAATTAAGCTTTACTTTCTTCGAACTAATGATCTGGAGAACAACTAAATAATTTAACTAATGTTTAACTGGTATTCTATACTCTATAGGATACACTTCGGCGAGTGTGCTATGGAATTTCATGAATTAATTCCACCTTCACCAATTTACAACCGGACAAGCAGACGTACCAGCCTCATGTCACCGATATATAGTGGAAATACTCCAACAAAGCGAACGAAATGCTATATGCTTCCACTTTTATCATACGTACCGATAAAGAATGGAAATCTTTATCGTCATCTGTTTTTCCTGAAAAATTCAATCTAGGCGTCTTCTAGTCGCGCATGAACAGGTATCTTCTAGGTAAGCGTGCTCCACCTTAGACTGCATATCCGCCTGACATCAGGCGAACCTATTCAAAGATCAAAGTCTCGGATATGGACGTCGATTGTCTAATAGCCAGTCCTTATATTTTACTAACCCTTAATTTGCTTGGCTGCTGGTTAAAATTTGTCATAAGCTCCATACAAGTCATATCAAATTTCTACCACTGGTAAAGCAAGTAAATGAATAGTAAGTCTTAGGAACCACCCCAACAGTATATTCTAGTCAGTTTTAAGGTGGAGTGATCAAGAGATACTGTTCGAACTGGGGCCCACGTCACCATTCTGCCACTGCATCATCGGCGGTTTGGGGTTTATCTACATTTCCTTCGTATTTGATAATGCTCCACAGTTCTTGGCGCCCACATTTTTACGCCAAACATCTCCAAGTTGTAGAATATAATTTGTTGGTCCTTGTAATTTTCTTTAAAATCTCCTTAGACACTGGGTTGCCTGGAAGAGATCGCTATAAGCGATAAGGCCGCCCAATGTCTAATGCAAATGTATCCATATCAATCGTCTAGATTTAAGATTATGGTGAACAATAGTTTTGTGAGAATGTACTTAATTACCTTGATGTGCTATATATAATATGAGCTGTCTCAATAAGGGTATAAACAGATTCTTTAAGTTCCTAGCAAATGATTATGGACGGCAGTAGTCGTTTATCATCCAGTGGGCCGTTTGCTGACGATATGACCTAATATAGACAGTAAATGAAAAATTGAAAGAAGTTACTATTCAACGAGCAACTAATCACAGTATCTACGCTCGGAGTCCACAGGAGTATGTCCAGCAATTAGGCTTTCAGCAATTATTTTCATTGCTAAATCTACATTATGAGCTTGTGGACGCATGTGTATGAATTTAGTTCTATCTACGTCTTGGATGTTATTATTATCTCTAACGATAATGCTATAGTTATTGACTGTATCCAAATGCGTCTTATATACAACGTTAAAAATAACGAATTGAACACATCGCTACATCTGCGTACAACGGTAACATTATCCCAAATGAAGCAATAGCATTAGACTTAAATTATAGAACTAGTGCTTCTGTGTATTTTGTATACGTTCGTATTATGTCTTGTGAATTATAAATCTCTACCAAGGTCAAAAATTAATAAGTTATATTTATTTTTAAACCTAAATTTAATTAATCTCGAAACGTTGTTAAGTCTGATTGACAATATCGATAAATTCAGGGAACGCCTGTCGAGCTGACACGTTTATTGATTGACACATTTTCGCCTTAATTGACAGCTATAATGTTCATTTTAATTGCACGAATGTCTGTCTGTGTGTCGTTGGATTTATTGCGAGAACAATTTAGTGTGATCGTCGAAACACATATTGCTTTCGAAATCTTTTTTACACTCAATAGATTCGCGTTTTACCACAATCTAATTAATCCTGGATGTCTATGAAAACAAGTATATTGTTACGAGCTACACAGGACTCGAACTAAAATACCGTTGGAATTATTATAGAGTTTATTAGAACTGTACAAACATCTATAAAACAGGTACAAATATAACCAGACACAACCAGTAACACAGTACGTTCAATAACACGCGCCAAGTCTGTCACTATATCGCTCCTCGAATGTACTACACACGTCTTGCTAGTATCGTAATCGTCGCTCGACTACTCCACCCCTCCGTTCCGGCATTATTTTATACTAAACTGTATAATACCGACCGCTTTCACTGAGTTTATTCGCACATCTGGCAAGCTTCGACGCAATGCAATAACAACAAGGATTCGTTCGACTCTAATAACGGCCATAAAACAAATACGATAACAATAGGCTGTTTTTCTTATTTGAAAATTTTAAACATGAAGTAAACAAAAGAACTCGGAATGCTAGAAACGTAATAAACTGCGTTTTACGACAGCCAGGTGTGCTCATTTCTTTGTCAGTATGTAACAATATTCAGTAACATATTTCTGTATAAAATGTATTTCAAAAAGAGCTAGATAAGTAAGAAAAAAAAAACATTTTTTAGCTAGACGTGTTGCCGGGGAGTTTGTTGTCACTTCTTCTCCTTAACATCTATAACACTTTGCGAAGCATTGCCATAGAATATGGAATTTTCCCCCAGGGGGTGCCGCCCTGGACTCCCCTCCGTCCAGGAAGCGGTACAAGGGGATGCGTCCCCGGGGCCCCGAGCGGCCACTGTCACATTCCCCCTTCACTCCGTGACAGTGGTGTCCCACCTTTCCGCCTCCTCATCCTAAAAGCCTTCCCTTCCTTCCAAACCTCCTCCCAAAACATTCTTCCCTTCCGAAGTTAGGTGGCCTCCCCCGACTCCGACCGCTGACGCTGCTGTAAGCGCGAGGCGGCGGGGAAAAGCGGAGGAATCAATACCAAACATGTAGAAGGGACTTAAAATCAGTCTAATTATACTATGTTGCAATTTTTGGTTTTTGTATAATTTTTCTATTCTTATTTTTCTTTTAAAAACTCTTCTAATACAATGTATTTTATACTAATTACTGTTAAATTTAAAGCATTTTATATTAAAATATATTACAATAGATAAATAAGTAAATGTTTAATACATATTTATTTAAAGACAAATAGTATTTTTTCTCATTTCACTTGAATTCCGAAAAGTTAATGTTTTGGCCTGTATGACAGCAAGAGGCAATTTATTTGCTAGCTTTTGGCAATAATAATAAAAATATTGAGTTATAAAGTTTAGATCCTGAGTGACGATGAGAGCAGAACCATGTGGAACAGTTCCACGGTTGACTTGCCGAAGAATGTTTCCAATAAAAAACCGTTTGGCAACTGTGTAACTATTCTATTTAGTTTCTTTTCACTTAAAATATATATTCACATTTCGAATCAGACACCGTGCCCGAGTTTATGGTAACAGTCAGAGCTCAGTTATTGCCCTTAGAAAATGGCCTATATGTCCATCCCTTTCACTCTTACAACAAGACACGCATGGAGCGAGCGAGAACACAAACAGAACAATGCGGGTAGTAGTAAAATTTTATTTGCAACACACGTGGTCGGCTCTCGGCTGCATAATCCCACCTTTAACGAAAAAGAAGAAATAAGTTTTATATAGTTTGGAATAAGTAGAGTATTTGCTTCAAATTGACTATTTTAAATTTTATATACATATAGAGTTGTTGAAACCACATATAAGAAGCCCTTACGCAGATTGTTAAAATTAAATTATTGTCAATAGTATTAAACAGTAGTTACTGTTGTATTTGGAAAATTTAAGAATAAATAACATAGGAACGAGAAGAATGGCGACGAGTTGTAAAGCTTGCCACCACCCCTGTCATGAGGACCACGACCACTCTGCCAAGAGTGTGACGACAGAGAAGAAGAACATAGGAATATAACTAAGGCCAACAAACCGAATTAAATGATTAAAATTGATTTATATGGTTTATAACCTTGGTTTAATATTTTATATAAACCTGTCTTACTTATCAAATTCACTTTTAGTGTGTCTAAGAGATCAGTCACATTTTCCAGTTTTTTTTTTGTAGATATTGGAAGCTAAGCTAAGTAAACCTTTCTCATTTATCAATTAGTTTGGATAAATTCTTATTTCGAGACACAATAAACATTTATATATTCAGCAGATTTTGACGAATAAATTATTTTTCATTTATGAATCATGTAATTGTCATCACATTCGTTATCATTTTAAATAGACTTACATCAGTATCATTTTTATTGATTTTGTAATGGGTGGTATTAATAACTCTTTGTTGTGTTTTCTCGTATTTAAATAGATTTCACCCGTTCCGTACACTGTTTATAAGGGTCTAGCTAACTATATTTCTTAGTAACATTGTGAACTGTTCGATTACAATTTAATGTCATGTGTCTTGAGCGTTTAGAATTTTCTTTGGCCATTTATAATATTACTACTTTGGACCTTATTTTCAGAATGTAAAGTGTAATTTTGATTGGCATTTTAGAATTAGGGTGTATGGTAATGTTATGAAAGACTTTAGATTTAAGTAAGTACACTATCAGGGGTAAGAACTAAAGATACCGGATCGTATCTCTATTGCTTCTAATTACATTGACAATAGGGATAAGACATAATAGGATAGATAAATTGATAACACTTTATTATACACCAAAACATAAAAAATTCAAGAGATATTTATTACAACGGGCGGCCTTATCGCTAAAAAGTGATCTTTTCTTACCCTCGGCAGGGATTAATTGAGTTTTAATACTGATGATGCTGCAGTTTATAAATTATGATAAATCATAAGTATACACAATACATATAAGTACAAAAAATATATAAATAAATATATATATATACATACGTATATACGTACTGGTGTATATCCAACAGAGGTTGGAATTATTATACACAGTAGAGAAGTAATGCTTCTGAACCTGATTTTTAAAACACTATAGGGATTTGACTTGTCTTATAGTAATAGGTAGTTCATTCCTAAGACGCACAGCCTGGGCGGTAAAAGAGTTATTGTAAAAGCAAGACGTTTAAACATGTGTGTTTATTCTGTATTTAGTTGAGGGGCGTAAATTGTGGGAGATAGATACGTACAGAAATTCGAAGCTTTCTTTGAGGTAAGGAGGACCAGTGGGTAGAAAGAATACTCGTATACTGAAGAGTAGAGTGAGAATTGAGGGCGAAAATTGATGGTCACCATTTGAGTTTTTGACGGAATTCAGAGACCTGGTCATATTTACGTAACCCAAATATGAACCTTATACAGAAGTTTTGAAGTTTATTTAGTTGTTCCTGAGTTATGTTCAGATAGCTGGCAAAAGCATAAGGATAGTTTCAATGGAATACAGAGACGAAGTTAACACGAGCAAAACCGCGTGATGAACTCGAGTTTAAAGTTTGGTCTCTGAGAGCGATAATAACTGAATTAAAATATATACGATTAAGATTATATCATGACACCAAATACTTATAACAACTGAGGATTGATGCCGAATGACGGAGTATTTCTCATAAAACATTTACGACATTAATTTTATAAAAATCCAATGAGTAATCTACCCAAGGTTTACCTCAAATAGCACAAGATCTCTCATCGATAAGAATCAAAATCGATTGCACAAAAACACATTTTTTGATGAAAATACCAAACGGTCAATGGTAACTTGTCATGCGATTGACGAACATACATATATGGGTTTGAGTCAAAAATACTTTCTAAATTATTCATGCTACTGACGAAAACATCGTTGTAAATCATTGCATGTGTCATCTTGGATTTTTTGGGATTAAAGGTCTTTGCCTACTACATAGTATCATACCATGACCGTGCTATGAACGTATCAGGAACGGCAAAATCACGATACGGTCTATTCCGCCCACTAGAACGTATCAAAAGCGTATCTTACCCATAGGATCCCGGCAGCATCCGCGTATCATCCAATGAAATTATGAAAATATTATGCAGATAAATCACACTGAAGGGAATATCATTTATGTGGAGTTAGTTGCTGGCAAGTGAATCAACACTGTACGAGTTGCAGCGATATATAACCAATAATTGCGTCGTGCGTACGTCATGCATTGCATTTTTATACTCTTATTTCACTCATCGTCTCTTTCACACTACGAGCTCGTTCAGAAATATAATCTTAAGTTCTTCACATCATGCGTTCAAGATACATCATTGTCATATTTATTTAATTTATTGAGTTCAGCAGACAGGCAGACGGCCCACCTGACGGAAAGCGGTTACTATCGCCTATGAACACTTGCAACATCAAATGTGCTACAAATGCGCTGCTGTTCTATAAAGGGAGGGAATTTGACCACTAATGACGGTGAGCTGAAAGATTTTATATTTGTTTTATGAAATATATATTTTATAATTGATGTATTTTTATAAAAGGATAGTGTCTACTATTTTTTATAAAAACGTCTTTATATATTAAAAAATGCAACAAATTAAATATATTTAAAAGAAATAAAATTTTGAAGTAGGTCCAAAATTGTTAGTAAAGCGACTTGTTAAACATTAATTTACTTTAATTATTAACTGAACGTGAATTCCATATGCTAGGGACTTTTAGGTAATATGTTTAAATACTATACTATAAGCGACATAAAGGGGCTTAGAACGGCCATCATACTCGTATGATGACCGTTTTGACAACGTCGTGTTCCATGCCCGTAGCTATGCTGCGGCACCCGCAAAATATTCTTACCAACAATTGCTGACGGTCTATGCCTGACGAGCGACGGTGTTGGTCGGTGACGGAACGGTCTAGCTGACAAGTATTGAAACACTGTTTTCTAAGCGAACTATTTGAATACTTCCACAAGAAAAAGCACACGTATTACAGTATTATTCCACTTATAATATCTTACATATATGACATTAATTGCTTACTTGACAGATTCAATCATCATTGCTGTGACGGTTTAGAAATATACAACTGGTATTCTCAAAACAATGTTCAGAATATGAGGCAATAAATATAATACATTCACATTATTGAGGTGATATTCTAATAAATGGTACTACATATTAGTCGTATTTCAATGTTAGTTAACACAAGGAATATTTTTGCCGGATACGTTCCGAGCACGGTTATTTTATGATACGGTGTAGTGGGCAGAGAGCTTATAATGATATATGACATCCTTATAAAATATTATATTAATATATGACTTCAATCATGCTTTGTAATTTTATAAAAAAATATATTTTTCATGGTCAATAATTTGTTGAATATTTCTGCAAATCTATTTATAGATATATAATTACTTGACCTCACTGACTTGCATATCAACGCACAGCACGAGGCCGAGACTGGTCGTGAAAATTTGCAAGCGAGTTCTTTCCATGCATGGAAAGATGGGTATCTATTTGTTGTTTTTTTATTATTTACTTAGCACGAACTTCAAGATGTATTAGAAAATATTTATCTTTCGCTTTAAAGTTACCAATATGGTATCTAATAGCAATAAAATTAATATGAAAACATTTAGAAACACATTGAACATGTATAAAAATATTTAGTCTTCACGAAGTTGCTAGGTTTTGAAATTGCAGAGCTCAAGTTTATCTATGAAATACCACATCCAGAATATACCAACCTGTGTCATAAGGCACCTGTCCACACTCGTCAATAAATCGCCGCAGAACCGCTCGTTTATTATCAAGCATCGCGACATGTAATAAAATATTAACACAGTCTTTATTTTTCACATTTTACGACATTCATATTTTGATTTTTAGATCGTAAATTACTGTTATGATGGTACACAGTGTGACAGGAACACCAACGTGACGCTTGTAATGCGGTCTGACATGATTACTCAGTTGTGCGGCCATTATTCTACTAATATATTATTATTGTCTAAGGCTGGCGTGCACCGACTTTTAACCGATGGTTAAAATAATATAATCGCTAAAAATGTATGCATAAAAAGTGATTATTTTATTTTAACCGCCGGTTAAATGTCGGTGCACATCAGCATAAGTCGTGTAGTGTAGTCGTCTTAGATGTATACTTGCGCGGGTTCGATCCTGGTCGGAACGCATGCACCACTTAGTCAGTTTTCTGAGCTAATCTGCATATTGTTACAATTACCACGTGCTAACAACGGTGAGGGAAACCACCGTGATGCAACCTGCACATCGAGATAATCGATGTGTCAAATCTGCCAAGCCGCCTTGGACAAGCGTGGCGGGTAATGGGAGCCCAGCAGTGGGACATCTATGGGCTGATATTATTATATATATCAGCCCATATTCCACTGGTTGTCTGGGATATTTTTAGGCTATTATAAGTTCATCTGTGTTTTCTGTAATGGTGTACAATAAAGTGTTATCTATCTATCTATATTTTATATTATACTAGCTGTCCCGGCAGACGTCGTCCTGCCCGAAAATTAGGGGTTGATCGTAGAGGGTTGAAAATTTAGGGTTGTATGTATTTTTTAATGCTGTATCATAAAAAAAATAACTAAAAATTAAAAAAAAAAATTGGAGTGGACTAACTTTAGCAATTTGGGGGGATGAAAAATAGATGTTTTCCGATTCTCAGACCTACCTAATATGCACACAAAATTTCATGAGATTCGGTCAAGCCGTTTTGGAGGAGTTTTACTACAAAAACTTTGACACAAGAATTCCCGCGGGTATCCCGAGATAAAAATTAGCGCAGATTTTAAGTCTAAGAATTAGCTGTCGATCAGTGAAAATCGCATTAAAATCGTCCCAGTAGTTTTTACGTGAATTCCGAACAAACAGAAAAACGGACATAAATCTAAAAAAAATGCATCGTGTTCTCCATTGTTTATATAGTCTACTAGCTGTCCCGACAGACGTCGTCCTACCCGGAAAAGCTTCAATCGATATGCCGACAGCAGCGCCACCTACCGGGTCCAATTGTGAGCCAACTCAGAAACTTTCTCTGCTCGTGCACAACTTTGCTAAAGATCATCACATGATCAAATGCATAGTTTACGATTCTATAATAGTCTAAGATTCCGCTATACAACGACCTTCACCGAGTGTTTATTTGATGAAACTTATTTTATATTTAATTAAAGGTGTCAATAAATATATTGCATATGGGTTGCCTAACAAATGTCAGTCCAGGATATGACTAATTAATAATTTAAAAAAAATTTTTTTTTTAATTTCCACCTGTTTGTTTATTTGACAAATTCTATACCAATCGAAAGTATGAAGCCCATAGAATATGCAAATGTTGGGTTGCCTATTCTTTTCCGGTCACAGCTCTCGGGTAGCCAGGTATAAACAGGTAAATCGATCGCATTTTGCACCGGTCTGATTATTGAATTAAAATTAAATGAAAATAAAGATTATTTCTTTATGAACACGGTGGGTTGCCTGCGAAAAATCAGTCCCGAATTCCGGTTGTAGAATTTTGAAAAGTGAAATATTGCTGCTAGTGAATATGTGCGACTTACAACCATCCCATGCGATAGAAGAGGACACAGCATAGCAGCTGTTTGAAGTCTGTCCATTTAAAGAAAGAGAGTGCGTATGTTATTTGTATAAAGGATATACAGACAAACATTTATATTTATATATAAAAAACAGAAGAGATTCCAGTTTTTTTAAATTCAATTCAATCGCTTCAATGTACAGACACGGCATGTGTTGAATTTTATATTATAGATAGACGACCAGATTGTCCACCGAAATACTATATTGTCATTCTAAAGGCACTTCGCTGACAATATAGCGCTCCGTTACAAATGATTTAGTGGTCGTCATATCAAAGAAGTCTCACGCGTTTACAAAAATAAAATTCAATGATAATAACAATTACTCAACTGAATGAAAGTGCCAAATATTTAAGATATCACGACTATGAAACACGCAAAATTTGCTTTGAGGATAATATTGTGAGTTCACAATAAATCTTAAGTCATCATATTTATGAGTATGGAAATATAATAAATACACAGCGGTGTAGAGTATCTTAAGTATTTAGTATGTTTTTTGAGTTACAAGAAATATGTTGTTTGAAAAAAGTAAAAAAAAACTGGAATTTAGTAGAGATCACGGTAGAAGGAGGGTTAGTTTTTTATTGCAGGAAAGCGGTTACCATCGCCTATGGACATTTGCAACACCAAAGGTGCTACAAATGTGTTGCTGCTTTCTTAAGGGAGACTGGAACCTGGTCACTAATGACGGAACACAACTCCAGGTTGTTATGGCGACATACTTTAGACTAGGGGTTGTAGCCATCCAGTCGGGTAAATGCCCTACCACCTGGTTGTGGATTGTTTAGTCGCCTCTTACGACAGGACACCCGGCCGCAGGAAATTGTATTCTTTCTCCGTTCCTACACGGATCTTATCCGAGCAAGAACGGAGAAATACAACGTTAATTTAATTAGTTAGTTGCATTCATGATATTATTACATGCCGACAAAAGCAAATGCACACCTGCCTGCCATAAAGAACAGTTTACTACCTTCCCGCATTTGAACTTGTTTTGTTTACTTTGTGTTTAAAATTTGTAAATAAGAAAAACAGTCTATTGTGTATTGTAATCCTGTATGACAGTCATTAGACAGGTGTCGAACTTATTCTTGGAAATTATTGTTTTGCGTCGAGACATATTGTATTTGTACAGGATAAAAGGAGTGCCCGAACGGAGGGTAAAAGCAGTCAAGCGAGAATTACGATATGAGCAAGACTTTTGCATTCGATATGCTATATATTGAGGGGACTTTGCGCGTGTTATTGAATCGTGCAGTTTGTACTGGTTGTGTCCAGTTATATTTGTACCTGTGTTATACGTGTTTGTGTACTTCTAATGAATTCTATAATAAATCCAATGGCATTTTAATTCGAGTCCCGCACTCGTAACAATATTTACGAAACTATATCGTATGCTTTGTCCGTTATGCACTTGACCGCTTATTGTTACTAATCCTATTAATCATGACTTAGAATATAGCAATCTTTAAATAATATTAAAATTCACCTTCAACAACTAAAACATGTAATATGACTAATTATTATGAATAACTTGAACTGGATATTTTATAGCAGTGATGATAATTTGAATTAATAAAATTATGAGATAAACATTATTTTTTACGATTTTACTAACGGATCATAACATAATTATTATAAGTAGTTTTAGTGTTGTAGTCGTTATGTCAAATTAGTTTTATTATGAAACTTCTAGTAATACGTAGTTTATATATTTTTCGGTCAAATTGTATCATTGTGGGAACGGAGAAAGACCTTATACGACGAAATAACCCACAGCCAGAAGGTAGGGTATTTTCCCCTCTGGATGACCATCACCTCTGGTCTAAAGCATACCGCCACAGCAACCTTTGTTTTGTTCTGGCATAAGTAGCCCAGTTATAGTCCCCACTTTGAGGCCGGGAGCACATTGACAACACCTTTTGTGTCGCAAACGGCTATAGACAACAGCTTTCCATCAGGTGGACTGTCAGCTTGTCTGCTGTACTCTAGTAATAAAAAAATGGTGAATACAGTGTCGGAGGCTCTCCAGCTTGACGGACTGGCCTGCTGGCCTCTGTCAGACACTTTTTGTCAGCGAGTTAGATGGTGGCTTCACTCATCCCAAGTCGGAAAAAATTGTCGGCGGCTCGAGATGAGTAATAAAAAACAGAACCCACAGAACTGAATGAATAAATGAATTAGAATCTAATTTTGATGATAAAACTGCGACTTAGTAATATAATACATCCAGTACCTAGTCCCGTCATAAAAGAAACTATCCAAAACTGATTTAAAGAAATCATTTTGATGATAAATCTGCGACATAATAATATAATACATTCAGTACCCAATCCCGTCATAATACAAACGGTCCAGAACGTTTTTTAAACAAATCATTTTGATGATAAAAGTGCAATATAATACATTCAATACATAGTCCAGTCCTAAAACAAACTTTCATGAACTTTTTTTTAAGAAATCGTTTAATGATAAAACTGCGACATAGTAATATAATACATCCAGTACCTAGTCCCGTCATAAAAGAAACTATCCAAAACTGATTTAAAGAAATCATTTTGATGATAAATCTGCGACATAATAATATAATACATTCAGTACCCAATCCCGTCATAAAACAAACGGTCCAGAACGTTTTTTAAACAAATCATTTTGATGATAAAAGTGCAATATAATACATTCAATACATAGTCCAGTCCTAAAACAAACTTTCATGAACTTTTTTTTTAAGAAATCGTTTAATGATAAAACTGCGACATAGTAATATAATACATCCAGTACCTAGTCCCGTCATAAAAGAAACTATCCAAAACTGATTTAAAGAAATCATTTTGATGATAAATCTGCGACATAATAATATAATACATTCAGTACCCAATCCCGTCATAATACAAACGGTCCAGAACGTTTTTTAAACAAATCATTTTGATGATAAAAGTGCAATATAATACATTCAATACATAGTCCAGTCCTAAAACAAACTTTCATGAACTTTTTTTTAAAGAAATCTTTTAATGATAAAACTGCGACACAGTAATATAATACATTCAGTGCCTAGTCCCGTCAAAAAAGAATCTATCCAGAACTATTCTAAAGAAATCATTTTGATGATAAAACTGCGACATAGCAATATAATACATTAAATACATAGTCTCATCATATAAAAACTGTCCAAAATTAATTTAAAAAAAATCATTTTGATGATAAAACTGCGACATTAAAATATAATACATTCAGTGCATCGTACCGGCGTAAAAGAAACTATCCAGCACTTATTTGAAGAAATAATTTTGATGATAAAACTGCGACATAATAATATAATACATTCAATACATAGTCCCGTCATAAAACAAACAGTCCAGAACTTTTTTTAAAGAAATCGTTTTGATGATAAAACTGCGACATAACAATATAATATACATTAATATTAGAGATCAGTAACCTATTTAAAACACTCGTAAATTGACGGTGCGTGGGAAGTTAAAGGCATATTAAATTGTTTCCTTTGTCATATTATGACTTTATTTAGTGCTCGTTGTCTCATCATGACTATTTGATGATAATGTCATTATCATATGCAGGATATTTGAATGGGTATTACCAATTTACTGGTTTCTATGACTTGTGTTACTTATTTTTTATGAACTAATAATTCTGATTCAAATATTTTTTGTTTAAATGTTTGTTTTGAGCGAAAGAGCTTCGAGTTGTTTTTATTTTAAAAATATAACTTATACCTGAAGAAATAAGGCCCTCAGTGGGTTACAAATTAATTGGTCAAGTGCGAGAAACTTTTCGCCAAGTTTGAGTTTCATTGTTACTAGTGGTCGAAATTCGGTGAAATTCGACCATAATAATTTGTTGTCAAATTACTTCCTTAATCACAGATTTCGCCGAGGAAACACTGTTAATTTGACTTGAACAATAAATAAAAGTGTATATATACGTGTGTGTCAAATACATGGCAGTGTGTGTAATGTGTTTTTTATTAATTTAGGGCCGCTTGCATAACGATCGCTTTCAAATAATGCTGCCTAAATACGTTTTACACAAAACGTATTGACAGTTCTTTAAAAATATTTAGCGAGACATGCGTTCTGCAAGACGCTAATTGTATTTAAGGGTGTTAATGCGTTTGGTGTTTCTTAAATAAATTTAAGCAACGTTATGCAAGCGGCCCTTAATGTATTTATTAGGCATAATTAAATAAAATATTAGCATTCGTAGCTTTTTCTCTATAAAAACTATAAGTGTGCGAAATTTCATACTCCTCCGTGCACACAATTTTCGTAAAAAGGGGTACAAAGTTTTTGTTTCACGTATTAATATATAGATTTTATTTTGAGAGTAGCATAATATATTAAAATTTTATCTAGCCGCTTTTCATGCCCGGAAAATTTACTTAATTTTATCCCGGAAAGTGATTTAATTTTGTTTTTATGTGTATCATTTTGATTGATTAATTCAAATTGATATATGTAAAATAATGATCTGATAATATATCAGCCTAACTCCTAATTAATAAGAGGCGATAAAACAACCTACAGCCAGGTGGTAGGGTATTTGCCGACTGGATGGCTACTCTGGTCTAGAATATGCCGCCATAACAACTAGGAGTTGTGTTCCAGCATTAGTGGCCAGGTTCTAATCTTCGTTAACAGAGCAGCAGCGCATTTGATGCACCTTTACTGTGACAAATATCCAGAAGCGATGATAACCGCTTTCCATCAGGTGGGCCGTCTATCTGCTGAACTCATGCCTTAATCAGACAATGCAACAAACAGGGCAATGCTCTCATAAAACTAAATGTCGTAAGCTTGTTTACATACCTCCTTCATACATAACACTCAACAGATATTTACGTATAACCTGTTTAGGTGATTGACTGGTTATTTCGCGTATTTACATTTGGATGTCGGGCACTGCACATTTTCACCTGATGGCCGGCAATGCACCCGTGCTGCATATATCAGCGCTTCAATAACTAAACACACCTGTTTAGTTTCATTCGCAACGTCGGCGAGGGGACGGACTTAGGTAACAACACAAATTCAAATCAAATAATTCTTGAAAAAAATAAACGGAAGAAAATAAATGCATTTATTTCGTACTAGCTTCTGCCTGCGCGTGGAACAGTTAAAAAATCAAACAAAAGGATTTTAAAACGTTCTTCATTGGTGCTCCGCTCCTATTGGGTAAGCGTGATGATATAGCCTGCCTCGATAAATGGGCTATCTAACACTAAAAGAATTTATTAGTTCAGACCAGTTATCCCTGAGATTAACGCGTTCAAGCAAACAAACAAACTCTTCAGCTTTATATATTATTATATTATATTAGTATAATATTTAATACGTATCTAATATTAGGCGAAACTGTACAGAAAGAGAACCAGAGGGTTAGAAGAAGGCGACCTACTGATAGAAGAAGGATCTGGGTTTCTGAAGAAACTTAACTTATCTACCATAAAACACAAATATAAAACGCATAAATCACTAACACTAAAAACACACTAAAAACAACTAACTGTAATACTACTAGCAAATCACGAAAAAGGAAACAAATAAAACAAGCAACTTTTGATGTCAAAAATTGTCTAGTTTTTAATCTTCAAGGAAATCTTATGATCACAAATGTACCAAATTCCACAACTTTCTATCTTAAACAAAATTTACATAGAAATATTACTCATGGCACATTATTGGAGTGTCACAAATGTCAATCTGCAAACAAGTAATAGCTTTAACCTAAATCCATCCCTGTCCAAAACAATTTCAAAGCACACTCCACAAAGGCGATCATATCAATCAATACATTTTATTGCACCCTACGTTTGAGATGGCCTCGTTCACCCAAATCCGGCACTGTTCAAGATGCACGCGGCCTAATGAGTGATGGCGACGTGTTCCGTGAAAACGATCACGTCAGTCGTCACGTTGTATAAGTGCTGTCGGGTTGTCACGTCGTTTCCTAATGTTGGTGTTGCCACTATAAAAATCTTTTCGGTTTAAATTAATTACGGAATTTTTGATGAGTATTTAAGGGTTTCTGATTTCATAAAGCTACGATATAATGGTTTCAAGCGTGGTATTTTGTTTGATTTTTATTCAGACGTTTCCGCCACTTTTAAAGTGTCAAGAAGTCTTGTTAAATTGTTTAGATTACCCCCAATTTGTGCATTTAAATCTCGGCTATCGAAGAATGGCCGAATGGTTGACCATGTTTTGTTTTAGTGGTTCTAGAGATCTGGGACTATGGGGACTATTATTCTCAGATTTATTCGATGTCAAATTTTTATATAATATAATAATAAGGATTTTATTTCACCTCAATAGCCCGGTACTTCTTGTCCTCATTTCCCACAATAGTCCTACACTGGCCGGGGCTTATCCTTAGGTGCATTATTATATGGCGTAGACAGGGATAATCGCCGGCCAGTGTCACGCCACTTTTACATTAAATTTATCAAAGGGCCTCTACGTGTTAGCCTTTCTATGGCCCCACGCAAGTCCTCAGAAAGTCCGGGCCATTTTTATGGCCCGTGGTCTCGAAGGATATACAAAGGATTTTATTATTATTATAATAATATTATTACCTTTACAGTTTTCATCAAAATTGACTTCGACAGTCCTTTGAGTGTTTTCTTGCTATTTAGCAAACTTTAAGATTTTACCATGAAAGTCCACCTGAAATATTCAGGCTGTATTATTTATAGGTAAGTATGTCACCATAACAATCTTGAGATGTGTTCCGGCATTAGTGATCAGGTTCCAGTCTCCCTTATTTTATTTTTTTTTGTTGCAGGAGGTCAGCAGACAGGCAGACGGCCCACTCGATGGAGAGCGGTTACCATCGCCTATGGACATTTGCAACACCAAAGATGCTACAAATGCGCTGCTGCCCTCTTAAAGGAGACTGGAACCTGGTCACTAATGCCGGAACGCAACACAAGGTTGTTATGGCGACATACTTTAGACCAGGGGTGGTAGCCATCCAGTCGGGCAAATGCCCTACCACCTGGCTGTGGGTTGTTTTGTCGCCTCTTACGACAGGCCGCCCGGCCGCAGGAAATTGTATTCTTTCTCCGTTCCTGCACGGAGAGAGCAAGAGCAGCAGCGCATTTGTAGCACTTTTGGTGTTGCAAATGTCCATAGACGATGATAACCGCTTTCCATAAAGTAGGCCGTCTGCTTGTCTGCTGGTCTCCTGCAATAAAAAGAAAGGTATTTTACATGAGTCATCATATCTTTATCAGTCTCCCATTAAATGTTTAGTCCAAGTATCTCGTATAATTTATGGATATACTTCACTTTAGTCCCGTTGGGTTAAGTTTTGGCGGTTTGCCAGTCAACCTATGGCATTACAGTGCATATCACCCCTTGACAGCTTTAAGAGGCGCGGTCTTCGAATTATTGCTAAACGATTTTGAAAGAGCTGCAAGGGTATTTTCTTATCTAACAGGTTCATTGAATCTTTCTGTAATGGATAAACGATTTACAGTGAGGCGAAGGCCATTAATAACCATGCTTTATAACACATATTTTGAGATAATTTCAATATATAAAGTATACTTTACTTTTGTTGGCATCTCAGTCAATGATTGACACTTGATCAATATATTGTTACGACTTGAGCGCCAACAAAAGACAAATTCACACCTACATACCTGTAGATGTTTTATTGTCTTTGCGGCATTTGGACTTCTTTTGTTTACTTTGCGTTTAAAATTCGTATTTAGAAAACAGTGCATTGTTGTTTTGTAATCTTTTATGGCAGTCATTAGCCAGGTGTGTTGGTTTAAGATACGGGGACATTGCAGTTGCACAGTATAAAACGATTACCTAATGGAGGGAGGAGGCCAGCAATAACCACGTGCAAATCACGACGTGTGTATTACAATCGGGAATCTAATAAGTGACGGACTTTGCACGATTTATGGAATTATGACCTGTATTATGTTTGGACTTGTTGTGTTCGGTTATATTTGTACCTGTGTTATACATGTTTGTATAGTTCTAATAAACTCTGTAGTAATTCTAACGGCATTTTTAATTTGAATCTCACGACTCGTAACAATATTTTTTTTACGCAGGCATATAATTATTACACATGTATGAGTTTCAAGACTGTGGGCCAAGATCCAACACGTGGAGGCCCCTTGACAAATATGATGTAAATGTGGCGTGACCGATGATTATCCCTGTCTACACCATATAGCAATGCACCCAAGGAAAAGCCCCGGTCAATGCAGGACTATTGTAAGAATAAGAACAAGAAGGACTGGGCTATTGGGATGAATTGCTAGTGGAGTTACAGATAGGGAACTATGGTGTATGGTCATGACAAAGTTGAAGGAACATGGAAAGAATGGGCAGACGGTTACTCACTACTCACTAAATGGGCCCCTAAAACCACTAAGATTGGCGAGGTGCAACATGGGTGTGAGTGGCTAACGGTTGTCAAGAGGTGGGCTGTATTTTCACCGAAGCTACTTCCGACGTTATGCTATTAATCACTTCCACCCCCGGAGCTTGAGCTCTAGCGATCTGAACTCCATGTCGGCTGGCTAAGGTAAGCACGGAGCCTTGGCCCCCGGAGTCAGGTCTGACGTGTCGCTACTCACCTAAAGCTTCACTTGATAGAGTATCGAGGGGGGGGGGGGATTATTCTTATCCCATCCATCATATCCTATCCTAAAGGCTGGAAAAGCGTTGGCCACGCCCTAGTGTTGTCAACACCTATTGCCGTCTACATTTTTACCAGGTTTGCAATTAACAATAAGATAGTTTGCCCAAACTTTGACCATTTTCAATCTACACGAAACAAGTCGCAAGTAACAGCAAGTTGAAATATTTTGACTACCTATAATTGTTAATTAACCATTTTACCACCTCATTAGTGCGGAAGCCCCCACAAGTAGCGAACACATTAAAAGCAAGTATGTAACAACACGAGAAGTCAATTAGTCCGCCATGTCAGGCGCCATCTTTAATTGAGTTTGACAGCTGCGCGGGCGCCGCTTTATGTACCCAACAAGGGGTTGTATGCGCTTAATTGGGTTTCGATTGGGCGAGAGTGGGATAAATGTATATTAAGGATGCTATGCTTTGATTGATTGGCCACCAGTTTGTGTTATTTCTTTGATATATCCTTATAAAATTCTAAACATGCCGTGTCTGAACATTGAAGCTATTTAAAAACACAAATGGAATAGACTATATAAACGACCAAGAACACAATGCAATTTTTTTCTTGTCTGTTTGTTTATTTGTTTATTTGTTCCGTAAACTATTGGGACGATTTTGATGCGGTTTTCGCTGATTGACAGCTAATTTTTAAACTTAAAAGATGCGCTATTTTTTATTCCGGTAATCTCACGGGAATTTTTCTGGGAATTATTTGAAATGCCCAGATTAAAAATAATCGTATTCCAATGCCGTTTTTTCACTGATCCATAGCAAATAAGTAATACAATGTGTGATTTTTTATCCTGGGAATCTCGCGAGAATTTTCCTGGGAACGGTTGGTAGTTATACGGGTGCATAGAAATTTGATTATTCCTACACAGTATCCACTAAAACGACTGCTTACAGTCTTTTTTAAATGCTGCGATATTTTGTGTCCCGGGAATCCCGCGTGAATTTGAAGTCAAGCGATGTCGTCCATCGCGGGCATATTCTAGTAACATATTATTACTTTATCTCAGAACATGTGGGTAACTATCATATGCGAGCGAAGTCAATTAGCGAGTGGTTTTAAAAAAGTTTACGGGCATATTTATTTTTGAAATCCTTATTTTACAAAGTTAGTTTGTATTATTTGATGCAGTATAGTACTGGCCACCAAATATACTCAGTTTTTTTTATTATTTGGCACACAAAACAAGAAACAGATAAAAATTACATATTTCATATTATGTATCAATTATTAGGTCTCAGCCGTAACATGTGAGCACATAATGCACCATACATTGACAAGTAATTTAGGAGTTAATATTATTGGTATGATTTACTATAATGTTAGTATTACGGTGATTAGGTGACAAAATCATTATGCAATTATGCCAGTATTATTAGCGCTTACTTATAATAATCTCGTTGAGAATGGATTAGCCATCTCTTAAGTAAGTAATTTCATAATGCCCTAGTTATTTTATATTGTTTGATTTTATAAAGCTTTTAGCATTTCCTTTAAAAGTTAGCACTTTAGCTACGATAGCGTCACGAATTTAATGCCTTTTGCCGATACTTTGCTACCTCTTATCCTCAAGAGAAGTTTATGAGATATATATATATCAAATATATAAAATTCTCGTGTCACAGTTTTCGCTGCCATACTCCTCCGAAACGGCTTGACCGTTTTTGATGAAATTTTTTGTGCTTATCCGGTATCTATGAGAATCGGCCAACATCTATTTTTCATCCCCCTAAATGTTAGGGATAGTCCACCCCAAAAAAAAATTATTTATTTTTTAGACAAAATTTTTAATTTCTATTTTTTTATGATACAACATACAAAAATACATACAACCCTAGATTTTCAACCCTCTACGATCAACCCCTATTTTTTACCGGGCAGGACGACGTCTGCCGGGACAGCTAGTATATATATATATATATATATATATATATATATATATATATATATATATATATATATATATATATAAGATTATCACTTAATCAGTTGCTGAGCAGTTTCTTAAAATTTAACAAACGATTATAAGTAAGGCTATAAATGTTTGAATTTAAAACACATATGTTGCTTTGGTTTTTTTAATTTCTATATTGACCCCCCCCCCGTCCCCATTAAAACCGTCATACGTAACGCACGTGCTGTTTTCTTTTACAACTATAATAATTACAGTCCACAACAAATTAATATTTAAAGAAGTGTTTAACGTAATCCAATGATTAATGTTTATTTCCTTTAATCCGAGTTGAAGCCTGTTCTGTAAAAATATCACATAGTGTCGTAATCGTCATTATTGCTATGTAACAATGTAGTTTAATTGCTTCTGGAAACATATTTCGTGCAATGAAATGTTAATTATTGCCAGGTGCGTTTAGGGTTATATTTAATGATGTCATTAAATGATAACTAGAGCTTAACCCTTCTTTGTATAAAATCGAGGCCGTTCTAATTTATTATTAATCGATTTTATGACTAAAATGCTTTGCTTTGCCAGGCATTTGCCCGAATGGATGGCTCCCAACATTGGTCTATGGTATGCCGCCATAACACCTTTGAGTTGTGTTTTGGCATTAGTGACCAGGTTCCAATTTCCCTTAGGAGAGCCGCTGCGCATTTATACCACCTTTAATGTTGTAAATGTCCATAGGCGATGGTAGCCGCTTTTCATCAAGTGGAGCATCTGCCTGTCTGTTGAACTCTTGCAATAAAAAAATAAGTAACATTCCAGACACACGCGTTCATCACCACGTGTCCTAAATCAGAAAAATGACGAATCAATTATATATTTTTAATAAGTATGTTTTGACTCTGATAGCTATTTCACCTGCAGTAGATTATATACAACAAAGTCATGTGAGATCCCAGACACATGCATTCTTCAACACGCACCGTGAATCAATCTTCATAAAAAAGAATGTCCACAAGACCAATACAGCACGTGAATACTTTAGTCCATGAATAAATCTAATAAATAATCTTTAGAAACGTAATTTATTAGGTACGGTATTACCGGACGGAAGCCTAAGGAGAGCGAGAGAGCAATATCACTTTGCATAAACGAGAAAGGGATGGGGTAGCGTCCGTCATAAATAACAGCGGTACAAAAACAATGGACAATAGGTTGTGGTGAGATACGTCTTCTTTAGGACTGTCCCCCAAATTCAAAATAGGAATGCCTCGGCTTGGAACGCGTGCGCAGGGTAGCGAGTGAAAAATGTCTTTTGTTTTCATCGTGTACGAGTGTTGGCGCACTATTTATCCAGAGGTGATACAAACTGGTCCAGCTTAAACCACCACGCTGGCGCCAGTGTGTACGCACCTTACTACAATCATTTATGCTAAATAATCTAAGTCTATGGTTTTTTAACACATTCAAATTTCGAAGGAATTATTGGCGCGAACTGAAAGGTGATTGATTCGTTGTGTAATATTTCGTTGTAATCAATAGTAGGTAATTATAGGATTTTGGTAGTTTTTGAGCACTAATTATGTGTTTTAGTGAGAAAAACAAACTGTGTACTCAAATTTGGATTTCGGCGTCAGTTAAAGAAACTATAATTTGACTGAGCTATACCGAAGACTTAATACATCAAACAAGGTAACGTGGAGTAAGTTGCTTTGCCTGCCTTTATGGCGAATAGTACAAGAAAACCTTAAATATTTTTTTAAACTATTGTAAAATCTGTCAAATTTATAAAAGTGAACAGGTTATTTAAGGGATTGTGCTATAAAAGTGTATTACTCTCGATTAGTATTATGGGAAGGCACCAATAAAACAATAAGAATTATATGATTGCTTTATTTCGCATTAACAGATTGTCCTAACACAATGATGCGGAGAAGGGAAAGCGCGAACGCAGCGCCACGGGCAAATAATCTAACATCGTATCTTTTTGTACCTAAACAGGCAAGAGTGTGAAATTCATAATACTAACAAAATGTACTATACCCGGGGGATAGAAAAAAAACGGAATCGAGAAAGAAAGCTAGTTAAAGAATAAAGATATAATTCTTCGATGCTATAACACACATAAACTCCTAAATTCGTGCCATTATGAAATGTCTCACAAATATGCTGAATACCATAAGTTACCCCCTAGAAAACACTAGCGCCCCTCTCCACATACACAGTCCAAGGCGTCATCCGGTCTAGCGGAAGTGACAAACGTTCTGTTTATTAAAGTCAAAACATAATACTGGAGTGGCGTAAATCATGTGCCGCGCTTTCTGCCCCCGACTACCCAAGACCCCCCTAAACCCCCACCGGCACTAATTTCCAGAAACGACCACTGAACTTTGCGTTTACGAACTATTTGCATGTTCTTCTATGTATAATGCATGTGCCTTTGACTGTTGGTTGAAAAAAGTAAAATGACGTATTTGGCGGTGGATTGTCTAGTGACAGTCCACTGCCGCTGAATTTTACCACCCCTGGTCTTGAATTGTGTTCCGGTATTAGTGACTATAAGCGTATTTGCAGAAGTTTTGGTGTTGCAAATGTCCATAGACGTTATTAACCGCATCAGATGGGCTATTTGCCTTATGTGCTGAACTCATTAAATAAAAATAGAAGCCAGTACCAATAATTATGCTTTAGCAAGTTGCTATTACATACATACCGATAAAAAAGTTAAGAAAAGATATGGTAATATTTTAGCAACTATAAATGGGTTAACAGAAAGTAGACTTCAAGAGACTGGCTCAGTATCAGACGTAGATAAACTTCTAAGAGTATATTCCTTTGATTCTTCAATTGATTTCAAAATAACCGTCAAAATTATATATTGCAATTCTACTTTTTTTTTTTTTTTTTATTGCAGGAGATCAGCAGACAGGCAGACGGCCCACTTGATGGAAAGCGGTTACCATCGCCTATGGACATTTGCAACACCAAAGGTGCTACGAATGCGCTGCTGCTCTCTTTAGGAAGCCTGGAACCTGGTCACTAATGCCGGAACACAACACAAGGTTGTTATGGCGACATACTCTAGACCAGGGGTGGTAGCCATCCAGTCGGGCAAATGCCCTACCACCTGGCTGTGGGTACTTAACAAAACATCAACTTCAGTATCATAAATAACAACTGAAGTATCACAATAAACATTTCAAAAGTTATTAAAACACACAAATTATGAAAATGATAAAAGAATCCGTGAATCGACTCATAACGAGCGTTAGTATGACTCATTAAAATAATTCAAAGATTCGCCAGTGAGGGCGGCACCTAAGCGTGTCGGCCACCAAAACGGCGGCAAAAGGAGAGGGGGGGGGCATGAAATTAAATTCTGTCACAAACGGCACAACAAATCATGTTTATTTAGAGACCTAAAAATATCTCGGGTGGGCATTATATCGTATAAAACGCGGACTGCGCCGTCCGCTTAGGAGATTACGCAAGGCGACATTAAAGTGAGCGAAATTATTTATTTTAGACCCACCGGGCTAGATTACATTACTCCATACAAATAAATAACGAAAACAATAAGAGCTATTCCAATAAATTATCTTTTTATTGCCAGGATTGTGAAAATTTTAGACACTTATCCGTTGGGGGCTGGGGGTAGACGGGCGCGGGGTTGAGGGGAGGCCTCCCCGATTTATTTATGGCGGTTGAGACGCGGTTTTGAATTCGTCGCATCCACGTCCCGGTGCGCGGTTCTCCACTAGACGGCACGAGCACCAGCATGGCGAAGATCGAGACAAAAGTTGAAATTTATTGACATTGTGCACAGCGTTCGCAAGCGTTGCGAATACTTCCATAGTTACGTACTATAGAGGTATTGCAACTGAAATGATCCAGCTGCAACGAGTAACCATGAGTCCTCGTGATTTTTTTTCGCGGAACCCTAATTTCAAAAGTAACCTAAGTTCCTCCTTAGTATATCCGCTTTCTGCCAATGAAAGTCCCGTCAAAATCGGTCTAGCCGTTTCAAAAATTAGCAGGAACAAACAGGCATACAGACAAAAAAAAATCAAAATAGATTTTTTTATTCTGACATAAGTCCTCAGTTATTCAAATAATTGTGTGTATATCTTTTATATTATATTTTCGCCATTTCAGCACATCTCGTCACAGTGTTAATGCCGTTTCTGAGTGCTTACTCTCAAACATCTTTCGTTTTATAATTTTTGCTTTTTTAAGTGCACTTTCGAATTAAAATGCCTTTAGAATTACTATAGAGTTTATTAGAACTATACAAACACGTATAACACAGGTACAAATATAACCGAGCACAACAAGTCCAAACGTAATGCAGAAGGTCGTAATTCCATAAAAGCGCGCAAAGTCCGTCACTAAAAGATTCCCGATTGTAGTCACACACGTCTTGCTTCGCTCGAGGTTATCGCTCGACTATCCTCCCCCCACCATCGGGGCAATGCTTTATACTGCACAGATGCAATATATCTGCCTGGCCACGTGGACCGAATTTCCTAGAATCGGTTTGTACTTTACATCCGTAACACCTAGCTAATGACTGCCATAAGAGATTACATACATACATACATACATACATAACTTCACGCCAGGTCCCTTGCGGGGTAGGCACGAACAACAGAGTGCCATACAGTCTTATTCTTACACACCTCACTTGCTTCTTTGACATTCATAGCTCTTGTCATGCACGCTCGTCTATTCTTAAGGCTCCTGACATTTAAGAGATTACAATACTACAATAGGCTGTTTCCCAATCACAGCTTTAAACACAAAGTAAACAAAGGAAGTCTAAATGCCGACAGGTAATAAAATGTGTTTTTATAGGTATGCAGGTGTGAATTTGTTTTTGTCGGGGTCTAGGTCGTGACAGTATGTTCTATTTATTTTTATGTAGTATGGACGATTTAGTTGTAGTTTCAAAGAAATATTTGTTTTTTTTCTTTCTTGTGTATAAAATTTAATTGTCTCTTTCAGGCTGTTCGGACGAAAACGTTTGTGAGTAACGCCTCTGTGTCTACAAGTGGAAAACCTCCTATTTTTAGGGTCTTTTTAATTTTAATTAAAACTTTAGTTAGTTTAATTAATGGCCGAATAGTAATGTCGGTCTGTATGTTTATCGTCGCCACTTCCGGCGATGAAGGAGATTTCTTTGTTTTTATGTGTTTTAGTAAGTGTTGATTTGCTTATATGTTTTAGAGTGAATGTAATGCGTAGATTAAAATCGAGTTCTATATCCAAGTAAGCTTATGGCTGGTTCCTTTTTATTAATTGCGGTTTATGGCTTAGCAGCTAAGCCTTTAAGCTAGATATTAGATTACAATATAGTTTCTTCATTTTCTTAAGCCTATGTATAGCTGAGTTTTTGTGGCAAATTGAAAAGCCACAAAGTCACAATACAATTCATATTTCTCACAAAATCACATACAAGTTACTACTCAAAAGTTATCGATAACCCACAACTGTTGTTCATTTTAGAGTAATTTTACACATTTTTAGGAAATAAAACTGCACAGCACAGCATCTCCTTTCAGTTCCCACCAAAACCTCCTGGCCAGTTTCTATTTCTTTGACATAAGCTCCACACAAGTGATGTCAACATTCAACTGATGTAATGGTAAGTGAATGAATAGTAAGTAAGATATAGGAGTGATTGGTTTCTAAATGGTTGAAGCACTCTGTTGTAAAATAGATAATAAATACATAACGAGTAATGTCATCATCCGATCTATATAGGCAATAAATTAAATTAGTAAAAGATAAAATGGGTAAAAATAGTGTCAATTAAACACATACTTTTTGCATTAAGTAAATAAATACCAGAGATACAAATGAGAATAGAATAAACTTCATAACAATATATTATTATACATTATTATAGCAGTTCGGTATAGTTTTGATCTTGCCAAGCATGTAAGGAATTTATGGTGATATGTTGCAGTATAAAATTTTATTAGATAATGTCATTCATTATGATAACTATAGTAATATTTTCCTTTCCTTTTATTGTGTCTTTGTCTTACTGAGTATGCACTATTTGCCACAACTCCATTAATTCTTCGAAAAGTAATTGTGTAACATACTTCTGTATACATTTTGTAAAAAACAGTTTGAGTTCATCAATTTCTAGCTAGATGTGTTGCTAGGGAGTTTCTTGCTGCTTCTTCTTAACAGCAGTGACACGTTGCGAAGAGGTGTACATAGAATAGGAAGTAAAATTAATTCTTTACTTATACGTATGACCTTTATAAAGTGTTCTCGAGTGGAACTTATTATGAACAAAACTTTTGAATTAGAATTTGAATATAATAGATAAGCAACAGAAAAAACGGTAATAGTCTTAAATAGTAAATAAGTTTTTTGTTAATAAAAACAGATAAAACATAAAATTAAAAGAAAGACGAAAGAAAATAATGTTCATTTAAAGTGATTTAAAATAGACATTATACATAAAGAGGTTACCAACACCTAATGATTAACTAATTCTAAACAAGCTTTAACTCAGCAAATGCTAGTTGATAACAACAAACGCTGGTTTTCTGATAGTGCCGAGCAGTAGCGTCATCTTCACAGAAGAAAAAAGAACTAATCAACATTTAAATATTTATTCCTAAGAAAATCACGTAATATATTATGAAATGTTTATTGAAAACGAAATAATGATGATAAAAGATTTTGATACCATGCCTACATTACAAGATCAGGAAGAATCCCAGTTGCGTTCGCAGCGTTAGCTTAAAAATCTGGAGTCCACTTTGCTATTTTTCCTTCATTTAAGACCATCAGTATATATGTCATCATTCTCGACGTCAAACCAGCATTTCTTGGGTCTATCCCTAAAAAAGTAGCTAGTAACATTAAGTATATAAAAACATCATCCATTAAACAATCCATCGACTACTTTTCGATTTATGCAGACGAACAGACGGAAGCTGGATTATTTATATATAAAGATAACTGGCGACGAGAATTGAACTGGTATCCTTCAAAGGCGGGCTAGGGGGTTGGGGGTGGGGCCAGAGATGTACGTCGTGATTTATTGGGCTATAAAGTATTATAATTAAAAGCTGGAAACGAGGGGACGAAACTATATGGGTGGCAACTATGGCACCGGTACGTTTGTACTACGCTGCTGTTACGGTGGCGAGAATATTATTAGTTTGTGCTGTACTGACCAGTCTTTTTTAGATTCTTTGTATATATATTGCTTTTTAAAGAAGAGAAACAAGTGTTACATGCAGAAAGGAAGGTTCTCAAAATAATCTTAGGCTCGACAGAGAAGATGGTAGCTTAAGGGTCCGAACAAACTTTGAAATAGAAAACCTCGTGGACGAGCCCAAAATCATTGAAGAGATACAGGCTCACCGTTTCCGCTTATTTAGATACGTAGAGTGGATTTGGATGGATCGGAGTGTAAAAAAATATACTAGGGACGACCAGTCAGACGTCCTACATATTGCTAGAAAGATACAATGGAAGCTCACCAAGCTTCAAGCCTACAATAGGCAACACACTTTGCCAGACAGAGGAAAGCAGCGTGCTGTCTTTTCGGAGTCTAGCACTCACTTTGAGACGCCGAGTCAACTGAGTTAATTAGTTTTATATTGCTGAAGTCCGTTGCATCAATGAAAATATATTATTATCATCTTGAGGACAAATTGTTTAATTAGAAAAAATACATTTATATTACAAGCATACGATATAGAAGCCATTTTCATAAGGAGGAACGAATTACATCTGGACAAATCCGTTAAGAAATTTACCATGTCAAGAATTATATCCAGAGCTTTGCCATGCAATGCGCTAGTCCGGCTAAGGCTTAATCCAGTTCACCAGAGACGCCGTCTAGTAATCTAGCAAACAAGCCACTCATTAACTCATCACATAATTTTCTCTTAATATTTGTTTGTGTTCTGGATTATTGATGCAGAATACAATTTTACGGCGCAAATTTTAACATCAATTACATAGGTATAATAATGTTCACGTAACAAACATGTCGTTAATTAATTTTTCACAGACTGATATATTACTGATCCGTTCTTAATGCTATTGACATAATTAATGTTAGTATTTCATGTTTAACCAGATGACAATTTAAAAGGCTATTGTATATAGTCACCCTGGGCATACATTGAGTAATATCGTTCAGTTATTTTTTGTATTCATGGTATTAAAATAGCTCTGCAAACAGGTACCTCGATTAGTCGTTTTTGATGAAAAAGTACAAAATTGTTTTTATAGACAATTTTCTTTATACAATGATTCCCATATTAACAATGAGTGTAGATTTAAAAATACTACCAATAAATCCAATCATGAATTGCACTTACTTACACCAGTATGTAAAGCTGAATCATAGCAATGGCTCTGTTAAAGTACCGGGAAAGTTACCTATCAAAAAAGGAGTACTTCAAGGGTCAATATTGGGACCAATTCTGTTCATATTGTATTCAACTGACATAGCAATGCGTATTAAACATTGTAAGTTTTATTTTTACATCATCCAAATTTGTATTTCTTGTAAGCTATCAAAAATTGACGGAGCCATAGACACACCTAAAGAGAATCTCTTACTGCTGTTTGGTCCAACAACTCTTTACATTTAAATCCGACTAAATCAAAATGATGTATCACCATTATTGTGGAATAGGTGGTACGCGATTAATATAATCATAAGTAGGACAGCACTATAAGTCAACCTAGTTATCAGCATTTATACCTAATAATGAAATTTGTGACGATAGTTACTTACGTAAGCATGTGGATTTTGAAGTGTGGAAATTGTGATCTTACCTGAAAAAGAAAATATATTTTTAATGGTGGCAGTAGGATACTAAGCAATGACACTCTACCAATATAGAGCCTGTCACGTATCTTGAGCGTTTGAAGGAATAGTAGGGAATTGCTATGCGTATTTTGTATAAGCCAACATGATACAATTAACAAACATTTCGATGGTCCTTTTACGGACAGTATATATATATATATATATATATATACTTCATGTTTCGAAAATGAACCGAAAATTAAAATTTAAGTCGGTCATATTTTAGAAGTCCTAATTAGCTCCTTCATGTCCTAAATTTAAATCATAATTAGGCATATAATCATAGTTGTGTATATGTCACTTCTTTCTACTTCTTGCTTTGCAGTCGCATCTTAATCGCTACTGAACCTTACGACCACGGAACCGATGCCCCATCAACCCGTTAACTAAAAACTTGGCACGAGCCACTCTAGGGTGGTTGGGATGCGTGCAAATATGACAAATTTATGTAAAACGGAGCGCCCCTCTTTGTGCTCGCAGCGAGCAGTGGGGGAAATTAGTGCTCATTTTGTGTGATGTTTACGAGTTGAGCATTGCTCCACAAAAATATGGTAATGGCCGGTGGAGCAGACGCTCCACTCCTATCGATTGCTCGGTTGCTTCCGAAAAGGTACGCCTCGTTTCTTAGTTTTTGTTTGGTTATAGGTAAACTGGCTAATGGTCCAGCTGATGGCAAGTGGTTACCGTCGCCTATAGACGTTTGCAACGCTAACGCATCTGTATGTCTAGGATCGATGCCAGAGAGGCCCGTTTTAAATTAACGATAACACAAAATTAACTTGATTAGCTTGGGGATATATATATCTGCAATATGTGTGTTTGTCGGTCGATAATTATTATTATTGCTAATCTCCTCTGTGCTCTTTGAAAAGACCCAAGCAGTACCTGGTGCTCTGGTCAATCGCGTGTATTTTTGAAGAAACGGAACCATACAAATCATTATCGTCCGTCTGTCCATCTACATTTGTACAGTCATTCCTTGCAAAAACTACTCGCCGAGGTCTTCTGATTGAGGAATTTTGTTTGGGTATAAAATTTTGGGGTATGTATGAAATTTGGTCTCTGAGAAGTGAAAATTGGAGTCTAGCATTAAAACATATCTTATTAGTCTGGATTAGTCTTATTACCTCTGGCATAACAAATTTTAAAAACATGACAATTTTCCAAAATTTCATCTGCGACCCTGCTAGCTCTATACAGATATACAATCACATTTAATTCAAAACCACTTTATTATTACCTGTTCCTTTAATTCCTTAACTCATTTTACTATCACTACTAATTCCGAATTAGGTCATTGCCGTTTTAAATTTGCAAATAACTCAAACCCCCAAATTGCATGAGTGTCATCATAACTTGGTTCATCTTATAATTTACCGTAAAAACCAGTCGTCATAGACACACCACCAATCCGTAGAGGTTTACAGACATAAAGAACAAGAAAAATAGGAAATATTTCGACAGTCCACGTTGCTAATCGTGACACAAAGCTATATTTTCGTCTGAACTCGTTACGTTTTGCGCGAAAATTGCGCGAACGCACTTATTTCTACTGACATGCGACTAAAAATCGCAGAATGAATCCAGGCAAGAATGAGCAAAGAATATTGATTCATTCTACAGAACAACCGGCAATCAGGTGTTAGGGCATTCGCCAGTCTGCCATACGTAATTTAAAGTATGAGTATTTTGGTTTATTCTTCTTTATTGGAAATCTTGTAAACAGGCGGCCCATCTTATGGAGAATGACTACCATCGCCTATGGACGTGAGCAACTCCAGAGACAAAGCCAGTACGTTTTTGGTCCTTAGGATGAGATAGTGAATGGAACAAGGAGGTAGAATAGAGAACATATGATGGATGGAGTGGATGTGGGCCATCAGTAATCTCACTCGTCGTATAAAACACAATTACCTCAAGGCTGTTTCACGTCAATTTTCAGTGAGCGTGATAACGTATTGATCGAGCTGTAATTACTGCCACATTAACACTGACTACCCTCAGACAGTACATTTTCTTATTATATGAGTTTAGTAGACAGGCAGACGGGCCTCCTAACACCAAAGATACTCCCGCATTCTATAGGGCAACTTGAACTTGACAACTAATTCCTGAATACACCTCAATGTCTTACAGCGGCATACTCTAGGCCAAGGATGATAGCCATCCAGACGGACAAACGCCCTACCACCTGGCTGTGCGTTGGTTTATCGCCTCTTACGGGCAACCCGGCCACAGAAATTGTATTATCAGTTCAGCCAGTTCTAAGACCTGTATTGTTTCCTGCATGGTTCGAACATGTTAAACAAAGACTACACTCGAACAGTAAAAAATATCCGACTAAAAGTTGCGAGTGTGCCCGACACGACAATTGTCTGACAGATAGAAGTCAGATTTATGTGTTTACTGTATAAATCACATCGCAGACGTCAACATCGCCACCTTCTTTTTCGCCTGAAACGACTGTTCGATATATGTCATACAGTTTTATAGGTATATGTCTTACATGCACGAGAATTTGTGATGGTGATTACTTAGGCCATAATTCATTAACATATCATAAGTAAAACTTGCGTGATTATCGCTGTGAGAAACCCTTAGAACAGTGATAAAACTTGACTATTTGATAGATACAAGTATGTGAGATATGATCAGAGTACGAACGTAGTTTCGTCACAAATTCAACCACAACAAAACATTTCAAGAAATCATAAAGCATACTAAGAATATTTTTGAAATATTCAAATTCATTTCAACACGATAACACGACACGCGAGATTAACGACAAAAAAATATGTAAGCATTCGAAACAACAATAATAGACAGGAATGAATTCAAGATTCGTCATTGGGAATGTAAAAAGGTGCCAAAAATGAGGCCTTTTCAACTGAATCAATACGATTTCGCTGTCTTCTCAAAAGATAGGGAAACTAGCAGACGATCCACTCCTGAGTAAATTTTCGCTTATAACATTATAGACTTCCGCCGTAAATGTGTTGCTCATCTTGAGACTTTATTTAGTTCGGTGCCAAGAATTTTACTGACTATCCTTTTCTTATTTCCAAAATAGCGAAATTGATAATAACAGAAAATATTAAGTAAGCCAGCATTTTACACAGCCCTACCATCAGTAATATCATTCGTTTGCAGGAAGTTCTATGTTTCCTATCGGTAAGGTATAGGTATAGATTGTGAATCTTTGGGATGGCTAAGCCAAATATAATTGATATTCAATAACAGACTTTTCGAGAAGAGGCTTCAGAACATAAATAGAACAAGCCGGAACAAGACCAGACTAGCATACGTATGAGCTCATGCCAGTGATACATACAAGGTAGAAATACCAAAAAAGCGGACAAAACTTTATGCTTCCAAATTTATCATACGTCCGCTGAAGAGTGGAACTTTTAACCGTCGTCTGTTTTTCCTGAAACATATAATCTAGGTGAGGTCTAAGTCACCTTAGACTACCTTTCCATCTGACATCAGGTCAAACGCGAACCTATTCAATATATAAAAATGTGAAGTGCGGTTTTTTTATTGGTGAGAAATTCGTTTACTGGCCAGCCGGGATTGCGCAGTTAGGGTTTGCTCCTCGACTTAGAATATCCAGTAATGATAGCTGGGAAACAGTATATGCCAACACCGCGAATCTTGGTAGGTGGTGACTCAAAAAGGGTTTTCTTAGAAGATATAGTAACCTGGCATTGAACACAACTTCAGGTAATACAGTAACTGTCACAGACTATTCAATACTGTTAATAATTGTACTATTGGATTGAATGGGTTTATTCATTACATATTATTTGCGGGTAGTTATAAATATTTCTGGGACCATTGCGTTACAGTTCGGATATAAAAACCACCAACCATCATTCTTCATCAAAAGGAGTAACGCTATGTGGTGACAAATGGTGCAAAAGTCATAACCTATAATTGGTTATGCTTAACTTTAGAGATCGGAATTCTAACTGCGACCACCACACTATTAATAATTGAGAACAAATAAACATGTTCGATTAGAAAGTACCCTCTTTTACGTGTTCGGCTATAAATACTGGGGCCAGAAAAATCGTATAAACATTCGCTATATTCAAACTCCTTGGTCCGCGTTCCCGAGATCAATCATCGTCGCGTTAACGAGTCGTCCAGCTGTTGTCTCCGGGATTGATAGCGCCATAAACTATATTTATAGCGCACGGTAGCCCCCGAATAGTTTGTGATGCGTGTCGCTTCACTACGCGATTATATCGGTTTGATTGTTGACGAATAATTTTCTAACTCGGATACGGCATTTTGTGTGCTCAAGATTTACATTAAGTACAAACAAAAAACAAACAGGTGTGATCGCATATTATGGTACAGAACATATTATTAATTTATGAAAAAAATAAATGATATAAAAAATTTAAGTAAACTCTGAGCTCCGAGTCAAGAATCTTCATCTCTTTAAAACAGTAACAAAATGTGCCGAAGCGTTAAATGTTAACTTATGACATACGTCTTGTTTTCACAATAACTCTTTTACCTACAGGCTGTGCGTCTTTGGAATGAGCTACCTATTTCTGTAAGACAAGCCAAATCCTTACAGTGTCTTGAAAATCAGCTTCTGAAGCATTACTTCTTTATTATGTACACCTGATACTGTTATATTTATGAAGGTAAGTTTGTATTGTCATATGTAGATATAGACAACTATAACACACAAAAGTGTATACATATATATATATATATATATATATACATATATATATATATATATATATATATATATATATATATATATATATATATATATATATGTGTGTGTGTGTGTGTGTGTGTGTGTGTGTGTGTGTGTGTGTGTGTGTGTGTGTGTGTATATTATCCAATATAAGTGTACGAAAAAAACTTTTATAATATAATATATTATTACGAGTTGTAGGACTTGAATTAAAAATGCCGTTGGAATTACTATAGGGTTTATTAGAACTACACAAACACGTATAACACAGGTACAAATATAACTGGACGCAACCAGTACAAACGTGATGCACGGTTCAATAATATACAATAGACGGTGTTTCTAATTACAAATTTTAAACAAAAAGTAAACAAAAAAGTCCAAATGCCGAAAAGGTAATAAATTGCAGCTGTGATTTGGCCTTTGTCGGTTGTAACAATACTTTAAAATACTCTTGAACATTTAAACGATTTTGTTAACAAATAATTTTATTTTGTATTTGAATGAAGCAACATCGGTAATATACAAATACCGCATCCATATTGTCACAGATCCTAGTTCCACAACTAGATAATGTCGTAAACGGCTCACCCACGCGCCGCGACGACACCGTCGCAGTTAAAACGCGCGTTTATTGTCGTCAAAAACGCACACTTGCGCGTGCGCACCTACTACACATCTATTTTCTGTCGTAACAAGTCGTAAAAAGCGTATTAATGTACATTCTTTGAGGGTAACCTCAAATAGATGACGGATATCGTTCATTTTTAGGGTTCCTTGGAACTCATGGCCAAACCGGAACCTTCATGAAATTGTCATATGCATCCACCGGTTCTGCAAATGTTCTGAAAACGTATAGGAATGATATCGTTACATTAAGTATTTGGCATTCCCTTACATTTTAATTCTATTCGTTAGTGCTAATACCAGTTGTCTGGACCTGTAAATATATAGCATCATTGCGCACCAAAATAATAAAATAATAATAATAACAGCCTTTAAATTTCCATTGCCGGGCTCGGGTCTGCTATTATAGGGGAACGGACAGGCTTGTCCAAGACGGCTTGGCAGGTTTGACACATCGGTTATCTCCATGTGCAGCTTGCTCACGATGTTTTCCTTCACCATTGTTAGCACGTGGTAATTGTTACAATTTCCGCATTAGGTGAGAAAACTGGCTAAGTGGTGCATGCGTTCCGGAAAGGATCGAACCCACACCCTTTGACTTTGGGACGCGTGCGCTAGCCATTACGCTACCAAGACTTTTACTAAAATTAACGATTACAAAATCTAGACATTTTTAACAATACTTTCAATACAACAGACCGCTTTATCGCTTAAAGCGATCGCTTCCAAGCAACCTGATGATAAGATGTTTAAGATAATATATATTAATAATAATAGCTTTAGAAATAAGTTATTTTATACTTTTTCGGTTTTTTAAACCAAGTTTTTTTATTACTTCATTTTCCTACTTCTGTTTGTCTATGCTTTGGCGTATAGTAAAGTTTTATCTAATATATAAAATTCTCGTGTCACAGTTTTCGTTGCCATACTCCTCCGAAACGGCTTGACCGATTTGGATGAAATTTTTTGTGCTTATCCGGTATCTATGATAATCGGCCAACATCTATTTTTCATCCCCCTAAATGTTAGGGGTAGTCCACCCCCTAAATTTTTATTTTATTTTTTAGACAAAATTTTTAATTTCTATTTTTTTATGATACAACATACAAAAATACATACAACCCTAGATTTTCAACCCTCTACGATCAACCCCTATTTTTTACCGGGCAGGACGACGTCTGCCGGGACAGCTAGTCTATCTATAATAAAGAACCTAGATATTCATTGTCTATACGGAACTAATATTCCGAACAGACATACTTGTTTCGTATTATTTTACGATTGATATATTTGCACCATGGGACAAGTTGTCACGTTAACTGACGGACAATCCAGCTGGTGACACTCCTCCAAAATTATGTTTGGGACGTGATGAGCCGAACCGGGATACGCTCTCCATGGGCACGAATGTCGTATAATACCTATAATATTATACAATTCTAAACATGCGGTTCTAAACATTAAAATTATTTTAAAAAACAGTCTATATAAACGACGGAGAACACGATGCGATTTGTTTTTAGATTTCTTGTCTGTTTATGCTATAAATTCTTAATTTTTCATCTTTAGTATCCTATATCCTTATCCGTGCAGGAACGGAGAAAGAATACAATTTCCTGCGGCCGGGCGGCCTGTCGTAAGAGGCGACAAAACAACCCACAGCCAGGTGGTAGGGCATTTGCCCGCCTGGATATCTACCACCCCTGGTCTAAAGTATGTCGCCATAACAACCTTGAGTTGCGTTCCGGTATTAGTGACCAGGTTCCAATCTCCCTTAAGAGAGCAGCAGCGCATTTGTAACACCTTTGGTGTTGCAAATGTCCATAGGCGACGGTAACCGCTTTCCAACAAGTGGGCCATCTGCCTGTCTGCTGAACTCCCGCAATAAAAAATATAAAAAAAAGTTATTTGGGATTTCTTCCACATAGGCGTGTCAGCCCCATCATCTAAACATACAATAACTTATATTAAATAATGAGCTAGCTGACAAACTAGTCTCCTTTGTGGATGGCTCTGCCAAAGTTTCTATAACCTAAACGATTCAGTCCCAACTCCCTCATCGATTGTTCTCGGCCATCTTATGTTTGTACGTAATGAAAATTAAGTACACTAATTTTGTTTACAATACAATTATAAAGTAGTAATAGTATAGGTTTTTATTTTAATTTTTGTTAATAGTTGTTAGATTTATATGCAAAGAAATACAATTTTATCTATACACAAATAAAAGAGTATAATATACAATTTATAATAAAACTAGCTCTCCCGGCAGACGTCGTCCTGCCCGGTAAAAATAGGGGTTTGTCGCAGAGGGTTAATAATTTAGGGTTGTATGTATTTTTGTATGTTGTATCATAAAAAAATAGAAATTAAAAATGTTGTCTAGAAAATAAATAAAAACATTTAGGGGTGGACTACCCCTAACATTTAGGGGGATGAAAAATAGATGTTGGCCGATTCTCATAGATACCGGATAAGCACAAAAAATTTCATCAAAATCGGTCAAGCCGTTTCGGAGGAGTATGGCAACGAAAACTGTTACACGAGAATTTTATATATTAGATAATTATTAATATCAATGTTATGTCCTCTGTAGCATGAAAATAGTTTAGAAACTTTTAAATACAAAGTTATACTTAAGGCATGAAAGAGCGGGATCATCTGACACAAGTAACATTGGCTAAGAAATAAATATTTTCATTTTTCATCTTAATTTTCGCTGCGTTCCATTAATGTTCGACATTCTCACGAGTTCCACACAGTAGGCAGTTGTATAAAATGCTTTAAAACACAAGCCAAGAAAACCTCCACTCCCATTAACATAATAAATATGTCCGACTCCTTCGAACTGGTGCAGTGCAATTATTATAAATATGGTAGGATGTGGGTCACGAAGGGAGAGCGGGATGCAAGGGGGTCGATGCAGGGGGAGGGATAAGAGCGGGCCCGGGTGGGACACCCGTCAATCGATTGTCAAGGAGTGCAACATCGGGGGGTATACTTCGCATCTCTTGTATATCTTTTGTCTTTTTTAAGAAAGTCTTTGATGTTTGTTGAAAGACAAACTGGCGAACAGATCCACTCCATGTGAAGCGGTTACCGTTGCCGATCTGCAACACTAAGGAAGCCGATGCGTTGCCCACCACGTTGACACATATCTGTTACGCCTTTTGTTAAATAATTTAAATCCGGTAAATATAATTGAGGAGACAATTTTGGTTTGGAGAGAATTTATTATTAAAAATGTTGTCACATATAAAAACAGTAATTTATTGTTGCCAGTCAAATCTTAAAATTACCAAATTACTGTATGTCTTGAACGTGAGTTGGGCCCAAGGACTTTGAAGAGCCCTATATTATAGCGCAATTATTGCAGTTGAAAGTATGTAAGTATATATGTATATCTTGCCCACTCATACTAATAATGTAAATTTTAATGTGCCTCTATTTGTTTGTCTGTTACGTTTTCACTTTCAATGTAATTTTTCAACCCGAGAATGGGTATAATGTATTTTTTATATCGGAAAATGTGATAATTTTCGTGGATCAGATCGAAATTTTCTAAAGGCAAAAAGCGTTTATATGAAAGATTAAAAAAGAAATTGCAAAATCGGTTCACAATTGACAAACAGATCGCTTAACAATAATAATCTTAGTACAAAAATGATGTCTATCTATAAGTAACTATTGGCGTAATAGTTAATTATTCTAAGAATCACACATTATACACGGGCTATTACGCACTTAGCCGAATTTTATATTTTCAACAACCCCACAAAAGAAAATGGTGACTTCTAAATATTCATTTACTAAAAGGATTTAAACAATAATTTAACCGACAAAAATTTAGCAAAAAAAATTACGGAAATTTTTTCCACAATTTTCCGCCACTAATGATAAGGACCCGTGAGACAATCGGACATTCCGTTACAGATAACGGGACGCATTGTCTTTTTATGTGTTTTTTTAATAGAACCTTCGTCCGGAATTTCAACCCTTCTGACGAGACGTTATCGCTGGGACGTCACCGGTGTGTCTTGTCCGAAAACGCCCAACATATTGTTTGGAAAAACTTCAGTAAAAATTTTAATGTTTTGAAGATAAAAAAGAAAAGTTTGATACTCTTTGGTGATTTTATATCTGTAAAAATACTAGCAATACCAACGGAACTTCATCCTCGTCGCCGACAGAATCTATTAAAACACAACCGTTACTATAGATCATTGTACGACTATATTTGTAACACAATAGGAAAAATTTTAATCGTTTTGTTTATAGTGTAAATAAGTTGTTTTATTTTTTATTACAATGTATTGTATTTAATTTACTTGATAAGGATTATATAATAAGTTATAATATTAAGTTTTCTTTGTATTAGTTTAAAGTTCTTGTTAACATGTTACCGACTGAAAGACTTTGTTTCTATGGTCATGAATAAATATTACCTTTAAATAAAATTAGTTAATCGTATTAAACTGCCTAAAAACGTTTTACACAAAACGTGACAGTTCTTTAAACATGTTTAGCGGCAAATTGTGCAAGACGCTAATTATATTTAAGGGTGTCAAATATGTTTTGTGTTTCTGAATTAAATTCAAGCAATCTTATGCAAGCGACCCTTAATGTATTGTTTTGCATAGTTATTAAAAAAATATTAGCATTATGCACGCCTTCTCAATGTAAAGTATACAATACATACATACATACATAACTTCACGCCAGGTCCCTTGCGGGGTAGGCACGAACAATAGAGCGCCATTTAGGCTTATTCTTACACACCTCATTCTTTGACATTCATAGTTCTGTTCTGTTCTTAAGGCTCCTGACATCACCTTCTGCTAGTACACGATCAATTTGATTATGGAAGGTGTGTCGTGGCCTTCCGCGACTTCTGCATCCATCCACTTTTGCATTGTATATCTGTTTAGTCATTCTTTCATCATGTAAAGTATAAGTGCACGAAATGTCATATTCCTCCGCCCGCGCAATTTTCGTAAAAAGGGGTACAAAGTTTTTGCTTCACGTAATCACCGTCACCTAATATACAATTTCAAAATACACAATTACAATATTGTCATTGTAGAATCAAAAGGCGGCCTTATCGCTGAAAGCAATCTCTTTCAGGCAACCTAACTTAAGGAATAATTAATATAATGATTATAGAAAACTTTACCTGGTATATTTCAGACTGTATAAAAATATTACAAAAATAGAAAAACAAATATAACTTAGATTTCCAGCCATGAGTAAAACCACTTAAACTGCGATATGACGTGTCCAGAGCCCTTGTCAAAGTTTGGATAAGTTGTTAAAACCTTTCAATTTGCGCGTCCCACTGCTGAGACACTCAAGAGTGGAACACATCACTACTAAAAGTTGAATTTCTGAACGGGTTAATATGGAGCTTGAAATACGTCCAAGTATCCCGAACTGATATGTTAGATATATTTTTGAAGGAGGATTCTTTTGTTGACGCAGGGGAATTTTCGTCGGTACAGGAACGGAGAAAGAATACTTATTTAATTAATTACCTGCGGCCGGGCGGTCTGTCGTAAGAGGCGACAAAACATCCCATAGCCAGGTGATAATGGCTACCTCCCCTGGTCTAGAGTATGCCGCCATAACTACCTCTCGTGTTCCGGCATTAGTGACCAGTTTTCAGTGTCCCTTAAAAGAATAGCAGCGCACTTGTAGTACCATTGGTGTTGATTGTCCATAAGTGATGGTAACCGCTTTACATGAAGTAGGCCGTCTACCTGTCTGCTGAACTCCTGCAATAAAATAAAAAATCTTATCTTGCGACACCATCCTTCGGCCAGAGGGGATGCTTTACTATCAGCATGCTCAGTCTTTTTGTAGATCGATGGGACTCGCCACTGCTACGTAAATGGGTGCAACAGCACACCCAGTTAAATGCATGAGTTTGTTTGTTGTTTGCCGCCTCGCAGAACGATGGCAGAGTCCATAATAATTCATCATTGAAATCATTTGGTATACATATCCCTTCGTGCCGTGGAGTAGAAATATTTATAATAATTATTGTGACCCGGGTGTAATGCCCTGGTGTTTGTTTGATTAATTAATTGTTGTGAACTAATTTGATATTTAAAATTTGTTAACAGCGATATAATTTATAGTGTAAAACTATACAATATGGAAATAATCAATTTCTGAAATAAATGAGTTATTATTATTATTTACATCGAGGGATGTGTGGTATTATTGACCTCCGAGCGGAGGCCAACGGGAATGTTACCCACTAAACCTGCGCCCTTAGCTCACACGCTTTTACGCGATGCAACAGGAACTAGATCAATACTCCATCTGTGACGCCCCAATGCTAGTCGATGAACCCAGTATACCGGTATGGTATCCGAGGGGAGAGGATACCCTCTTCAACGACAACGGCTTCTGTGGAAGAAGCGACTCCGATCCAGGGACGGGCTCAGCATACGCACTCTCCTACCTTTGCCTCACCTCCAGAGATCTCATCGGACCGACCTACAGAAGGAGGCAACCGCAAATTAACGCTATTTGCTGGTAAGCATGGCTTGTACCATGCCCTCCAGAGATCTCATCGGACCGACAACGTTTTGCATTTGGGACTACTGTGGTCTCCAGGTGGCGCACTCCGTAATACTACCTCTCCCCACCCTTAAGACTTCATTTCTGTACTACTGTATACTTTTGTAATATCAAAGGTACTACAAATGCGCTGCTGCTCTCTTAAGGGAGACTGGAACTTGGTAACTAATGCCGGAACACAACTCAAGCTTGTTATGGCGGCATACTCTATAACAGGGGTAATAGTGGTAAATGATGGAAGAAGAATATAAACTCTTATAATTGTTAAAGTCATGACGTCATAAGTTTGTACGCTCATACAGAATCTATCATCAGGCGACGTTTTATAAGGCGATAAAGTGTGTGACATTATCACAAGATTTATCCGACATCTATCCTATTGTAATATCAACTTTAAAATTCTAATTAAGAACCGATGGCCAGTCCTAAGATAAAGGCGCGCGCACACTGAACCCCGTGCGGATCGCGTCCTATCTCGTTCCGTCCCATATCGCGAATTAAAACTGCAGGTGGAGGCTGTCCGGCATTGATCCCCCGCTGACGCGCCGGACGATGGAGACGTCAAACCCCCCGGGAGGGGGCGACCCCCCTGTGGGGGCGCTCTGGACGTGTGGACATGCTTAGCGATGTCGAATTGATAATGTGGGTCGCTCCCTGCTTCCTTATTTATGTTTTAAAGTATAGGAGATTTAATTTCTTTTTTTAAAGGTACTATAAAGAGAATGGAAATTGCATCATTCTCATACATTGTCGATGTCAGTTTTGTAATAATGTTTTTGAAGTGAAACTTCTTTATTTGTATGGTTTATACATACGTAGGAGTTTAATTAAACATACTTAGAGGCATTTTAAATAATAAAGAGTGGTCGCCCGTGATCCTAAACCTAATAACAATATACGCAAAGACGGACTAGATATATTCTAATATCATTCAAAAGAATGTCATACAAAAAAGTTTTGTTGAAATGAGAGGTTTATTTCACCACTTGTTTAGCTTGGTATATATATATATATATACAATGTGTGTGTTTGTCTGGCGATTATTATCTTTATATTAATGCGTAAAGTAAATACTTTGTACCCCTTTTTACGAAAATTGCGCGGACGAAGGAGTATGAAATTTCGCACAATTACAGTTTATATAAAGAAGCAGCGAATGCTATTTTTTTATTATGATAAAAACATACATTAAATAAATAAAAAAAACATTACACACACTACCATGTATTTAACACACATGCATATATACTCTTTTGTTGTGTTAAAGTCAAATTAACAGAGTAGCTTTGGCAAAATCTGTGATTATAGAAGTATAGTCTTTGACAACAGAACCTTCACAATGTTCAAACTTATATTTCAAATAAATTATAGTTGAATTTTGACCACTGGGCGACCACTAGTTTATATTAATACTTATTTTTAAGGTATCGTAACCATTTTGGAAAAATCGTCATGTCATATCACATATACTTTTATGAGAATCTAATAACATATTTGTAAGAATATAATTTTATAACTGACTATGAACTGTTGTGATAAAACTATAAAACAAATTTTAAGCACTGTTAGTTTATAAGAACTGATTTAATTAAACTTTTAATCTATGTTTAAGACGTATACATCTGTTTAATGTCAAAATAAATGAAAATTAGGGTGACCATCATATTTGTAACTAAGTGATTAAAAAAAACTGTGTGTGCAACGTTAGATATAAGTTTGAAAAATCTTTAACAATCAGTTTTTCAGCTTCCATAGAGGCGAAAACTGCGGTCCGCTATTACTTTTGAACTATCAGTATAATTTTGAAATGATTTAGTAAAAAAGTACTTGACACAAAAAAAAACAGTTTCCATAGTGGAGAATACTGGCATCCGCTGTAACTTTTGAACTATCACTATAACTTTGTCATTTTTTTCTTAAACGAAATCCGTTGAGTCTTTTTTGAGACAGGATCAATTCAATTCAACAGTTTTTTTGCAAAATGATAAACTAGACTAAAATTTAAAATCTAAATCAAACTGAACGAGACAAAGGAGGCGATTCCGAACCGCACTGAATCAGAGCAAAGCGGTTAAACTATTCGCAGCAAATTAGTCGCAGGAAAGTCCACTCTCGCACCCTGCCTATCACCACATCCGTATTTCGTAGGGTTACCATTCTGGATGTACTTTTATCGCCTCTTTCATTTACACATCAACTTTGATCTTGTATATATTAAATAATATTTTTTATGTCTTTTTTTATTAACAATTATATTATTTGATGGTATCATCTAAAGATTATGAAAACTATCACGTATTACTATAATAGCTCAAGATTATAAGACATAAGTGCGTAGATAAATCTACATATATAAATAAAATTAAAGTGTCTGTTCGTAATGTCAAAATAACAGCTTTTTACTAAATGTATTCGAAAGTATATACCGTACTTATATTTTAAAAAAATGTCAGGCTGTCTGAATGTTCCGGCTAATCTTTGAAATGGCTCGACCGATTTTGACGGGACTTTCATTGCTAGACAGCTGATGTTATAAGGAGTAATTTAAGCTACTTTTTAGGGGTCCACGAATAAAAATTACATGCGGACGACGTCGCGGACATAATTAGTTAATAAATAAATAAATGAAAGATTAAGTAAATATGTTTAGAATAGTATTTAATTTTATAGTGTAGTTGTACATATATATACTATACTTCACATAATAAAAGATTTGTATGATTGAGATTTTTGTATGATAAAAAAATTTAAAATTGTTTCATGTTCTACAATATAAATAAAAGTTAAGTGACTTAAGTAGGGAATGGTACATAATTATAATATTATATATTATTTTAAAACAAACCCTCCCCGGCTATACCCTTATTATCTTCTAATGCCACTGCAGTGTTATAAATATACAAATAACGGACATACAAAACTACTAAACCAGAAACAATGTACTATGTTTCAAATAAACAACATTCCACACATATTGAAATGTAAAGCTGCTATCATAACCATTACAACATTTTCATCAAAGAAATAACAGTAGACACTAACAACTTAAAGCATTGAAAATTCGTCCCCAAAATTACTGAGCGTATGGTCAACCGCCCGTCTTGTCGTTTGACTGAGTGAAATCACTCAAAAGTTTTAATGCCGCTTCCGCGGCTCGTTCCGGTTCGACCGGCGAGCCAGTGTGCGCTCGCCTCTACGTCTGTTGTAGTGTCCATGTGTACGGAGCTTTAGGCATTTAAATGATTATTTCTATTACTAGCTTGGGACTAATATTTATATTTTGCCAGGTGGTAGGGCATTTGTCCGACTGGATATCTACCACCCCTGGTCTACAGTATGTCGCCATTACAACCTTGAGTTGTGTTCCGGCATTAGTGAACAGGTTCCAGTCTCCTTTAAGAGAGCGGCAGCGCATTTGTAGCAGCACCTTTGGTGTTGCAAATGTCCATAGGCGATGGTAACCACTTTCCATCGAGTAGGCCGTCTGCATGTCTGCTGAACTCCTTTAATAAAAATAATAATCCTGCTGGGTATGTATCGATATATGTATATGTATGTTAAGTTTATGTATGCATATGTATCTGTATATAGTTTATAATGTAATATTTATTTTCAATAAGTACTTTTATGTAATAATAAGTTTCATGTACACAACCCTGCCTCTTGTCTTTCCACTCTCGCTATGACCTATAGGTCTGCTGGAAGAAAACTCTTTTAGGGTTAAGCTCGCCTTTGTACATCATTATTGTTGTATACTTCTTTTGTAACTATTTTGTGTACAATAAAGAATAAAGAAAAAAAAAAAGTCGACAGTAAGACAATTTAACGGTCAGTATGATATAGGAACCGGCCATTAGAACATCACGTGAAGATTACTGAACGGATTTAAATGAAACTCTAAAAGTCATCAGTTAGACTACTTTTCATCCCGAGAAACGACATCATTCCCATGAAGTAAACATACTTAGACAATCAAAAACAAGACATTTTTGAAGTGATAACTTCTTATGCGAGGGAGCGAAGACTTGGTCTGAGATTTTGCACGCTTACCTTGAATGTACTTATTCACACGAGATTCCAAGACACCCAGCTGTTGTAATTCACCAACAAACGACGAAGTTTTTCTGGCATAGCTATTAATATAAAAGCCAAGTCTAGTACATATTACATCACTCCAATTTGAGATCACGTAAACATTATTTTACTATCAAACTCTCATACCATTCCAAAATATTACACCAACAAAGAAGCTGATCAATCCTCCCCAAACGTCAAACAGCCGTTCCTTTATTTAGTGACGGCGACTGCATTTAATGCGGACATCTTGGTGACGTCACCACCCCCTGTGGAACGAGGAAGGGGGCGACTGGACAGCGCCGTCTGCCGGTGACAGGGGCGAAAATGTCACTCAACTTACAAACAGCATTTATACCACAAGACCACTTATATTTAGAAGTTAAATGTATATGAGGTAGAAAAAGTCATTTATTTTATATTCCCAAAGTAATGAAGTAAAGTTTTTACAATGCTATATTATTATATACTGGGTAGGTTAAATAGTAGTACCCATGTAGTAGTAAAGTGAAAATATGATGAGCTAAGCACAAAATTATATACGATTGGCCTGGCCAAAAGCGCTGTAAGCAAGATAAAGATTCCATCTTGGCTGTACCAAGTCAAAAATTGCAGCACTGTGCACAGTGATATATTATTTATCTATATATTAATACGTCAAGCAAAAACTTTGTACCCCTTTTTAGGAAAATTGCGCGGACGAAGGAGTATTAAATTTCGCGCACTTGTAGTTTATATCGAGAAGGAGTGCAAAATGCAAATTTTTTTTTTTAAACTATGCATAAAAAGTACATTACAAACACTACCGTGTATTAGACACACACACACGCATGTGTGTGTATATATTAGGGTGGTCGTTAAAAATTAAATTTCTTGCGACGCCCCCTAAGAATCTTCCTTTTAATGAAAAAACACTGTGATTTTTTTAATAATTTTTTCAAGTCAAGACAACACGTGCCTCAAGACGATTCATGTAGTACACGATCAATTTGATCATGGAAGGTGTGTCGTGGCCTTCCGCGACTTCTGCATCCATCCACTTTTGCATTGTATATTTGTTTAGTCATTCTTTCATCATACATTCTTTCCACATGCCCGAACCACCGGAGCATTCCTTTCCTTACCTTCACCCCGACACTCTCTTTCAGACCAACTCTCTTTCTTACTTCGGTATTACGAACGTGGTCCACGAGCGTCACTCCGCAGATTTTGCGCAGTGCTCGCATCTCGACCGCGTTTACTCTACTTTCGTGCTCTCTATTCCATACCCAACTCTCGCTTCCATACGTGAGCGTAGGTACCAGCACCGCGTTGTGTATGACAAGCTGGGCCTTCTGGCTGAGGTTCTTAGCGCCTAGAAGTTTACCTAACGCTCCATTCACACAATTCCCCAAATTCATTCACCACTACTATATTTTATATAAATATTTAAGATTCGATTTTCGTGCTTTGCAGTAATGTAATGTCTGCCGTGACAAAACCTGAAGGGCTCAGCGGAAGCCCAGCGCTGGTTTTAACAATCTAGCGCTATGCTGGGACTGATATGCTCTTTTTAGGACAATATTATGTTACTTTGATTTCAAATTTGTTAACAATTATACCTACACTATCCCATGTAATTTGTACTGAATAAAATTATGTATTTTTTTTTATCATATATTTCAATTTGAAAACTCAAATAGAATATTGGGATCGTAGGTTGTAAAGGGCCTCACGGCGTCTAGCAGATCTCTTTATTGCGTTTCTGACGGACTGTCCGTCCTCCATCCACACTCCTTTCCACTCGTTACTGTTGCTGTGGGGACAGGTGCTCGGGGCGGGGGGAGGGAGCCTACTCCGGGGACGGGGACATAATTGGGTATTAACAGATAGAATCTGTCACTCGACGCGACTCGCCGGTGGTTAGAAAATTGAATGGTTTCAATTAATTTTTCGTTTTAATCTGGGAACGTTTGTTGCAGTATGGATTGTCATGAGGGGGGGCTGATTAAAAACCTGTCTGTCATTCTGTGTTAATTTAAAATGGGAGTTTATAATTTTCTTTTCTTGTACGATTTGCTTAATAAAATAAATTGTTACATAGTTTGAATGCAGTGAATTTAAAAAGAAGAAAGAAAGACATATTCTTTTTAGGACAAAAATTATCAAACAGTAAAACAGGAACAGAATAAGTCCTAAAATAGGACTTAGTCTCAGTATATGCTGACCAATTAAGACCAGCAAGCGAAGTTACAAAGGACAATAAAACATACATAATGTACACTGCAGTTACATAATGATAAAACTATAATGTATTTAAAATAAAACCATAATATATATACTAGCGGTCCCGGCTGAGGACGTCCTGCCTTAAAAAAAAATTAGAAACCGATTGCAATGCCACCTACCGGGTCCAATTGTAAATCTAAACCATCCTCGAATCCACTTGAACACACACAAAAAATTCATTCAAATCAGTCCAGGCGTTTAGGAGGAGTTCACTGTCAACACACGTACAGAAGAATTATATATATATATGTATATATATATATCTCCCTTGCCCGAGGTAAGCACTGATTATTACTGCTTGCTGTGATTTTGCTTCACATCCCTGTCCTTATGAATTTGATCAACCCATGTTCTGATCAAAGTGTTATCCACAAACAGATAACACCCAAGTTACACTACACTAAATCCGAGCAACAAACGGCCACTACCCAACCCGTCGGCTGTTTAAAACATTCCAAAGATAGCAATAATACAATGAATCAATTACATCCCAATCCACTGGCATGAGGGATTCCATTAAAATTGTCACGTGATCCCGGCGCGGGATTGCCAATCATCCCGGGATCCCGGCTGATCCCGGCCCTCCGTCTGTAATAAATGCATTTCGCGAATAACGCCACATATTTAACATTGCTTATTTGGGGATTGTTATTGAATGCGCATTTGGCCCGGCTTACACTAAAGTAGAGAGGAGAGGTAATATAAGATGAGTAGTTCACAAGGCAGTTTTGCTAGCAATGCGGAGAGATACACAGAGGCGTTCAGAGTACAACGCAAGGAGTTTCAATATAAGCAGATAGATGTGGGGAGATGACGTACCAGACAGGGAATTTCCAACAATGCAGAGAGGAGAGGAGCATCGAACGATATTCGATTCGACGTGCGTCATCTTCGTTGATCCATCGGATCGATTAAAGCGTTTCTTACGATGTCTTTTGGAGATATCTACTGATTAGTGCCCAGTAGAGTTATCTTAAAGTATTCTAAGGAGACCTATTCAGAAAAGTCAATCAGGGAAACAGTCTCCCTTAAGAGAGCAGCAGCGCATTTGTAGCACTTTCGGTGCTACAAATGTCCATAGGTGATGGTAAACGGTTTCCATCTAGTGGACCGTCTGCCTGTATGCTGAACTCCTGCAATAAAAAAAGTTTAGGATTTGCCCCGATGGCCCCCTGAAAAATTCACCTGTATAGCAAAATATACTATAGTCACTATAGTAATTTTGGGCAACGCAAAGCATTGCCACACAACGTGGTAATGCGGCCAGCGTTTTGGGAACGTCCCCAACTGACGGTGATTTGGGACCTATTTACTATTTGTAGTTATTTGTTTTTTTTTTAAAGTAATGTTTATAATAATTATAAATTATGTAAAGTTTTCAGTTAATCGCAAATCAGTCCAAGACGTGACAGCGTCCACAACAAAAGTTCGCGCCTAGAGGGTTGCGGGGTTCATTGGAATTCTTCTTACAATGAAGTGGATTTAATATCGGTTGGAATGCCGGATTGGAAGATGGTGTCTTGCGACTGCCGGAGCTGTTAGGTAGGACGGACTTGCGATTATTAGTCGCATTATGTTGCCCGAATTACGAAATCGCGTTGGTCATGATTTGTGCAACTATCAAAATAAGGCTGCACGCAAACGGACTACCGAATACTCGCCACCGCCCGAGCAATGGCCGCCACTGCCCACACGTGTGCGGGTAGTTTCTACAAAATTCAACGAAACGCGTGTTAACTGTTTAGTGCTGGCCACTCGTGGCTGTGGTCGCTGGCCTGTTTGCGTCAAGCCGAAAAATTATATATTGTATGTTACTAAAGAACGGGAGATTAAGGATCATCTTTTGTATATTACTAGTATAATGGTAGGTAATAGACTTCAGCAAAGTTACTATCACTCGAAAGCAGCCAGTTTCAATCAGTTTCAATTGTCATTACTGTAATAATGAAAGTATAAGTATAGTTTCCATTCCTATAGGAAAAATATTGTATATTTTTTTTAAATTACGTGAATCAAAAGAATTTTATATTTATAATTAACACCCAGAGTTTAAAAGCGCCATTTTATATGATTTTTATTTTGACGTTTCAGTAGCCGTGATCACGGAAGTTCTTTTCTGTATTGAATATATTTTTGATTAAAGAAAATACTATGAAGATCTTAACTATCTATTAATTAATTAGAATTGTAGCTCTAATAGTAAACTAGACGTGTTTTACTAGACTTATACTAATATATTTTCTCTTTGAGTGAACTGTAGTGGTCTTTGCGATATAAACGATTTCAATGACTTAAAATTTTTAGAATAATGACATAAACTTTTTTATCTGTGTTTTATCAGTAATTATTGTGGTGATATTTTCTTTTTATTTTGACCTAAGTAAATTAAATAGACATATTATGTAATTTTCATATAATTTTATTTCCTTTTTTGTAATTAACTGTTTGAGCCAATTTTTATTATATAATTTTTTTATAGTGGAAACTTGACATATATATGTATTTATTGCGTTTTATATTTAAGAATATTTATTATTGTATGTTTCGCAAACAAATTAAATAAATAAATAAAGCTAAGCCTAATTTCAAAACTAAACAGACTATGCAAGGTAAGTATGTGAACTCGTAGTTACAAGATTATCCACCATAGATTAGATATATGTTTTCTGTATTACTATTCAGTTATAACCCTACTAATTATTTCGCAATAAATTATTCTATGAATGACTGAATAAATAAAAACACTTTATTGTTCACCAAAATCAAAAACTACGTTCTTAAAAACTAGATACAATAAATGTTGAACAAAGGGCAGCTTCATCGCTTAAAGCGATCTCATCCAGGCAACCCCTTAAACTAAGGAAATTAATAAAACATGACAGTGGCGGTGTAGACAATACATAATATAAAATATTCAAAATATATAAAATAAATGAATAAAAATCTTAATTATATACTATATAAATACAGTAAATATCATAATACATACAGAAAAGTAGTAATATTCCATGACGGAACATAAATGAAAACTAATCAAGGTAAGATAGCTGCGTTTAAACGCAATTAGAAATGACCGCGACAAAAATCCGCACGCGTGCGACACGGCACGTCACCTTAACCCTCCGCTGACCGACCCGGAATTTTATAACACGTCCCATCGGTCCAAATGTCCCACGAACTTTATTCATGCAAGTGAGAAAATTTTATTCGACCAACCATTCCACTTTCGGTGCCCATTTATGTATTATTTAACGTACATTTCCATAGATTTGATCATTTTCCTTTGAGTGGATTTTGTACCCTTTCGTTATTGTATTGGTTATTATATTAAATTATGGTTTTAACGCTGTAATAGTCAGAAGTCAGAATTATTTATATATTGTAACTATTTTATCGTTTTTGAAGGAGTCTGAACTTACTAACATTATGTATTATATAATAACACTAGCTGATGTCCGCGACCTCGTCCGCATAATTAACTATCCTAAGGGAACTCTTTAATTTTTCGGGATCAAAGTCTTCTATATGTTGACCAGGGATATAAGCTACCACCATACAAAATTCCATTTGAATCGGTCCAGTCGTTTCGGAGTTTAGCCCGTACAAACGGAGAAAGAAAAATTTGAAAAAACTCTAAATTAGTTTTATGTCACTTCTTACATCCCTCTGACTCAGTTTTTTTCATTGTACAGAAATTCGACCTCTATAGTTTTATTTTATGTATAGATTTTGCATTCAGAGAAAGATAATCACCTTGCTATAAGACAAATTGTGTGCTTCATTTCTCGTAGGCCTTCCTCTTCGCATTATATGATGCGATTCATTATTTAAAATGCATTTGTAATTAAAATTAATACATACAGGCATTACACACAAATAAAACTGTAACAGCCTTATTAATAATAACTCAGAGTACGTTTGCAGTATTATTTAAGAACCATAAAGAAAACACAAAGTTACTGTAACTCAATACGAATAAGACTGAAAGAATTCTAGTATTCTTAATCTTTACATTCAAAACTTTTCTCTAACTTTAGTTTAGTACTTTTTTAAATATTCAATTTAATTTAATATAAATAGATTTAATTTTCTTTAAATCATTGGAAGAGAAAAACAAACTAGCTAAGACTAATTTTAGCAACAACTACAGTACCTTAACAAATTTTAAAGCTTGTTAATGTTAAAGCGAATATACATATATGAAATTTTTTGATATTTGAATTGCTTTTTAAGGTAATTCTCCTTTAACTGTCTAAGTGGAGCAGAAACAGTATTAGCATTACATTTCAAAACATTACTTAGTAACGTATCAATACTTGAGAGAAACATTCAGCTGATGTAAAAAGCCTATTAGAAAGCACGAAGAGTATATATTTAAGTCTGAATTTAAAGAAATTCGTGTGAAGATGCAAATATTGACGATCAACAAGTTTACTCTATGAATATAAAGAACTCCAATTATCGTTAGAAGCTGAAAACAGCTATAACCAAACCGCAGCCCGATTCAATGAATATGATATCTTAATTAACACTTTAAAAAAAAACTTCCGCAACAGCTATCGTGAGGGGGAACTTTCGTAAAAATGAGTTTTTCTTCCCACAAAAAAACAAGTCGTCCAAAAAATAAGCGACTTTAAGGAACCGCATAAACCGAAATTGGATTATCGTAGAACGCGACCTCTCACCGTTGCCCTCATAAATATTTTAAAAAATCCACTGGTATCAGTGATCTGAGCCCGGGAGTATTTCGGACCCTAACATTATTACGGGCGATACAACGCACACAGGTATCGCTCCCATCACCGTGTAGAAGAAATCAAATTAGATACACAATAAGCTGGATAGTGGCGCGATTTACATAAGTATCCATGTTATTTCGCCCTTTGATACTGGATTGCGGTCCGCTTGACAATATTGCTGTTTTCACCGTCTGTCCGTGACGTGGATAGTCTGATTTGTTTTTCAATAGCCTTTTTTGTTCTTGCCCTATTTTGAATAAGTCGAAGGGCACAGATTGGCAAAGATAGCAAATCGGCTGTATGGATCTTGGCTCAATACATAAAATCATATTTGTACGAATATTATATATCTGCAATATCTTTTTGTCTTTTGTTTTGTTTATCCATGAGTCACTGTGACGGCCCTAACGGAAGACCAGCGCTGGTTAAGTCAACCAGCATCATGCTGAGCTAGGACCGATTTACAACTTTAATTGTTAATTGCATTTTCTTATTTATAAGCATGTTTTGGTTTATATGTTGTTCTAAATTAAAAACAATCTTTCCTTTTACATCGAGACAGGAGTACTTTTGGCCCTGAAGCAAATATTGTATTATTGTTTAATGTAGGCATTAGTATAGGTAGATAGGTAGAGTATAGGTAGGTTTTCTGCGTCCGGAACACAAACCAACTTGATAATTTCTTTTTATTTTATCTTCCACCCATTTTAATATTATATAAAATTATTACAGCTAGGCATGTTTGCTGAAGACTTTCTTACGCCGCTTCTTCTCTTCGAGCCACATGTTGCGAAGCGGTGGTAAATTATATTAGGCTAGCTATAGAAGTTTAACAATCATCATTGACACTTAACATCTTTGTCTTCCGTGATCACGGCTTTGAAAAGTGGCCGAAACGTCGGAATAATAAAAATGAAATAATTTATCGTGCTTAAAACCGTTGAAACGTAATTCAAAACGAGGTTCATACGTTTGTGTTAATTTGTAATTATTAAAAGACATACATAAATATACGTAAAAATATCAATCATTACTATATTGTAGGTAGTTCTTTTTTGTCAAATTCCTAAATAATGTTAGTGATTAAGCTTGTTTAACAGTAACAGAGAACTCATTCCAGAGTAGAATAACCTGTACAGTAAAAGAATTATTGAAAAAACATGAATAATGCTTGTCTAATGTCTAATATATATTAGGGTGATCAAAAAAAATTTTTTTTTTTTTTTTCCAAACAGGCTCAAAAGTTTCTTTTGGGTGTCAAATAAATTCTGTGAAAAGATGAGCCCTTAATATTAATATTAAGATTGTCCTCATCGCATTTTTTTAATTCCCATAACAATAACACAGGAAAATTTATTTTAGCTTCTTCTGATTTTTGTACCGTTCAAACGATTGGTTGACTGATAAATCACTGTTCCAATCTTTATAGAGAATTGAACGCTCTACAAAAAAGGTCTGATGACATTATATATATATATATATATATATATATATATATATATATATATATATATAATATAGAAAGTCGTAAATTTTGAGAGGAAGAAATGAACTCAAAGCATTCTTTGAGATAATACGGGGTTGTAGGGAAAAACAACACACTAAAGGAGTGACAGTATATGAGTATTCCGGCAAAAACGAATTGGCAACCACTTGAGTTTTTTACGAAATCCAGAGACGTGGTCATATTTAAAATATGAATTTAATAAAATTAACAATAATAATGCCAGAAAAGAATCAACTTCGAATTGCACTCTACAATCCTGCAGCGACTTTAACGAAAAAACGTGTCCAAAGTTGCGGGCCGGAACCGTCGCGCTAAGTAGTTCACGTCCGATCTGTCAGGTCGGCGGAAGGGTTAACATTCGGGAAGAGATTCTTGTGCGCAAAAAATTCGGCGGTCGACGCGATTTGTCGTGTCGCACTGTCTATTAACAAGTTAATACGGAAACTGGTTGTTCATAGTTCTTTATTGGTTGAATGAAATGTTCCCGAGACAATTTTGAGTTCAATTATTGTACTCGAACACCACTCGCCTGTTGGGAGTTCACCCACACTTCCTAGACACATGGAGGTCGTCCACAGTACGCGGCGGACGCTCCTTCATGCCATATGTGTCCAAGTTATGAAATGAACTTCCTCCCGTGGTTTTCCCAGACCGCTACAATATGGGGCCCTTCAAAAAGGACGTGAACAGATACCTATCCATGGGCGATGGTAGCCACCTATCAGCAGGTGGTCCGTTTGCCAGTTTAATTACTAGCAAACATAAAAAAAAATAGTAGGTATTAGTCATTGGACGGCCAATTACTAATACCCACTAAAACCACCCTCGTCCCACGTGCCTCGCGCTTTTGAGTAGGAAAGGCCTGAGACTTAGAACGTAGTTACGCCCAGTCCGATCCTAGCGCAAGAAGTGCCTGAATATGCCCCGGGAATCAGAACATATCCACTTCAACGACAGGGGTTATGACTCCTCTGCTTCCGTGATAGCTAGAGGCAATGGTGTAATAACCTACACTAACCTCGGAATCCACCTCCAATTGGGTACCTAGACAGTTCCATACTCGCGTGATAATGTCTACTGAAAAGTGGCCGAAACTTCGGAATAACAAAAATCAAAAATCGTTAAAACGTAGTTTTATTATATATATCTAGTCGCGAAAACACAAGAAAAGATTTAAATTAATTCACTCAAACGGCGCAAATATGGAACTCAGTAAGAGTTAAATATTTGTGCTGTTGCAGGCCATGAGACTACCAAAATTTATCAAAACGACTCATTGACTCTTCAGGTGATCAAAAGTCTGGTGCTTACCTTGGGCAACGGATCAGTATGGCGATCCAGGGGGGAAACATAGCTAGACTTCTGGTCATCTTACCCGATCTAGGCTCAGTATTCTACTTATATAGTCTTAAAGGACTATGGGTTGAATACAACACAAAGAAGTTAAGTTTCCTTTTATTGTATTAGATTATTTGGAAATTATTTCATTGTATTAGCTTATAATGTATGTGTATGTCTATTGTCTATTAATACGTGAAGTAAAAACGTTGTACCCCTTTTTACGAAAATTTTGCGAATGGAGGAGTGTGAAATTTCGCAGAGAAGAAGCGACGAATGCTAATATTTGTTAAAATTTATGAGTAAAAAATACATTAAATCAATGAAAAAACATTACACACTTTATAGAAGTCTAGTCTTGGACCACTAGTTAATTTAAAAATGTATAAAAAACTCTTTGATTCATTTATACGTATATCGGTAGTTATCCCAGTAGAGTTATTTTAATTTCGGTAAACGATACCAACTTATCTTCGAGTTATAAAGATCAAATGATTAAGATGTGTCCAATTCGGAATACTAATGTAAATACTTAAATTGTTTTGAGAAGCAACATTCTCAACGATTAGATATCCATCTCCACAATTAATAAGTTAGGTGTTATGTAAATTATACATGTAATTCGAACTGTTGCAAGAGACGATGATGAGGTTACAAACCTGTTTCGCGTGATCGCAGGTCGTATTTGAGTAAAACTGGCATTATTCGCATTGGCAGCAACTCAAACGATAGTAATTTTCGACTGTATGCAAAAGGAATTTACACGACCATTATGTTTAACGTTGATTGTCATAGAGTAATTACTACAGCTTTGTTAGTTAAGACGAAATTAGTAATAGACAATTAAAGTTTTTAATATAATGAGTGTATAATGTTAAAGGATGTAGTATTTGCTTGTAGCTTATCCTCTCTTTAAGGTAGAAAGGGTTGTCACCTTTACGATCTATATCCGATATTTATCTATGTACCTGATTTGATTATTGGGCGGTTCTAATATCTCACTCATTTGCTATACCGATTGAAATCTGATATTACATTATTAAGAATACAGAACTTGCATCAAATTTTAAGGCAGATGCAACTGTACATTTTATTTTGAAAAGACAGCTCGAAAAAGAAGTTTAAAATATAGCAATGAATTATCATCAAGTAAGATGCGAAATAAAAAAGCTATTTTGCACATCATCAAGCTGCGTCAATCAGTGGATAGATTGTCATATTAATAATTAACTCATATTAAAACTATTCAAATGTACTGAGAATCCAACGAAAACCATGCATTTGATGTGGTTCGACAATCTCACACAGTGGCATATCAAGAAGAACATTACTTCATATCTATCAAAGTAGAAATGCTAAATAGAATTACTAATCCTGGCATGCCTCATTCAGAAACGCTGGTAAAATTTCAAACTTAAGTAAAAGAGAAATAAAACCTAGACGCAATACTACATCACAGTCAGAAAGTTTCCAAAGTTCAGCAAGGAATGCATTGCGCGAATCAGTTGTACTTGCCAATGGGTCGAACGGTGTGCCGCGGGCTAACAAATCAACACAGTTGTAGCTGCGACGTCAACTTAATTAAAACAGTTAAAAGTTGGCGATTTAAAAGCGGGGACCGCGGCTGGGGCTTATGTTTTAAGAACGAGCGGAAACAGATACTCAAGAAAGATTGTTAAAATATAAAAGTGTAGAGCGAGACATAGTCAAAAGTCTGGTGGATGCCTCACGTGACCAAAAGACTTGTCTATAGTTCGAGCAATGCATTAGCGTTGCCATTCAGCGAGTCAATGTGGTCAGACTTTTAGGCATGTTTCTGACTGACAGCAATCTGGTTCTAGATTTTATAGTTTAAGTTTTGGTATATATAGTTTATTTTTAGTTAAATTTGTTTTTTATTTAATGTATTTTAAATTAGGTGTTTGAGGTATAGATTATTATTAAGTATTTTATAATTGATAGATTTGATTTAAAGTTTATTTTGTTCTTTTTTCATTTTGTTTAAATAAAACATTGTTTAAAAAAAGTGTAGATAGACAATTACTTCTCCTGCGTGCAAGAATGAAAAATAATACAAATTCCTACAGCCGGGAGGCCTGTCGTAAGAGGCGACAAAATAACCCATAGGCAAGTGGTAGGGTATTTGCCCGATTGGATGGCTACCATCCCTGGTCTAGAATGTGCCACCATAACATTGAGTTGTGTTCCGGCACCAGTGGCTATGTTCCAGTCTTCCTAAAACATATTTTTTAATAATAAAACCTTTTTTAAATCGATTCGATCGTGCATGCCTTTCTACATCGACTCCAATTATTAAGCGTATCATCATCGATGGTTTACGGAACTACTAAAGTCACTTTGACGCGGTGCCAAATGTGGCTTTATAGTTGCAAAATCAACGCCTAAAGTGTTGGAGCCTCAAACAAAGAAGAAGAACAGCCTAACTACATGTAATTTATAACTAGTAGTTTCAATCTCTGCAATCTCATAACTTGAACTGCTGTCGTCAAGTAACGCACCGCTTAAACTCACAAAATATCAAATCTAAAGAAACACAGCGAAATATGGAAACTAAGAGCTTATTAGTTTTAATAAGGCAATTATTAGTGCTCAAGTTTTATTCGAATAAAACTTATTTTACTTAGTACTTAGTAGTAGTTTACCTTAAAACATTTACATGATTTAATATTTTTTCTGTAAGACGTTCATTGAAATGTCATTGTCATTGTCATGTCCTATTGTCAATGTCACTCTCGCGAAACATCGTGTCTAAAGAAGCGGAAACTCTTTATTTATATTTATAACCTCTTTTGGAGAATGATCGCCAGCGCAATAAGTGTCCGATGAACCGCAATCCATTGCCTCAAATAAAGCGAATTAAACGTAACCAGTTTTAATATCAAGAAAGATAATTGTTATTAAAGAAATAGAAACATTATATTGATGCAGTGTAAAGTTATTAAAGAACACAAAAAATGTTAATGTCATAAATATATCCAGATATTCATGCCATGCTATGATGAATTCTGATAAATAAAGCCTTCCTGAGCTTAAAAGCTCTGACGAGCTAACATATCTATCGAGGCAGTTTCTGTACAGTGTATAGGAACAAATATTAAATTTAATGTTAACAGATTTAAAAAAAACAATTTTTATGAAATAACTAGCCGACCCGGAGAACTTCGTACAGCCATATGTTCAGAATTCCTAAGAGACTTTGTTTCATGACACAAAAACAAAATCACCATAATCGGTCCAGGTGATTAGGAGGGTTCTAGAACCCGATCTCAGCGCCACCTACCGGTTCTAATTGCGAATCTAAACCATCCGGGAACCCACTCAAACACACAATAAGAAAATCACCAAAATTACTCCCGGTGATTAGGAGGATTCTAGAACCCGATCTCAGCGCCACCTACCGGTTCCAATTGTGGATATAAACCATCCCGGGACTCACTCAAAAACACACAAAATTTCATCAAAATCGGTAATGTCGTTCTGAAGTTATGCGCTTACCAACACATTTTGCGATTCATTTTTATATATAAGAAGATTGTGTGTTCAAATAGACCCGGTAAATGGCGTTGCAATCGAATTATATTTTTTTTAGGGCAGAACATATCTTCTAAGCCCGTCTGTTTTTTATCACATGAGTTCAGCAGCGGGCAAAACGCCCACCTGGATGGAAAGTGGTTACCATCGCTTATGGATGTTTGCAACGCTCGCTCTCTTATACTGGAACCTGGTCACTAATGCCAGAACACAACTCAAGGTTATGGTGGTATACTGTGCAGGCATGGTAGCCATTCAAACAAGCAAATACCTACCATCTGGCTGTGGGTTGTTTTGTCGTCTGTTCCTACATGGATAGGATTATATCATTGTATCATTAAAAACATTCTGTATTTCATTCACTACACAAACCAATTAAGTGTTTTTAAGTTCCTGTGTCACGTAAAATATATTTCTACTTACATAACTGCAATAATTTTAGTAATCATCCATTTTGAAAAAACAAGACACATTTTAATAAAACTTTGCTATTTCGTCAAGCGTGCTGTCTCTTGAAATAAGCTATATTTCCATTCTTTTTTTGGCTCCAACCATAGTTTAAAGTTGGAAACTTCCAGACTGTTCGTTGTTTACTGTATAACAGTTTGTTTATTAAACAGTTTTTGTTTTTGGACGAATAATGTCGCTGGAACTTTAATTAAAACTTTTGATTGTAACGGGTAAATGTAATTATAGCGTTTTGATGTTCAATTTCAATTGTATGACGTACCTACAATATTATGTATAACTTATAACAAGAAAAGAACAGCAACTTATCACAACACTTATAATCAGAGAACTATAGGGCTTACATACATGTCATCCACTGACTCTTCACACTCGACAAGCCATACAACAAATATCCGAAACGTCGGAATAACAAAAATCAAATAAAACCGTTAAAACGCAGTTTCATTACACGAACTTAGAACTAAAATATATACAAATAATATATCCCCAATCACTGTCAGTTGTCCTTCCCAAAACGTTGGCGGCGTTGAATATGCGTTGCCTAAAATATAGACCAGCCTTTTGGTCGCGTGTGACATTATCAACGGTCTCGATAAAGGCGGCAAGCTTATGTGGTGTACATACATGGTCCCAGAATTTCAAAAGTAAACACACACAGATACACATGATCCTCGATAAAGTTTGGCAATGAAAATCAAATTCAAATTTATTTACTGCAAAAAACATGGTTTCAAAGGTGTTACAATAATTATATTTAATTACACGGTTTTTTGCCAGATTGGCGTGCAGATTTAGCTCGTACAATTTACATTATTTATAATGTTATCATAATTACGTCAAAATTTCAATTAAAATTAAATAGCGTCCATAGTCCCATAGTAAGATAATTATAACAGTCAAAATAAATAATTTTGGAAATCCTTAAACAAGTTTTTTATTATATATTAAATACAATTAAAAACTAAAAATAAACTAAGTTATAAATATTACAAGCTGTTATAGACTGTGTAACAAATCGCTGCCAGATGGGAGCGTGCCCAGAAGGCTGGCCGCATTGCCGCGCTGTATGGCGAAATATGAGCCAGCCTTCTGATCACGGGTGGCATCAAAGAGTTTCTTGCAAATTTGAAATCTTTGAAGAAACTCTGCCGATGGACCCCACGGACCTAATTCAACTCCAAACGGCACAAATATGTAACCCATTCCTAAGGTTCCATATTTGCACCGTTTGAGACCTTCAGCTTTTGAAGCAGGATTGCCAGCATTTAATAATTTTGTAATTGGTAATATGATTATAATTGTTTGTATAATCTTGTAACTTTTTCTTTCTAAAATAAGTTAAATAAAAATCATTAGTCAGAAGTTAAACTTTAAAATCTCGATTGCAACATGTAATGTTCTCGTGTGAGGTAGCAAGGAGTGTTAATCAATACGCAGGGGGTATAAGGCGGTGGAGAAAAACAACGGATGTCGTTACATCGCTTCGTATATTTGTACAAGCACATGTGATTTGTACTAAGGCAACATCGAGGGGAAGAGCGCATAGATTTGACTTTAAGAAAACAACGATGAAGTCAAAATTTGACATTTCATTTTTGTCTTTCATTTCGGATAGAAATTCGTCAACGAGATCAACTTAATCGATACAACTTTTATCATAATTTACTTTTAATTTCTTTTTAATGTAAAGTAAGTTTTTAGCTGCTTTAATAAGTAATTTAAAATCACGAAAAATACTGTAACGGTTAAGTTCATTTAAATTTTTAAAATTATTTTTGCCCCTATTATCTGCGAAATTAAAAGCTAGAAGCTTTAAGATTTAGTAAATAATTTTGGCAAAATTGAAGCCCTTAAAATTCAAAAATTTGTATTCAAAATAATTTCTAAAATTAAATAATTCAAAATAAGATTTGATACAGTACATAAAGTAATGTGCTTATAATAATGACAGTGAAAACGAGTACATAGCACCTTTGAGAGTTGTACCTGTGTCTGAAAAGTTAAGAGGAAGAAGATTAAAGTAGTATAGGCATTTATTGAGAGATGAAAGTCTCTTGAGAAAAATGATGTTAAACTACGAGATGAATGGGTACAAGTGAAAAGGTAGACCGAAAAGAAATGCATGGATTGTGTGAAGGATTATATGATAATTTGTGGTGTGACAGAAGACGTATGTCAGAACAGAGGAGTGCGGAAGGAAAAGGCATATTGTGCAGACCCCAATTAATTGGGATATGGTGAAAGAAAAGAGCGCGAAATAGAGAATAAAAGTGTTGACAAATGAAATGTGCAGTTGCAGACCGAAGTATACATAGTGTAATAACCGATTTCGCAAACCTAAAAAGTCCAGAAATCAGCAACAATAATTGTACGTGTTAACCTTCCCTTTGCAATCGACAGCCGGCCGGGACATACTGGACGTCGTGGAGACGTCCGGGCTCTGTTTTTAAATCTTCCCCTATGTCCCCTTTCCCCCGACCCAACCCATTCGCAACCCCCCCAACAATCGATGGACGACGTCACGTTAGTGCACCGCCCGATCAAGTGCATACGTGAGGACTTTCTTTGATGCGTCTTTGTCGACCAAGGGGGGTGAATTCACCCCCTCGGTCCACTGCAGGGCTATACGTTTAGCTCTTATTTCTAAATGAAGCAGCTGCTTGTAATGTTTAATTTAGTTTCAGAGTATTTTAAAATTGTATTAATAATTACATCGCATTAGAGCTATCCACGCGGATTTGCTCGCTTTATATTTGGGTTTAAACACACTAATTAATTCATTTTCAAGACGTTTTCACGCCTTAACTACGCAATAGTTCGACATGAATTTGCATACAGGACAGACTATTCCCTAGGGATACACGAATTTAGTTGGTTGCAATTCACTAAGAAATCATTGCAACGACAATGACAGCGACAATTTTAACGTGTTGCTCTTATAGTTAATTCCATCTTTGCTTCGCTTGATAAGCGTTCGGGTATATCTGTCATTAGGTACATAGAGGCTTAATAGAGAAGTTTGACATTTCTAAGAATTAAAACGCGCTCACTTTATGAAATGACCTATTAATTTTTAACGCGCGTAAAACTGCGGGTGAATGCAGTGAAACCATAAAAAGTACTTTAGGGGTAGCGAACATACATGCAACTAAAGATATACAAAATTTGAGCGCACATGGGAATCACGTGGGTACATTGTTTTATTACTTACCTACTTATTTTTCGTTACTTCATTTAAAATTATATAGAAAAAAAATATAGTGGCGCAAATATTTGCTGCTATTTTAAATTTTCGTATAATATTAGAGACTGTTTATTTTTATACCTGTATTATCTCTAATCGAATTATCTTATTATTCTAATAAAGTTTTTTACGATTACTAAAACACAGTAGAGAGCTTCAAAACATTATGAAAGTTGTGGCGTTTTATGACGGTGTCAACGTTTTTACGAGTGTTGGTATTATTTGAATATTTTTTTAACAAATTCGTTCTTGTTTAATTTATTACATAGTTAATGTAAAATCTATAAAATATTTCAAAATAAATTCATGCAAAATGTTTATCATTTCTATATATATTAACTTGTTTCGGTTTAAATTGAAAATCATGCCGAACCTATTTCGACTAGTAATTTAATAAGTCAATTTTAACTAAAAGATTATTTTTATCAAACACAAATTTTGGCTTAACCCTTAAGACGGAATCACCACAGATTTGTTGCCCGAACTGTCACACGCGGCAACTAATAAACACCACGAATTTGTGATCAAATACAGATAATTGAAATCATCGTTGCATTGAGGCTTACTCTCTAACTACATAGAATTTGTATTAATATATTATTGTATTGTTTTGGCGAGGCAATTTTAATGGTGGCTTGAAGCTTGTGGAAAGAATAATAATAATTTTGGCCCTTATAGAAGGATAAGAACAGCAATATTATAAAAACATTGTCAATTTTAAGTTTTTCATTTTTTTTAGCAAATGTTTACGGAACTTACTTAGTTAATATAATACTCTTTATTGTACACCAACATTGCAGAGGAAAAATTCACAATAAGCTTTAATACTAAAAGTCAATGGGAGTCCTTATTGCTTAAAGCGATCTCTGTCAGCCAACCTTTGGATGGACAACATCTAATTGCAAAGATGGCGTTGGCGTGTGTCTACGACACGGTGTGCTTGCCATGAAGGTAATATATTAGTGGCAAGCCTAGAGGTTGCGCAAATTTGGGTTTGTGAGCCTGGCAACACCGACAGGTAGTAGGAAACTGAATCGATGTATGGCAATACCAAATAAAGTCTTCTTCTAATATCCGCATCGGTGTGTAGACATTTTCCTTGGACAACCTAATCCACGAATATACATTAAATCGCACAAATTAGCGAAGTAATAACCGAAATCAAACAGCGTGCAAAACTTGGTGCTTATCTTGAAATTAGTTCATAGGTGGTCGAAAAAAAAAACATATTTTTCTAATTTATAAACAACTAGTTTGAAATACGTAGGTAATACAAGAGCTATCATAACAAACTAAAATTTATGTAAAAAATATTCCTCTAATATGTTTTTTCTAGGATATGGCCGCGACTTAAAATTTCCGCTGGATTCTCGAAACACAAAGTACCGCAGCATTTAAAAACAAATTAAAGCTATCGTTGTAGTGCGTTGGAACAAGAACAACTATAAACCGATCCCGGGCAAATTCCCCCGGGATTACCGGGCTGAAAAGACACGCATTTTTTTACATAACAATTTCTATCGATTGGCAAAAAAACCACATTGGAATTATTTTTAATTTGGCCATTTTAAATAAATTCCACAAAAAATCCTTCGGGATCGCAGGATACAAAGTAGCACATTTCAAATATAAGAATTTGCTGTCGATCAGTGAAAACCACAGGGAACTCGGCCCAATAGTTTTTAAGTGAATCCCGAACGAACATACAAACCGACAAACAGACAAGTACCGACACCATAGCAAACCGAACTTTAAGGTGACGAACCTTTTCATACCGCGACTGTACTTATCCTTTTTCTTATACAGATGTCGTGTATTCACGTGTAACCTTGACCGATGGTCAAATTATAATAACCAACCGGCTACCAACTTCCAAAACTGACCATTTCAAATTAAAACAACCGTATAATCCATTAATGGTTTGATTGTATATTTAAACACACCCAATGGTCACATAAAACATGAAGCATAAACGGAAAATACTAAAAAACTAAATTCGATGTCAATGTAAATCAATCAGATTTTGACTAAAAACGGCAATAAAAAATCTATTTTGTACATTTTGTCATTAGCAAATGTCACTGTGTGTCGATAAGAGTTATATGTGGCAAATAAATACATATAATTTATGAGTCGTCACTTATAGCCACGAAATAGAAGGAGAAGTAAATAGAGAAGACATCCGCATTAACCGATGTAAGATTACGGGATAATTCTCTCTGTGAGTGTGGTTTGGACGAGGATTCAGTTCATCACATGTGTTTAACACATATGGTATCTTTCCTGTAGATTGTCCCCGTTTTGTCAGTGTAAATTTCCTACTTTTAGTATTTTGTAAATTTTTAATGTTCAATAATATATATGTGTAATATAGTTAGTATCTTTATATTTTTGTTGGCCACATATTCGCAAAAACGCGTATAAATCATCGATCAAAATTCAGTGGCTAAAATTGCATTTTTTATAGCTCCTGTCTTTTATAATTTTGAAATTAGCAAAAGCATTGCCAAAGGCGTTCGAACCTTACTTTTTTTTAAATTGTACAGTGTAAGTACAGTGTGTAAGAAAAGAAAAGTTCATTAACAATTTTCAAAACCGTCATGTATTGACATATTGCTTCGATTTCTAATATTGAAGACTTATCCTATCGACATTACACAAAAACCACCCAAAATCTAATACACAGAACTCAATATATAAGGTATTGAAACTAATGTCAACACAAATTAATAAATCCTACATCATTTCGCGATTATTTTTTTTTTACTTATGTCATCTCTAAATAATACAATCTCTACGAGAATCAGTTTCAAAATGTAGTCAATAAGTTAAATGTCAATAAACTTATTAACTTCACTGTTAGACAACTTATTTTTGTCACTTATTTTTTGGGGACTAAAGTCATCCGATATTGAAATTTCCAAATACGGCAGTACAATAAATTGCACACTAAAATATAAGAAATTCGCTTTGTTTAAATATTAGTATATTCTCCTTGTTATGGCCTCGGATAAAAACTAATATGCGTCTGTAGCTAAATGACACTGGATGTAGTTCATTTAATCAGAAACCTTCATTATATGAATATTCACTTCAAAATTGCATTGCGTTATCCATCGTTTATACAGGGTATTCTAATTAGTATTTTTTAATAGCTTTAATTCAGAAATATTATTTGTATATTAGAAATATTATTTAATTAATTTAGAAATATAGATGACATTACCTGTGGTGTTGCAAATGTACACCCCCCCCCCCCTGCGGGTAATATTATTTATAATTAAAAATATTTTTATTACGATGTCTTTTAAAAAGACGACAAGATGGATTAAAGTTCAAACTCATTGCAATATGTGTCCACATCCCTATTATTTGTAGAATTCAATATCAAATCATGCAGTACAGAACCCAAACATCAATGCTAACGAGGAATTGGTCACCAAATAAAAGTTCAAAGTTCAAGACAGTCAGTCACTCAAACATAACAACATAATATGTAAATGCCAAAATTGTATATAATTTGCATAAAATTGACATTTAATATAAAAGGTACTTCTTATTTTAAAATCGGTTATACCGCTGTGGTGACTGATATGTAGGTATTTTTTTATAGAGTCTAGATAGAGATAGAGTTAGCCCTGCTATTTCACTTGATTTAGTCAAAGACTATACGAACAGTTATTTATTAAGTGCTGGTAGTCGCCCGTGGTCGAAATTCGACCATAATAATTAATGTCAATGTCTATATTTCTATAATCACAGATTTCACCAAGAGTACACTGTTGTGTACAATTGAACTTTAAAAAGAGTATATATATGTGCATGTGTGTCAAATACATGGTAGTGTGTGTAATGTTTTTATTGATATAATGTATTTTTTATGCACAATTTAAAAAAAAAATAGTATTCTGCACTGCTTCTCTATATCTTACGATTTGATCCTATAAAAAAATTAATGAAAGAAAAAGAAAAGATAAAAACCATAATAACCATTTTACATACATACATAATGGAGGAGGAGAGGGCGATAGAAAAATCAAAGAAGCCTCTAGGAAATTAAATGTATTGTTACATACCAAAGACTGCACACCTGCATGTCGTAAAAACGCAGTTTATTACCTTCTATTCTTTTGTTTGCTTTGTGTTTACAATTTAAAAACATCCTATTGTTATCGTACTTATTTTATGGCTGTTATTAGTGTCAAACGAATTAATCCTTGTTTTTATTACAAGGCGTCGAAGCTTGCCAGATGTGCGGGAACGGAAACCCTTTGTCGGTATTATACCGGTTTAGTATAAAACAATGCCTTAACGGAGGGGTGGGGCAGGCAAGCGACGATTACGATACTGGCAAGACGTGTAGTACTTTCAAATAGCGATATAGTGACGGACTTCTCGTGTAATTGAATCGTGGCAGTTTATACAGTGTGAACTGGTTGCATCCAGTTTAATTTGTTTAGTAGTTAGTTTATACGTGTTTGTACAGTTCTAATAAACTCTATAGTATTGCCAGCGGCATTTATTTTAATTTGAGTCCTGTAGCTCGTAACAGGATATTTTTATTTCTTAAAGAACGAGTATATCTGTATTTGATTTTAGTATGAAATTTCAGAACCTAGCAAATGCTCCCATGAAATTAAATAGTACAAAAAAAAATGTCATGACCATCAACTGGGGGGGGGGGGGGTATATGCCATTTCAAAACGATTTCTATTTTGATACAGTGAATGTTTTGTCAAACACAATACATCTGCAAACGCAAGACGACGAATATATTGGTATTAATTTAAAAACAATGTCAGTTGCTGTTTTGTACAGCACAGCTGCACTGCACTCATTGAAAAAATTGTTAATCTGTGACGCAAGGAACAGAACGGAGTATATGAATACAGTGTTAAATGCATCTTCAGCTGAACGTCACCTACAGATAGTGCTGTCGAGGCAGACTCGCTCGCATTATCAACTCGCATCGGGGTGACGCGAGCATCGCTGTCGCAGCCACGTCTCTAAGTTTACTCGGCTCCGTTGGAAATTTCACTCCAGACTTGCTGTTTGTTGGTCTAAGTCATCGGCGGAAGCGAGTCAGAGACGAAACGCGCGAGGCGAAAGGAGCTACAGTGCATTGACGTAGATAAGTAAATACACTGAATAAGTTTCATATTGTTTTAACACTTACTTGAAGCACCTGTGAAAATTCGTTCACGTTGCAATAACGATATATTTTTAGTGGATTGCAACGGTATAAAAAATGTGACCGTAACACTATCTTTTTGGTTATACTCTATTATATTACGAAAACGACACCATTTATCGAGATATTAAGAACTCTTAGTATTGACTCGAAACATAAACTAGCTTTGTGCCAAATTTCAACTAAATCTGTTCAGTAGTATTCACGTAATACTCTAATAAAAAGACACAAAAATCTAAAATTTCCATTTTCACGTGTTCTAGTCCGAACCAGGCGTATTTTACAAACGTAACACTTTAACAATTTTCTATTTATAAATTTAAATACGAAGAAGTAATTGAAGAAGGTAATATGTTGTTGCAAATCTTCTAATATATAAAATTCTCGTGTCACAGTTTTCGTTGCCATACTCCTCCGAAACGGCTTGACCGATTCTCATGAAATTTTGTATGCATATTGGGTAGGTTTGAGAATCGGCCAACATCTATTTTTCATCCCCCTAAATGTTAGGGGTAGTCCACCCCTAAATTTTTTTTTTTAAACAAAATTTTTAATTTCTATTTTTTTATGATACAACATACAAAAATACATACAATCCTCAATTTTCACCCTTCGATACGGTTCGATAAGATAAACCCCTATTTTTTACCGGGCAGGACGACGTCTGCCGGGACAGCTAGTAAACTATAGAAATTCGTAATGCCGAATTTCGTATAGTAAATTGAAAACAGAATTGAAATTAAATAAATCAGCTTTCAAACATATTACAATATAAAATCATTTTTATTTCACTGTCCAGTATTTCTCTAATGTTTTATTTTACGTTAATAGACCCACTCAAGTATACACAAAAAAAAACATCAAAATCTGTAAAGACATTCTCAAGTTATGCACGTACATACATTTTGACAAATTATTTAAATTTCTCTAGTAAAAACGCTTTCGCTCGTCGCCCGCGCCACCGCTCTCCAGAGTCAGTCCCGTCACGTCAGGTCCCGAACTGTCTCGGCGGCGATGACAGCTCACGACTGAATTGTTCCGCGCTACTTCTGACACGCCTCTCCGTCTTAGTTTATTCTGTTTGCGCAGCGTGCACTTGATTGGCAGTTGTGCAATATCTTGTTTAGATGCAATTATGATGAAATATAAAAAAGGTACGTTTTTGCACTGCTCGCTGAGATCAAGAACGCCAACCAAGGGAGTCATCCAGCCTCCATGCATTTTTAACCGTGCAGGAACGGAGAAAGTATACAATTACCTGCGGCCGGGCGGCCTGTCGTAAGAGGTGGCAAAACAACCCACAGCCAACATTTTCCCGTCTGGATGGCTACCACTCATGGTCTAGAGTACGCAGCCATAACAACCTTGGGTTGTGTTCCGGCATTAGAGACCAGGTTCCAATCTCCCTTTAGAGAGCAGCAGCGTATCTGTAGGAGGTTTGCTGTTGCAAATGTCAATAGGCGATGGTTAACCCTGTCCATCAGGTGGACCGTCTGCGTATCTGCTCAACTCGAGCTGTATAAAAAATGGGCTAATTTTAAAAGGGCCGACCACCTAAATTAAACTCATTATTATAATAAAATTAGAAGCTAAACACTTTTTATTACAAGACTAAAGTTCTAAGTCAAGTCAGTGAGATAAAATTCAAAGTCAGAACATCTATTTTATAAACTATTAATTTTAGGAGTTACATACATACATACCTACCACATCGCTGCTATAGGGAAGCGTGAGTGAAAAGAACAATATTGACAAAATATATTTTACTGTATTACGAATAAAGTTAATGGATACATCGTTAATCGCAATTAACTATGAATGAAATCAGCTAATCTCTCTTAAAAACATGATTCATATTATGATCATATCTCTTGAATAATTAATTATAATTAATATTTATACATTTTTTGAATACCCGTCTTTTGGGGAAAAATCGAGGCCCAACTATATTTAGCCAGAAACATACTATTAGGTCTTTATAAAAACTAATAAAGTGCCTAATATACATATTATTTAAGCAGTTGAAAATTTTCAGACAGTTACAAAAAAAACGTGTGCCTCTCGATACGTTCGACACAAGTGATAACTTGCGTGAGAGAAAGGGAAGCCAGACAGAGTGGCGCGTTACGTAACGAAGCGGTTTGCCCTCCCATAAGAAGTTATCACTTCAAAAACACAACTATGACTACAAACTCAAGCATCCTCTCCGTATTGAGCATCTAATGGCAACTGGTTCGAATTGGAAAACCAAGAACCGTGCAAGTGGAAGTGCTGAGCATTTTTTATCTGTCCGTACGCTATGCAATCGCTCCGTCTTACGTCTCCGTCTGCCTGCAGTGGCAATATCAATCCATCTGGCGGGCGGGGCGCAGTGACAACATTGCCAGTAGCGAAAAACTAAATATCCTTTTCAAATTAAAATTTAGGGTACTCATTACTATTAATAATAAACTAAGGGCTGATTTGTTAATCACCAAATAAAAGTTATCAGTCGAAAAAATCATAACCTAAGTAAATTCAAAACTGAGAGCTTTTAACCGCCTTATTCATGCAAATTAGATTTTAATTTTGTCCATATTATACTTTAGAAAGAGAGAGAGAGCTAACACTTTATTAAACACGAACTTATAAAATTACAAAATTATTCTAGGCGATGTACAATAAGCGGCCTTATTGGTCAAAGCAATCACTTCTAGCTTAATCATATAAATTTATATCAAGCGACATATATAGGAAAAAGGCTATAAATACATAAAGACTTAAAGTAATTTTAGAAATAAACATATAAATACAAACGTTTATACACAGTCATATATGTATATACATGCATGTGACTATGTATATATACAGCTCATCAATAATTTATTACACCTTAATAAATGATCAGGGAACGAGAATGCGTTCCCTGATCATTTATATTGTTTTCTTAATATTGCATAAATTAACCATATGTGATTCAAATACCAATAAAAAATCGTTTACAAACTTGTTTATTGCTTGAGTTCAGTAGACAGGCAGCCGGCCCGCTTGGTGGAAAGTGGTTGCCATCGCTTATATACATTTGCAACATCAAAGCTGCTACACATGCGTTGCTGCTCTCCTAAGAGAGACTGAAACCTGGCCACTAATTCCGTAACACAACTCAAGGTTGTTATGGCGGCATGCTCTAGACCAGAAAAGCAACAATAAATGCGATAACCGACGCCTATAAATCTTGGAATTAGTGGAAATTTCATAAACTTGCAACCCTGAGCGAGAAGTGCTTTGAAGGGGGAAGGTGTCACGTCACTGTCTTAAATGACTGTCACGGGTGCACTCGGGCGGCGTTCTGCCGCTGAAGAACGGTGGACGGACAGCTTTACAATGGCAGCCCCGCTTTGATATTGCCTCGTTATTTGTTATTTCGCGTTTGGTACTGTATTTATCGCCCGTGGAGGCGCAGCCTTATACTGCAAATGTTTCTAAGTTAACGTCGTATTAAAAAATCATACATAAATAAATAATAATAAATACACACATGTCACTGAGCTAATCAAGTTACGCCTGTATTACGTATCATAATACAAAATGAACACCCAGACTGTACAAAAGTGTACGGAATATACACCTGTTTTTTTTTTGGTATGTGAGTGGAATATGATATGCATTGGTTATCGTATTAAATCTTAGATTAATTAGGCAAATAGTGTGGCAAAAGTGAAAAAAACAATTGATTACAAAATTGTATCAAGACAAGAAATAAAAAACAAGACATTTTATTCTAAGTTTTAAATTTTTTATTTTTTTTTATTTATTAATTTATTCATGACCATAGAATCAAAGTCTTTCAGTCGGAAACATGTTAATTAATAGGTCTTCGTATAGTAACGCAGTTGTATTGCAGTCTACAACCGACGCCATTCAATGGAGTTCTTGTGAAAACTCGAAAGATCACATCTGACTATACAGTTCACATTTCTCACAAAAACACATAATTTCTACTCAAAAACTATCAATATCCTGCAACTATTGTTCATTTTAGAGTAATTATACACATTTTTAGAAAATAAAACTGCACAGCAGAACGTCTCCTTTCAGTTCCCGCCAAAAAAACCTCTAAGTTTAAATGACTGTCGGTGTTGCCAACACAGACCATAATAAACAACGAAAATACTGCCGACTATTATTATGGCATTGATAAATATATCTGAAAATTGTAACAAAAAATATATTCTTTTTTTACATATTATGTAACTTACAAATTACGTATAATATAGTCAATTTGACTTACTTTATTTAGCCTACTTATGACGTCATGAGTACCCCTTATACAAAACCAATGAGGTTGCGAATTCTATAATTAAAAAAAGTATCTAGTTGCTTTAATAGTCCGCTAACCTTTTAACAGATTCCTTGTCACTTTTAAATAAAGAACATCCCACAAATGTGAGACCTGTAGTTGAAAAGTAGGGATAGTCGTAACGAGACGGTCGGACAGCGTGATGGCGAGTGGAGACTGACGTGACGCGACCCCCAACCCCCCAGGTGGGAGGCTGACCCCCCTCCCGCTAATAAGGTGGTACGGGGGGTCGCCAAGCGCCCAACGTCTTTCACATGTGTACTTTAAAGGAAATAAAAGTTAATAATGCTTGTGGATTTTTGAATGTGTTTTGTTGTGAAGTTGCAATCTTGCCACTGTACTCACAGTCAATAATGGTCCATTATCAATGACAATGAAATTGCTTGGTTCAATGAATGGAATCCGAATTGAAGAGTTTTTATTCAAAATAAGTTATAGGGCCGCAAGCGGCCATAAATGAGTGAAATAATACAATGGGCTGTTCTCTCGAAACGTATGCTAATAAATAAGCAAACAAAAGAAGAAAATCATGAAATAATTACAATTAGTACAAATGCCAACGGGTAATAAATGTGCTTCTACAAATCTATAAATGGAATTTGTCGTTGTCGGCGCCTAGGTTGTAACAATGTTATTGAAATCAAGATACTTTAACCCTTCAAATTCACAAATGATCGAATACCCTCATCACCAATAAAAAACTAAATGGACATTCTTTCGCGCAATAAAAATGACATAAATTAATAGCCGAAGTTCCTAACGAGGAGACATAAAAAAACAACATCCCTCTCTTACAGTCCATAAAAACGCGACAAAGACACATGTCCCCCCTTATTATCTTCAATTAAGAGGGCCAGATAATGTTCCGTGACATACGTACGACATGTCCACATTATTGAGACCTTTCGCCCCTTTCACCTGCAACCTTCACATATGTCTCGTTAAACCGGTGCTACTATCCAGTTATTAATGACCTCTTACTTCGATTTACATGTATTGGAATGGAGATCTTTTAATAATGGTATATGTAGGGTAAATTTTGATAGTTAATCTAACATGAACTTTGTGCAGGTTGGTTAAGGTCGAATTTTGTATAGGATAGAGTGATGGACGCTTGAGTGATGTACGAATGACGGTGATGGATGACGTACCGTTATATGTTATTAGTGGATTCCGTACGTACGTGCAATCACAGCGAATAATGAGTGGCTATAGATTTAATCATGTGTCGAGAGTGTAAGGTTTGCTGTTTTTGCAAAGGATAGATGGGTGGTGTTTCTAGGTTTAGTTTTCGGAATAAAGAAAATTATATAACCCTCAGTGAGAGTAAGTATTAGTGCTAGGTAAGACATGATTATAAAATGAGTTTTTAAGAGTAACATGAGATTATTGCAGAGAGAGGACGTCGGTGTCATTAGAATGTAGCAGCGAGATGTAGAGGTTAAATAATTCAGATGGCAGAGAGTATTATTCGCTGTCGAGTGCTGATGTGAACTAATTTTTGTTAGAAACGGTAAGCTTAATTACAAATATTAACAAGTCATACAGCTAGTATAATGTGTGAGCGGGACGAGTGATGTGCGAGCGAGATAGAGCAACTATTAATATGTGCACTTTTTTTTTTTTTTTGAGGCGGGGAAAAATGACTAACCGATTTACGCACTCTCTGGGCCGTCACTAGGAAACGGCACGAATCCACGGGGGGCGATAACGCTAGCAATTGTATGCTCTACTTGCGCTTCGTCCGCTATGGATTACACAGAGGAGTGTGGAGACTCCGAGCGATGCCGCACGGGCGAGCAACCTCAATACCCACTAAAAAACCCCTCCTCCCTTCGCGGCCCTGCGCTTTGATGTGAAGGAAAGACTGAGATGTAGAACATAGTTACTCAGCAGTCGATCCAGCGCATAAAGTGCTGAAGTGTGCCCCGGGAGAACACACTCCACTACGAAACGGGGGTAGTTGTTAAGTCCCTTGCTTTAACCTAGTAGCTAAGGGCCCCCATCGTTCCGGATCCTACCTCAGGGAGGGAAGTAATGCGCGTACCTGCCTCTCCGGGTGCCGGCTGAAGGCCGGCGACCTCGAGAAGAGACCGTAGCACGCGCCCTAGGACTTCGCTCCCTATCCCTTTCTGCGGCCTCTTTCAGAGACATAACTGCCTCACAAAAAGAAACCGCAGTATCCCAGCGGTCGTCGCTCTGCAACATGGCCGTTACCAAATCGCCGAGCGATGCGACGGCTCCTAACTTTGTCTCGAGCTCGAAACGCTGCGGCGCCCAGGCAGCGCACTCGACAAGCGTATGAAACGCCGTATCGGGTGCGCCACACTGTCGGCAATCCGGAGAAGGCAAGCAGCCCACAATGCGAAACAGATACTGATCGAAACAACCGTGTCCGGTCAGTATCTGCGTCGTCCTGAAGGTGAGGGTGCCGCTAGTGCGGTTAACCCATTCCTCCAGTTGTGGTCTGATTGCGTCCACCGTAAAGCCGCCGGCCGCAGGGTGTTCGAGGTCACGAGACCAGTCGACGAGGCAGGAAGCGGTTTCCCGCTTCCTGACCGTCTCTATCTCGACTTGACAGAAGGTCAGTCCTCTAGCTAGGGCATCCTGCTGGGTACGACGAACCCTGGACAGGACGTCTGCCTGGAGAGGCCAGGGCAGCTCGCCTGCCAAGAGTGTCGCCGCCGTCCAAGACACTGTACGATACCCACGTATGGTTCTCACGGCCAGAACCCGCTGCGCCCGGTGCAGCAGGGTTCGATTGTGGCGGTGAAACGACTCGAACCAGACGGGGATTAATATGTGCACTACCGCGACTCCTGCCAGTACTTCGTTGTCCACTGCGATAACTAGACGTATGCAGCTCCCATAACATTTTGTATTGATGTACAACTTCAAATGAGGCGCGCCTAACTGTACACCGTTGACGTTGCGCAGGTGTGTCATTAAACTTACTAGCTTGTACCGTTTGCTGTATAAAATTACTGAGTTTATGTAAATAACATTTCAGAGGAAGGCATATCATACATGCTGCCCAATGGGGGCTGCAATACAATTAAAATGAGCGTTGACTAAAACTTATAGGTTTTTATATATCGTGCACGAAGCCACAGGCTAAAGCTAGTATATACATATATAAAACTTCCTTGAAATATTATCTAACTGATGTTAAAAACCGCTTAAAAATCAATCTGTTGTGTAGTTTAAGAGAAGATAGCGGATATAAAGACAGACATACACGGATAGCAACTTTATGTACTATGTAAAGATATTGAGACGAGAAACAATAATCACTCATTAAGGATAATTATTCATTATACGTCTCTGAGTAGGCCGGACGAGTTACCAATCACAACAGAAGACTGTCATGTAACTGATTAAACTAGTAAAAAACCCCGTATCCGCCCTTTAACGATTTCAAACATTTGATTTATTGCAATCCCCTTATATTAACAAGCACGTTTTAAATTACAAAATATCATTATAGATAAGTTATTACGGTCTGTCTGTATACGATTTATGGGTCTATTTGGACCACACCCAGTTTTATGTGAATCATTTTTTTGAGTCACTTTGATGTTTTGAAATGTGCATTGTATTCAATCTTCTAGCAGATACATTTTTCTGACGTTGCTTGGCTTGTATTTTCCTATAATCACTATAATACATACGTGTGTCTACACATGTGTAACTATACTAATATTATAACGATGAAAGATTTGTGTTTTCGTATGTTTGTGACGAATAAACTGAAACATTACTGGACTATAGTTGTATTTAGTTACTAGCCTCTGCCCGCGACCTCGTCCGCGTGGAAAGTTTTTTCCCACTATCCCACGGGAACTCTTTAATATTTCGGGATCAAAAGCATCCTGTATGACAAGAGATATAAGCAACCACTATACAACATTTCATTTAAATCGGAGATTAGCCCGTATAAACAAACAGAAAACAAAAAATTTGAAAAAGCATCTAAATTAGTTAGTTCTATTTTACTTCACTCAGTTTTTAGCATTTCTTTTCATTGTTCAGAAATTCGACCTCTTTTATAATATTTATCTATAGTTATATTTAGCTAAGTTATGTTTAACTATAGTTATATTTAACTACAGTTACCTATCTAAACACATAAAAATGCTGTCAGCTTGTAACTTTCACCACCACCCATCGACAATGATACCATGATCTCACTTAAAAGTCCCGCATTCATTCCAATGCTAATTTTATTACTTGGAAAACATATAAACTAACTAGTAATAGCGCCCGGTAGTGATTGATATCTTAATAGCCATGCCGTCCGTCTGTTTGTTTATAATTTAATGACTGTATATCGGGAATCTTAAAGGAGCTTCACATATAAATCTTGCTTTATATTTAACCTGCTTTAATAAAAGTTGGTATTTTTTTGTTATTCAAATATATGTAGAATATAATGCCTATATAACGACACTGAAGGGACTTTTGCAGGCGTTATAGAGAGTTGTCGTGAAATGGAGAGAAGTCTGTTATTTTTCTCTGACTGTCTTTGTTGCACCAGTAACTTGTTGTATTTTTATATTTTATTCATATCTTGCGATATTGAGGCATCTTAATGATAAAGAGAGTACTTAGAAATTTTGGTATTTCGGAATTTCTTAAACATTTCAGTATGCATGATGACGACTGTTCGGTCCTTGCCTAGTGAAGTAGGTAGAATATCGCTCCATGAATTTTGCTGTCTACCCTCTTTCTGTGTAAGGTGACGGCCAATGCACACCGGGGTAGGGTCAGCCATTTTGGACCACTTCGAGTCAACGTTTGACAAGTACAACATCGCGCCTTGCTGATATTTTACTAAACTTAGCATCTTGGTGTGATTACTGGCCGTGCCAAGAACATTTAATCTCCGTAAAACTTTGTACAAGTGTTAGCTCCAAAGTGCAACATAGTGCCGTGTGCTGTTCCTGTGTGCATGAAACCTGAACCGAGCCAGGAGAGGGCGGATCTCAAGGTTGGTGGAGCTTCTGCTTTAGTACAAGGATTTTGGTCATATCTCTATCATACAGACCATAACAATTGAATCAGCTTACTATCCGTGGGCTACGCGCCCCGCAACGACAGTCGAGTTTATTACGGGCTAAGATAGTAAAGCGATAAAATATCGTAAACGGATGCACAGTTGTTACTAATTTTGGCAACATAAAAAGGTACCTTCTATTACTTAGTTACTGTCGTTATAAAGAGTGGGTGTAATGTCATATAGAGTATATCATTGTATGGAAGACAAGCTCAACCAACCAAGTGATTTTGACACTTAGGGAGTTTCTCGTTAAATCGAGTGACGTTACATGGAGTTTATACTGTATATATAAAAATATCTAGTCTACCTAGTACTGTATGAGAAAATGAATGTTCATAAAAACTCATAATCACACTACTTGCATATTTTTCATTTAATTCCAATCAAAGAAGTCAGCTGTTTCATTGCGCCTGGTGGGAAACTAATTTCACCATTTGATTTAAGTGTTTGTGTACTGTATAGGTTGGTTTTGGGAGCAGAAGGAACTCACCGTATGCTGCTGCTTCACTTCTTCAGCAGCAGATCCGACGTGTTTTTAATTAATTTATGTATTTATATTGTCACTTCGCGAGACGTGCCCACAGTCTTTAAAATAGGAGCGGTCATTTGTAAAGGCGATGAAATATAAACGTGTGGTGCGAACGACGTACTGAGACGAAACGGGGGGTTACGGCTATTCTCTTTTCAAAATTGGTGAAATATTTATTCACTTTGATGCGACGAGAATAGGTTTAGTGGAATGGCAGGAATAAAAAAAACAATGCGATAATTAATTATCAGCCTCTTTTCATGCTGACTGTACTCGCAAGTCTTAAATAGTGATCAAATGCTTATTCAGTGTATCGAATTGTACAAGACAATGCACTACAAAGGATCATTCCGCTTCGGACCAATCGCCTTGAGTGAAATCTGCCATAAACGGATCTAGAGTAGACCTCTTTATGCCAAAGATTACTGTCGCAGAGGCGTCTAACGATACCTGTTTAGGTACAATATCTTTATCGCTCAAATTGCATTTCGTAGCGTCGACTAACAGGATTCAAAGATATTTTTGGCGATCTGAATAAAAATTTAAAAAACAATGAACAAATTTATGAATAAATTTCTTAATGAATTCATTGGCAGATGGACTTTTTAAAATGCTAAAATTTTAAATAATTACGCATTCACGTTTGAACGAACTAAGCTTCACCAGTGTATAGGTTATACTTTCGCCGAACTAGATAGTAATGTAGATTGTTCAAATCTCAATATATATATATATATATATATATATATATATATATATATATATATATATATATATATATATATATATATATGTGTGTGTGTAAGAATAAGCCTAAATGGCGCTCTGTTGTTCATGCCTACCCCGCAAGGGACCTGGCGTGAAGTTATGTATGTATGTATATATATATATATATATATATGTTTCAATTAAAACACTTTATTGTTCACCATGTCTCAAAACTAGGTACAGTATATGCTGAACAAAGGGCGGCCTTATCGCTTAAAGCAATCTCTTCCAGGCAACCCCCTAAATTAAAGAAAATAATAAGACAACAGTAGCGGTGAAGACAAAAAATAATATGAAACAATCCAAGAATAAATGAAAAATAAATAATAGTATACTTTATATAATATACAAAAATAGGGTACATCACTATAGGTAGAATCGACAGCATGTTTTTGACTTGTGAGGACCAAAGATATTTAGTAAACATTAGTTTAAAAGATATATATATACCGAAAATGGAATTATCACTGATCAGCTCATTATACAGACGACGCATTTTGCTCATTGAGTTGTAATAAAATGTATAATTTTTAAAGGCTCGTAAGGCAAAAGGTGATGGATTACGTGTTCTGTAATTCGTGTTTATATTACGGAAATTGTATATTAACACGCGAAGATTAAATATTTAAAATACATTTAGAACAGACTAAACTCATTAAAGAAACAGTTCAATTTTTAAATGAATTCTTTATTCAAAATGATCCGTTACATTTGTATAAATTTCATTTCCACTAAACAAACTGTATCCAATAACGACTTGAAAACCGGGACAAGCATCAAAATTTAAAACGGCTCTCACAGAAATTGGGGATAAGAGTGCCCATTAGCTGTAACTTACTTACGACAATTTCCTATTCTACCTTTCCGAGCAACCAATCGGGCTGAGTGAACACCGCTATAAAATAATACTGTTCCCAACAACAGTATCGGGCTAGGTACGGTTTCATTTGTGTAAGTTGTCAACATGTCAGATTGCAATATACAAAAACCAACACCCGGAGCATTGTCTAAGTTTTCGCGATTAGTATACATAATAAAATTACTTTTTAACGGTTTTAAGCGCGGTAATTAAGTAACTTTTAATATTTCGACGTTTTGGCCACGTTTAGCCGTGATCATGGAAGACAAAGATTTAAGTGTCAATGAGTATTGTTAAAGTTTTATTTAGCCTACCGCCAACTTGTTAATTTTGATTATTTAGTTTTAATTTTGTTTATGGTCATTATTTATTTTATAGAAGCCTAATCTTATTTAACACCGCTTCGCAACATACATCTAATATATAAAATTCTCGTGTCACAGTTTTCGTTGCCATACTCCTCCGAAACGGCTTGACCGATTTTGATGAAATTTTTTGTACTTATCCGGTATCTATGAGAATCGGCCAACATCTATATTTCATCCCCCTAAATGTTAGGGGTAGTCCACCCCTAATTTTTTTTATTTTATTTTTTAGACAACATTTTTAATTTCTATTTTTTTATGATACAGCATTAAAAGATACATACAACCCTAAATTTTCAACCCTCTACGATCAACCCCTATTTTTTACCGGGCAGGACGACGTCTGCCGGGACAGCTAGTATCTATAATAATTTTAAATAATATTAAAATTTAATTTATTAATTTTAATTTAATTTTTAAAAAAAATGTGTGTAGAAGTGAAACAAAGTATGACAAGGGGTGGAAGGATTCTACATTTCATGACGTCACACTTCATATATTATATTTTTATAACACATTTAAGCTTTAAAACACGATATTTGAAGTATTAACGAAAACTTCAAACATTTTCTACTCTGTATCTGTATGAGAATAGCGTTTAAATTATTAAATATAATGTAAAATTCTATTTCATTTTCTCCCAGGTTTAGTCCTATAGATTTATGTGTTTATCTCTTTTTAATGTCGCTTTTTCTTTTCGTCGAGATTCAAATCACGCTTCTAAAGAAGTTTGACTTCAGAAAGGAACAATAAAAATAAAATAAATTACCGCGCTTAAAACCCGCTAAAACGTAGTTTTATTAAACATGTTAGTCATGTTAGTAGTGAAAGATGACTGTCAGGCGAGAGGCTTACGTTTGAATGCGAAGAAAACAAAGGTGATGGTGTTTGAAAGAGAAACAACCAGAACGAATGCAAGGATAATGGTCGATGATGTTATGCTGGAACAAGTGAATGAGTTTGTATATCTTGGATGTGCTTTTAGCAGGGATGGAAGGTACACCGCTGATATAGAAAGAAGAGTGAATTTGGGGAATAGTGTGAATGGAGCGTTAGGTAAACTTCTAGGCGCTAAGAACCTCAGCCAGAAGGCCCAGCTTGCCATACACAACGCGGTGCTGGTACCTACGCTCACGTATGGAAGCGAGAGTTGGGTATGGAATAGAGAGCACGAAAGTAGAGTAAACGCGGTCGAGATGCGAGCACTGCGCAAAATCTGCGTAGTGACGCTCGCGGACCGCGTTCGTAATACCGAAGTAAGAAAGAGAGTTGGTCTGAAAGAGAGTATCGGGGTGAAGGTAAAGAAAGGAATGCTCCGGTGGTTCGGGCATGTGGAAAGAATGTATGATGAAAGAATGACTAAACAGATATACAATGCAAAAGTGGATGGATGCAGAAGTCGCGGAAGGCCACGACACACCTTCCATGATCAAATTGATCGTGTACTAGCAGAAGGTGATGTCAGGAGCCTTAAGAACAGACGAGCGTGCATGACAAGAACTATGAATGTCAAAGAAGCATGTGAGGTGTGTAAGAATAAGCCTAAATGGCGCTCTGTTGTTCGTGCCTACCCCGCAAGGGACCTGGCGTGAAGTTATGTATGTATGTATGTATGTTAGTCGTTACAGTACCTACTTCAAAACTGTACAAAGACCATTGTTATCATATTTCATCATATCATATTTTACTATATGTATTCTTCGTATTTAAAAAATCCGAACTGAATAAGTTTGAAATACAGTTGGTTTGTTTGTTTTGCTTGAGGCCTTCATACAATCCGATTATAATAAAATTTGATTTTCAAATGCTTCAAATAACAGAAACGCACATATGACGATTTCATCTTGAAAATACAAAATATTCCGCAAGACATTATGGAAAACTCTAATAGTAGAGACTAACTTTTTTTTATTGACTAGGTTCGTGTTTGACCGACATTGCGCTTGATGTCAAGTGGAATGCAGTCTAAAAAGCACGCTTACCTATATGATGCATGAGATGGACAGATAGATCAGGAAAAAGAGACGATGGTAAAGAGTTCCACTCTTCAGCGGTACGTATGATAAGTGGAAGCATAGCGTTTCGTCCGCTTTGTTGGTATTTCCACCATATATCGGTGGCGTGAGCTAATGAGCATGCTTGCTAGCTATGGTGAACCCGCAGCCCACCTCTCAAGACTCCTTAGCTACTATAACACATGTGGCCCCTCGCCAATTTGAAGGGCAATTTTCGGAGCCCACGAGAGAGTGGCGAGTCACCGTCTGCCCATTTTATCCATGTTCCCCGAACATTGCGACGGGTACATCCCTATTTCCACTAGCAGTTCATCCCAATAGCCTGGTACCTTTTTAAATTGTGTGTATGTATGTATGTATATGTATGCAAGCATACGTGTATATGTGTGTGTGTACAAGTAAGCATATTCTAGATCCATAGTTTCCTCTTTCATGACCCAAGAAGGAGGTAAACATGTTTATAAAAATAAATACTCCTAAACTAACCGAGGCTTGTCCTTGGGTGCATTTTTATATGCTGTAGGCAAGGATAATCGCCAGTCATTGTAACACTACATTTGCATTAAATTTGTCAAGGATCCTCTATATGATAGCCTTCCCATGGCCCCGCGTAAGTCCTCCACAGGTCCGGACCCTGACACTTTTAAGTCTCCTGGTCTTGAAGGACATATTAATAAATGAAAAATAATAAATCCATTTTTATAGTCCCTGGTCTTCAAGGATAAAATGTTATTTTTAACATAACATTTCTGACAGCCATGCAGCCAAGCATAAAAGATATGCCGCCTCTGATTCTAATATCTAAATCTACTCTATGTCATTTGAACGATTTACATTCTATTGTGTGTGACTGTTTACGTATTGTTTCAACGGGGTTAATGACATTCGTTGTGGAACATTTTATGAACAGCAAGGTGTATTATTTATATTGAACTTGGTAGGACATAGAGTAATTAACACACAGAGCCATCATTGAATAAAATGTACTCAACAATTATGCCGGAAAAATATACTATAATATACATGAGACCTCGATCAGCCATTACTAGTTACATTAGCTAATTATGAATAAGATACGGGAAGCTAATAATAATATTAATAATCTGTATTCTATGGCATTTTTGGGGCCCATGCAGAGAGTGGTGAGTCACCGTCTACCCATTTTTGCATGTTCCCCGAACATTGCGACGTACAGACGTCATAGTCCCCATACTTCCAGACCACTAGTACCACTAGCAGTGCACTTTCAATAGCTTGGTACTTTTTGTTCTCATCCCCACAATAGTCCTACACTGGCCAGGGCTTGTCCTTGGCTGCATTATTATATGGTGTAGACGGCGATAATCGTCACTCAGTTTCACGTCACGTTTACATTAAATTTGTCTTTCTATGGCCCCACGCAAGCCCTCCAAAAGTGCAGGCCATTTCATGTAGGTACCACTATTGAAAATTCAGCGATCAAATTAGCATGTATATTGCGTTCATTACATTTATTAAGGATAGACGAATAAGAAAAACATCTGGATTAAATTCGAATGAAACTTATCAAGATTTTGGGATGACAGAAATAGGTAGTTTATCTATATACTATTCTTAATGTCTTACTTTAAAATTCAGGCCTCAGTCACACTCGGTCTGCTGCCATGCCAAAAATTTGCTCTCCGTATCTTGTAACTCAACAAACCTACTTTTATATATTTTACTACAACACCCCTAACCACCCTTACAGTCCGGAGCTCATGCTTACAAACTGTCACATTACCGGCCATCCTTGCTATGGCGGAACAAACTTATCTACCCTTTGCTCAGCGAAAATAATCTTTATTTCAAAGGTGTACAGTCTAATCGAAAGCATTCGTTAACTTTGTGCAAATTGTATTCAGAGTTGCGAACTCGTGAACTAGACTCTATTGTAAGGAGATTAAGATCGTTACTCTGTCGTCCGTTGTTTAGTATGATAATGATAATTTTAGCCAAATGCTTTAAGGAAATGAGCGGAATGTGCTCGCTGTAGAAATGTTTACTATTTTTGCATTTCGCTATGTTTTTGTTTTGGCAAAGTAAATACTAGGGACCCATCCTTGGCCTCGTTGGTAAATTAGTTAGATGAAAGGTTAGGTTGGTAAGCTAATAATGAATCCTCTGTACATATATATTATACATGCTCTTTGATTAACAGCTACTAAATTCTATTGCAGACTACACGTCATTCTTTATTGCCAAAAACCGGCAAATAGGTATGTCGCTCACCAGATGGAAAGAAGTTACATGCTTATGGATGTGTGCAACACACACACTACGGGATGAAATTTACATGACTGAAAGAATACTACAAGATGGATGGGTACAATTGTAAAAGTAGACCAAAGAGATGAATGGATTTTGTGAAGGATAATATGATGATTTGTGGTGTGACAAAAGATGTATGTCAGAACAGAGGAGTGTGGAATGAAAAGACATATTGTGCCGACCGCATATAATGAGGAGTTTTTTTTATTTTTTATTGCAGGAGTTCAGCAGATAGGCAGACGGTTCACTTGATGGAAAGCGGTCACCATCGCCTATGGACATTTGCAATACCAAAGGTGCTACAAAAGCGCTTGCTGCTCTCTTGAAGGAGACTGGAAGCTTGTCATTAATGCCGGAACACAACTCAAGGATGTTTTGGCGACATACTTCATACCAGGGGTGGTACCCATCCAGTCGGGCAAATGCCCTACCACCTGGCTGTGGATTGTTTTGTCGCCTCTTACGACAGGCCGCCTGGCCGCAGGAAATTGTATTTTTTCGCCGTTCCTGCACGGATAAAAGGTGAAAGAAAAAAGAGGAGTGTATGCAACACTAGAAGCGTTGTCGATCTGAAAGACTTTTCATGACGCCATTCTTAACTGACTTATGTTGTAGTATGGAAGGAAAACCTTGCGTATTTCCTCCAAGTCATTATTGTACGCGGAATAAATGTACTAGAGAACCGCTGTGTAGTTAAATTTGATAGCTCAAGGAAATGAGGGTTCGAGTTGCGGGAACCTATTCTATGTTTGCTGCGGTCTGAGTGTTGCTAAGACCGGCGTCACTTTCATTCATTTTATTACACGAACTTAGTTGGTTTATTTTCTATCAACTATTTATTTCTTCATTATAACAGGGTCTAACTAAGTTTCTATAGAAGATTTATGCGAAGATTTCACGGTCTTTTCCTTATACTTTACCCAATATTAACATGATACAATGCGGCCCTTTGTATTTAAAAAAAGTCCTCCTCTTGGTAGAGCCAAGCTGAAATCATTGCCTTCAACGCGGCTCTTAGGACATACTCCATCGGTGTGATACCCCGCTCTCACAGAATGCGGCACGAAACGGTTAACTTACAGTTAATCGTTTTTCGTGCGATGAGTGAGAAACTCTGTAGCCCACTCCTCCCTCCTCCTACCCCACCCCCTCTATTCCTCTATCGTATCCTAAATGCTTGCAAAACGTTGCCTTCGCCTCTATAAACGATGACCACATAGCCGAGCCACCTGTCTGTTTGAAAATGAATTCGTAATGAATATGTCAAAGTACCCTCAATCCGATGCGATTATGAAGTGGGTGGCACAGTTGGGATGGAGGAGCTCAAAGGAGGTTACAAAATATAAGAGCACTAACAAAAATCGTTCGATTTTTAATTAGCAGCCTCGGGCTGGGTGGCACGTGACGCGAATTCAACGCCAATTCATTTTGTTAAGGAGGTACTCTATTTCTACGTTAAAAGCCGGTTCGAAAAGAAGATTCTTTTATTGAAAGAAACGTCCAACGCTGTCTAGCTAAATTAAAGCAAAACTCAAAATTATTAGGTAAGTTACATGCTTTACCAACAACAGCTAGTTATGAGATTGAGGCAATAAATGATGATACTAATAATTTAAAAAATACATAATGGCACGAATAACAACTCACAATACAACCCACAGCTAGCCTCGGTCTTCCTGTCTGGACGCTTACCACTCGTGGTCTACAGTATGCCGCCAACCTTGAGTTGCGTTCCGGCAATAATGGCCAGGTTCTAGTTACGAGGCCGGCAGCACATTAGTATTATTAGTGGTAGTAACTTTGGTGACGCGTCCATGTGCGATGGTAACGACTCTCCATCATGTCGGTAATCAGCCTGTGCAATATAAAACTCTTCCTAATATTGCAAACTAAAGTACATATAATTTGATTATTTTAGTAAATAAGATTAAGCTCTCATAGAGTTAATGAAATGATAACCATAATCAAAAATAAAATCGAAATAATTAAAATGAACTTGTTTGCGGTAGGCTAAATAAAAGTGTTACTCATTAACACTTGACATCTTTGTCTTTCGTAATCACGTCTACTGAAAAGTGGCCGAAACGTCGGCATAAAAATCGAATAAAATAATGCGCTTATTTCCGCTGTTAATTAAAATATATAGTCACCGTTTTCTGGGGCGTTAACTATCCGGACAAATGTATCTCGTCCCTAACAAAGTGCGACATCGTCGGACGTCGCATTAGCCGAAGACAGTAATAAAGTTAACTCGCGTACGATTTGGCTGAGCAATTAGTGATTGCGCCTAATCAGTACCCCCAGACTTTTTATCGATAATCGGGTTAAGCAGGGGTCATCATTAGCGATTTGCGCTTTATACGTCTGCTATCGATTTTATTCGATTACAGCGAAACGTGGAGGAAGAGTCAATAATGTGTTTTTTTTAATGCACTGCGACGTTGGATAATGGCCAGCGAGACAGTGTTTACGAGAAGCTCTCTTGGGCTTCTAGCAGAAGACAAACAGGAACGCGGCAATGTATAGTAAAACTAGCAATGGAACGACACAGTACAGCAGCATTCAGAGGAAGCTTCCGGTGTGCAGCGTCAAGATGTTGGAACAATATCCCTCCACCTATTAGAAATATCATTATCATTTTTTAATTTTTTTTTATAATATGGTTAATTTATAAATAGATATATGTTATTTGTTTCGTCATGGTTTATGGTTCCATACGGAAGAACAACGCTAGTCCTTGTTGACTAGCATTATGCTGAGGCTGAGTCCAATTTAGGACTTATTTTGTTTCTTTCTCTATTTATATTAACTTAGTTCTTTTTTTTCTAAATAAAATATTTTCTTTCTTTTCTTCTTCTTTCTATAAACGCACTGAGGTTTCAGAGTGTGGCCAGTGTTTGTTTTATAAATGCACTGTGTTGTCCGAGAGTGGCCAGTGAGTCTGTGTTTATAAATGCACTGTGTTGTCCGAGAGTGGCCAGTGAGTCTGTGTTTATAAATGCACTGTGTTGTCCGAGAGTGGCCAGGAGTCTGTGTTTATAAATGCACTGTGTTGTCCGAGAGTGGACAGGGAGTCTGTGTTTATAAATGCACTGTGTTGTCGGAGTGTGGCCAGTGAGTCTGTGTTTGTAAATGGACTGAGATGTCAGAGTGTAGCCAGAGATTTTTGTCACAAGCTATAATATAGTTGTAAGCTAGCTTGTCACAAAAGAAGCGATACAAAAGTATCATGTAGTTTTATTAATACAAAAGTTTATAATCGCATTTTTCAGAATATAATTATAGCCGACCCAGCAAACTTCATCCTGGACTAAAAAAATTATTAAAACTGGATTGCAACGCCATCTACCAGGTCCAATTGTGAATCTGAACCATCCCGGGACCCCCTTGAACACAATTTTTATCAAAATCAATCCAACCGTTTAAGAGAAGTTCAGCGATATAACACCACGAACAAAAAAAAATTAAGATGTTATCAACGTAAATTTTTTTTTTGGCTTTTTGAATTTGCCGTAATTTAATTGTACCACCAGTCGTTAGATTCTACCTTACTATCTCCGTATAGGTATATAATTAAAGCAGTACTTGATTATCAAAGTGACGTCACGGCCTCCTTTGTTCTATAAGAGGGTAGTAAGTTATGAGGTCAAAATTGTAAAGAGTCCGTTTTTGCCAAAATGACAACGGAACTTTATTAAAATGAACCCATGTATTGTAATAAATATAATTAATGTTTTTGCTAAATGTTATCATGGACCTAACCAATAAAAATGTTTTATTGCTGGAGTACAGCAAACAGGCTGACCGCCTAACTGTGATGGAAAGGGGTTACCGTTGCCTGTAAACATTTGCAACACTACCGTGCTACTGGACTTGTGGATTGGGCTGGTACCTGGCCACTAATACCGGAACAGAACTCAAGGTTGTTATGGCAGAGTACTCCAGATCAGGGCTGATAACCATCCAGATGGGCGAATACCCTACCACTTGGCTGGGTGTGGTTTTCTCGCCTCTTACGACAGGCTGCACGGATAAAAATAAGCAAAGGACCAAAAAGCTATTCCTTGTAAGTTACTAAGGCAGATTTTTAAGCTCTACTAAATGAGAGCTGAAGACTGGCCCTCATCTAGCCCAGACATCAACCCTTTAGACTTCAAATTAGAGGAGTCAGTCAGTTTTAGAGGACATGGCCTGCTCTAAGCGATACGGCGACATTGAGTCTCTTCAAAAATCTTTGGAGCAGTGGCGAAATTTCCCTTGGAAACAGTGCGTAATTTCATAGATTCGTGGCCAAACAGATTAAAGGCCTGTATAAAAGTCAAAGGTGGCCATTTCGAATAGAATATTTTTTTTTACTGAGACTTTAATAAATATACATACGTACATAACTTCACGCCAGGTGCCTTGCGGGGTAGACACGAACAACAAAGCGCCATACAGGCTTATTCTTATACACCTCACTTGCTGCTTTGAAATTCATAGCTCTTGTTCACGCTCGTCTGTTCTTAAGGCTCCTAACATCACCTTCTGCTAATACACGATCAATTTGATCATGTATAATTTGATCATGATTGATTTAATAAATATGTAGGTATAAATTTTAATAATATTATATTACTTCGTTAAAAAAATGCATTTTCATTTATAACAGAACTTATGGCTGGTCTAGTTATATTTGGATCTAGTTTTCTACATATTTAAATAAATAATAATTAAAGGAAAATTTAGCAGTTTACATTGAAAAGTTAATGACCCGTCTGGGAAGCATTCATGTATATTGTCGGATCCCATTGATATGCTTGAGTATACCAGACACATTGCTCAGTATATACTATAAAACTAAGAAAATGTTTCAAATCAGATACGTGAGCTGACGGGAAGTGACGAAATCAGATCACAAGTGACAGTTGGTGTGATATCCGGCGCCATGTTGACACGCCCGACATATTTGTGGTCGGATGTCATTTATTTCATGTGTCTTTAAGAAATGTCTCAACTTATTAACATTATCAATTTAAATAATGATTATTATAAATTCCTTTAAAACAGACATTTTTGAACCATTTCCGAAAACATTTTGACAAATGGTTGACACCATTTGTCAAAGCAATTTTTGTTTTTGCCACATTTGCTAAACAACAAAGCATTTCTTGACAATAATGGCAAAAAGAAACCTGGTTTTTGACAGTAATGTCAAATATAAGTTTTGATTTTGCCACCGTTGTCAACTTTCTTTTTTTAACCTATTGTCAAGAACAATTTTTGTTTTTGACGCCATTGTTACTAAACACAATGCGTGTCTTGACAATGATGGCAAAAACTTAACTTAATTGCAAAATTGTTTTTGCAATTAAGTTAAGTAAGCAAGTTTTTTGATCCGAATTTCTTTATGTTATTGAGTTCCATAACTTCAAAACAATACATAATGTAGTGTTTATGTTTTTGTATTTCTTATCGATAATTTGATAAGTTGTGATGTCACTAAAACCAAACATCGACTTGTATGATTACTGAGTTATTAATGTGCTACTTGACTTGTAATTATAGTGTTACGACCGACAAAGAACAATTCACACCTGCAGTTCATTGAATTTCGGCATTTGGACTTCTTTTGTTTACTTTGTGTTTAAATTTTGTATTTAGAAAAACATCCTATTGTGTATTGTAAACGTTTATGGCAGTCGTTAGCCAGGTGTGACTCTTGGAAACTATTGTTAACGCGGTCGAGTATTGTGTCGAGATATATTGTATAGTTTAGTATAAAACAATGCCCGAACGGAGGGATGAGGCAGTCTAGCCTATCGCACAAGCGAGAAAGACGTGTGTACATTCGATAAGTTATAAAGAGACGGACTTTGCGCGTGTTATTGAATCGTGCATCACGTCTGTACTGGTTGCGTCCAGTTATATTTATTTGTAGCTGTTTGTATTGTTCTAATAAATTCTATAATAATTCCAACGGCATTTTAATTCGAGCCCCGTAACTCGTAACAAGATAAAGAAACTTGTGACGTCAGAAGTTTGTACGCCCTTACAAACTCTATAAGGTTGTGATTATTCAGTTTCACATAATTTAATATAAAATTCATAGTGCCTAGCTTTGTAACCATCTCCGATATAATTTAGTTCATTTTATCAAGATTGGGTCAATCGAAGCGCAGTATCGCAACTCACAACGAACGATTCATCGTAAGATCTATCTGGTATAGTTATAAATTGCATTATATAAATTTATTTATTTCTGCTATTGCCATAACTGGACATATTTATAGTGCCACTAGCTTCTGCCCGCGACATCGTTTGCGTGGAATAGTTCAAAAAAAGTATGATCTTAGCGTGATGATGTATAGACTTCCTCGATAAATGGGCTATCTAACAGTGAAAGAATTTTTGAAATCAGACCAGTAGTCACTGAGATTAGCGCGTTCAAGCAAACAAACCAACAAACTCTTCAGCTTTATATATCAGTAAGAATTAGTACATATAAGATTAGTTTCCATATTATATCAGTATGCATTGTTATACTTAGAAGGTCATTTTGGAGCAACACACAAACGATTTTTGCATCTTTTTTGCCAAACCCTTAAAAAACGTAGCGTAAGTATTTCTTATAAAATCAGTGAAAGACTCGAAATCGATTTATCTGTTTCAGAGATATGCCGAAACATCTAGACAGACTGATAAAAAAAACTAAAAATTGATTTTTTGTTATCTGTACTGTGTATACCTTCATATGAGTTTAGTTAAAAGCTGTTATTTTTTTTTTTGTTGATAGGCAGTGGGCCCACTTGATGGAAAGCGGTGACCATTGTCTATAGACATTTGCAACACCAGACGTGCTACAAATGCGCTGCTGCTTTCTAAAGGGAGACTGGAACCTGGTCAATAGTGCGGAACACTAGATAAGGCTGTTATGGCGGCATACTCTAGGCCAAAGGTGGTAGCCATCCAGTCTCATACGACAAGCCGTCCGGCCGCAGGAATTTGTATTTTTTCTCCGTTTCTACACGGATTATTGTTAGCTGTTATTTTGATATTACAAACAGACACGTCAATTTTATTTATCTGTACAGATTCTTTAATATTGCTACATGCCGACGAACTGAATGCACCTTGTTTATTACCTTTCCCGCTTTTGGACTTCTTTTGTTTACGTTGTGTTTAAAATTTGCAATTAGACGATAGTCTATTGTTATTGTACTTGTTCATGTGTGCAGATTACGTTTTCACGGCAACTTCAGTTCACGCGGTCGATTATTGTATTGTACAGTTTAGTATAAAACGATGCCCGAACAGTCAAGCGACGATAACGATACAAGCAAGACGTGTACATTGAAAAGCTACAGTGACAGACTTTGCGCGTGTTATTGAATCGTGCAGTTTGTACTGGTTGTGGCCAGTTACATTTGTCCCTGTGTTATACGTGTTTGTACAGTTCTAATAAATTCTACAATAATTTCAACGGCATTTTATTCCGAGTCCTGTAACTCGTAACATTATTTTTGATTCCAAACTGAATGCATGTCAATCAAAAGGGCCTCGCAACACTTTCAAAAGAATGTTAATACACAAACAGACCATAGAGCAAGACGTGGAGTGACATATAAACTTAAATAATGGAAACAAAAGAATTCGTTGAGGCGTTTCTCAGTCGATACATAAATCGAGGGGGCTCTAATCACAAATCAACGTGCTTTTCCGTTTAAAACACGCACACAGATGCCCGAGTGTTGGCAACATTTGGCTCCTAAAAATAAAATCTAATAAATGTAAAAAATATAATTAAATTCAATATACAGTTAGAAATTGTGAATGTAAGTTTGTTTGTTACGCTTTCACGCAAAAACTACTCAATCGATCATCATGAAACTTTGTACACGTATCTTGGAGGTATTAGAAGTAATATAGAGTACTTTTTATGAAAAAAAATTCTACGCGGACGAAGTCGCGGCCAGAAGCTAGTATAATATAAACGCGAAAGTTTGTAAGAATGGATGTATGTTTGTTACTCTTTCACGCAAAAAAAACCACCTGAATTGATTGTGACGAAATTCTACTGTAATATATCTTACGCATCAGAGTAACACATAGGCTATAATTTATAAAGATATAGTGTGAATTATCGAAAATTAACAATTTTCCATCACCACGCGGGTGAAACCGCAGGCGCAAACAGTATGTGACAATTCAAGTGAAACGCGACCTAAGTGACACATAGATAAATCTGCGAATGACGGAATATAAAATCATTATGAATTAAAAAAAATAAAGTCAAACTTAACGATGTATTTGTCTTATAGATTTTAGTTTTATAGCGTTTAGAAAACCCATGCTTAATTCAATACTGACACTGTATAGTTAACATATTGAAATACGTGTAATAGCGCTGATAATGGTTTAAAAGTGCCACAAATATCTACTAGGAAGGCATTGCAATAATGCATATAATCACACTGATGTCCATGTTGGAAAAACGCTTTTGGCTCTCCTGATAAGTTAATTTTTTAATAAGGGTTTTTAATTCAACATTCATAGGTCGATTTGACTATTTAATTTCTAATTATTTATCTTTTAGTTTTTTATTACATAGATACCTAATTAATAATTTATTTTAAATCATTTGAATTACAAACTATACTATCAAATATATAAAAACTAAAACTAAATAAAAAGGGGGGGGGGATAGTGCCTAAACATTAATTAATGGTCCCAAACCACTGTCATGTACCTGGAACGTTCCCAAAAGGCTGGCGGCGTTACCACGTTGTAGGGTTTTTTATTTGTATGTATTAATTTTAATTTAATTTGTATATAGTCAAGGTTCGAAGTTCGTCAATGTGGTAAGTTCATACACTGCTCATCTTTTAACATTTTTAAACGGAATTCGACGCCAACTACAATTCGAAGACACAATTCAATGATGTCTTAGCGTCATTGACTGATATGTTGTCGTCGTAACTATTCAAACACGGAAATAATGAGAGGTGTATGGAGTCTCCCCACTAACGGACTTCGCCACCTTGACTAATATATATATATATATATATATATATATATATATATATATATATATATATATATATATGGTTCAATTCAAAGATATATTTAACCCGCGAGAGTTAACTTGAGCCCTGAACGGAATGCGTGTTTCCCTCCCGACCAACGCCTTTTTTAAGGTTTAATTTATTATTAATTATTGATCCCATTAACGAATCCCACGAATAAACCCATGAGGTTTCTGTGCCACAGTACAAATGTCTAATGTATATGAATGTAAGCATATTGGATAATAATTTTTTAAAAAAAGCTATTACTTGTAGGAAAAATGTTGGCGTCCCCTGCTAGAGATCAAGATGTGTGCGTTACTGTGCGCCGGCGCAGCACCGGTGACAGATTTATGTGGGACGGCCGAGATCCCCGCATTCCCCCCAACCCCTCGCGCTCCCTTCGGTCCCCTTGCCTCATTATGCCTGTAGCGATTGCGTGCGCGATTAGATAATTAACGCGTTTAATGTTGTACAGTCTAGTGGACTGTCCGTGTTATGTTTTAACAATAGGACAATGGACAACTCTAAAGGTAACACTAGTGATGTGCTCGTACTGAAATAGTTTATAAAGATAAACAAAATTGAAATATCTGTTTGTAATGTCAAAATAACAGCTTTTTACTAAATGCATATGAAAACATATCTGTTTGTTCCGGCTTATCTCTAAAACGGCTGGACCGATTTTGACGGGCTTTTCACTGGCAGATTGATGCTGTTATAGGAAATAACTCAGGCTACTCTTCGTTTAGACAAAAAAATTGAAAGGTGCACGCTGCAACCGTTGCCGCAGCGGAAGGCCAATTAAATTAAATTCCACGCGGATGAAATCGCATGTAACATGTATTAAAAAAAAACACAAATTTTATCACATATAGTTGAATTTTCTTAAATCTGGCCATCTCAAATGTTCCAGCGATATTCTCAAGATAAAAAATAGCTCGGATTTTAGAATTTAAAAGTCGCCCAGTGGTCGAAATTCGACCATAATAGTCAATTTAAATTATAAGTTTGAGCATTGTTAAGGTTCTGTTGTCAAAAACTATACTTCTATAATCACAGATTTCGCCAAGGCTACACTGTTGATTTGACTTTAACGATAAACAAAAGAGACAATAACATATGCGTGTGTGGCAAATACATGTAATGTTTTTTTTTTATTGATTTAATGTATTTTTTATGAATAATTAAAAAAAAACTATTAACATTCTGTAATGCTTCTGTATATCTAATATATAAAATTCTCGTGTCACAGTTTTCGTTGCCATACTCCTCCGAAACGACTGGACCGATTCTCATGAAATTTTGTGTGTACATTGGGTAGGTCTGAGAATCGGCCAACATCTATTTTTCATCCCCCTAAATGTTAGGGGTAGTCCACCCCTAAATTTTTATTTTTTTATTTTTACCGGGCAGGACGTCGTCTGCCGGGACAGCTAGTATACTATAAGTGTGCGAGATTTCACACTCCTCCGTCTGCGTAATTTTCGTAAAAAGGGTACACATTTTTGCTGTGTTTTTGATTCATGTTAATATATAGATAATATTATTATAGAAATTTGAAATACAGTTAATCGATAAGAGGCTTATACCGTTCAATATTAAAATGGTAATCAATATACCTAATTTATCAATATCCTACGATAATCTTAAACGTATTTCCCGTATTTCTCACAATTTCCTCGCTCAGTAAACTCGTTCACACCGTTTATGATGTAGGATTGCAATCTTTCTGATGTAAATTTCACTTCTTATTACCATGCGATTTTATAACTGAACACATTAAGAGTTTATTAGTTAATGGCTGCTCTGGCAATTTAATTGAGAGGTATTCCACATATACAGTAGTGTCTGCTTATAAGGGCATCAAAGCGTAATGACAAACAAGTAATACTAATCGGATGTTATACAAAAATAAAGCATATTAATACATAATAAAACTACTTTTTAACGGTTTTAAGTGCGGTCATTTATTTGATCCTGGTTATTCCGACGTTACGGACGCTATTCAGTGGCCGTGATCACGGTAGACAAAGACGATAAATGTCAACGAGTATTCTTAAGATTAGACTCCCAGAGTAAATAATAACCATAAACAAAAATTAAAATTAAATAATTAAAATGAACAAGTTGGCTGTAGGCCAAATAAATTTTTAACAATATAATTGACAATATTGACAATTGTTATCTTAGTCTTCTGTGATCATGGCCACTGAAAAGTGGATGAAACGTCGGAATAACCAAAATCAAATAAATTATCGCGCTTATAACCGTTAAAGCGTAGTTTTCTTATGTATACAAGTCGCAAAAACTTAAGAAAATCTTTTCTATCTTTATAAAATATATATGTGACAGTTTAAGTAATTAATGATATTCTATTGTATTCCACCAAACTATTGCTATAGTATATAAATTCAGTCAAAATTAGTAAATCTGTGGATTCCTTTAGAACCATAGCATTAGTAAATTATTGATAGACGATAGCAATCCCGTCAAAGGCCTACAAATCAAGTCAATAGCTGATCACCGGTTCTCATCTAGATCGTAAATACATCAAAGCACTGCATTAATCATACGGTATAAGGAATAAAGCCGCGGGCGGCTATTGGTCATTCTGAAAGAACAATTATTCAAACCGCGCGACGCGATTGGTCCGCGCCGAGTTCGTTTTTTAAAGTTGACAGCGTGATGGATTTGGCCCTTCGACTCACGCGCAGGTCATTGTGTCCCGGTTGTATGTGTGCTCGTGATTTACGACTGACAGTTGATTGATGTGTGTTTTACACATGTGCAGATGTTTTTGTAATGGTTTTTTTCTACGAGACCAGAATTCGTTATGTACTACGTGATTAAACTATTTTTGTTGTTCTACTAAAAAGTATTTTAAATGTTTGCTACAAAATTAAAATGTTGGCTTTAAAGCCACCGAACGACGCAGATTGGCCAACGAGAGCTACTGAGAAGCCATCGCCATGCGGAGAAGATTCCATCCAGCAGCTCGAAAGCCAATTATTGGTGGGTAGTTGCCCACTGAGTTGTAGCCGCGGTAAAGAAGTAAAACCTCGAAGCCCCAACCTCCTCATTATAAACACACTCCTACCCATACCAAACTAATCCATCACAGCCAATCAATCTCCAACACACTCAATACATCCCAACCACACCCAACCAGACCCAACCAAAACCAACCATATCCTAAATATCCGGTACAGAGATCCCCATACCTCCACCAACCCATACCCAACACGTTATATAAATCATACAAATTAGGAACAATAGAATTAGTTAGTGGTAGAACAATTGTATTTTTTTAGAAATATAATAAAGGGATAGAAACATAAAAGAACAAGAAAAACCCTATCTATATACCCTGCCTGTTGGATTTAACCTTAGACCATTAATAGAAAGAGGAATTTTCGAACTCTTAAAGCGAAGCCGGCTTATAGGATGCAGATCGCGTCGAGGTGTTCAGAGAACTCAGTATAAAATCTAATGAACAATGCCACTAACCACATAGACGGGGAGACAATTCCTTGTGGCCGGGCAGCCTGTCGTAGGAGGCGAGAAAACATCCCACAGCCAGGTGGTAGGGTATTTACCCGTCAGGATATTTACCACCCCTGTCTAGAGTATGCCGCCATAACAACTTGAGCTGTGGCCAGTGGCCAGGTTCCAGACTCCCTTAAGAGAGCAGCAGCACATTTGTCATACCTTTTGTGTTGCAAATGTCCATAAGCGATGGTAACCGCTTTCCATTAAGTAGGCCGTCTGTTTGTCTGCTGAACTCATGCAATAAAAAAACTTACTTTATAAAAAGTATCTTTTTAATATTCGGACATACAAAAGTTATCGGACATATATATAATACACATATTTATAGACGTCCCATTGCTGGGTCCAGGTCTCCCACTATTGGGGAACGGACAGTATTCGACGGCCTCTGTGGTTGAGCGGGCTAAGCCTTTGCCTGGCTACCTCACTTCAAGGCAGAGGCTCCGGGTTCGATGCCTGGTATAGTAAATTTCGGAAACGTATTTTCTCCGTTATTTACTATAGTCTGGGTGTCTGGGATCGGCCCCAGAGTAGTCCGGTGTATATTACCCATAATACAAGCGTAACCTGCTTAATTTGGGGATATACAATATATGTGTTTGTCTACCGATAGTATACCCACCACGCTTGTCCAAGGTGGCTTGGCATGTTTGACACATCGTTTATCTCTATATGCAGGTTTCATCGCGAAGTTTCCCTTCACCGTTGTTATAACATGCCCATTAGGTCAGAAAACTGCCTAAGTGGTGCGTACGTTTCGATCAAGATTCGGAACCTCGCCCTTTTGAGTTTGGGACCACCAATAAGCTACCACGACTTACTACACTATAATAATTAATATGTATACGAGCGATAGACTAAGTGGATAGATTTCTCAGTTTAATAAGCGTCTATCCATTAGACACTTTATCGACACGATTTATCGACACCGAGACATCGATGTGACATCCGGATATACAGCTCGGTAGTGTCGCGACGACAGCGGTTGATGTTGCTGATTTCTTTACAATATTATTATTATAAAAAATGTCAGGAGCCTTAAGATCAGACGAGCGTGCATGACAAGAGTTATGAATGTCAAAGAAGCAAGTGAGGTGTGAAAGAATAAGTCTGAATGGCGCTCTGTTGTTCGTGCCTACCCCGCAAGGGACCTGGCGTGAAGTTATGAATGTATGTATGTATTATAAAAAAAATGTGTGTGTGTGTGCTTGAACTGCAGAACTCAGTAGAAGTAAAACTTCAGACAACGTAATATAAATATATAATAACATCCATAATTGTCCCACTGCTGGGCTAGGGCCTCTCACTGTAGGGGAACGGACAGTATACCCGCCACGCTTGTCCGAGGCGGCTTGGCAGGTTTGACACGTCGGTCATCTCGATTTTTATTTTTAGGTTGCATCATGATGTTATCCTTCACCGTTGTTAGCACATGGTTATTGTGACAATATGCACATTAGGTCAGAAAACAGCCCAACTGGTGCATGCGTTCTAGCCAGGATCGAACCCGCGCCCTTTGAGTTTGGGACGCGTGCGCTAACCATTACGACTTCAGACAAAATACTCACAGGTAATATACTATTATCAGTTGTATTTCGGTCCAAATTGGACCTATGTTTAATCATCTGTCTTATCGCCTCTCTAACTTTGTTGCACAATGTAAAGTCATTCTTTCGCAGGCTTAGTCCTATAGATTTATGTGTATCTCTTTTGAGTGTCGCTTTTTCGTTTCATCGAGTTTAAAATCACGATTCTAAAGAAGTTTCACTTCAAAAATACGCGAAACTACAGCTGAAACAAGCACCTTTCAAAGCACCATACTTCCACATTTGCAACCCATATCTTGGACAATAATCATAAACAACACACGGAAGTCTGACTTGTCAACCGGCATATATTGTCAATACTGTAATGTTTAACACTGTGACACATGTATACGGGAAAATGGCGGCCGCTCGCCCCGCCCAACCTGCGCGTGCGCAACCTGCCATGCCGTCTGTCAATACGGTACGACAATCCAACTTTTCAGTAAGTAATGGCGGTAGTTTATATGACGATCTTTGAATAATTAAATCTTGCAACTACCACAACATTTGTAAATTTACAAACAATTGAATAAACTATTAAAATATATTACTGTCAAGCGGCAAGAGACCAAAAAACGCAGAAAATATGAATCCGTTAGCTGCGGATAGATGTTTGTGGCTTTTGGTGTCCAAACTCTAGGTCCATGGGGATATATATATATTAGGGCGGGTTAATTTTTTTTTATAAAGCGTATAGCAAAAACGTAATCTATAGGTGATTCTGAGGAATTATGCTCAAGAGACCATAGCTCTAAGTCGGATTTGGAGCCCCCCAAAAAATTATTCTGAAAGGTGATAAAAATACCTTTCAAACAAGCCCAGATTGAGAAATCTACTTTAATTCTATCCGATTTTATGACGAATTTCATTAAATTGTTCTATGTATATATGGAAAAATTTCTATTTTGAAATTTTGGGGGGCTCCAAGTCCGACTTAGAGCTATGGTCTCTTGAGCATAATTCCTCAGAATCACCTATAGATTACGTTTTTGCTATACGCTTCATCAAAAAAAATCGTTCCATGCAATTTGACCCGCCCTAATATATATATTGTATCATAATATTTATGGTCTTGTTTCTAATACATATCTGTTATATATATCCTGGTGGTCGCCCCTGGTCGAAATTTGACCATAATAATTAATTTTAATTATAACTTTATACATTATCAAGGTTTTTTTGTCAAAGAGTACACTTCTATTATCACAGATTTCAGCCACTGTTAATTTTACTTTAACAGAAAAACAAAATGTATAGTAGATAGTATATATGCGTGTGTGTGTCAAATGTGGTAGTGTGAGTAATATTTTGATTGATTTAATGTATTTTATATGCTTAATTGAAAAAAAAGTATTAGCATTCTTTATGCACTACTTCTTTATATAAACTATAAGTGTGCGAAATTTCATAATCCTCCGTTGGCGCAATTTTCGTAAAATGGGGTAATTTTTTTTGCTGTGTTTTGTTTTTGCTTCACGTATATGTATATATTAAGTTTTAGTTTCAACATGAAACTGCTTTTATCAACGTGATAAAAACTGTCTCATTTCACTTTACTCGCAATTACCCTACTCCTCTCCGGCGAGGAACCTGCGCGGGCGCATCTGTCACCGCCATATTTATTCACCTAGCAACTTTACGAGCAGGCTCTTAAAGTTTTACGAGCTTATCACCGCCCATTGGGCACCGATGAAAATATTTAGATCCCAATAAACTTTTATAGTTTAAAATATACGATAATAGTTTAATGGGTATTTCTTTAAACGCGTAATGTGCATGACTTTATCGTCGTTGAGTTGTAGCGGTGTGTTTGATGGTTGATCGATTTTAAATTGGTTTCCTTGTCTCCTTCAAGGTGTATTTCTGTAATAGCTACTGGGAATGTGTTTGAAAGTTAAATAAGAAAGGATTATTTAATGATGTCCAGTTTTCACTGTAAAAGTTGATGAGAAGTAAATACAGTGAAACTTGGTTAAGTGGGACCTGAATAAGTGAGAAACTTCCATAACTGGAACTTATGCTGAGTTCCCAAAACTGGCACTGAATTACCCCTGTTAGTGGGATGAAGCAAACCTTAAGGACAGCGAGTGAATTTTTTATGCATAAACCTCTCTAACTGAGATAAAATAGTTTTGTTTGTTTACTTACTTATTCTTATTCTACCCGCAAATTCCGCACTTAAATACGTAAGTAATTTTGAGATTTAATGACGTCCAGTTTTAATTTCGCTTTATTACGAATAAATACGTTATTTTATTTAATTTTAATAATCACACCTCTATAACTGAAATAACCTATATTCTGACTTCTATTAATGGAACCCTCTGTAAATAAGTCAGATATTTATTTATACCCAGATATCTGAGACACTGGGTAAGGGACACCGTCAGTTCCCGGTCGAAGGGAAAGGCCCAAGAAATGTTGGATTGACGTCGTGAAGGATGGCATGCGTGCCAATGGTCTCTAAACGGAGGATGCTGAAGACCGCGCGAAGTGGAGTAGAAAAAGTAGGAAAGCGGACCCTGGGCGTCGGAGTGAACGCTCCGACCGCAACCGGGATTTAAAGCTCGGATGATGATGATGATGATCTGAGACACTGGGTACCTAAATGGAATACCTCTATAAGTGAAACCACATTTCAGGTCCCTTGATGTCTCACTTAACCAGGTTTCACTGTAGGAGTATATACTATTGTGCCGAAGGATTTCGGAACGACGTAGTTGGTTTAAGGAGTTTCAAAAAAAATGTAGAAGACTCCAGCAGAGAAAGACAAGGACAGATAGATAGATAGATAACTCTTTATTGTACACCAATACAAACATGAACTTAAGACTAAATTATATCTAGTTATGTACAAAGGGCGGTCTTATCGCTAAAAAGCGATCTCTTCCAGACAACCCCAGGAATGAATTTAGATGATAATGGCGATGGTGGTATACGTAACATATAGTACAAACTACTTACATTTTAATAATAAATACATAAATTATATATATACATAAGTATATGGAGAAATTTTATATATTACATAGATATATACTTAATATACATACCATACAAATACATATCTACAAAATATATAAATGTTTATAAGTGAATTTATATAACATATTCCAACGACAGGTAGTATTTTTTAATCATAGTTATATAGGACAGATACATTAAAGAAAGGGATAGATAGATGTTTAAAAAGAGGTAGACTTTATATCAAAGAATAACGAAAAGAAGATCAAAATTATGGATTCCAGAAGATTCTTCCGGGTATATAAGAAACGTAAGGCGTCTACCGGGAAGTTCAGTTGAAGACAGCGAAGCGACAAATGCGATACGAGAGAGTCAGAAGAAGACAGGTTTAACAGAGATAGTGACAAGTTTAGAGAGTTGGAAGAAGAGTTTATTAAAAGACAATAAAGAGTTAAGGAAGAGTTTAGCATAGTTCAGAAGGAGGGCTAGAAGCGAGCTATGCATGGTAAATTCGGAGTTGAGTACCGCAGTAGCAAGAGGTGGTCTACGCAATATCGGCATAATTAGTTAGACGTCTTATCGTCACTTTCAAGCATCTTGGGCCCATATTGTAATAATACGAGTGATTTTAAGTGTTTTTTCATTTTTGAAATTGTAGGGGATTTAGTTATTTGGAATAAATTAATCGCGTGGTGTGTTTTTATAATATTAATTGTTGAAATTTATTCTTATAAATCGGTCATAGTAATTGACAATTTATTTTATTTTTAAAGTTTTTGGTCTTCCAGATAGAATTTAGGACTGATATTTTCTATGGCATAGAAAAATATAACGTTTTTTATAAGCTATATCTCAACTCATTACATTTCTTTGTCCCAAAGTAGCCGTCTCCTTTTAAAATTATTCCCATCGATTCATAGGAATTTAGGTTATGTTCTTATCTTATTCTCTATGTACTTACATATATACAAAACTGATAGAATATTGCCCTTGCTTTTTCTTCTTACCTGAAATAAAGAGAAAAGGAAATTAAAGAATTAAGCAATTTAAAGTTTTTTGATATTTTTTTATACTGCTTAACAAATTTTAAGAGCTAATGTAGACAACAGCGCTGCCGCACATTAGTAAAAATATATAAAAATAATAGAGATCCTTGCAGACGGTGTCCTGCCCTGAAAAAAGAAAAGGCTAAGACCCGATTTCAGCGCAACCTACCGGTTCGAAATGTGAATGTAAGCCATTCGAGGACCCACTCAAACACACAAAAAATCATCAAAATCGGTTCTGGAGATAAGGAAGATCCGAGGACTTGATCCCAGCGCCATCTACCGGTACTTATTGTACATTTAAATAATTTGGAGATACACTCAAATACACACAAAAAATTTCATCAAAATCGGTAAGGCTATTCTCATTTTATACGCGTATATACATTTCTACCATTCATTTTTATTTATATAGATTATACAAGCATATATTGTTACGCATAGCGAAGTTCCAATTAAATGCAATACAAAAGATCAAAAACTTCATTAAACGTACACACACGTAATTTAGTCCTTACAAACAAGCAAGTAAATAACAAGTCATATGGCAGAAGATCGTACCAACATTAAACGCACACAGTTTGTATATGTGCGAGTTCTTTTTCTGAATGTACACTTGATAATGCCTCGATCTCAGTTGAAACTCAACTAACTCTGTCTCAACGGGCTAACCTTATATTAAAAAAATAAACATAAACTCCGGAAAAACAGTCTATACGAATATACATTGGTATTCCGAACCTTGTCATGCTTAAATGCATGATTGACAAGAACCTGCAAGAAAAATCAATAATAAAACAGCTTATAATGCCCTGCTCGAAGGTCGACAATTAACACAAAGGGATCACTGATAAACAATAGTTGATTGCATTTCAGTATTATAAAAATTAGCGAAAACAAATGGCAGTGAACATTTAAAACAACTATTAATTTTTTATTACATAAGTTCAGCAGACAGCAGACGATCCACCTCATAGAAAGCGACTACCAACGCCTATAGGCATTTGTAATTCAAAAAGTGGTACTAAAGTGCTGCCTCTCTCAAAGGCAGGCTGAACCCTAGCCACTTATTCCGAAACACAACACAAGACTGACATAGCGGCATACTCTAGACCAGGGGTGGTACCCATCCAGAGTAACATGTGTTCCTCTGGATGGGTACGTACTTGTGGTGTAAGTATGTACTTGTGGCTTATTTTTTCGCTTCTTACCACAGGTCGCTCGGTTGAAGGAAATAGTATTGTTACGAGTTGTAGGACTCGAATTAAAATGGCGTTAGAATTACGTAGAATTTACAAGAACTATACAAACACGTATAACATAGGTACAAATATAACCGGACGCAATAAGTCCATACGTAATGCACAATTCAATAACACGCGTAAAATCGCGAACGCAATAACACGCGCCACTAAATGTACAAACGTCTTTCCGCGCTCGTGTTATCGCTTTGACTACCTCACCCCTCCGTTCGGGCATTCCTTTTATCCTGTACAAATACAATATGACTCGACCGCATAACAATAATTTCCAAGAACCGCATCTGGCTAATGCCTACCATAAAGGATTACAATACACAATAGGCTGTTTTTCTAATTACAAATTTTGAACGAAAAGTAAACAAAAGAAGTCCAAATGCCAAAAAGGTAATAAACTGCAGCTGTGAATTGGACTTTGTCGGTCGTAACAGCAGTATTTCTCCATTCCTGCACGGAAAAAATATAATATATGAGTAATTAAACAAAAACAATGTGAATATCAAGCTGTCTGTTCTGGACGTGTTCAGTTACGACTCTTGGCTGCTCGCGACGGCGAGGGAGGCTTCATTCCTAGACATTTCCGGTTCTGTAAGATCGCAATTAACTCTGTTGTTACTTAATTTAAATAAAGTTAATTTAACATATATTTATGAGACTACATCGTTTATTAAATTTACGACACGTTATTTGAACTTCCAACATAATTATGAAGTCGTTAAATCACATAAAATTTTGAGTTATGCTTTGTTTTGTAAGAAACTATTATGTAAATAGGCCAATATAGACGTTATTATACATATCACGTCATTTAATAAATAGTGTAATATAATCGACCCAATGCTGGGCTTTGGACTATACCAGGGGTCGATAACCCGCGGCTCGCGAGCCACACATGTGGCTCTTTGGATGTAATTTGACAGACAGGCAGACAAAGGACAAGGCTTTCATGGAATTTATTTGCCAATTGTTTGTTATTGGAGCACAAGTTAACGTTCTAAGTTAATGTTAAATTGTTTTCATTTTTATTTTAATAATAAGTAATTATTTAATAATGTCACATAAATATTATCTTTTTGTTGTGAAGAAAACACTACTTATATATGAATAAATAAATTTGTTTGTTTTTATCAAACCATTTAATCAATGCAAATTATATTTATTGCTGGCAAGAAAAAAATTGCGGCTCTTTAAAAACTTCGAAATTTCGTAAATTGTATTTTTTTACTCTTTTGACTGAAAAGGTTGCCGACCCCAGGACTATACGAAGAAAGGCACGTCTCAATAGATAACTACACAGTGCATATATACCTTTATCTTCGGTGTAAATAATCTGCATGCAATGTTAAATCTTATAAATTACATGTCACGAATGTGACAAGGACGAGGGATGGGTTAAAAAATCATGAAATTCGTGTGACGTAATTTATGTATGGTTCCATATTCGTAATAGTTATGCGAGGTTTACAGTGTAGCAGCGTGAGGTAGAGGCTAAATAATACTTCAGATGGCAGAGAGTAAGTAGTACTCACTGTCGAGTGCTAAAGTGAACTAATTTATTTTGAAAACGGTAACCTTAAGTACAAATATAAACAAATATTACTGCTGGTACGATATATAGCACAATGAATGTGCAGGACGGATGATGTGCGAGCAAGATGGAGCAACTATTTATATATCCGCTCCCACGTTGCGCTAGCCAGTAGTTCGTTGTCTGCTGCGACGACTAGACGTATGCAGGTCCCATAACAGACTGTTTGTTGAGATTTTTAAAGTTTTTCTAACACTCAATTACGTGTATGGCGGCTACAGCTAAATTCAATAATTTTTGATTGAGATTTAAACATTTTTGCGTAATATCTGCAGTTTTGACTATTTGTTATTCAATATTCGCCTGAATACTAAACAGTAATCGGCCGAAATGTTTTTATTGCTGAAAACTGTGATGGACAGTGGTTACCGTCGCCTATGCACATTAGCAATATCACAGTTTCTGCCAATGTGCTGCTGGCATTAAAAGAGGAAATGGAACTTGGCCCCTTATGCTAAAACACAACTCAAGGTTTGTTATGGCGGCATACTTAAGACCAGGGGTGATAACCATCCAGACGGGCAAATACCCTACCGACGGGCTGTGGGTTGTTTTGTCGCCTCTTACGACGCAGGTCGCCCGGCCGCAGGAAATTATATTCTTTCTCCGTTTCTGCCCGGATCAGGCAATTTAAACAAAGACCCCAGCAGTTTCCGGAAAAATTGACAAGGACATAATTATTAAGTCAGACAGACGGAGGATTTAATAAGTAGTTCGTTTGGGACAAAATAACTACGGAACCCTATTCAATTTTACCCATGCAGGAGAACGTTTCCTGCGGCCGGATGGCCTCTCGTAAAAGGCGACAAACAACCCACAACCAAGTTGTAGGGTATTTGCCCGACTGGGTGGCTACCAGCCCGGGTCTACAGTATGCCGCCAACACAACCTTGTGTTGTGTTCCAGCATTAGTGTTCAGTATTCCTTAAGAGAGCAGCAGCGCATTTGTAGCACCTTTGGTGTTGCAAATGTCCATAGACGATGGCAACCGCATCAAGTGGGCCGTCCGCCTGTCTGCTGAACTCCTACAATAATTTTTTTTTGTGAAATCAATCAAGCCCTTAAGCAAAATCAATGTTTAATAGCATAAGCTACCGCTTAAACTAATCAGGATGATCACTTCAAAAATATGGGTATTATTAAAATATTTACAACAAAATGCATTACAAGAAGAATTGTGATTTTCGCTATAAATTTAAACGCTTCTAGTTTCAAGACAATAAAGTTTATTAAGTGGACTTTTATTGTGGTTTTTTTACGATGTGTTGTTCATCTGATTTACTCTTAAGTAAGGGACGTAATACATTTTGTCGTTTCCATACAATTTTTCGCATAAGCTTTGTTTGCAGCGAATCGATTGTTTTTTTTTATTTGTTCCTTCTCCTGATGAACAAGTCAGCCAGAGAATTTTTACTCTTCAGAATATTTAAGTTTTTATTATTTTTCTTTGGTTATTGATTTCCTTTTTTCTTTTTTATTCTTTACTAGAGTTTACTAGAGGCAATCTCTTGTATTTGCCTCTAGTTTAAACAGGTTACATTATATTTTTTTTTTGTTATTGCTATCTAACCCGGAAGATTCACTTCATTTCATATAGCAAGCTATCTCCCATCTCTTGGAAGAAAAGTATCTATCTATGCCAACTACAATGTCCACCAAAATGATCAAATCAACCACATCGACCACATAGACAAAAAACAGTACACGTCAGAATTAATATTATTTCAACGAGTACAATCGGAAGTCTTATTGCTATTAGCGATTTGTTCCAGACCACCTTTACATTGTTTCAAAATAATATACTTATCATAGAACAAAAAAAATGAATTAAATTAATGTCAAAAAAACCAATATTGATATGCTTGTTAAATATAATGATGTCAGTGCATTTATTATTATTAATTGCAATTATTTATTTAATATCTATATGATATCTATAAATATTATAAATGCGAAAGTTTGTAAGAATGTATGTGTGTATGTATAGACGTATGGATGTATGTATGTTACTCTATCACGCAAATACTACTGAATGTATTTTGATGAAACCTTACAGTAATATAGCTTACACATCAGAATAACATATAGGCTATCATTTATAGATATAGTATTTCAAAATATAACGATTTTTCATCAACAAAATCGTGAAACCGCGGGTGTAGCTAGTATACATTTATATGTAAAAGTAAATAAAAAATAGCGTGCCAAAACAAAGAATTAAAATTGACAGCAAATTTGATTTTATTATTCACTGTGTAATTAAATTTAATTGATTTTGGACTATATTATGGCTAAAAGCCATATGAGATCAGATTTATATGTTTTGTCTTTAAAAGAATATACCCAAGAATCAAGAGCGCGTGGGTGTGCATTTAAAAACATATATTTGAATAATAAACCATCAAAATATTAATTACGAAAGCGTCCATTTTCGTAAAGCGATACAAAAGGTTACAGATCAAATTGTTTCTAATAAATTATTTAAGTTTATACTCGATATTGAGATGGAAGATGTCGGTCGTGTTTTTAAGTGGACATTGTAGTATGTTTTTTTTTTATTGCGGGAGAACAGCAGACAGGCAGACGGCCCACGTAATGGAAAGTGGTTACCATCGCCTATGGACATTTGCAACACCAAAGGTGCTACAAATGCGCTGCTGCTCTCTTAAGGGAGACTGGAACCTGGTCGCTAATGCCGGAACACAACCCAAGGTTGTTATGGCGACATACTCTAGACCAGGGGTGGTAGCCATCCAGTCGGGCAAATGCCCTACCACCTGGATGTTTTTATAACTATTGTAAATTTATATTTTAACAGAGAATATTCTATTCTTTTATTATTCTAGTAATATTGCAAAACGCACATGTTTTACCATTTCTTCTAATCCATCCTAAGTTGTCGGGAATAAACTGTTTTTGGGGATGAGACCGTCTATCGTCTTCTGTACTGTAAGTACAGAAGACGATAGAATTATTGAATTGTATCTTAATGTTATGCAATAAAGTATATTCAATCAATACTAGTCAATGCATATCGAAACATAATTAATGTCTAGTATAACACCTAGGTGTAATAATCGAAGTGAGATATAAAATAGATTTGTGTAATCTGTTCAATAGTTTCACGTAATGCTCTTAAAGAGGGACATAAAATCGTTCTAATTCTTCTCTTTCTCTCTTCTAAATTCTCACAAACTCAATCCCCCTTCACTCTATTTCTGCCAATTATTTGGAATCGTCTTTTTCTTCCATACTCTTCTTTTCTAGCATAGGTCCTCTTTCAAACTCGACCGCTCTAAAAATGCATTATATTATAGACTTTTCTGATCTATCAAAACAAAGAAAATTCTTATATCTACTATACTGTTCATTTTCGTCTATTTTCTTCTCCAGTACTTGTCAACAGAATTAGCTGTTGAATGTAGTCGTCGGAGGCTTTTGCCTCAATTTAACAGTCAAGTCTTAATATGTTCGGTTATTTTAGTTGTAAATCGATTCAGTGTTGTCACAATTGGAGATCAAGCAACTACTACCGCAATTCGATCTATTTTCACGTGAAAAATCCATGACTACATTTTCTTAAACAGTAATAATCGAAACACTTTTGTATTTAAAAAAATGTTATTTTTAATAACAGGCTCAAACGGTACCACAATGATTCCATGGAAAATACCCATATGTCCTTTGGGGCCGAAGACTATTATCATGTAGATATTCAAATTTAAAAAAACAAATGAATATCACGTTTTCCAAAATATGAAAGCAAGTTTATTTGTTAATCTTAATGGTCTTTAATACGATTTGACTTCAAATTACAATTCAAAAGTTTTTATTAAAAATAAATTCCACTGGAGATTTTTTTTGAGCTTGTGGTGACACATCTTATACTAATATAAAGCTAAAGAGTTCGTTTACCTGATCGCACTAATCTCAGAAACTAGTCTGATTTGATTATTTCAGTGTTAGATAGCTCATTTATTGAGGAAGGCGATATATCATCATGATAAAATCAAACCATATTTTTAACTATTCCACGCGGACGAATTCGCGGGCAAGTGTATAATAAGTTCATCTAAATCTACTTCGTATTCTATATATCGATTCGCAACCTGTTATGGCTGCTTAAGTAAAAGTAGCGGAAAGAAGCTCCCCAGCAATACGACTAACCAAAAAATCTTGTTCTTCATATTTATCTATCTCAGGTTCTTTTTTTTAATAAACCTAGAAGTATGTTATATAATTTACTTTTCGAAAAATTAATAGGGTTGTAGCAACAGTGTATACTCGATGACATAGAACATTATAAGATAATAAATATATTAGATAGATAACACTTATTGCTCACCAAACAAAACAACAGGCAACAAAATATTACTACCGTGGTAATAATTACAATACAGTTACGTATAATTTAATATGTAAGTACTTTAAAGAATAGTATTAATATAAATACTAATTAATAAAACAGTGAACACAACACTAAAATTGTCACAAAGTACGAAATGAATCTCGAACCAAACTCACTTCAATTATCACCCTATCGTTAATCAATAGTAGGGCTCTAACCAGCAGTATAGTAAAGGTTTCGCAAAGATCAACACATATTAGCTCTCAGGACTGACCGGCAGCCATTATTTATTGACCGGTCGACGGCAAAAATACATCACGAAAACGTCGCGGCGACGTCGCCGGCGACTAATATGTCGCTGCGACTTATCTGACTAGGAGTATAGGAGTAACACAATTAAGTATTTAGAATGTGGGGTTTAGAGTTAAAACTACTTCCAAGTATATTTTGGATTAAGGACATTGTTTGGATGTTTTGATATTGGATTTAGACATTTTGTTGGGGTAAATGAAGTGAAATAATATAGTATTGAAAATCAAAATTATTTGCCAATTTCCAAGAACGTTGCTTTGTAAAGAAAAATTATATTATAGTGGAGTCATTTTAATAGGTAACATTTGACAATTCATCAAAATTCAACAACGTAACCTTGTAACGGCGGCCGTAAAATAATATATTTTTGGTTTGTTAGAACTGCACAATTGCTTAACTTTTTTTCAATTACGATTACATATTTATTGTAATAATGACCGATACGAGTAAGTTTAAGATTTTTTTTCTCTTATAAACCATTCAAAACATAACAAACAATTTCTGATCTAAACAACTGAACGTCGTTACAATGTTGCGTCAGTTAATCCTTTTTATTTTTAAACACTAGTGATGTTACTCTAAAACTCGAAAGATTCGAATGCAATGATTACTTGTGAAGAAATATCACCATAAATTAATAACCAAGTTGTGATTATAATAAAACATAATTATATTTAAGTTCGTTAAAAGACGCAGGCTTATTTTTTGGCGGTAAATCGTCTCTATAAGTAAGGTTTTGAAATCGATTGGCTTTAGATTTTAGAAATCTGACAAGCGGAAAATCCTGATAAAACGCTACTATAGGTATTATTTTGAAGAGAATAACATTCTTACGTCAAGTAAATAAAATTACAGATTGGGACAATGTCGTGTTTATTGACGAAACATGGTTGAATGCGAACCATACGATTTCGGGGACATGGACCGATGATACAGGCCTCCACCTCAATAGTTCCATCCGGAAACGGAGCCCGACCTATTATGTGTCACGCGGGATCAGCTTCTCAAGGTTTTATTCCAGACTGCCTCCTTGCATTCGCCTCTAAAACTACAAGTGATTACCATGATGAAATGAACTTTGAGGTTTTTAAAGAGTGGTTTGAGATTTGACAATGCACTGTATCCTTCTCGGTACAAGTTGATAAACCACCAACTCAAGCAAATAAAAATCAAGAAATTGTCTCGTGGCTGGTAATAAATGGTGTGGATGCAAATCCAACTTTATTAAAAGTTGAGTTGTTAACTCTGATAAAAGCAACTAAGCCGTCCAAGTTCCGCTATGTAATCGATGAACTAGCCCTAGGTCATGGACAAGAAGTTATTCGATTGCCTCCCTACCATTGCCAGTATAACGCCATCGAGTTTATTTGGGCACAAATAAAGGATCGTGCAGCGCGGAACAATACTAAACCACCCTTCAGTACTGCTAAAATGATGACTCTGCTACAAACTGCGTGTGCAGAAGTCACTACAGAAGACTGGAGAAAAGTCGAAGAGAAAACAAAGAAAATAATTTTACAAGATTTTGAACGAGATGTGAGAATAGACAATATTATTAAAAATGAATTAATAGTATCTCTTAATGCTGACAACAGTGATAAAGATGACAATACTAATAACAGCTCTGATTGTTCAACTGAATAAATGCATTTTTTTGTTAAATTATGTACTTGTCTTATTTTGCTCCTTAAATTTACGAAAGAAAAAGTAGTAATAGGACAGGGATTCGCATGTTGATTTTTAAAATTCACATATGTTTCAAGTCCGTATCGATTCATTCACTTTAATCGATGTTTTTAAGCAGATCACCTCACTATGAAGATAAAACTGACAGACGTCAAATGTTACCTATTAAAATGACTCCACTATAGTCATACGTTTTACTTGGCTTAAGAATTATGTTATTCTTTTTGGAAGATACAGATTGACAGAACTTACTCAAGACAAATGTATTGTTACGAATTTGTAGATTTGTAGGATGTGAATTCGAAAATGCCGAATTATCACAGAGTTTATTAAAAGTGCACACACGTAATTCACAGTTCTTACAAATATAGCGAATACAAGAAAACCAAACCGTAGGGTGGAAAACAGTTATCATATTAATCGCACAAAGTTCGTCGTTATAAGGTACTCACTCCGAAAGTGCACTAGGTAACGCTTCATTCGTAGTCAGAACACGACTGCCGCACTTTCCGACTAAACAACCCTCATCCATTTATAAATAAGAGATGGCTTGCTTAGCTAGCTAGACTTTCTAGCAACATGCCACTCATTGGTATTTAAAATCCTTAAATGGTCAACTTAATGACTTCTAAGAATTCACTTGAAATACTAACAGAGGAAAGAAGGTTTTATGACGTCTTACGGCGGCGTGAACAAAGATATTAATTAGAACAATAGATCAATCAATTTAAAAGCGATAATAAGACACCTGCAAGGGATTAGTAATAGCACGCAACAGTATATTACACAAATGTTCTATTTGACAATTTTCAAGAACGTTGCTTTATATAGAAGAATTATGTTATTCTTAAGTTAATGAATAAATGAGATCTAAAATACCTTTCTATCTCGCTCTTCATTTCATTTTGGTAGATGAAAGAAGAGTTACGACTTAAGGTTTCATTAAAGAGAGATTATTATTAGAGCACAAATAAATAGAAAATCAAAATATTCCTTTAAATAAGGAGATAGATATATAGGAGAAAAGATAGAACTTTATTTATTTATTATATTCAATAAAAGGCGCAAAGTCCTTCACTAATACATTCCTGAATATACACACGTGTCACCTTGAACGTGACCCTCGCTCCACTGCCCCCCTCCCTCAATCAGGCCATCGTTTTGTACATACATACATACATACATAACTTCACGCCAGGTCCCTTGCGGGGTAGGCACGAACAACAGAGCGCCATTTAGGCTTATTCTTACACACCTCACTTGCTTCTTTGACATTCATAGTTCTTGTCATGCACGCTCGTCTGTTCTTAAGGCTCCTGACATCACCTTCTGCTAGTACACGATCAATTAGATCATGGAAGGTGTGTCGTGGCCTTCCGCGACTTCTGCATCCATCCACTTTTGCATTGTATATCTGTTTAGTCATTCTTTCATAATACATTCTTTCCACATGCCCGAACCACCGGAGCATTCCTTTCCTTACCTTCACCCCGACACTCTTTCAGACCAACTCTTTCTTACTTCGGTATTACGAACGCGGTCCGCGAGCGTCACTCCGCAGATTTTGCGCAGTGCTCGCATCTCGACCGCGTTTACTCTACTTTCGTGCTCTCTATTCCATACCCAACTCTCGCTTCCATACGTGAGCGTAGGTACCAGCACCGCGTTGTGTATGGCAAGCTGGGCCTTCTGGCTGAGGTTCTTAGTGCCTAGAAGTTTACCTAACGTTTTGTACTGCAAAAATTAAATGTGCCACCCCGGCAACGTGGACCAAATTTCCTAGAATCAGCTTGTACTTAATCCGTAACACCGAAGATTACATTAGAATAAAAGGCTCTAGAAACGTATGCCAATAAATAAGTAAACAAAAGAAGACGATCACAAAAGAATTACACTTAGTCCAAATGCCGACAGGTAATAAAATGTGTTGTTACAGATATGCAGGTGGAATTCGTCTTTGTCGGCGTCTAGGTTGTGACAATAATGACATGATTGTTTGTCTATCTATCTTCATAAAGGTAATGCATCTGCAAGTAAGCCAAGTATTACCTAACCTTTTCTAAGCCGCAGTACTTTGACAAATAGTTAATACTTAGCAGCGATAAGTGGGCACCGGAAAAGAGTTAAAGTTCACGAAGATCGATAGCCACAAATGCTTGTATTAATCGGTCTGCTTAATCCATCCGTCTGTTTATAAATCAAACGGAATTACTACCATTTGTTATATCGCCATGACCCCACTATTTGTATTGGCTCAACTCTAGTTATTGGAAACTAGGCGCATCCTGTGACTTCACTAGTTTCATGAGAATTTAGTTAAAGTAAAATAAATTAATATCAAAGAAACTTTTATATAAATTGCTTTATAAAGGAAACAAAATTAAAAGTACATTTTAACGGTTCTAAGCGCGGCATTTTCTTCGATTTTTATTCCGACATTTCGGCCGTTTTCCAGTAACCGTGATCACGCGTGACAAATTTGTCAATTGTCAATTAGTGATATTGAAGTTTTTTTAATAGTCTACCTTTCTCTTGTTCATTTTAATTATTAAATTTGTTAATTTAAATATTACTCATTGACACTTGACAACTTTATCTTCTGATCATAGCTACTGAAAAGTGGCCGAAACGTCGGGAGAAATATCAAAATCGAATACAATTTCACGCTTAAAATCGTTAAAGCGCAGTTTTAATTACTAGTCGTAAAAACGTAAGAAAATACCATAGGAAAAAAACTTTGAATTACATCAAACTCATCATTTTATACATTATATAGTTAGTATACGTTATATTATAAAGTTATAAACAGTAAAAATTTGTGAATTTGTTTGTTTCCTACAAACAATCTCTTGAACTACGGAACCGATTTTGAAAATTCTTTCACCAGTAGAAAGCTACATTGACCCTGAGTGAGATAGGCTATTATTATTATTTTAATACACCCAGCGATTATACGAAATATAACGAACATTGTGTGATTTTATATAAATGTTTCTGTTGTTACACTTAACACATTATATTTTCTCGAAATCAATTGAGCTTCATACAATGTATTTTTGTAAATTGCACCAAAGCTATTATGAATGTTCATAAAAAAACATAAACATGCAAACGGCGTTTTTATTTTCGTAATAACCTCAATTTGATGAAATTTAATGTAAAATAGCAATAAAATTCATTCATAAAAAATTCAAAAGTGTAATCAAAATATGCATGTAATTATGGATCTTCATTGAATTAATTTGATCAAACAATGTAATTTTGATTTTACGAAATATTTTTTTAAATCACCTTTCGGTATTAAATTTCAGAAGCACTCAAATTGCTGCATTTACAGCTACAAATATTAACTTGTTATAAAAAAACAGTCTTGTTCCAAAGAAAGTTCGATCACAAAAAAAATCAATTCGTTTAATGTGTTATTAAAGGCGCAACATGCGCAAATTCCCGAGAATAAGCGCGCAATCGTTCAACTTCGATTGTGAAGAATTTGACGCTTCAATGCGCTTCGACTGTGCGCTATCTCGAACGGACCATAGCATTATCGCATATGAAGCCCCACCATAAAACAGAATAGTCTAAAAATTTATGGCCTTGCTTATAATTGTTTGTTAAATTTTAAGAAACTGCTCAGCAACTAATTACCGAAAATATTACCCATAAACTCCCAAGAGGTGGTGGTAAAGTAACTCATAAATAACTGTCAAAAATAACCAACATCAAAGAGGTAGTTGGCAAAATTTATTTGAAACAGCCATTGATTATGGGCTTAAGAGTCTCTTATTTAAGAGATGGCTAATCCTTTCTCAACGAGATTATTATTAAGGCCCTTATTGTGTAAACTGTCACATCATAAAATTACAAAGGTGTTGGAGTTATTATTTTCTTAAGTTTTCGCGATTTGTATACGTAATAAAACTACGTTAAGACGGTTTTAAGCGCGGTAATTTATTTGATTTTTGTTATTCCGAAGTTTCGGCCACTTTTCAGTAGCCGTGATCACGGAAGACAAAGATGTCAAATGTCAAGTTTCATTTAGCTTACCGCCAACTAGTTCATTTTAATTATTTATTATCGTCGCTTTTTCCTGCTCCACCTACATCACCAGATTAATTAAGAATTTCTTTAAAGTTGGGTTGCCTGGAAGAGATCGCTTTTAGCGCCTGTTGTTTTGCCATGAAGTATTGTAATTATGCATTTTGGTTTTTTATTTTTTTTTGGTGAGAATAAAGTGTTATCTATATATCTATCTAAAACATATTTTTATTTAAATAAGCCGTCTTGTTTAGCGGACAACATATTATATTCCTTTGTCTTAAGCTTAGAGGGTCTGTGAACAGATGAGATCTTCTTTGACAAACTGTATACTTCACACTGTGTCGTCGTCGTCGTCGTCAGCCATTCACAGTCCACTGCTGGACGTAGGCCTCCCCAAGACAGCGCCACTCATACCTTCACTTCACTTCACATTGTGTAAAAACAGAACCGCTTTACCAACTAGTGCATTCATATAATCAGAACTTCTACTTGATAGATATAGCGGCAACTAGGCCTAGCACTTACAAACAAATGATCCGTGAATGTTTGAAAACCAAGTAAACCGCTATCACTATCAAGTGTTTCTGGTAATAGGTGTACTCCTTGCGGCTGGTTGCAGGCATTCGGTGTGATCTTGGTTCCGGCTCTGCGTTCTGGTAAGGTCTTCCTTTCTTCTTCTTTTTCCTGTCTTTCTTTCTCTCTTTTTCTTACTTTTTATTTTTATGTTTACAGTATTTTACGGTAGCTAATATAATTTAAATTATTTAATATGTGGCAAATGATGTTGGTATTGTATCAAGTTAAAATATTTATGTATAAGTTTCATAATAGTTGTAAATTCTGTACAATACTGTTTTTTTGTCCAAATAAATAATAAACAAAAACTGGTTACTTGAAATATATAAAGGCAAGGAACTGTAAAGATGCCCAATTTTATAAAGCACTAGGAGTGTCCGCGACGTCGTTCGCGTGAAATTTGTTTTGAAACATTCTTCATTGGTGCTCCGCTCCTATTGGCCTTAGCGTGATGATATACAGCCTATAGCTTTCCTCGATAAATGGGCTATCTAACAATGAAATATTTTTTCAGATCGGACCGGTAGTTCTTGAGATTAGCGCTTTTAATCAAACAAACAAATTCTTCAGTTTTATATATAAGTACGTATAAGATGTCTTTCAATTATCAGTTTGCTTTAGACCAACCATAACCGAATTGTATTTTGTGACTTAAATACAACTTATTTCTTCTTCGACGATGTATGTTATGTTAACCGACTGTAATATTAAACAAAAACAGTCCTAGAGTGACAAAAGATAAATTTCCCAGCATTGCTTTGGTGATATACGAAATAAACAAAAAATCTTATTATTTATTATAAGATCCCAGCTCGTCCCAAAAAGTAAGCATAGCAATATCAATAAATCCTTCTTATAATTAAGAAGAAAAAAAAGAAAAAATCATTCAAGATCCCCAACAAAAAGTACGTAACTAACAGAAACTAATTTCATCAATCGGCCATCTTGTAACATATTTCTGCTCTCTCATTGTGTTAAATCACATAAACTATCTCTTGGATATATTCCGGGACGTTTTATGGCTGTTTTTGACATATTTGTGATGGTCTCAAGATCGGGCTGCCATAGATTTATAGATTCCGAGCCATTTCTTCCGACTTTCGGAGCTATGAGCGGTCATTCTTTGTGGTTGTGTTTTTTTTCTCTTGTGATATATCTTATGATTTAGTGTTATGTGTTTGGTTGTTGCTTTACGGCGGGAGTTAGTTGCGGTGCTATACTTACGTAGCGTTCGGATCTACTTTGATCGATACAATGTTTTTTAATAGACTGTTATTATATAGACGCGTTCTACCCTCTGTACAATGGGGAGTGTTTTGAGGAGCTGTTTGGTTTGTTACCTACATCGCCGGATTAGTTAAGAATTTCTTTAAAGCTGCGTTGCCTGGAAGAGATCGCGTTTAGCGATAAGGCCGTCTGTTGTTTTGCCAAGTAGTATTGTAATTATGCATTTGGTTTCGATTTGTTTGTTTTTGTGAGCAATAAAATGTTATGTACCTATTTATCTTTCATATTTATTTAAAAAAAGATAGTGCTTTCTAAGTATAAAACTCACGTCCTGAAGAAAATTATAAGTACTCGTACATAGAGGTTAAACAAGTCACCTCATTGATAACTTGGAACTTCCTCAAAAAAATTGTTGTATAACTTTTACTTAAGTCCTATTATATTTAATTTGTTAAGAACAGACGAGCGTGCATGACAAGAGCTATGAATGTCAAAGAAGCAAGTGAGTTGTGTAAGAATAAGCCTGAATGGCGCTCTGTTGTTCATGTCTACCCCGCAAGGGACCTGGCGTGAAGTTATGTATGTATTTACATAAATAACAAAACCTAAACAACTCATGCTTCAAAATGTTGGAACATCCCCACCAGTAAAGAACCAGCAGTCAGTTCAAGAGTTTAGGGTTAAACTCAAGAAGTTACTTGATGACCACCAAAAATCAAAGGCGGGCGAAAGACACAAAACCAGCATAATATAATTCTTTAATTAACGGTACTATTGGTCGCCGAGTCGTCGAAATTTGACCATATAATTAATTTAAATTATAATTTAGAACATTATTTATTTTATTTATTTAAGTTTATGGCTTGGCAGCTAGGCCTTTAAACCAGATGTTAGTTTACAATATTGTTTCTTCATTTTCTTAAGCCTATGGCTGAACTATAGGCAATCAGCTAGTGCCATTCAATGTAGTTCTTGTGACAACTCAAAAGGTCATCCGTCCGTGCAGGAACGGAGAAAGAATACAATTTCCTGCGGCCGGGCGGCCTGTCGTAAGAGGCGACAAAACAACCCACAGCCAGGTGGTAGGGCATTTGCCCGCCTGGATGGCTACCACCCCTGGTCTAAAGTACGTCGCCATAACAACCTTGAGTTGTGTTCCGGTATTAGTGACCAGGTTTCAGTCTCCCTTAAGGGAGCAGCAGCGCATTTGTAGCACCTTTGGTTTTGCAAATGTCCATAGGCGATGGTAACCGCTTTCCAACAAGTGGGCCAATTGCCTGTCTGCTGAACTCCCGCAATAAAAAAAAGGCCACATTTGACTATACAGTTCACATTTACCACATAACACATAACCACTACTCCAAAACTATCAATATCCTACAACTATTGTTCATTTTAGAGTAATTTTACACATTTTTAGAACATAAAACTGCACAGCACAACATCTCCTATCAGTTGTCGCCAAAAACTTCTTTAAACATTATTAAGACTGCACTTCTATAATCACAGATTTTACCAAGGCTGCACTAGTTTGACTTAAACAACAAACAAAAGAGTATATATGCGTGTGTGTCAAATATAAGGTAGTTTGTGTAATGTTTTTTTAAAACTAATTTAAAGTATTTTTCATGCATGATATAATATAAACTCTAAGTGTGCTGAATTTCATACTCCTTCCTCCATCCGCGCAATTTTCGTAAAAAGGGGTATACAGTTTTTGCTTCACGTATTAATATAATGCTTTTTTAAGGCTTTTTTGTTATCCATTTAGTTTGTTATCAAATAATAGATAGATAGATAGATAACACTTTATTGCTCTCCAAATATACAATTTCAAAATAAACAAATACAATATTGTCATGGTAAAAACAAAAGGCGGCGGCCTTATCGCTGAAAGCAATCTCTTCCAGGCAACCTAACTTAAGGAATAATTTACTCCAATTTGGCGATGTAGATAGATAGTGCAGATCATTAAATATATCATAAATAAACATACTTAAACTATATAATTAATAAACTAAATACATACATATATATACATACATACTAGCTGTCCCGGCAGACAACGTCCTGCCCGGTAAAAAAAAAATTAGGGGGATGAAAAATAGACGTTGTCCTATTTTCAGACCTACCCAATGTGCACACAAAGTTTCGTGAGAATCGGTCAAGCCGTTTCAGAGGAGTATGGCAACGAAAACTGTGACACGAGAATTTTATATATTAGATACACTAGGGTGGTCGTTAAAGGTTAAATTTCTTGCGACGCCCCTAAAAAGCTTCCTTTTAATGAAAAAACACTGGGATTTTTTTTATAATTTTTTCAAGACAAGACAACACGTGCCTCAAGACGATTCAAGTAAATTTTTGGGTAATATCATGTTTTTTCAGGAAACATCTTCATACTTAGAAGTAATAATTATTTTAAGATTGGAAAAGTTTTAACAATGAAATACCTTCCGTATTATCATTCTCAGTGATGAATTTCAAATTATAGTTTCAGAAAAAGTTTAAAATTCTTCGTGATTCAAGCTTATCTTTCAATTTTTCTTATATTTTTAGTTTTAACTTGAATCGTCTTGAGGCGTGATGTCTTGACTTGAAAAAATTATAAAAAAATCTCAGTTTTTTTAATAAAAGGAAGCTTTTTAGGGGGTGTCGCAAGAAATTTAATTTTTAACGACCACCCTAATATACACACATATATATATATATATATATATATATATATATATATATATATATATATATATATATATATATATATATATATATATATATATATATATATATATATATATATATATATATATATATATATATACATAATACATATATATTAAATAGTCTGTAATGTAAGAATTAGGCATTAATGTTGTGTATATATCGTTATATTTATTGTAAGTATGCTTAATATCGGTTGTGTATGAATCATGTGTCTGTTGATATTTGGAAATTTCCATTGATTAAAATATGATATTTTTGTTATTAACGTTTCCTTCGCATAAATATTGTAAAGTATATTCTAAATTAAGCCCCGCGATGCGTACAAGACAATTTGCCAGAACACCGCATTTTTATGTTAATATATAAGATTGTTTGTATGTTTTTTTGATATATGGCTTGAGTGTAGACAGGCGGGATAAGTTACGTCGAGGATTGTAGATTATGCTGTTAGGAATATATTTTATTTACTAAGAGCCGATTTTTTATTCACTGTATAACAGTTATCAGTCGAATAAATTATAATCTGACTAAATTCAAAATCGAAACAATTAACTGTTTCCGGCAAGGTAAATTCAAAGGCAAGTTTTTATCCGTGCAGGAACGGAGAAAGAATACAATATCCTGCATAAAAAATCCTGTCATAAAAGGCGATAAAACAACCCACAGCCAGGTGGTAGGACATTTGCCCGACTGGATAGCTACCACCCCTGGTGTAGAGTATGCCGCCGTAACAACCTTTAGTTGTGTCCCGGAATCAGTGGCCAGGTTCTAGTCTCCCTTTACAGAGCGGCAGCACCTTAGATGCTACGAACGTCCATAGGCGATGGTAACCGGTTTCCATCAGGCGGGCCGTCTGCTCTGCTGAACTTATGTAATAAAAAAAGCGGCAGATAAACACATATATTATATATCCCCAAATTAAGCAAATTACGCTATGGGTAATATACAACTGATTACGGATTACTCTGGTTCCCAGACACCCAGACCATAGTAAATTTTATCCGTGCAGGAACGGAGAAAGAATACAAATTCCTGCGGCCGGGCGGCCTGTCGTAAAAGGCGACAACACAACCCACAGCCGGGTGGTAGGGCATATGCCCGACTGGATGGCTACCACCCCTGGTCTAAAGTATGTCGCCATAACAACCCTTAGTTGTGTTCCGGCATTAGTGAGCAGGCTCCAGTCTCCTTCAAGAGAGCAGCAGCGCATTAGTAGTACCTTTGGTGTTACAAATGTCCATAGGCGATGGTAACCGCTATCCATCAAGTGGGCCGTCTGCCTGTCTGCTGAACTCCTGCAATTAAAAAATAACGGAGAAAATTCGTTTCTGAAATTTACCATGCCAGTAATCGAACCCGGAGCCTCTGCGTTGCAGTAATTGCAGGTAAGCCGGCAAAAGCTTAACCGGCTTAACCAAAAGGCCCACAAAATCAACAAAAACTCAAACATAAATTTTTTTGATGCATGATGCGTAGTGCATAGAATTTCTTTGCATTCTCTAGAACGTTTCACTTCTTTGCTTCAATAACGTGGTATCTTGAAAAACCCAAATTTACAGTACGCCACTTTTAAAATTTCAAAAAAGATTTTACCCAAATATATTTTACACTTTTTTTGTATATTTTTTTTTGTAAATTTAGTGTCAATTTACTAAGCTTTTTGAAATATATGAGAAAGTTGTGATAATATGATACATTTAGCAAAATATAGTGAGTGAGTGAAATAAGTGAGTATTGGGACATGTCACGTTATTGAAGCAAAGAAGCGATTTATACTGCGTACAACAATGATCTGGAGAGAACTTCCCGCCGCGGTTTTCCCTTTGTGCTATAACATGGGGTTCTTTAAGAAAGGCGTTATAAAATTTCTTAGAGGTCGGCAGCGCGTTCGCGACACCCCTGGTGTTGCAAACGTCCATAGGCGACGGTAACCACTTTTCGTCAGCGCACATGACGTCTGCCTGTTTGCCTGCTTCAGGTAATAAAAAATCTGCATCAAAAATAATCAGTGACATCCGCATCATGTGGATCTTTCAGAACCGAAATTAGTATTTCCATCTACTGCTCGCAGCGAAGGGTTAACATAAATATATCCTTAAACAACTGTCATTATAACGACGTATACATGGAACATTGCATATATTTTTACCACTTAAATAAGTGTATTCTTCGGTCATAAAATCAACCTTATTCTTTAATAGATAACGTTCAATAATGTCGCAATATAATGATTTGTATACAACCTTACAAATGCATTTGAATTTCAAAAATTTACACCTTATTGTCATGGTGATACGATTGACTTAGATAATTTTCAGCTAGTTTCTTACTTGGTAGGACTTCGAAACAATTTTTTTTATACAGTCACATACTAGAAGAGGCAACCTTATTGCATAGAGTAGAAAATCGAACAGAGCGGCCAGGTTAAATATGTAAAGCGAGCAAGAGGCGTAAGACATCTGTCATTAGTTAACAAATGCAGACAGGAATTGATGCGATGTCCGACAGTGAAAAAGACGGAATTTCGCCGTGTCGTGTCGCTCTGTCCGTCGCTGCGAGTATTTTTAGTCGCGCAGCTGTTGCGGCGCGTCGCTGGCTATCAAATGCGCCGTATTTCATCGGGTTGTTGTCATAGAGTTGACGGGTTAATGGGGCGAAGAGGTGATAGTTCGCTCTGAGATATTCGACGGTGGCCAAAAATTTGAATGAAAGCTACGAAAGTCTGGCCAAAGAGTTGTGGCGTAAGGTTGTTTATTTAGATTCTTATGGTTTTCTTATTGCATAATTCCATCCAGCTGCAGCAGCAGTACCAGTAATGTCATAAATTTGTTATTTATCTCTATATAAATTATTAGATTTTGTAATAATAATCAATTTAATATATATGTATGTATTTAATTTATAAAGTAGTTTAAGTATGTTTATTTATGATATATTTAATGATCTTCACCACCTACATCATCAGAATAGATTAAATTATTCCTAAAGTAAGGTTGCCTGTAAGAGATTGCTGTCAGCAATAAGGCCGCCTATTGTTTCTACCATGACAATATTGTAATTGCGCATTTTGAAATTGTATATTTGGTGGCCAATAAAGTGTTATCTATCTATCTATCTAAGAATCAGTATGTCCGAGAAAAAGTTTGTTCGCGTCATTGCATGATTACGTAGTATTTATTAGTTATCACTTTATGCGTCTATCTCGTGGAAACGTCGTCGACAAAAACTGTTTCAAGTTCTCTGGATATAAGCTAGTTCTGTTTATATTGTAATATGAAAATAAAAACCCTGATTTGAGACTTAGGAAAGTCGATAGAACGTAACTTTGAATGAAATAAACAAAACTAAAAGCCAATAACAATAAATTTATTAAACCGGTGACTGGGGCTGGAAAGTGGTTACTGTCGCCTTCAACATCAAATATGATGCAAGAACACAACTCAAAGGTTCACGGCACACTCTACACTAGTGTAGACCAAGGGTACTGGCTACCCAAACGGAAATATACACTACAACCTTGTTAGAGATGTTTTGTCAGCTCGTACGACATTTATAATTGAAGACGTGAGTGGATGAAGGTGATATGTCGCATATTCGGTTTTTTGCTTTTTTTGCATAGATGAAAGTTATAAGTCGATACCAAATGACTACAGACCTTAGACCATAGATATAAGGCATATTTAAAAAATAAAAAGTTGAAAAAGGTGTTAAATTCAGTTCAGTTTAAAATAAAAGGAAAACTTTTATCTCAATTTACTCAGAATTGGAATTATGCGTCTTATCACCTTCATCCACTCATGTCTTCAATTCTTTCTCCATAACAAGACATATTAAATAAAAAACCGTTTCAAATGAGAGTTTAAATTCAAAATTAGTTGCCATATTTAATCTACTGATATTTATTTAATTTCCTGACATTATAGATATCGCTAAGATATACTCTTATTTCCAATCAATAACTAATTATTATTTACGAGCTAGAGCTACTTTCAAAGGAAGTTGATTATTATTAATAATATTAATTGCCAAATAAACCATTTGAAAACAGTTACCGAACAAAAACAAACACCCTAAAATTAATTCATAAAGCAATCACGGAATAGTATTTCCGTCATGATTCATAATTATAAACAACTGATATTTCCTACGAAGATATAAACAATGAAAGCAAACAAAAAAGTGTTTGTGTGTGTGCAGTTTACACGAAGTAGAAGTGAAACAAAGTCTGACAAGGGGTGGAGGGATTCTGAATTCCGTGACGTCACATTTCATATATTATCTCGTTAATATATTTAAGCTTTAAAACACGAAAATTGATGTAAACGTAAAACTTCATAAATTTCCAGCTCTAAATTAATAAATATAATGGATTCTATCCCATTCTCACGCAAGCTTAGTCTTATAGATTTACGTGTTTATCTCTTTTTGGAGTCGCTTTTTTGTTTCATAGCGTTTCAATTCACGATACTAAAGAAACTTCAGTTCAAAAATTAACGGCCCGGCCACGACTTTTGTGTTAACGACGGACGACGCAACGGCGACGCGAGGAGCGGCACGGCAAAGCGGTGTATATGCCACATTCTTCTTAGTAGCGACAGCGACAGAAAGTAACACCGCCGACATCTTTGCCGCTGCCAGTCGTGGCCTCTTTTTAGTTCGCCTCTACATTTGTTCCCTTAGCGCATCACCACTGGCATTATCTCGATACAAATAGTCCGCTTTGCCGCTAGGTGTGAGGATTCCTCGCGGAGTGATGAGGTTATGTATCCATGGGCTTTACATTAAGGCGGATGATGACAATAATAGCACTCCATAGAGGTACTAGTACTGTCCCAACGTGGTGAATCCAACACGTGCCTGATGTGTTTCCCCCGCGGCAGTTAGAGCACAATCGGAGTTCTTGTTCAATTCAAAATGAGTGAGAGTGATTCATGGCGTGCTTCATACAAGTCGCATAATAAAAATAACATCCTAAGGCAAATCATTACGCATTACTAGAGCAGTAACGTATGAGTTTTTCAGTGTGAAAATGGTTAATTTTAAGTAACAGATAGAGATTTAAGCCCCCGTTTACATTACGGTCATTTCTAGGGTAGCAAGCAGGATGTTGGTTTGGGAAGTCGGTGGCGCGAGTATGTAAATGCAACTTACTTAAACATCCGAGACTCGTGCTGCGTACTTCTTTCGTTACTGTTTTGTTAGCTGCCCTGGAAGTGAGCATAATCGTACAAAAGAGCAACTTGCCCTTGACTCTTCGCCAGAGATTGATTTAGATCAAATTACACAAGGTTGATATACGTTTTTGTCGCTAGTCGTGTCGCGCTTAGCCGCAAATGTCGATATGGTCGTGGCCGGGCTTTAATAACAATCGGTCACAACCTTTATCGATTCTGGTGAACTATTCCGTCAAAACATAAATAAACCCAACCCAGCCGCTTACAAATGCGGCATGTCACATCTATTAACCTATTAATGTAATGATCTATGAATCATGTGCCGGCGACGCGAGTCTGTGGGCGGCGACAACATCTACTGCGAAATGATCTGCCGTGACTATGACTGATTTTACAAGTATGATGTATGATCTAGAACCGTCCAGGATTTAGGTTTTATTATACAACAGATTATTGGAAAGATTTTTCAGTTTACTCTTACAGAAGCTTAATTTATATATTATAATACATGAAGCAAAAACTTTGTACCCCTTTTTATGAAGATTGCGCAGACGTAGGAGTATTTAATTTCGCACACTCGTAGAGAACAAGCGACGAATGCTAATGTTTTTTTTTTAATTATCAAGAAATAAGATTTTTTTTAAAGGTTATTAGAGACAAGCTTTTGAGATCCTGGATATCATGTAGCAGCAGAGTGCTAGTCAAGACAAGTCAAACGAGCCCAAACACGACGGGTCTATCTTGTTTAGTATAGGAGTTCCTATGGCCACCTTCCGACTCCATTATCAGATCAGCTCCATGGTGTCATATTATTGCATTGTCACGCGATATACATATGTGTGCAAAATTTCATCTCAATCGGAAACCGGGAAGTTGGTCAAATTTTACTTCCAAGATTTCACCCGAACTTACATACATAGTTTCATCTATTGAAAGTTGAATGAAAGCTTGTAAAAATACATTACACACACTGCCATGACTGTATTTGACACACACAACGCATATTACTTATTGTCAAAGTCAAATTAACTGTGTAGCCTTGGCGAAATCTGTGATTATAGAAGTGTGTAGTCATTGATATTCATTACTATGGTCCGATTTCAACCACAGAAGGCCACTAGTAATAATAATTAAAGTCCCACTGCTGAGCTCGGGTCTTCCACTATTGGAGAACAAACTCATACCCGCCACGCATGTCCAAAGCGGCTTGGTAGGTTAGACACATCGGTTACCTCGATGTTCAGGTTTCAACACGATCTTTTCCTTTACCGTTGTTAGCACGTCGTAATTGTAGCAATATGCACATTAGGTTAGAAAACTGTCTAGGTAATTTATACAGTTAAAAATATAGCCCTTATGGATAGCCAGACTTAAAGCCGCTTGCATAAGGTTGCTTTAATTAATTTAAAAAACACAAAACGTATTTAAAAACCTTAAATGCAATTAGCGTCTTGCACAACACAAAAATTGCTGCTAAATATGTTTAAAGAATTATCGATACGTTTTGTGTAAATCGTATTCAGGCAGTTTAATATGATTAACTAATTTTATTTAAAGGCGATTGTTATGCAAGCTTGCTGTCTAAATATAAGTTATCTGTCAATATTTAACGTCATTGACAGTTAAAAAACAATATCGCATCACAAATAACGCATTACACCCATTTCCCTAATCTGCATGAAACGACCTATAACTGTAACATTATCCGCGATGATGCCCAATCTTCAGGAATGAGGATTACGACACAAGAAGGAAGAAAATCTATTATCTCCAATGAAATCAATGAAAATATATAAATACTGTTTATAATAATAGTTAGATAATAATAAACAGTGAAACATATTAAATAAAATATTTTCGAAACTCAACGTTTTGAGTCATTAACAGCTCTCGTGCACAAGCACGTTGTCGCCGCAAAAAACACACGAGCAACAGCATGAGCATACATCAATCACCGCAAATCCCAGTGTTAGAATTAGCGTGTAACATCGCGCGAAATTCACACATCACATCGGCCGTATCATAAAACACGTTCTATTTCAATGACACTTGTCAACGGACAAACAGCTTGGAATCACAATTGTATAATAAGATGCGCGTGCGCGTCATCGCGCGCGAGTGTGTGCGGTGCCGAAATAAGCGCGCCAAATGTCGCGTCATAATCAAAATGACAGGATGAATAGGGCTGTCGGAAGCGCTTTACACGTATAATTAGTATTTGTTATCGATATTGAAAATTGGTATCGATTTTTTAGAAAAAATCAGCGTGTACATATTTATTAAAAATCAAATGTACATACTATGTACTGAAAAAAGTGCTAAAAATCACCGTCTGAATAGTGTGATACGAAAATACGCACACACAGCCACACCACCAGCCACAAACAAACAAACAAACACACACACGCACACGTCTGCCTGCTGTGGCTGTAAACATCAGTGTTAGTCTTTAAAATACAGGCTTCGCCTAGTTTGGGACCAGTAGGTAATATAAATAATTTAATAATAAAGGAATGTACCATTTCAAACTTCTTTAAGACATATGTGATTTTGTTTTCTATAAGTAGGTTAAATGAGGTTTAACAGCCAAATGATGACTGATGGTGATGAATAATGGGCATTTGTCATCTTTACGAAACCATACATAGATCGTGAATTGTCAAGAATTTGTTCGATTTTATTAACTATTAAAAAAATAAGTAGGTTACACAAGGTTTGACAGGTAAATTACGTAAAAAACGGAGATTTGGCACTTGTTGTATTTTACTTTATTATTTTAAAAAAGTAGGTTAAATGAGGTTTTATTGCCGAATGGCGAAATATTTTTCTATTCCTATTTCGTAAACTTGCTCGATTTTATTAATAATTCGAAAAAATAAGAAGGTTTAAACGAGTATTAATAAGTTAAATTAAGAAAATAGTAGACTTTGTTATCTTTATGGAACAATACATAATACGTAAACTCATTCATTTGATTTTAGTAAATATACAAAAATAAATAAGAAGGTTAAACCTGGTTTAATCGCCAAATGACGATCACAATTGACATTAATCACCACTACGAAACTTTTTATAGCTCGTGTACTCACACCATTTTTTTAATAGTAGCCCTGTAACCATAAATAGTAATCGCTTTGTACATCAGCGCGCTGTTTAGCTGCGCTCGCGCAGGTATGACAGCGGCACTCCGCGCATGATCCACGCGCTGCGATTACAGCCCGCCATCTGATTTATATTTATCACCACTAATTTGAATGTTTAACTTCATCTAGACCGCTGGAACGTCGTCTAATGATAGCAAGATTACATCAATTAATTACTGCTCTGCATTATTTCTTTGTAGTATATATTCATAATAATATCACATTAACATAAATATTACATCTTTTGCATGTTCTTTTCTTTTTATGTTAATTCTTTATGAGCACATAATCAGATTTTAATAAAATTGACATTGAACATATTACAAAGGCGTCGTGATTAGAACTTTGATAAATTATTATTTTTAATTATTATGTCACAATTTAATTTCTTAATTATAAACTCGAAATAATTAACTAAAATGCATTGAACCAAAACAAAAACACAACAGACGTACATAGATTAAGTAAGTAACGAAATATCTTTCAATATAGAATAATATTTACATACATACATATATAACTTCACGCCAGGTCCCTTGCGGGGTAGGCACGAACAACAGAGCGCCATTTAGGCTTATTCTTACACACCTCACTTGCTTCTTTGACATTCATAGTTCTTGTCATGCACGCTCGTCTGTTCTTAAGGCTGCTGACATCACCTTCTGCTAGTACACGATCAATTTGATCATGGAAGGTGTGTTGTGGCCTTCCGCGACTTCTGCATCCATCCACTTTTGCATTGTATATCTGTTTAGTCATTCTTTCATCATACATTCTTTCCACATGCCCGAACCACCGGAGCATTCCTTTCCTTACCTTCACCCCGACACTCTCTTTCAGACCAACTCTCTCCAATATTTACATTACAGGAAAAATTAAATTTAACCCTTACTAAACTACATTAAATATATTTATAATTAGCATCTCAAAATAAATTGTCATTAATCCATATATTAATATAATATACAGTTATTTATCACTTACTTATATTTGTAGTAATAAAGATACGAACCTAAGCTAAAGTCTGTATACAGAGTAAATAATTAAAAAAACACACAAATGACTAAAATATGCACAAATAATAAATTAACTTGTAACCTGTACTGTTTTTAAGGCTTAAATAACATAACAAAATTGAGATGACCCTCTATTAGTGAAGTGAAATACCGTAAAACGTACCTATATTGTTAGTGTCATAAACACGAAAACGTAATTTAACCTTCACCTTTTGGGATTACCGTACTGACATTCCAATGTCCGGTGATCTTTATTCATTAGTTACTTTATTCTTGAGACCTACATCCAGACAATACTTTTAGATCCATTTCCAATGTATTATTCACTGTGCTGTTAGATGGACAAGTTTAAATATACTTCTATAATCACAGATTTCGCCAAGGCTACACTATTAATTTGACTCGAACAATAGACAAAAGAGTATATATGCGCTTGCGTGTCAAATACATGGTAGTGTGTAATGTTTTTTATTGATTTAATGTATGTTTTATGAGTAATTAAAAAAAATATTAGCATTCGTCTTTATCTATACACTATATATGTGCGAAATTTCATACTCCTCCGCGCAATTTTTGTAAAAAGGAGTTACAAAGTTTTTACTTTAATTATTTATCTTATACTAATATATAATTATACAGTTGAAGAGTTTGTATGTTTGATTGAACGTGCTAATATCAGGAACTACTGGTCTGATTTGAAAAATTCTTTCAATGTTAGATAGCCCATTTATCGAGGTAGGATGTGTGTGTTACGTATCGTCATCCTAAGACCAATAAGAGCGGAGCACCAATGAAGAATGTTTCAAAATCGGGGTTTTTGAAAACAAATTCCACGCGGACGACGTCGTGGGCACAGCTAGTATATAGATAACAGTTCAAAAACATCACAAATCAAGCTTAAGAAAACAATTTAGAAATGAAATATCTATAAACATCAGCTTCTATAAGAAATATGAAAATCGAATCAGGCTATTCAAAAAAAGTCCAATTTATGGGTCAAGTCAACGTTTCATTACAAACTAGACGTTTTTAAGAAATCCAATAGTAATAACTCATATTTATTGAACTTTACGGCCCGAGTTATGACACGCGTGTGGAGGGTTCCCGTTGTATTTTTATGTAATTAACAGTTAATTGGAATGATTACGATGATTTAATGCGCCTTTATTAAGTTCTTTGATGTTATAGGTTTAATATTTCACGTGCAATATACAAGAATGTAAATTAGTATACATGCACGAACGGAAAAAACACAAAACACCGACATCCAGGTGGTGTGGTACAGTATTTGCTAGGGGTGTGCGAATATCGTTCGAACCGAATACTTAATATTCGAACAAGATTCGAAATTCGAATCGAATAATTTGCAAATTATCTAAATACTGGATCTTCTATGGTTTCCAATTTGAATTTCATTACATCTTGTATCCATAATATCTACTATACTTTTCGATTAAAAATCAATTATTATTTTTTATGTATAGCATCGTATTTTTTATGTCAACAGTTTTTCTCTCTTTCTAATTTACCCGGAGAAAACAACTGCTCAGTTTCATTATATGTTCATTTCTGTCTCTAGATCTAGATACTAATATTGGCAAGAGATCTTTTCAATTCATTTTGGTTGTTATAAGTCATCAATTACCGTTTGAAAAAAATCTATAAGAAAATGATTACACATGTAGTGTTTTGAAATACTCGAAAATTTGCGAATAATATAATAATTCGGAAAAAATTCTAATTATTCAAAATTTTTGGAATTTTCGAATTATTCGCATCGAGTTTCGAATCGCATTCGATTCGGAACGAATAAATCGTAAGGTCAAAATGTTCGCACACCACGAGTATTTGTTCTTCTGGGCAGCTACAACCCCTGGTCTAGTATGCCGCAATAACAACCTTGAGTTGTGTTCTGGTATTAGTGGCCAGGTTCCAGTCTCGCTTTGGAGAGCGGCAGCAGATTGGTAGCTCCTTTGGCGTTCTAAATGTCTATAGGCAATGGTAACCACTTTCCATCATCACTGTCTGGTGAACTCATACAATATAAAAAAATATAGTATATTTTTATTGTTGGAGTCGGTAGTGGTTTCTCACTAAATGCCGTCTCCCTGTTTCGCAACAACTAAATCATTCGTAAAGGGCGCATACGTAAGCTATTTTGGTACTAAATTAGCATAAAGATCCTAAAAAAGCAACGTCCTGAGACCTGTATCGTCCTAAACGTCAAACGCAAAACAAAGGCCCTGTGGTATACTTGCCAGCCAAGAGATTTATGGCGATGATATCATTGTGACCGCATTAGGATGAAACTGACTGACAAAATAAAACATTCGCGCTAGAAAGTATTGTAAATATGCTTTTCTTTAGCTTTAGTAGACACCAGCGCTGTCACATCTTCCAATGACTGATTAAGAAACTGGCAACGCTGTTTCAAAAGCTCTCAAGCGGCGCAAATATGGAACCTTAGGAAGGGGTTACAAATTTGTGTTGTTTGGAGATGAAATATTAGGTCCGTGACGTCCATCGACAAAGAGTTTCTTCAAACAAATTGGCAAGAAACTCTTTGATGCCACCCGAGATCAGAAGGTTGGATCATATTTCGCCCAACCCATAAGCATGACTATAAGCGCGATAATGCAGCCAGCCTTCTGGGCACGCTCCCATCTGGTAGCGATTCGTTACATAATCTTAAATCACTTGTACTATTTATAACTTAGTTTATTTTTCTTTTGTGACTGTTTATTTTAGTGTGCAAAAAGGTATTATCTATCTATCTATTATATCTATATATTAATATGTGAAGCAAAAGTTTGTATCCTTTTTACGAAAATTGCGCGGACGGAGGAGTATGAAATTTCGCACACTTTTAGTTTATATAGAAAGGAAGCAACGGCTGCTAATTTTTTCAAAAAATCTAATATATAAAATTCTCGTGTCACAGTTTTCGTTGCCATACTCCTCCGAAACGGCTTTACCGATTTTGATGAAATTTTTTGTGCTAATCCGGTATCTATGAGAATCGGCCAACATCTATTTTTCATCCCCCTAAATGTTAGGGGTAGTCCACCCCTAAATTTTTTTATTTATTTTTTAGACAAAATTTTTAATTTCTATTTTTTTATGATACAGCATTAAAAGAGACATACAACCCTAAATTTTCAACCCTCTACGAACAACCCCTATTTTTTACCGGGCAGGACGACGTCTGCCGGGACAGCTAGTTATGTATAAAAATACATCAATAAAAAAACACTACACACACTACCATGTTTTTGACATACACACGTATATATACTCATTTGTTTATTGTATTGGTGGCAGTTGCTTCTTTCTTTCGGAAATCAAATTTGATTTTATTGGACTGTATAATTATTGTTGAATTAAAAGAATACATTAATTAAGTACAGAGCGTAATTATTTACAAGATACATTAGAGCGATGCTGAGAGGTAAAGTGTAGAGTAATAGAAGTGTGTCTTCGCCTGCCAGGGTCGCTCCTTAAGTCCCGCATCCCGCCCGATGCCTAATTGCTAATCGTGCCCTCTGAGGGCGCCGGCGGTATGCGGGGCGCGGAGAGTAGGTGTGCTCCGGCGGGCGGGTCAGGGGGGTGCTCTCTGTCCGCAACATATTGATAAAGTCAAATTAACAGTGTAGCCTTGCCAAAAACTGTGATCATAGAAGTGTAATCTTTGACATTAATTATTATGGTCAAAATTCAACCACGACCACTAGTATTTATGAAGGGACAATGTGCAAAAAATTATATTCTCGATTTGCTTCGTCCTTTAAAGTCCTGAGTGCCGAGCAGCTCCGATCCCAGCCGATACGTCATCAGGCTGCGCGGGCGCATCGGGCGCCGACAGATAAATGGCCGGCCGGAATCTCGCGGATCGGCAGACAGTCGGCCGACAGCCGCTGACAGCGCGGACGCCATAGCGTACTGCTTTGTCTTCCAACATAACCCCTGTATAAATTATGTTAAACTTAAAGTATCCAATGCGATGTTACGGGTCGTATAGATTTATGTAAAAGGAATTTTAAAGAATTTAATGTAATATTAGCAACATATTTGTCTAGTATGCAGACAACATCTTGCAAGTGTCTAATTCAGAATACGAGGAGGAATTCATCGATTATAAATATTCTTATAAAGCAATTAACATCTCAAATTTTTTGAAAATATAATATAACCTATGCTATCCGGAGATAGTGTAGCTTTCCAACAGTGAAAGAATTTCTCAAATCGGTACAGTAGTTTCAGAGGCTGCTCAATACAAACAAACAATCAAATATTTTTTCTTTATAATATTTTTATGTTGTAGTAGTGTTTGTCTGACGATTGAGTTTGACAATGTATGTCTTTCAAGACCACGGGCCATAAAAATGGCCCGGACTTTTGGAGGGCTTGCGTGGGGCCATGGGGAGGCCAACACGTAGAGGCTCCTTGACAAATTTAATGTAAATATGTGGCGTGACACTGACCGGCGATTATCCCTGTCTACACCATACAATAATGCACACAAGGACAAGCCCCAGCCAGTGTAGGACTATTGTGGGAAATGAGGACAAAAAGTACCGGGCTATTGGGGTGAACTATTAGTGGTACTAGCGGTCTGGGAATATGGGGACTATGGCGTCTGCCCGTCGCAATGTTCGGGGAACATGGAAAAATGGGCAGACGGTGACTTGCCAGTCCCTGCATGGGCCCCAAAAAATGCCATAAAAGTCAGGGGCAACATGGGTATGAGTGGCTAAGGGGTGTAGAGAGGTGGGCTGCAGGTTCACCGAAGCTACTTCCGACATTAGGCCATTTATCACTTCCACCCCTGGAGCTTGAGTCTTAGCTCTAGCGATCTCCACTCCGTGCCGGCTGGCTAAGGCAAGCACGGAGGCGGGAGCCTTGTGTTGGCCCCCGGAGTCAGGTACGAGGTGTCGCCACTCACCTAAGGCTTCGCCACAAAGCCCCCCTGCGGGACGATGATTATTTATTATTATACATAACTTCACGCTAGGTCCCTTGCGGGGTAGGCACGAACAATTTATTATTATAATTATTTACTACCATGACAGTTGATATTTACTAATCAATGTTTTCATTGTTGGTGGCGAATTTGCTCGTCAGACTGTAACAGGCAACGCCTCAAAAATTGGTATAGCCTTGACCGTAAAACAATTGTTATAAAAATTTTAACTATGCATGCATTATTTTTTGAAAGACTGTATGTATTTGTAACACAAGTTTATTTTATAATATTTACTTAAGTTTTGGAGACTTTTATACGTAATAAAACTACGTTATAACGGTTTTAAGCGTGGTAATTTATTTTTTATTAATTATTAATTTTTGTTATTCCGTTTGTATTTTGTTACTTTCCTGATCACGGCCACTTAAAAGTGGCCGAAATGTTGGAATAACAATAATCAAATAATTACCACGCTTAAAAGCGTTACAAAGTAATTAAATTATAATAATTACAATGTTATGGTTTGATTTACAATAAGTTTAGCCATTAATTATATGTTAACAACACTGGGGGAAAGGCGATGTCAATTTATCCCAAGATCTACTCGTTATTTAGCCCGCGACGATAGATGGCGACACTGGGCCCGGCGCGTATCAGATGCACGACGCGGGCGCACCGTGCGATATCGGCGCGATTTCACATCAACGTCGATGCGGTTTCTTTACACACACATATGGGGAAAATATTCCGAACTAGCTGCTATGCAAGCCAGTAAGATTTGCTCAGGATTTGGACAACCGTGACATAAGTTGCTATTACTAAAGTGTATACATTCCTTAATAACCTCCAAAATGTTATTTTTTCCCAATTTTCGAAATATAAAGTTGTGTAACGTACATTCTCACTGTTCTTCTGTCTCACTTTTAGCAATTATTTTTATAAAGAACAATTTTAGGCATGTTAGGTTATAAAAAATAATTTAATGTAATTCTAAGTTGAAGTTGTCTGTTTGATGCCAAAATAAATGAAAAAAAATGAATGAAAGAAATAATATGTGAAACACCTCTTTAAACATTAATATTCGCTATAATATTGACTGACTGTGACTGTTTAACGGTTTTAAGCGCGGCAATTTATTTGATTTTGATGAAGTTTCTTGCGCAGCTTCTTCTCTTCAAGCCACAACATGTTGTGAAGCGGTGGTAAATTAGATTAGGCTCCCATAGAATAAATAATAACCATAAACAAAATTAATACTAAATAATTAAAATGAACAAGTTGGCGGTAAGCTAAATAAAACATTAACAATACTCGTTGGACAAATATCATCTTTGTCGTCCGTGACCACCGCAACTGAAAAGCGGCCGAAACGTCGGATTAACCAAAATCAAATAAATTGCCGAGCTTAGAACCGTTACAACATAGTTTTATTATGTATAAAAGTCGCGAATACTTAAGAAAATATTAACCTGTACTATAAAAAGGCTTTAGAAGCAATGAATAAACTGTCATTTTTTGGAGCTACAAACAAAATTTAACTATCGAGAATTAGCGTGCCCTCAAAAAAGAAGTGACAAAAAGGTTCTAGTTATATGTCCCGACTTCGAATAGTAGGAAGAAGGTGACAAAAAACAGAAACGGTGAAATAATACTAATTCCTGCAAGTGGGCCTGTCTGTCATAAGACTGGTGGATAGTAGGGCATTTGTCTGTCTGGACGTGTACTTACTCCTAATAGACCCGCTTTAGAATATACCGCCATAACAACCTTGAGTTGTTTTTCGACATTAGAGGACTGGGACGTCAGCTTGTCTTCTTGTAATAAAAAAAATAAAAATTGTTACACATTTGAGTTTATATTCCTTTTAACAAACAGACTACTCAGTACATCTCCAATAGAGACCGTTTCAACAGCTCAAGTCGATTATTTACAATACGAAACTAAACTCTAATAATAATTAAGAACTAAGGAACAATAAAACTACCTGCATTGATAGATTTAAAACCCGTTTAGCACGCACAGGCTTCGCTGCGTGGTACGTTAGCAATGCGGCGACATCGCGAAGCTTGCTAATTAGAGCAAGGCCTGCTCGAAGAAGGAATTCATTACGCACCCCTAATTAAAAGTGGACATGGTTCCCCGTCTTAGGCGAGGGTGAAAGTGCGTAGGACTTTAAATGAGTTAAAGTCTTGTATCTGGATTAATTAGGCATCGACTTTAGAATTTATAAATAAATTAAAAAGTATATCTATAAACTAGCTTCTTCCTGCGAGTTCGTCCGCCTTGAATAGTTAAAAAAAACCCCCTGATTTTGAAATATTATTCATTGATGCTCCGCTCCTATTAGTCTTAGCGTGATGATATATAGCCTATAACCTTCCTCGATAAATGGGCTATCTAACAAGGACATATATTTTTTAAATCAGACCAGTAGTTCCTGAGATTATCGCGTTCAAGCAAACAAACAAACTCTTTAGCTTTATATATTAGTATAGAATTGACAATCTTCTATATAAACGAACGTATTATTTTACTTACCTGGGGACAGGAATTAATAAAATTGGTAATTAGTTAATTATATCCATGATTTGAAAGCTAAAGTAATACTTTTGTCAATGGTAGAGCTGTTGCCGGTAGACCGAGAGGAACATACCATGAACAAATATCAGAATCGTTAAAGAAAGGTCAGGTAAAAAGCATTTCAAATAAACGCACATGCATAAAGAGGTTAATGAAAGCAGGTGAAGCGAAAGTTGTTTGTCAGGATCGTCGCAAGTGGAGATCCATTGTCTCTGCCTACCCCCATGGGAAACAGGCGTGATTAAATGTATGTATGTAAGTAATACTTGAGATGTCTCAAAGTTGTTTACAGTATAAATGCACAAACAGTAAGTCATGGGTATTTTTTTATTATTTAATTGTTTATTAGCGCATATTATTGTATAATTCTTATACATTTTTCTAAATTCATGTAATAGTTTAAGGTTACCCACATACTTGGGGTCTTTGGACATATGAGATTGCTTTTCATTTTTTGTATGTATATTTTCTTATCAGATCGTATTGTGAGTCGCAATTGAAAATATTTTTTTCTTTCTTCACCAACACATAAAGTGGAAAAATTGCTAGGAATAACAAAATATTTGAATTGAATATTGTGTCGATAATTACAAGCGTGTTCGTTTTCCCTCATGAATAAGTGAGCTGCGTCACTCCGCGTGACACTCGTCCCGCGGTGTCAGGCGATTGACGTGACAGACCGGCGTCACGCCGCTGCCACGTCATGTAACTTAGGACATGATAATAAATACGTCGCAATAGGTTATTGGCAGCGTGTTTTATTTCGACCAGCAGAATATATGATAGATTTTCTGTCAAAACCCTTTCGTATAATTCATATTACTAGTGATGGCCGTTGGTCAAAATTCAACCATAATAGTTTGTTGTCAAAGAGTATATTTCTATAACCACAGATTGCACCAAGGCAACAATAAACAAAAGAGTATATATGTATATTATATATATATTAGGGTGACCCAAAAAAAAAAATTTTTTTTCCAAACAGGCTCAAAAGTTTCTTTCGAGTGTAAAAAAAAATCTGTGAAAAGATGAGCCCTTAATATTAATATTAAGATTGTCCTCATCGCATTTTATAACACAGGAAAATTTATTTTTGCTTCTTCTGATTTTTGTACCGTTCAAAGGAGTGGTGGACTGATAAATCGCTGTTCCAATCTTTATACAGAATTGAACTCTCTACAAAAAAGGTCTGATAATATTTTTTGATTTGTCCACGCGTTCAAAAGTTATTCAAGATCAAAGTTCAATTGTTCAAAAATTTTATCGAATTTTATAAATTACACCGAAACTGTTGGTTTCAGTGTCAAAATAAGGATCAATTTTTTTGTTAAATATAATACAGTTCAGAAGGATTTATTTGAAGGCAAGTAGCAAGCGGGAAAACTAGCGTTTGTACACGAGCACGTATGTCGTGCGTTCGTGTTGAAGGCGTGAGTCGGACTGTAGCCGAAAATCAAAAATCGACAAATCAAAAAATGTTATCAGACCTTTTTTGTAGAGCGTTCAATTCTCTATAAAGCTTGGAACAGCGATTTATCATTCAACCAGTCGTTTGAACTGTACAAAAATCAGAAGAAGCAAAAAAAATTTCTTATGGGAATTAAAAAAATGCGATGAGGACAATCTTAATATTAATATCAAGGGCTCATCTTTTCACAGATTTTTTTTACACCCAAAAGAAACTTTTGAGCTTGTTTGGAAAAAAAAATTTTTTTGGATCATCCTAATATATATATATATATTAGGGTGGTCGTTAAACATTAAATTTCTTGCGACGCCCCCTAAAAAGCTTCCTTTTAATGAAAAAACACTGGGATTTTTTAATAATTTTTTCAAGTCAAGACAACACGTGCCTCAAGACGAATCATGTTAGTTTTTGGGTAATATCATGTTTTTTCAGGAAAGTTCTTCATACTTAGAAGAAATAATTATTTTAAGATTGGAAAAGTTTTAACAATGAAATACCTTCCGTATTGTCATTCTCAGTGATGAATTTCAAATTGTAGTTTCAGAAAAAGTTTAAAATTCTTCGCGATTCAAGCTTATCTTTCAATTTTTCTTATATTTTTAGTTTTAACTTCAATCGTCTTGAGAATCTTTTCATTAAAAGGAAGCTTTTTAGGGGGCGTCGCAAGAAATTTAATTTTTAACGACCACCCTAATATGTGTGTGTGTGTGTGTGTGTGTGTGTGTGTGTGTGTGTGTGTGTGTGTATGTGTGTGTGTGCGCGCGTGCGTGCGTGTGTGTGTGTGTGTGTGTGTGTGTGTGTGTGTGTGTGTGTGTGTGTGTAGTGTAGAATGGAAAACAGGGAGATATTATGGACTGTGTGAAGGATGTCATGATTCTCTCTTTTTCTTATTTTTTTTAATGGAGCCCACATTTTTTAATTTCTTTGTTCGCCTGGAATTCAGAACAATACAGCACGTATCTATAAAAAGCATAGAGATTATTTCAATTAAATTAATCAATTATGTAAATTTTAAAACTGATCTAAGTTTAAAATATATCAATATATCAAGTAAACCTTGTTGAAAAGTTTAAGAAAATATATTTTATATCAGCACTAGTTTAACCTAGTGCGGGTACCTCTACTTTACTTATGTACTTTAAAACTTAATTAAGTTTTTATATATCACGAGCGATGCCGCAGGTAAACGCTAAAGTATGAATGAGTATGTATACCTATATATTGTTAGGAGTTGCGAGACTCAAATTAAAATTCCGTTAGAATTTATATAGAGTTTATTAGAACTATACAAAGACGTATAACATAGGTACAAATATAACCGAACACAGCAAATCCAAACGTAATTCAGAAGGTCGTAATTAAATAAAACGCGCAAAGTCCGTCATTAAAAGATTCCCGATTGTACGTACACACGTCACGCCTTGCTCGTAGTTGCCGCTGAACTGCCCCCTCCCTAAATCAGGCCATCCTTTTATACTGCACAAATGCAATGTGCCATAAATAAGTACAATAAAACAATGAGCTGTTCTCTAGTAATGTATGCAAATAAATAAGTAAACCAAAGAAGACGATCATGAAAGAATTATAATAGTATCAATGTTATTAGTTATTAGTTCAATGCCGACGGGTAATAAATGTGTCTACAATCTGTACGTGGAATTGGTCTTTGTCGGTACCTAGGTTGTAACAATATAAACCTCCTCTGAAAACTGATTTAACTGATTGCGAAAAAAGCTTAAAACTCAGTTGCGTAGTTTAGGAGGAGTTAGTGGATATACAGACAGACAAACGCAGAAAGCAACTTGTTTTATATTATGTACAGAAGATAATAGACGCAATACAAAGACGATCATTTAAAATAATATACGGTTTTAATCTTAACATTACTACAATAATCATACGTGCATCGCTGCAAATTGTAAATTCGTAGTGTTGTTTTTTTTCCCAGCCACATACTTAAATACATAGACATAATTATATACCTACATATACAATAATATATGTCAAAATACATAAGGAACTATAATAAATAAATGTAGGATATCAGTATGGATTTCGTTCTTAAAAATGCAAATTATACATTCTCCTGCAATGGATACATGCCGGTTAAAACTTACCGAACTCCCATAAAGACGTTGGATTGGTGGAAATTTTACACGGAACCATGCCCATGGTGGATGTAAAAGGAATTCTGTGGAATCTCTTTGCGGTTGTTTAAGTTTATTTGTTTAAGTTTATTGTTAGTTTAGTTTTATAAACTAGTTTTCTTGATACTTGTATAAACGTACGTTAGTAGATTGCATATTAAATTCGTCGCCTTTCGTGTTCAAGTTGCTGAATTTAAAAATCTATATACAGTGTAAACTCTATAAACTCTCGGGGTGAAGGTAAGGAAAGGAATGCTCCGGTGGTTCGGGCATGTGGAAAGAATGTATGATGAAAGAATGACTAAAAAGATATACAATGCAAAAGTGGATGGATGCAGAAGTCGCGGAAGGCCACGACACACCTTCTATGATCAAATTGATCGTGTACTAGCAGAAGGTGATGTCAGGAGCCTTAAGAACAGACGAGCGTGCATGACGAGAGCTATGAATGTCAAAGAAGCAAGTGAGGTGTGTAAGAATAAGCATGTATGGCGCTCTGTTGTTCGTGCCTACCCCGCAAGGGACCTGGCGTGAAGTTATGTATGTATGTAAACTCTATATGACGACACTGAAAGGACTGTGCATTTTATGGCGTTATAGAGAATTGTCGTTAAATGGAGACAAGTCTGTTATTTTAGTCTGACGTCTTTTGCTGCACCAGTAATTTCGTAGTATTTATTTTCTTATTTTATTCATATGGCAAGATGATGATGAAGAAAGTATTTAGAAATTTCGGTATACATGACGCTGACAGTCGAGTTTATTACGGGGTAGGATATTAAAGTAATAAAAGAACGTACACCGCTGCACAGTTATTACTAATTTTGGAAACTAAAATGTACTTTTTATTACCTAATTGTTATCGTTATTGAGAGTGGGTGTAATGCTATATGGAGTTCGCCAGTTTACAAATTGATTTATCTAACCTTCCGCGAGCACATGTTACCTTTTTATACTAAATCACAGAACAGACTACACAAAAAAAGATGTTGAACTGTTTGACAATAAAGTTTAAAATTACTTATATCCAATTTCTATGATTTTCTATCTTATGTAAAAAGATTTTATAGATATGTAAAATCTTTTTATTGGTTTTTACATTTATGATAAGCTATTGTTAATCTCAGTGTCTGTCATTGTCAACATTACAATTTTACTTTTCTACGTTAAACGTCTAAATTTTATACACGTCACAAAACGTAACATTTATTAAGATGTTGGCGGTAGTGTATCGTGCAAGCAAAAGTCGACTTTAAAGTGACGAACCTTTTCATACCGCAACTGTACATTATATTAGTTCACAAAACTATGTAAGTAGCGAATGCTCACGGTGAAGATTTGCAGCGACGTCATATGAAATACTAGCTCCGTCCGCGGTTTCACCCGCGCGGTGATGGAAAATTTGAATTAATCACACTAGATTTTTATTATTTTTATTATTTTATTATATAGCCCATAACATGTTATTCTGATGTGTAAGCTATATTATTGTAAAGATTCATCAAAATCCATTCAGTAGTTTTTGCGTGAAAGAGTAACAGACTTACATCCATAGATTCGTACATACTTTCGTATTTATATAGGACTAGCTGCACCCCGCGGTCTCTACCGCGTGGTGGTTTAAAATCGTCATATTTTGAATAATCCACAATTAAATTCCAAAAGTAGCCTAAGTTACTCCCTATTACATCAGCTACCTGCCAATCAAAGTCCCGTCAAAATCGGTACCGCCATTTCAGAGATTAGCCGGAACAAACAGACAGATAGACAGACAGACAATAATTGTAAAAAAATGTTATTTTGGTGTATTTATCGTATATCATGTGCATGTAGTAAAAAGCGGTTATTTCAATATTACAAACAGACACTCCAATGTTATTTATACGAATATGTATAGAAAAGGATACAGGACTAAAGCTTTAAGCAGTAATCTACAACGGTCGCTAATCATTATTTATATATTCCCTAGACAGGAATAACTTTTAAAACATCTCGAATCAAATAAAAAATTAACTGAACCAAAGCAACCCCTTCCGGACGTATAAAACGGTAGATAAGACAGAACTAAACAAAAGTTCCTTCTCCAAGGCGCAATAAACTCAATGTGTACCGTAGTTGGGATGTCAGAAAATCACTGCATGCCGTGCACAGAGCGAGGCAGGTGTATCGGGTTGACAACGTGAGCGAGGGAGACGGAAGACGTTTTGCAGTCGTCATAATTTCGCCCGGCAGACTAATAATAAAGATAAAAGGGGCGGGTTGCAGAGGCCGTTTAGATTTTGCAGGTTTATCTCGAGTTTTTGAGCCTTCAGACTTCCTTTGTTTGAAATGTTCGAGGTCGTTCATTACGCGTATAAATTAAGAATGTTATTTAACTTTCATCAACGGCTTTGAATTTTGTATTGCATAAAAGAAAAATGTAATAATGGAAAAACAAACAATTAGCTAGAAGATATATTTAATTTTTTTTTAAATTAAATTCATACTAATAAAACTACGTTTTAAAGGTTTTAAGCGCGGTAATTTATTTGATTTTTGTTGTTCCGTCGATCCGTGATCACGAAAGTCAAAGATGTCAAGTGTCAATGAGTATTGTTAAAGTTGTTCATTTTAATAATTTAGTTTTAATTTTGTTTATGGTTATTATTTACACTATGGGAGCTTAATCTAATTTACCTACGCTTCGCAACATGTTATGGCTTGAAGAGAAGAAGCGGCACAAGAAACTCTTCAGCAAAAATGCCTAGCTCTAATAATTTCATATAACATTAAAATGGGTGGAACGCAGCGCTTTACAAACCAGCCCAAGCCCGGACTAGACCTAGTCGATGCCGGGAATAAAAAAAAGTCGGAGGGCATTTGAAGAGGCCTGTGTGTGTGGCCCTCGCCTGCCAGGGCACGCGGAGTTGGGAGCCGTTTTCCCGTAGCTCACCCACCCAGGAGTTTAGGTGAGTATCCGGAGTGACAATAGAGTGGCACCAGTTCTGACTGGGTATGCTAGTACCACCCCCGATCTGGGGGCTCCCACACACGGTTCGCGAATTATTCCCCCAGGCTTCTGTGCCTGTCGCGGCTTAGGTCCTCAAACGGATTTCCCCTGGTCAAAAACAAAAAAAAATATATGCATATGTGTTTGTCTGCGGGGTATTAAAACCGATCAGATAATAAAATGCATCTTCACTAACCTATCTCTAGGTAACTAATAGCGCAGTTACCTCACACCCGCGACTGTGATTATCTGCTGCGATTATTCGTCGCAATCGCATACTATATTAAACCTAGATTAGATTCCTCGCGTGTCGTTTCTGAATAATGATATCTATCGAACAGATAGCATTAGTTAGTGAGCTATCGGAACGTAGCGGGGAGTTATGTGATGACTTTTACATCTTATTCTGACGGTGTGGTGTGCTCCAACCCGTGGGTTATAGTGCTTCCTTGCACTATAAAAACAGAAGCTCCACAAACCTTGAGATCAGCCTTCTCCTGGCTCGGTTCAGGTTGCACTCGGGAACAGCGCTCCGTAATATGGTTTCGCTTAAAGGTCTTAATGAAAGTTATTAGCATAGGTGGTAATTATAATTATTTGAATTTAAAACCAGATGAGCGCAAGGCGCAATGTCGTCACACGTTGACGTTAAGTTCAAAATGGCTGCCATTACCATGGTATGTGTTGGCCGTTGCCTCACACAGAGAGAGGGTAGCCTACAAAATCAGCGGAGCGATGTTATACCTACTTATAATAGGCAAGGTCCGAATATAGTTTTATACATTCCCTCTCCATGTCCCCCTTATCCGTGTAGGAACGGAGAAAGAATACAATTTTCCTGCGGCCGGGCGGCCTGTCCTAAGAGGCGAAAAAACAACCCTTAGACAGGTGGTAGGGCATTTGTCCGACTGGATGGTTACCAGCCCTGGTCTAAAACAAAAAGTAAAGTACGTCGCCATAACAACCATGAGTTATGTTCCGGCATTAGTGATCCGGTTCCAGTCTCCCACAAGAGAGCAGCAGCACCTTTGGTTTTGCAAATGTCTATAGGCGAGGGTAACCGCTTTCCATCAGTGGGCCATCTGCCTGTCTGCTGAGCTCCTGCAATAAAAAAAACCATTCATTTTCAACTCTTATTACATCTTCTTTTAAGCCACAATGTTCCCTTATCACACGTATGTCCTTTATAGATTCGTAAACTATACATTTGATCATGTGATGATGTTTTGCAAAGTTATTGTGAACGAGCCAGAGAAGGTTTCTGAGTTGGTTCACAATTGGACCCGATAAGTGGCGCTGCTGTCGGCATATCAACTGAAGCTTTTCCGGGCAGGACGACGTCTACCGGGACAGCTAGTACAATATACAAGACCTACAATGAAAGGACTCCATCCCAGTAACATCCATACAAAAGCAAAAATGAGAAGGATAATTACCAAAACTTCTGCAGCGAACATTAAAGAATTTATTCGAAACCAATAACATGGTATACAGAAACAATTTGGTATCGCAAACAACTGCTGTAGTATAATACGGTGTTGCAGTTGTTAGCGCCCACTTCCAGACAACACGTTTGTTATAGAATTAAAAAAGAAAAATATTTTTAAGGTTTTTTAAATGCATTTATGGCTTGGCAACTAGGCCTTTAAGCCAGTGTCTTAAAGTTTATACATTTGAAATTTTCGTGTTGATATTTGTAATGTATGTGGTGTGTGTGTATATGGTGTGTATGTGGGTGTGTTATGTATGATGTGTGTGGTGTATGTACAAGTGAAACGAGTGAGTGTGTGGATACAGACTTATTAGACTGGTGTAGTCAGTTTAGGAAATTCTCGGTGTCGTCATAAGGGAGTTCTATTAGCCAGTTGAATAATTTTAATTTAATTCGCGAAATTGATACCCTGTCCATTCAGTAAGCGAAGGTAATAACATCCCACAAGACCAGCACGATATGTTTTATGTGTCATATGTGGCATAATAGGCACAAAGGCAGCGGGGCCCGGGGTCCGGGACCCGAGGCCCACGTAAGCCGGCGTTTGACCGGCGGCCGACACCAGTGATTTGTGGTTACTTGCAAAAGCGGCGACCTCTGCCGGTGACGTGCCAATTGTCTCCGTCTTGGGATGCCGTGCGAGTTATAAGCGAAGAGCGATTACAGATTACACGTAAGATCTACTTCCATTCCAATTTCTAGTCACAAAAAATACGAAAATAATAGTAAAACAAAAAAAATCTGTTTTATAAAATACACAAAACAGGTGTTATTGATATTGCATAAGGTTGCTTAAATTTATATAAGAAACACAAAACTTGTTTAACACCAGTAAATACAATTAGCGCTTGGACAATGCGATATTTGCCGCTAAATGTATTTAAAGAACTGTCAATACGTTTTGTGTAAAACGTATGTAGGCAGTTTAATATAATTAACTAATTTTATTTAAAGGCGATCGTTATGCAAGAGGCCCTAAGTATCTTTATTAATTTGATTTATAACTTTATGACCGTGGGGTCCTGAGATCATGAGCCTACCAAAATGACAAACCAAGTCATTGACTCTTCAGGTGATCAGAGGGGTGGTGCCTACCTCGGACAACGGATCAGTATTGCGATCCAGCGGGGTAACGTAGCCAGTCATGTTTTACCCATAAAAGTCAGTCTTTTGAGCACCTTACCTGACCAAAGGTAGAATAAAATATAAATAAGTTAAGTTTTTATATAGATATTAAAAATCAACAAATTTTGTTGATAAGTGTCGAAATTGCAGTCTGAACAAAATAAATATAATGCAACTTAATGAAGACATTAATAAAACCTGACATCATCCGGCAATGCGTTGGCGCTTGTTTCGTTGCAATTGCTTCTAACTCTTCACATTATAAATTTCCGCTACCCGTCTCGGTTTTTAACTTATGATTACTCGTTTTCCAATATCCGTTCGCTTGATAATAAATGTCTCAAAACTGATATCTGGTTATTTAATTTTATAGGAGCTGCATACGTCCAGTTATCGCAGCGGACATCGGACTACTCGCTAGAGCATCGCAGGAGCTCACATGTTATTAGTTGCTCTATCTGCCTCGCACATCATCCGCCTCGCTCAAACATTGTGCTATGTATTATACTAGCTGTACGACTTATTAATATATGTACTTAAGGTTACTGTTTCCAAAATAAATTATAGAAGAATTATTTTGTTCGTGCAGTTTGGGTCATAAAATAAAGCGAGTATTTCGCTCTCTCTTCCACTCACGGGCCTTATGGGCGGGCATAGTGATGCGCATTATTGTTGTCGATAAGCGTTATCGATAGTGTATTTAGTTTTGTCATTTTGTGGGTTAGTTATAAAAATGAAAAAACAATAGATACAACAACATATTTATTAAAATAAGAATAATAATGACTTATAATAAATTATTAATTAGGTATCTATGTTAAAAAAACTATAAGTACAAAAGTTTAGAATGTAACAAGTTATATAAAAAAAATATATGAATACTTATAGCTAAGTTTAAAATTAACAGCCAAAAAGATAATAATGATTTATATAAGATTGATAATCTTTCTTTGATAAGAATGAGTTAATATCGATAATGATGATGCGCCCGCGCAACACGCTCACCGCCTTAGCCGGGCTGAGGCCGAGCTTGATTTATGACCCAAACAGCACGGACAAAATAATTCTACTATACTACACTTCAGTTAACATCAGTATTCAGCGCTCGACTACTACTCTCTGTCATCTGAAGTATCATTTAATTTCTACCGAACGCTGCTACAACTTCAAACATTCTGTTACTTGATAACATAGGACTACAAATCCGGCTATAGACTGCTTCCGCCACGTGATTTATTTTCTACAATAACTACCCTGATTGCGATATATATTACAATTGTGTCATTGTTGCTTTTTAAAATACATGAATGAATAATTATTTGTGTGTAATATAAAAAATATTGAAACCGCATCGCCTCGCAAATTAAACCATACACCAACTGTCACAAGCAGCGGTCTCAGTAAACGTTCCTTGATACCATAAGGCATTAGCTTGTCATAAATGTTCATAATTTCATATATACACGAGTATACAAACACACGGACAAACTAGCTGCAGTTGATTCGCCTTATAAACCGATTATGTTTTACAATAGATTTTATAAGTATCTGTAAATTTGATTTTAAAAAAACTTGGTTACACTTGTCTATACTAAAATAATAAAGAGGATATTTTTTATATTTGTATGTTTATAACGAATAAACTCAAAAACTACTGGACCGATTTTATAAATTCTTTCACCATTCGAATGCTACATTATCCCTGAGTAATAAAGGCTATATAAAAATTAGGAGTCCCTACTCAAACTTCAATAATGTAACTATTTTTTTTTATTGCAGGAGTTTAGCAGACTGGCAAACGGCCCACTTGATGGAAAGCGGTTACCATCGCCTATGAGCGTTTGCAGCACCAAAGGTGCTACAAATGCGCTGCTGTTCACTTAAGGGAGACTGGAACCTCGCCAGAACAAACACAACTCAAAGTTGATATGGCGGCATGCTCTCGGCCAGGGGTAGTCGCAATCTAGGCGAGCAAATACCCTACCACCTGGCTGTGGGTTGTTTTGTCGCCTCATTCGACAGGCCGTCCGGCCGAGGGACATTGTATTCTTTCTCCGTTCCTGCACGGATAAAATCGAAACAAAATACTTGGCGCTGGTAACGGGTTCTAGATTTTTATATATTCAGGATTTTATTGAACTCAGTACTAATATTCTCTTTATTTCAACAATTATATAATTACTAGCTGTCCCGGCAGACGTCGTCCTGCCCGGTAAAAATAGGGGTTGATCGTAGAGGGTTGAAAATCTAGGGTTGTATGTATTTTTGTATGTTGTATTATAAAAAAATAGAAATTAAAATTTTTGTCTAAAAAATAAAAATAAAAATTTAGGGGTGGACTACCCCTAACATTTAGGGGGATGAAAAATAGATGTTGGCCGATTCTCATAGATACCGGATAAGCATAAAAAATTTCATCAAAATCGGTCAAGCCGTTTCGGAGGAGTATGGCAACGAAAACTGTGACACAAGAATTTTATATATTAGATTTATTAATAATATAATGTGTAGTTTGCCGTGACGTCGCTCTAGGATCAAGCGGAAGATCAGCGTTGGTCTGAAAGATCAACATTTTTGCTGAGCTTGATCCAAGTTTTAGGACTTAATTTATGTATATCCTCAGTTACTTTGTGGTTGTATTGTCTTTTTTTTTATTGTGCTTTATTTATTAATTTTAATGTTTCACTTGTATATGTCCTAAAAATAAACCTGTTTCTTTCTTTCTTCTCTCTCAGGACAGGAACACTTAAAATCTAAATATAACTTGAAATTAAGGTTGAAAATCTCTGCTATCCCTTCCTATCGTAAGGATTGAATATAAATTAAAATAAACTGAAAAAAGTTGTTAAATCCACGGATAGGTACGTGTGTCGGATAAACGTCGCCGGTGGCGGCGGATATAAAAAGTCGGACTTCGCCGCTCGCGAGTGTGGACTCGCCTTTGTCCCGTGTCAGACTTTGATACAACACTACAGTCTGGATATATAATATAGCTAGGACTTTTCAAACGGATTCGTTCGTGTAAGAAACTCGTAGGCAGTAAACACATATCACCGTCTGATAACTTACCTGTAACGCGAGTCCGACTTGCACGGCCTTTATCGTATGACATTATAGTACTTATATAGAGTGGGAAAATACAATATATTAAACACTTCATATCTTTACAGTAAAATAATACAGTAAATATTTATAGGTGATGAAGTAGATTGTCATTTCTTGCCTTATGACAAAGATGTGGCGCTCAGAATGTGGTAATACGATGATATGAAATTGTATTCGAACAGATGATTCAATACAGGTTGTTACAAGAGTCTTAATTTTAATTTTTGAAGTAACAAAGTATTTTGTTTAATAAAACTACATTTTAACGGTTTCAAGCGCGGTAATTTATCCGGTTTTGCTTATTCTGACGTTTCGGCCGCTTTTCAGTGGCCGTGGTCAGACCAGAAATAGAAAAAACGCGTCTCAGGACGCCCGACAGAAGTGATAACTTAAACTAAAAAAACGAATGGCAACGGAAATTTGGAAAACCTTCAACTGGCAAGTGACAAAAGGGATTGCAACAAAGTTTTAACTTTAAGTGTTACTGTCAGATTATTAATGTACTTGTCCAATTTGAAAACCTACGCATGTATTTATTTATTTATTCAAGGCACACCAACAGCACACCCATTATTGTTACATTACATATAATTTTTATAATTTGGAAATGTCAATTAAAAAATAACTTAATAATATATTACACAATAGGTATATAAATAAAAAATTGACTCCATATCGCTGTCGGCGGGGAGCGTGCCCAAAATGCTGGCCGCATTTCCACGTTGGATGGCAACGCTTATTCGTTGCCCTAGGTACAAGCCAGCCTTTTGGTCACGCGAGACCTCAATAAGACGCCTTGAGAGGTCTCGATAGAGGTGATGTGCTCCAGGCCCCCACGGCCCCAGGGTCTCGATATAATTTAATATAAAGGTTCTGATATGTGGACCCATTAAAGGAGTGCACAGCATTTACAATTTTAATGTCAATTTCTAGTAATTTAATCAATTAATGTCAATATTGTGCATAAGTCAAGTACAAATATAGTAAACAGTTAATGAATGAATAATGTTGTCAAAATTAATGAGAAAAGCAAAAAAAATGCATGAACGGCCTGTCAATTATTTTATAGTCGCAGCTGATGTCAACACTATATTTTTGACCCAATTATATGTTGGTTAAGTAACGATGCGGTTTACCCTCTCATAATAAGTTAACTTTAAAAAATTTTTTTAGACCCAACCACGCGTCTCAATTAGTATATCATACATATCGCATCCGTTCCAGTGGAAGACGTCACGAAATGACTGTCAACCGTCTACCCGGTAATAAGGTACAGTAATGAGATTTCTCGGAGCTACCTAATTAGACGGTATCCATTGCCGCCCCGCTGCGGCCCAATGACAGACGCATTAACTTGTCAACGAGTAATCGATAGCAATGTGTTATTATTCGCCAATATGATTGGTAATTGGGGATACAGGCTGACGGATATGCGGGAAGGTGGGAAAATACGTATGAATCAAATAATCGATTAATCGTCAATGTTATGCGATTTTCATTATTGTAATATCATCGGAAAAGAAAGAAAACAGGAAAACAACCACATCAGGAAAAGATATTATACATGTGACGAAACAAAGCTTTTTACTGTCACCTACTAGTTCGTAGGCCAGATTTCATATACCTATATATGACGAGTTGACGACTAAAGAGGTTAGTGCCAAGCCATTATTGAACAAAGAAGAAGAAAGAGTTTGGTTGTTACACTGCAAGTAGTGTAACGACTAACCTCTTTCTTCTTCTTCCTTCTACTAAGACTTCGCAACAGAGCATCCAGCGGGTACATTGTTATTAAATTTAAAAAATATGTTTTAAGTAATATAATCTTGACTTTTTTTTCTTACTGTACTTCTGCTATGCCTATAAATAATAAAGGGTTTTTTAGTTCATTTAAACGTATTAGCGAACTGTCCATGTGTTATCGTCATTGCACAACTGACAGGCGCTTTGTGACGTCACAGCAGCGCAGGCTTATCTCTGACGGCCGCTGTCATTGACCAGCAATGATGACGATATATTTTGCTGATCCTACCATAATATTGTTACGAGTTGCAGGACTCGAATTAAAATGCCGTTGGAATTATTGTAGAATTTATTAGAACTATACAAACACGTATAAAACAGGATTCATTTTTTTTATGCAGGACTTCAGCAGACAGGCAGACGGCCCACTTGATAGAAAGCGGTTACCATCGCCTATGGACGTTTGCAACACCAGAGGTGCTACAAATGCACTGCTGCTCTCTTAAGGGATACTAGAACCTGGTCACTAATGCCGGTACAAACAGGTACAAATATAACTGTACACTACCAGTCCAAACGTAATGCACGATTCAATCACACGCGCAAAATCCGTCACTAACGCTTTGCTTCTCTTGTGGCTATCGCTAGACTGCCCCCCTCTATTGGGGAATTGCTGTATACTGCACAAATACAATGTGTCTTTCGGCCGCGTGGACTGAATTTCTTAGAAACACACCTGGCTAATGACTACCATAAAAGATTACAATACACAATGGGCTGTATTTTAATTACAAATTTCAAACACAAAGTAAAGAAAAGAAATCAAATTGCCTAAAAGGTAATAAAAAGTCTACAGGTATGCAGGTGTGAATTTGTCTTTTGTCGGCATTCAGGGCGTAACAATATTATTGACTAACTAAGATATGACTGCGACTTTATCGACGCTTGCCTTAAAAATCCCGCGGGTATCCCGGGATAGATAGTATCCCGTAGACAGTATATGTACTGTATTTAAAATAGCAAAATCATACTGAGAAAGGAGAAAGTGCTCATGTGACTGAAGGTACTTCAAAAAACGTTAATGAATAAAATCCTGGTTAAACGTACACAACAAACGATATTTTATTTGTCACAAAACCAATTTAAAAACGTGACATAGCCTCATGACTTCAACAAACATATTACCAATAAACTTTCATTGTCACACTTTTATGACTAAATCACATATAGCACAACAAACAAACAGACGTCCAATCATATTTATATGGAAATTACTTCATTTTGGTGTTTTAAACGCGTGACCTGCGCCTACGCATGTAAAACGCCGTATGTCACCGCAGAAGCCAGTTTATATCACGTTTTATATTCCATAGGATGGTGTGGGACGGCTTGGTTTGTTGCATGACGTGGTTTGATTAATAGCGATTTCATGGGCACAGCGGGCTTTAGCGGGTCACATAATACTATAGCGGTGCACACAGTCTGCGATTTATTCCATTAAAAAAAGCATATAAGCTTCTTTTAGAGAGGTTTGTAAATACAAGCTTTTGAGATTCTGAATATCATGTAGCAGCAGAGTGCTAGCCAAGACAAGTAAAATGAGTCCAAACACGACAAGTCTATCTTGTTTAGTACAGGAGTTCCTATGGCCACCTTCTGACTCCATTATCAGTCAGCTCCATGGTACCCATATTATTGCATTGTCACGCGATATTTGTATGTGTGCAAAATTTCAGCTCAATCGGAAACCAGGAAGTTGGTTACATTTGTTTGTTGGTTGGTTGGCAAAATTCCACTCGACCTTACATACATACTTACATACATAGGTACATCAATTTTAAGATAAATAAAAGCTTGTAAAGAAGACTAAGAGTGAGATACTATACTCCCATCATCATCAACCGAGCGTTAAATCCCGGTTGTTTACGCCATTTATAGTATTTTAATTAATATTAAAAGTAAAATCCGCATTTATACATTCGATATGTGAAATTGTGGCAGTATGATAAATAAACTGTCGCCTCATTATTTATTTAAATAACATTACTCGAGTGCATGACGTATAATTCTTCGTCCCTTGACTTCCTATATTTGAGCCAAAGATACCTCGCTCACTGGGTGGGTGGAAGAAATCGTGCGAAGAAAAGGAGGTAGTTCAATTGTGCTCTGTGCGTAAGCCGATTCATTGAAATTAAATTTAAACAAGTACTTTATATTGTGTTGTGCTAAAAATAATTAAATATTATTATAGACTTAATAATAGTGGCCAGGCGATAAAGTAATATAGAAGAACCGTCGTAACCATTTGATGGAGATCTGGTGAGTTCCTTTTGTGTCCTTCCATCACTATACTGATTGTGCTCAAGATTTTGTGATTTAATAACCATAGCGTAATCACCGGTTGCGTTCGGAGCGATCGCCTTTTCCTACATATATTGATGCGTATATTGATTTCCATAAATTGATGCGTTTATATCGCGTTCATGAAATATACTTCTCATACAAGTAAATGATTAATAAAATGTTTATTTACAACTAAATTAATATTCTAACTCATAAACTTTATCACTAAAAAAATATAATCTCTTTTTATATCTTTGAAGTCAAACTAATTGGAAAATAATAGTGTTTTACTACAAATATTGAATATTTACTTTCTATTTTTAGAGGGATAAAGAAAATTACAACATCTCGTGATGCATGTACGGTTTTGATAAATAATTATTAAATTTATTATGATATTAAAATCCTACATCGAAACTGTAAAACAGTTTCGATGTAGGATTGTTAAATATGTATATGCTATTAAATATCCATATACATATGTTTATATTGAGCACACTAATAATTATTCACAACGGTTAAACCAATTTACATTAATATTATAGTAATGAATATTGTCTAATATATTGTAAAATATCGGCTTATGTAAATCTTTTAACGCTATTTAATACGTCATTTCTTTAATATAATAATTAGGATTCGTAAAGGGTATAAATTAGTTTATACGAGATCACAGATATGTTTGAATTAGATAATAAAACAAAAAATTTAACTTGAAGTTTTAGTAGCTGGTTTTCAAATTGGACAATTACATTAACAATCCGCCCGTAAAACTTAAAGTTAACATTTTGTTGCAATTCGTTTTTCCATTTGTCAGTTGCCATTCATTTTTCCACTTGTCCGTTGATGTTTCACTTCTGCTATGTGTCCCAGCACACATTTCGATTTGTCGCAGGCTTACTGCAAGTGATGATTTTATTTTATCAAGCAAAAAAAACTGAATTCGATCCGGAACCAAAAAAACGCATCCATTGTCTAATCTAAACTTATGCCGCCACTCACCGCGTGTCGTCTAAATTTATGCCGCTCTTCCACGTGGCCGTAACGCTTTCGTTGTCGTGCTTGTCGTGTCGTGACAATAAAATCTAAAACCCCGTCTACATAGAAGTTTCACTTCAACAATTAGTTTTAGCCGGAAACTGTACCCGCTAAAAGTGGCAACACACCATAAAAGAGTCCGTCCATATTTTTAAGGACCGTATCACCTCACGTCACACAAACTATAATGTAGCAACTAAAACAATTTTGATATTCATTTAATAACCAATACGATATGAAATTGATTGTGTATTATGACAGTTCTCATATAAAAAAGTATTTCGAGTTAGTTCAGTGCGGTCGTAAAATTATAAAATATATATAGTTTTTTCACCGTCGACGTTATAATGTTCTAGTTGATATTTATACTGTATTCGATGGGAAGTCTCGACTTTTTATATAATATTAATATGGAGTTTAATATTTTTATAGTGATGGAAATTGTTATGGCGCCGATGGTATGGCCGACTGACTTGCGTTATACATTCGTAGTTCAATCGCCGAACACCAAAACAGAATGACGTATAAAACACTTCTCCATTTTTGTTTCACACATGTAAATTTTGTTACCGTAATTTTAGTAAATTATCGGATATTTAAAATGTAAGAGAATTAACGAAGATGTGTTTGTGAAAAATCATATATCCAAACGAATTCACATTCTGTTTAATGTTTGTATTAGAGATTTATTTTTGCACCTTTGGTCGCATTTATAGCAAATTTATATTCAGAGATTTTCTATTGCATATGAAGTCCAATTATTATTTAGTTTCAATGTGTTTGTTTTTTTTATTAATGTATTTATTTAATATATTATCAAATTAATTAGATACTTGCATATTATAAAAAGCGTAAGATTTAGATAATATATATTATTGACATATTAATATGTCATATTCATCCCCCCATTATCATAATTACAAGAATACACCAAATTTCTTAGAATTTACATAAAATTAAATATCCTGCATAACATTTACAACCAAATTTAAATAAATCGCCGGATATACCGAAAAGGTATTAAGAGAGGACAAACTTACAAAAGTCTAAAGTAACTTTTATGTTTGTATTTCTTTTATTTTCGAATTTCAACTCACAATTACCTAGTACGAATCCAAGATGTAAATGTTCGCTCCAAGTCAATCCTACATCATTCCATTCCGTTATGACGAGACATAATCATCAAGATTGGTTTTTCGAAGACTGATTTGATTATTTGATTTTTTAAATAAGTACATTAATTAACGTTATTCGCTTTTGATTTCTAATCGATTGAAATCGATACGTCTGTTTAGAAACTTGGACTACTGGTATTTGATACTTTGATTAATTTATGCATAATAATTAACATCTGAAGAATAAAATTATTACTGCAGATAGTAATAAAATAGGAAATTAGTTGTAACAATAAATATTTAAACTTAATTAATATACATTTTCCGGCAACTCGTTTCACATAAACTTTGGCTTTATTATCACGATTTCGTGAGGCAAGTAATAACAAATAGAAAACTTTAAAATATAGCCAACCGTAATTAGTGTCATTGATGATTGGTAGATCACTATAAAATGCCATGAATTAGTTTGTACCGAAAAAATGTAGGTTCATCTAAAATGCTCTTAAACCCTTCATGACTAGATGGCGCCACAGGTTCCTTTTCTTTAACTTTCTGACGTTTCGTCATTTAAAACATTTTCTCTGACTTAACCCTAAGAAGGAGCCTTAGTGTTTTTTTTTTAAATTGACTGGAGAAACTTCGCTGTCACTAAGAAACTTCCACTACAGTATTACGGTGATTAGGAATTAACAAAGATATAAACAAACAATTTATACTATTGTTGGTACCCCATTACAATGATTGGCACGTTATTATTTTTTTTAATAATAAGGTGCCAAATATCAATCTTAGTGTTTTTTTTTATTTTGTAGCCATACATAAATATGAAGATTTTTTTAAATATGTTGAATAAATTGAGTCCGTGCCAATCATTAGGTGGGATGTCGGCAATTGCACAGTTTATCCTAATTAGATTGCCATTGGTAGATTGGTGAGAAGCAGAAGTAACATTGTGTGCATACATTTTTACACTTTTGCAAAGCAAGACGGGTTACGGCGGATTAAAATAATCTGAATGAAATAGTAAAATTAGTAGAATTCTTTTTCCTACCGATAATACCCTCGATCAGAAGCATTGCTTATGCAGCGTGGCAATGAAGCCTACGCGTACTGGACACCCTTCCCTCTGGCAGCGTTTTTTTACATACTTTATTTATGTATAAATAAAGTATTTAGTTCATTTTTAAGTATTTAGTTTAAATATAATTCAGTTTTCTTTTCTTTCATTGTACAATTAAATAATCATATCTGTTAATTCATCCTAATATGGTGATAGAGAATTAAACCACCAAAAATCAATCCACGATTCAATAAACAGTAATCGATAAACTCATAAATCAGTTTATTCATAACAGTATTGTTACACATCAAGAATTTGTATCTATTAATGAATTTGTAATTAATGAAGTGTCGTAAATTTTCTTATTGCATAAACTCTTTCCAGCTATGGATGGTTTGCTCGATTAACCATGTCTTAGCCGGCAAGTGATTAAATAAAATTGATACCAATATTCGATTTAAAGAACGATGGAAATCGATACGGTCGTTAAGAAACGCGGAATAACGATATTTGATACTTGTACTCTATTAATTAGGCAGATTTATATGCTTTTCAAATTAAAGAAAGTTCTCATTTTAATAAAATAATAAATGTGCAAAATTGCAACTTTTCAATATCATTCAAAACATCAATCAATTTTTAGACTAAGTTACCTTATAATTATGAATTCTGCATTTTTTTTTACCTGAAACAAAATAAATTAATATAAGACAAGATACTGTTTACAACAGCCCATAACTGTCCCACTGCTGGGCTCGCGCCTCCCGATATAGGGCAGTATACCCGCCACGCTTGTCCAAGGCGGCTTGGCAGGTTTGACATATCGGTTATCTCGATGTGCAGGTTTCGTCACGATGGTTTCCCTCGCCATTATTAGCACGTGGTAATTGCAGCCTCCACCGGCAACCTAGAACGCTAGTCGCGAACTACGTCTGTCAAGACACGGTCTCTAACTTCAGGCCTCGTCTGCTCCATCGGTTGTTGGTCTTGCGACAAATGTGACCAGCCCACTGCCAGTTCAGCTTATTTCCGAACTATGCATATCGATGGCATGGCATACACAACACGGTGCTGGTACCTACGCTAACGTATGGAAGCGAGAGTTGGGTATGGAATAGACAGCATGAATGTAGAGTAAACGCGGTCGAGATGCGAGCACTGCGCAAAATCTGCGGAGTGACGCTCGCGGACCGCGTTCGTAATACCGAAGTAAGAAAGAGTTGGTCTGAAAGAGTGTCGGGGTGAAGGTAAGGAAAGGAATGTTCCAGTGGTTCGGGCATATGGAACGAATGTATGATGAAAGAATGACTAAACAGATATACAATGCAAAAGTGGATGGATGCAGAAGATGTCAAAGAAGCAAGTGAGGTGTGTAAGAATAAGCTGTATGGCGCTCTGTTGTTCACGCCTACCCTGCAAGGGACCGTGCGTGAAGTTATGTATGTGTGTATATATATCGATTGCACATACACGTACATACACACAAACACACACAGACGCAACGCATACTTCATTTTTAATAACGAATGTAACTATTATCAATAATTTCACAATGAGAATTGTACCAATTAGGAACCTGTGTCTTGGGGAGGTCCCCAAGACACAGGTCGACCTAGTTTGGGATCCAATGAGTTTCAAAAATTATATTTTATGTTTTACTCAACAAATATTTTTTGATTTATTAATTTGGTTCTCTTACAGATATCCTCGTGTCTTAAAATTCCCATTAGAGAGACACTTAACATAGCTTTCTTCAAAGCCTGTGGATTTGAAGCCGAAGAGCCAATCTCGCCAAATAATACAGAATGACTCGATCAAGGAAGCCTGTATCGAGATTACCAACGTGTGAAACTAAATAATCCGCCCTGAACATTTACTGAAATTAAAGTTAAATTCAAGTAAGTTTCTATCGTATGTTCATGTAAGACTTGAATCAATATACAAATACGAGAATACTTAAATCCATTCAATACATTCAGTCACATTTCATTGGAAGTTGAAATCGATTCATTAGTGTTGAAATAAAAGCAGTGCAGCCGGCGCCGGGTGGACACATTAACAATTCAAGGAGGACAAAAAAACCGCAAAGACCACCTACATATCTTGCTGTCGTCGGAGCTAATGCCTGTGCGATCAAAAGTCACATGCACGTGCGATTTTAAATCGCTACCGATGATAATGTCGACACTTTAAGTATTGGTAGGTGCTATAAAAATAAATCATTGAGGAACTTTATAATAGGCTGAAATTAATGATATTGTTACGAGCTACAGAACTCGAATAAATGTCATTGGAATTACTATAGAGTTTATTAGAACTGTACAAACACGTATAAAACAAGTACGAAATGAAACTGGAGGGAACCACTTCAAACTGCACGAATCGAATAACTGCCCCCACCCCTCCTTTCGGGCATTGTTTTAAACTAAACTGTATAAAAGAGACCGCGTTAATATGAGTGCAGCAGACAGGCAGACGGCCCTCTTGATGGAAAACGGTTACCAACGCCTATGGAATCTTGCAGCAACAAAGGTACTACAAATGTGCTGCTGCTCTTTCAAGGGAGACTGGAACGTGATCACTAATACCGGAACACAACTCAAGGTTGTTATGGCGGCATACTCTAGACCAGGGGTGGTAGCCATCCAGTCGGGCAAATGCCCTACCACCTGGCTGTGGGTTGTTTTGTCGCCTCCTATACGACGGCCACCCGGCCGCAAGAAATTGTATTCTTTCTCCGTTCCTCCACGAATAAATTCAAATTAACGAGAGTCGACTCTATCTATTTTTACAGCTAACTAACCTGTTTTGTCCCAATGGTTTTTTTTATAATGTAACCAAACAAAAAGTCGTAAGTATGCGCAGCACCTTGTGATTAGTGTTCAGTAGAACAAAAGGACAATATAATCAAATGGAGCGTCGGCATACCGTCTATCCGATCAAAATGTAACGCACACTTACGACTTTTGGTCTTGCAATTAATCAAAGCAAATACGACAATTAAACGCATGCTTAAATTATGGACGTCCTGGTATATTATGAATATGAAAGGTGTGGAGTGGCTACTGACTAGTTTTTTATTTTTTATTGCATGGGTTCAGCAGACAGGCAGACGGCCCACGAAAGCGGTCACCATAGCCTAAGGAAATTTGCAACACCAAAGGTGCTTCAAACGCGCTGCTTAAGAGAGATTAAAGGAGACTGGAACCTGGTCACTAATGTTGGAACACAAATCCAGGTTGTTATAGCAGCATTCTCTAGACCAGGGGTGGTAGCCATTTAGTCGGGCAACCCTACCACCTGGCTGTGGGTTGATTTTTCGTCTCTTACGAGAGGCCACCCGGCCGCAGGAAATTGTATGCTTTGTCCGTTCCTGCACGGTTAATAATGAATAGTTTTTTTTTTGGTAATATTTTTTAGTGTGTTACACAAATAAATAACAGTGCGACATATGCCCAACCCAGGATGCAGTTGAAAACCAGCCACACCTGTTGCCTGGCATTTGCTGAAATTCACCTATTTGGTACCATTGCGAGACATATTTTAGTGCTATATACTTGATGTAACAACAATTTCATTTTTATTTTTTGAAACGATAGTATGTGTGTGTACATGTAAAAAAAATGATTTTTCTTTCCAAAAGTGCACTTTCAAAGATTTAAATCAGTTAAAGTTAACATAACACTGCTCTGTTATTTATATTTGGCATGCATTTTTGTGATCAAGGCGGTGATTTTACTATAAAATTGATTAAATTTTTTGCATAATATTTTCTTAAGTTTTCGTGACTTGTATACATAATAAAACGTTAGAACGAAGTTTTATTATTTATTATAAATTTTTTGCTTTAACATTTTTGCTGCATAGTTTTTATATTTTCGATCTAAAATATACCGAACATAGTAAGATATAAAAGAAAATATTAAAATATATCCTTTAATAATTTCAAGGTATTTACATTTTTTAAATATTATTTCATAGGTTTATTGAATTCATTTTACCATATCTTATTTTATAAGCCCTTTATAAAACTTTTCGACTAGATTGTCAGTTATTTTAAGTACTAGTAGCAGCAGATTCCAAAAACCTTATGTATAAATATACCTATATATAAATATACTTTTTTTTATTAAGATTAATATATTAATGCAAGTTTGACAGCAATAAGTAAAGCACACACATAAGTAAAGATGAATCTGCAACAATACACGACACGATCGAACTCAAATTCCAAAAAAAAGGGAAACATCGACTCCACACCTCTTTGTCTTCAGACGGGGGTCCACCTGGATTTTCTTTTTCCTCCATCACTCCGAAATGAAGTACCTCCGTCTGTACGTCGCAGCGGAAGTGGACAGCCGAGTGGAATGGCCGCCACGCCGCTTCCGGCCCCCGTCCCACCCACGGGCTTTAATTAAAGGCCAGTGTAAGGTTTTAACGCGTCTCTACCTTTGAGTCGACTGCACTGCTTTTTTTGTTAAGGGAATGTGAGATTTGTTCTGAATTAAACATTGGCTGGTTAATTCAATGGGGTCGCTTTCTTTTGAATACTTGAATATCTTATTTGTAACATAACAAAAGTTTATTATTGTCAAACTCGTATACAACTTTTATCTCAACATTGCTGGAGAGATAGAGAAAAACTACAAATATGTTGCAAATTTTGACGCTTATGTTTGCAACGTTATGAAAAAATGTGCTCAATAATACGTTTTGTAAAAAATCTGTAATGAAAAAAATTACCTAATATATATATTGTGTTCGATTTATCTTATTACATGTAAAACTTTAGGTATAATATTTTATATAAAACATTAAATCATTATATCATAATGTAGTCTATTTAATTATTATTGTCATTTGTAACGCTTTTAATTGAAATAGTTTATCACTGACTTCAATCCGCAATCGGTTGTGCCAATTAGCTGAGTTTCTTATGCTGGTGTGCACCGACATTTAACCAACGATTAAAATAAAATAATCCCTGTTTATGCATACATTTTTACCGATTATTTTATTTTAACCATCGGTTAAAAGTCGGTGCACACCAGCCTTATACTGTAAAATTGTTGGAGGAATAGCGAGATGTTCTATAAAATGTTTGTGTAGACTTAGTGGATGAAATGTTCTTAAACTGTAAGGGTGTCTGATTATAAGTATTGGATAATAAGTATTGTGATCAGTTGCTAAACAGATATACAATTGATGGATGCAGAAGTCGCGGAAGGCCACGACACACCTTCCATGATCAAATTGATCGTGTACTAGCAGAAGGTGATGTCAGGAGCCTTAAGAATAGACGAGCGTGCATGACGAGAGCTATGAATGTCAAAGAAGCAAGTGAGGTGTGTAAGAATAAGCCTAAATGGCGCTCTGTTGTTCGTGCCTACCCCGGAAGGGACCTGGCGTGAAGTTATGTATGTATGTGATCAATTGCTGTTGTTTTATTAGCTTTTATTAGCATAAACCCTTCTGAGTTGGTGCAAGTATTACAATGTATTGCAGTGATGGAGATCGGACACTTGTACGCAACGCTCCATTTTGCATAAGAATTTTGTAGAAGTTTATCTTCGAGTTATAGATTGACAATATAAATAAATTTCATCAGTTTGGGAAAATACTTTAAATAATATTCTTACTACTGAACAAAAAACCATAAAGTCCTTAACGAATCGACGCAGATCAGTGAAGTGGAACTATATGGGCTTTGATTTAGCAAAGGGTTGTATTTGTGATGTTTGCTTTGAAAGCTTATGTTCCAGACAAGTTAGCAAAAGTACTTAAGCGCCTTTTATACAAGAATGAGAGGTAACGGGTTTTCCTTTACAACTTGACATTCTTATGTGGTTTGTTAATTGCAATAGGGAAAAATGATTTTCCGTATAATACAGTTAGGTGGTTTAGGCCAAAACATTGTACTGCGTAAGAAAAAAATAATAAATTGTCATTGACGGTGACATTTTTGTTATAAATGATTTTGACGTCTCCCGCCCCTTCTTCCCGCTCCCACGTTAATAAAATCATAATTTAAATTGCCTTGTCCGTGTTCTAAATCCAAATCCAGCATGAGTATGTACAGTACAGTACACCCCCTTTTTAAATCCACAGGTAGTATATTAATCAGACCCGGATCTTGGATTTTTCGTGGGGGCGGGGGCAAACACTGAAAATGCCGCCCCCGCTCGCCAATATCTTTACCTTAATCATTATCATCATCATCATTGCAGCCATCAGAAGCTCACTGATGGACACACGTGCATTTATGTGCAATTCATGCGCCTAAAGTGCTGGATGTCTTAGTGGTCAAAGTTGCTTTAATGGTGGTCTAGAGTATACCGTCATAACAACTTTGTGTTTTTGCCTTAGTGGTCAGGTTCCAATCTCCCTTTAGAGAGCAGCAGCACATTTGTAGCACCTTTGGTGTTTACAGGTGATTGTAATCGCTTCCCAACAGGTGGGCCGCTTGCCTGCGTGCTGAACTCGTTCGATAAAAAAAATCTGAATTGTCGATCATTGGCATTATGATGTCTGTTTTTGACGATATTGTAATAGCAGAATTTGAGCTAAGGTGCTGCAAATGTCCATAGACGACTGTAACCACTTTCAGCATCAAGTAGGCCCTTAATCTGCCTCCTTTACTTTGGTAATACAAATAAAGCAATTAAAAAGTGATTTTACTTTAAAGGCGCGATTTGCAGAAACTATTGCACCATGCGTCAAGACCCTAATCAAATCCGCGTGCACGGGTCAGTGCACCGCGTTAATGTCTCATTCAGCGGTGTGTTTACGGCCTATAAACCCCGCTCGCTATTGTTCTTTGGAAATGAGGAAGGAGTGCTAATGAACTACGCCTGCAAACGTTCACGTTAAGAAATCTGGTTGAAGCGATAACCAATTTCGCGGTTAGTTTTTCATTGCAAAAACGTCAATCTAATATATAAAATTCTCGTGTCACAGTTTTCGTTGCCATACTCCTCCGAAACGGCTTGACCGATTTTGATGAATTTTTTTGTGCTTATCCGGTATCTATGAGAATCGGCCAACATCTATTTTTTCATCCCCCTAAATGTTAGGGGTAGTCCACCCCTAAATTTTTTTATTTATTTTTTAGACAAAATTTTTAATTTCTATTTTTTTATGATACAGCATTAAAAGATACATACAACCCTAAATTTTCAACCCTCTACGATCAACCCCTATTTTTTACCGGGCAGGACGACGTCTTCCGGGACATTCATTCGGGAGATTCAGTGTTGTCAAAAATGTAAAAACTGACAAGAGGAACAGGTTTTCTAATGAAACCCTGAACGGCTTGCTTCATACAAAGCTGGAAATGCTAGCAAACAATTGCTCAATTTTAGAACCGAACTGTGTTATGTTGCGTGCAGCAAAATAATATAAAAGCAATGCGGCGTCTTCCGAAAATTCTAATACTAGAGATCTATGATCTTCTGCGCGCGTTTTTTTATTATAGACAACCTAGATTAAATAATAATATTATGTGGTTAATTTTCTGTATTTTATTTATACCTTGCGGGGTAGGCACGAACAACAGAGCGCCACACAGGCCCATTATTACACACCTCACTTGCTTCTTTGATATTCATAGTTCTTGTCATGCACGCTCGTCTGTTCTTAAGGCTCCTAACATCACCTTCTGCTAACACATGATCAATTTGATCATGGAAGGTGTGTCGAGGCCTTCCGTGACTTCTGCATCCATCCAGTATTGCATTGTATATCTGTTTAGTCATTCTTTCATCATACATTCTTTCAACATGCCCGAACCACCGGAGCATTCCTTTCCTTGCCTTCACCCCGACACTCTCTTTCAGACCAACTCTCTTTCTTACCATCTCTTGACTGAGTAAGTGTTAATAAAAAATTCGAATATGAAAATAAGGTCATTTGATTTATATCAGACTGAAAACAGAAATTTTACCAATCCATTGTCAAATAACGTTTTTCTGTGCTGTGCCTTAAATATACACTATATTGGATACAAAAAAAAACAAAAATTTATGAATGAAATATGTAAAGTCCATATGTGTGAATCCCACGCGTGTGTTTCTGCTCGTCCAGGCGTGGGCTGCTATTCATAAATGACGTAACAATTAGTCACACATACAATTCATTGACCTAAAGAGATTGACCATTGAATATTAGGGATATCAAAGTAATACTTGTCGCAAGTTATACGAAAGGAATGCTCCGGTAGTTCGGGCATGTGGAAAGAATGTATGATGAAAGAATAACTAAACAGATATAAAATGCAAAAGTGGATGGATGCAGAAGTCGCGGAGGGCCACGACACACCTTCCATGATTGATCGTGTACTAGCAGAAGGTGATGTCAGGAGCCTTAAGAACAGACGAGCTTGCATGATAAGAGCTATGAATGTCAAATAAGCAAGTAAGGTGTGTAAGAATAAGCCTGAATGGCGCTCTGTAGTCCATGCCTACCCCGCAAGGGACCTGGCGTGAAGTTATGTATGTGTGTAAGTAAGTAAATTCAGGAATCTTTATATTGATGAAAGTGTGATATCACGCTCTCACGGGATATCGGCATGAAACGGTTAGCCTTCAGCTGATCACGTTTCGTGCGTTGGGTGAGAGTTCCAATGGGCCTCCCCCCTTCCCTAACCTACCCGCCTATTCCAATCCCATATCCATTACACTCTTTTCTGTTCCTCCTGTCGAATCCCGCTATCTCATCCTCTTTATCACACCCTAAATGCTGGCAACGCTTTAATTGAATACAGCAGACAGGCCGACGGTCCAACTGTGATAGAAAGTGGTATCCATCGCCAATAAACATTTGCAACATTAGGTATAACCACTGTGCTACCGTACTCGTAGATGCGACTGGGCCCTGGCCACTAATTCCGGAACTCAGCTTGAGGTTGTTTCAGCGGCATGTCCTACACCAGGGGTGGTAGCCATCCGGACGGGCAAATACCCTATCATCTGACTGTGGCTTGTTTCGTCGCCTCTTATGACAGACCGCCTGGCCGCAGGAGTTATTATTCTTTCAAACAAACAAACATTTGTTAGCGACGGTAACCACTTTCCATCCACTGAGACTGGTTACCTTCGTCGCAAAAATGTAACATGCATACATGGGTGCATAATATTATAAGCGTTTGTGTAAATAAACTACACTGCAGACAGGCCGTTACCACGCCGACATTTCTCTTACTTAAAATTCTCTTATGTTGGATTTCTTTTGAATAATAATTGCTTGGCAACAGGAATGGATCAATCTAAAGCAATTGTCATAACATACAGCAATTGTTTCGGGAATATTGCTCCATATATTCCATATTTCTCAACGTCACCATATGAGATGCCGAATATTCAATCAGTCTCTTATTAGCTAGCTTTTTAGCTTCTAGCATAGAGTGCCTAATTTTTTTGAGTTGTACCATACTATGGTATGGTAGTAATGACATTACATATGTTAGGAGCCTTAAGAACAGACGAGCGTGCATGACAAGAGCTATGAATGTCAAAGAAGCAAGTGAGGTGTGTAAGAATGGGCCTGTGTGGCGCTCTGTTGTTCGTGCCTACCCCGCAAGGGACCTGGCGTGAAGTTATGTATGTATGTATGTATGTATGTACCATACTATACAATACCATGCAAGGTATTGTATAGTATGGTACATTTCAGCAACAGGTTGCTACATATTGCCATCACCCTAAATTGTTTGATGTAGTCGTGACGTCATATTTAACGAGAATTGATTTGGTTTGAGTCATTTTAGTTGTTCGTGTAAAAGCACCTTTAGTCTACACAGATTGACAGCACGGCGGCGGTGCGGTCAAAGTATCGTGTACACGCTCACTACACTCGTCGTCAGCCATTTGCAGCCCACTGCTGGACGTAGATCTCCCCAAGGCAGCGCCAATCATCTCTGTCCTCCGATTTCCTCATCCTGCGACCTTGCATAGGTCGTCGTCAGTCGATCGGGCTGGAGGGCGTCCGACACTACGTTTACCAAGACGCGGTCTCCACTTCAGGACTCGTCTGCTCCATCGGCCATCGGTCCTGCGGCAGACGTGACCGACCCACTACCACTTCAACTTGCTAATTTTGTGAGGTATGTCGGTTACCTTGGTTCTCTTACGAATATCCTAATTTCTACTTTTACCCACAAGAGAACACCCAATATAGAACTCACCAATATTTTTTTTTATTATGTATCTTAAACACTACCTATAATTAAAATAAGTTATACGTTGATTTAATAAAATATGATTTATAATATATCCAATATTTCAAGTAAATTTGGAAATAACACCCATGTCGCGAATATTATGGGAACGCCATAAAACGCCATATTTAATGACGAATGGCTAAATTTATGTCGGACGTGGGATGGATTTATTATAATATGACGGACAGACAGTGTGAATATATGTTTTATAATGATCTAATGACTGTGAATCAGTGTTTATTTGGAATTTTGAAATGCCATATTTTTTTAGAAACGATGTATTTTTTTTTATTTATGGCATGAGTTCAACAGACAGGCCGATTGCTACCTCATAGAAAGCGGTTACCATCGCCTACATTTGCAACATCAAACGGCGAGACAAATAAATGCCCTGCTGCTCTCTCAAGGGAAACTGGTACCTTCCACTAATGCCGGAACACAAGTCAAGATCGCTATGGCAGCATACTGCAGTCCAGGGGTGGTAGCCATCCAGACGGGCAAAACCCCTACCACCTGACTGTGGGTTGTTTTTTCTCATACGACAGACCGCCAGCCGTAAATTGTATTTTTCTTCTACATTAATTTAAATAATTTAGTAATAAATGAACATTAATCAATTAAGCTAGTTATGAAAGCAAGTTTTCTTATTTTTACAATTTTCTTATGCATTGAAACATTTTCTTTAAGGCACTGGAAGGGACTAATACCTAAAAAACAGGCTCGGCCCAGTTAAGGTGTTAGTAAACGAAATAAATTTATTATTAAGGAAATATATTTTGTATATTTTTTTTCAAGAGTTGAACAGGCAGGCAGACGGCCCAATTGATGGAAAGCGGTTACCATCGCCTAGGGATGTTTGCAACAAAAATGCGTTGCTGCTCTCTTAAGGGAGACTGGAACCTGATCCCTAATAACACAACTCAAGGTTGTTATAACGGCATACTCTAGACCAGGGGTGGTAGGCCATCCAGTCGAGCAAATACCCTACCACCTGGCAAAACCCTCGTATTTGTATTGTAAAGAATGACTATATTACAAGTGATCAAATCTTCCGTGCATAACCTTCAGTACTGGTAGAGTGGTAGATGCAATCAAGTAGATCACCAGTAAGTTTGCTTTATTATTGCAATAAAAAAGGAAATACTAAAGTGACTCATCCAGGGCCCAGGCGACACCAAGGAGGTGGACATCGACACATGACGCGTCTGGACGACACGCCGCGCCTTTTGTCGTCCGTTTCCTACTTTAATGCAGCCATCAGGCGCGCTTGTGCGGACCGTGAGTTATCTTGCTGTAAGGCTGCGGTTCCATTTACCGCGTTTTCAAAAAGATTCATACAGAGACAGATCAAAAATGATGAAGATGACAAGTATCAACATAAAGTGGAAATTTATGCTACGTCTTTCAACTACCGATGTATCTAGACATGTGTCAGTTTCAGTAAGTGATTCTCCAAAGGCGACCGCCTTAGGTCCTTTAGCTGCTATTATAATAGAAATGAACAATATTAAGTGTATTTTTAAAATTCGCACTATTAAATCTGCTAAGAGGTCAGAATTAATATTTAGCATAAAGAAATCACCTTACAAGTCCTACCTTTAGCAAAAAATATGAATTACTTAAAATCAATAAAGTATTTTTCAGAACTCTTCAATGAACTGCACTTATCTAGTACGGAATGATATACAAAGTAAATATTTAAATTAATTAGCTACTTTTAACGCTAATTGCACATTACTTGTGTTTGAGTACGGTGGAAAAGTTCTATAATACGATGCTATACCGACAAATACATACTTGTCAAAGTAATTTATTTAGGAATACACAGGCTGATATCAAATTTGATGTATGTACATATAGGCATGTATTTTCGACACAAAGAATTAAGATGTGATAAAAAAATAAACTTTTTGCGTAAGACACAAATCCTAAATTTACATAGAAAGACTGTTATAGACTATTTCTAAGTCTAAAATTAAAATGGCCAGGATTTATTTAATAAAACCTGCTATTTAACTCGTGTTTAATATTAGATTAAATGAGAAATAAAATTGATAAATCTACTTAAGTAGATTTCCTATAAGTCGAGTACGTTCTAAAATATAAAACATATTAGCGACCTTATGCCATACATTTTAAAGTATAAAACACAGTAGCTGGTATACACAGGACAAAAAATTATTTAAAAAAATTAAAGGTCAAATAAAACATGCACTTAGTCGTTACAATGTGGTATTATTTACAAAAATCATTATTTTTTTTTATAATAGCCAGCTGAGTTGTGTAATTCGACAGCGAATAAATAAAAGAATATAAATTATAAGTTTCTCAATCGACTAGAAGTTGTTACCTTAGTCAGTTATAATACTCTTAAACTACTCTGCACTATAATATGTAGCACCTGTAGGTATGGATAGCTAGATAATACGGTTTCCTTTCTCTTATGGCCGATATTTCAATCACCCGTAAAAAGTTATTAATAGATTATTATATTATTATTAATATAAATAATATAATAATATATTATTAAAAGCTTATTATAGATAAATTTCCTCCGTGCAGGGACGGAGAAAGAATACGATTTCCTGCGGCCGGGCGGCCTGTCGTAAGAGGCGACAAAACAACCCACAACCAGGTGGTAGGGCATTTGCCCGACTAGATGGCTACCACCACTCATCTAAAGTATGTCGCCATAACAACCTTGTGTTGTGTTCCGGCATTAGTGACCAGGTTCCAGTCTCCTTTAAGAGAACAGCAGCGCATTTGTAGCACTTTTGGTGTTGCAGGTGTCCATAGGCGATGGTAACCGCTTTCCATCAAGTGGGCCGTCTGCCTGTCTGCTGATCTCCTGCAATAAAAAAAAAGATAAAAAGTATAACACGGAAAAATTAAAAATGTCAGTTGAATTTGTTTCACTTTTAAATTCACTCAGGTTATAATTTATACGACTGATAACTTTCATCTGATGTTTGAAAAATCGGCCATTACTACTACTCTGATGTAGGAATGTGAATAAGAAGTTAAAGAAGTGTAACAACATTAATAACGCTTGCTGTCTAACCACAGCCTCTTGTTTATGTAAGTGGGCGTAACATTTTGCGTTCTTTACGCGATTTCAATGGGATTTGATTTTATAAACACCATCATGTAGTCAGGACACATTTCTATGTCATACAACTATTGAAAAGAACATGTTGTTTATGGAGCAAATGTCGAATGAAGGTATTGTTGGGTAGAAAATAAAGTGTCCCTACAGTTGCAGGGGAAAGAGAAATCTATACAGATAAACAAAATTGAAGTGTCTGTTTATAATGTGAAAATAACAGATTTTTACTAAATACTTACAAGAAATTTACCTTTGCCCGTGCTAGAACGGAGAAAGAATACAATTTTCTGCGGCCGGGCGGCCTGTCGTAACAGGCGACAAAACAATCCACAGCCAGGTGGTAGGGCATTTGCCTAACTAGATGGCTACCACCCCTGGTCTAAAGTATGTCACCATAACAACCTTGAGTTGTGTTCCGGAATAAGGGATCAGGTTCCAGTCTCCCTTAAGAGATCAGCAGCGTATTTGTAAGCACCTTTGGGACTGCAAACGTCCATAGGCGATGGTGACCGCTTTCCATCAAGTGGGCCGTTTGCCTGTCTGTTGAACTTCTGCAATAATAACAAAAGAATAATAATAAAAGCATGTAGAAATACATTCGGTACCTACATATGAAAATCTTTTTTATTTATCTGTCTGGATGTTCCAGATAATCTCCGAAACGGCTGGACCGATTTTGACGGTACTTTCACTGGCAGATAGCAGATGTTATAAGTAGTAACTTACGCTACCTTGTTGTTAGGATTTCAAGAAAAATTCCACGCCAACGAAGTCGCAGGCAAAGCTAGTATTTTATAAAGGTAAAATTTATTAACATGATGACATTTTTGTTTTTTTTGGACCGTGTTCGCATCTTGTCAAGTCACTATTCTAACAGCAGGTTTAATAATACAGGAAACAAAACTGTAATTCGAAATACCTACAGATCGCTTGTTAAGTTTGTGCTTTAAGCACTATGAGTGTCGCCGTAAGTTGTTTTCAGTTGAATAAACAACGTCTCATCAAGCACATTGTGGTTGGTAGGCAGTTGGCAGTTGGCAGTGGGACACGGCGGACATGTTTATGCCCCGCCCACGCTGCGCGCGCGCACTCCGCCCGCCGCTTTTTCAACACTAAACATCAACTGATGGCAGCTGTATATATTTCAATTTGCAAGACATTTAAGGCTGTTTTATGTTTCAATTTTGATTTAAATTCTTTGGTTTCACTTTAATAATATTATTAATTTATTTAGATTTGATAAGATATGAATGGCTACTTAGCTGGAGCAAACCCTGATCTCTATCAGACCTGATGCCGCCTCGAAAATCCTAGCGAAACAAGCAGAAAACATAAACGCTTACCGTCATTGGGACTGTGTAAGGAATAATGCAGGATTTGGACCGGATTCTCGATTCCTGGTAATACACAAACACTACACCGATGTCCAGGACATAGTTGGCACTTTAAGGAGCGGTTGTAGAGCACAATGCAGTAGTTTTCCGACAGTTTTGGACTATTTATCAGCGAGCGTGGCGTCGCCACGATATTTAGGCACCCATTCTAGGATTCGGCTCAGTCAATGAGGTGCATATGCATGTGTGCATGCTGTCTATACATATATTATCCTATCTAGTTTTTCCTTTCTGTGTCTAGATTATTTATTTTTAGGCTCTTTGTGTGTCTTGATTTGTTTGTGAAGTGTGCGTGTAATGCTAAAAGCTAGTGTTAGGATACGTTATTAGAATTATAACATCTAAAGTCTACCTTCTTCTTTCAGTAAACCACAATCAGATACATCATGCATCAACTTTAAAGCAGGTAATGGCATGTTAGACTGCGCATGCGCATCCGATAGCCGCCATAAATTATTTGCTAAATTGACTATAATTCCAGGTGAAGCGTTTAACTACTTCAGGCTTTCGTACTTTGTTATACCCATGAGCCTTCTGAGAACGAATGTAGAATGTCGTGGAAGCAAATTATATTTATTACACTCAAACCACTGTAACGTGAGGATAGTAGGTACTGTGACGGCCAGCGGTTTAAGAGTTGACCGGGATTTATATCTTCGAATGAAAGACTGGTTAAGAATATAAGTTAATATTCGCAATTAAGACACTTTTACTATGTGTTCTGCTGGCTATATATGTATATTATTTATGTGTACAGAAATTTCTGAACTATATCTTTTTTAATTACTTTAATAAAACTGTAGAGGTCAAATTTCTGTACAATGAAAAAAATGATAAAAACCGAGTCAGGGGGATGTAAGGAGTGAAATAGAGCTAATTCAGTTTTTTTGTTTCTCTGTTTCTCCGAAACTACTGGACCGATTTAAATAAAATTTTGTATGTTGGTAGGTTATATAGGATCTGATCATCATATAGGATACTTTCCATCCCGAAAAATCGAAGAGTTCCCGTGGGATAGTTAAAAAATCTTTCCACTTCTTTGAAGTTAGTATTATATAGATATGTACTTAATATATATAACATTTAAATACATACATAAAAAATATATATTATTTAGTTTATGTTTATATGCAGACATATATTTAATTTATATTAATGTTACGAGTCGCGAAACTCGAATTAAAGTGCCGGTAGAATTACTATAGAGTTTATTAGAACTATACAAACACTTATAACACAGGTACATATATAACCAAACACAACAGTCCAAACGTAATGCAGAAGACCGAAATTCAATAAAACGCGGAAAGTCCATCACTAAAAGGTTCCCGATTGTAGTACACACGTCTTGCTTCGCTCGTGGTTATTGCTCGACTGGCTCCCCACTCCATTAGGTCATCGTTTTATATTGAGCAACTGCAATGCCCATAAAAGACTATAATACAACAATGGGCTATTTTCTAATCATATATTTTAAACACATAAGTAAACAAAAGAAGACTTGTACATAGACTAGGAAATAAAAATTAAATTTTAACCTATACAAGTATGTATGACCTTCAAAAAGTGTCCTCCAGGGGAACTTATTTTGAATTTGAATTTGAAATTGACGACCATAAAAGAATCTAAATGTTATTAGTTAAAATGCCGACAGGTAATAAATGTGCTTTGTTTCAGATATGCGTGGTAGATATTTTGTTTTCGTCGGGACCAGAGTCGTGACAATAATATAAATGTTTGTCATATATCTAAGAAAAACACTAACATAATTTATTAATTGCAGCCAGGATTATAACTAGAAAAATTTAGATACATCTTTATTAAATTTTGAACATCTTTAAATACCGCAAACTCAGCGTCGCTAAGTGGTAGCAACAAGTAGTTCCACAGGTGTCTCGAAGACTCAAGACCTCCCGTCTAACCTCCATTAGCAGCGACATAATCAAACCAGACAGCCACTTGGCCAGAAATCAATACAGGCGAGTTTAAGCATTCCAAATATATTCTTTACTAGGATTTACTCGCCGAGGAGTCCACGTTTGACATGTAACCTATAATATATACAAACAGACAGACAGATTTTATATTATAGAAGATTATTACAAAATTGTTAACAAGCGGCCCTGTCTCAAACGCTATCCTGCTGTGAAAAAATAAAAATCTAGGACCGGATCACAGCGCCACCTAGCGGTTCTAATTCCGGATCAAATCATCCGGGAACCCACTCAAACACACAAAGACAAAGTCCCCAAAATCGTTTCAGGTGATTAGGAGGATTCTAGAACCCAATCTCAGCGCCACCTACCGGTTCTAACGGGATAAAAAGTTCTAAGTTCTAGGTTCTAAGTTACTTCCCCGCCAATTTTCAGCCAAATCGGTACAGCCGTAATGGAGTTACAAGTAGTGTAACTAACACGACTTTCTTTTATATATCTAATATATAAAATTCTCGTGTCACAGTTTTCGTTGCCATACTCCTCCGAAACGGCTTGACCGATTCTCATGAAATTTTGTGTGCATATTGGGTAGGTCTGAGAATCGGCCAACATCTATTTTTCATCCCCCTAAATGTTAGGGGTAGTCCACCCCTAAATTTTTTATTTTATTTTTTAGACAAAATTATTAATTTCTATTTTTTTATGATACAGCATTAAAAGATACATACAACCCTAAATTTTCAACCCTCTACGATCAACCCCTATTTTTTACCGGGCAGGACGACGTCTGCCGGGACAGCTAGTATTTTATAGATAATTAATTGTCGACTATTTGGAACCACGAACAAAATGTTGGTCATAAAAAAGTCATTTAATCAAACTAAATAATTCAGATAGCCCATAAAAACGTTTCTCAAACAGCCATGCCAATAATTTTCTTTTTGATTATTGAATAAATTAATAAATGAAAACTCTATTATTGTTCACTATAAACTCTTAAATTTCTACATTCTAAAATAGAAACATATTTTAAAGTTTATTACATACACATCTAAAATATTAGGTACTTTGTGATGTGCAAAATTATAAAAAACGGAACAACGCGGCATCATGCAATGTCACAGCATCCAAAAATAATTACAATTCATTCTAAATTTCGAAGATAAAATTTGTACCAAAATACAAAGTGGCTTCAATAATATCGAATTAAAAAAACCGGTAGAACAGTTCTAAACCTAATGGCAGTAAGTGCATACACCTGTAAGAAGTGCAATTGTCGAGGCCAGGTCACGACCAACGGCGCGACGCTTGTAAGCAATGTACCAAAGCACGGCGTGCAAGTAGCCCGGTGTCCCTTCGTCGTATATCGCGCTGACTTACTGTTTAACTTTTTGCTTTGGCATTTTCTTACATACAGTGGAATAGTTTATATACAACATGTTTTAGAAAATCTTATACGTAAAAGACGGTTGTTAAACAATGCTCGCCAGGTAGATTAGCGATTTTCTCACAACTCTAATCTTGATGCACAAGTAGCTTGACGATGTTTTATTATGTTATTTGCAGAAATCAAACAAATCAAAGCAGAACAGCTACTGCGTAAGGTCGCAGGGTCTGGACAAGGAAGGAAACCAAGATAATTATGTAGCGCAGGCTTGAGGACATTTCCGTCCAGCAATGGACATTGATTGGCCGAATATGAAGACAAAACCAGAACAGCTGCTAATCAGTAGGAGTTCTTCTGCGTGAAAAGATTATTATGAGTGAACGAAGCAAAAGATCAATGTCACCAATGGAGGTCCATCGTCATAACATCATTAAAAAGATGCTACAAAAGATATTAGTCGAAAAATGCTATTACGACATTAAAATTTTTCTTGATGACCAATTGTAAATTAAATTTGACTATATATAATACATACTTTGAGTATCTCAATATTCTAATAAAATAATTTTTGACATTGTATGGAATAACTCTGCAATGACATATTATCTATGATTACTGTATAATTCTAAACAAAAAAGTAAAAATAATGTCTGTGGATTGAGTGGATTACACTATGCTTTTGTTATTTAGTCGATTTTCAACTTAATTACAATTTGCATGCCTGAAAGAGCATAAACATGTGAAACATAAAATAATATATCGTCATCCAATATTTTTACTAACCATGTTTTTGTAAATAAATGATTTGATTTGATCGTTTCTACCAACTTTATGTGTTTATCTCTGTTTAGTGTCGCTTTTTCGTTTCATCGAGTTTGAAATCACAACGCTTCTAAAGAAGTTTCAGTTAAAAAATCACAGGTATTTCTGACAAACAATCGTACTAAACCTCCATTACCGTATCTAAGACGATTCCTTTGTGTATCAGAACCAGATAAATCCTATATAGATAAGGAACAACTAACAACAACTGACCAGTATTTTACGAGCCTTTTTACCCGCTACATACTGCCTACACCGGCACTAACTTCAAGATCCAATGTGAGAAAACAATTATACTGTTTTAGAATATATATATTAATCTTCACACTACATCTTCATCTTATATATAACTAGCTGTCCCGGCAGACGTCGTCCTGTCCGGTAAAAAATAGGGGTTGATCGTAGAGGGTTGAAAATTTAGGATTGTATGTATCTTTTAATGCTGTATCATAACAAAATAATAATAATAAGAAATATCTAAAAATTAAAAAACAAAATTTAGGGGTGGACTACCCTTAACATTTAGGGGGATGAAAAATAGATGTTGGCCGTTCTCATAGATACCGGATAAGCACAAAAAATTTCATCAAAATCGGTCAAGCCGTTTCGGAGGAGTATGGCAACGAAAACTGTGACACGAGAATTTTATATATTAGATAATGAATGTTTGTCTGTATGTCCTTTATAGAATCGTACACTATACATTTGATCATCTGATGATCTTTATCAAAGTTGTTGTACATGAGCCAGAGGAGGTTCCTGCGTTGGTTCAAAATTGAACCCGGGAGACGGCGTAGCTATCGGCATATCGATTGAAGCTTTTCCGGGCAGGATGACGTCTACCGGGACAGCTATATAAATATAAATCATGCACTTTATAATTAAGCGAGGTACTTTATTTTTATTATTCCGACGTTTCGTTTATTTTATTTTACAAGTCAAGTGTGTATACTAGTCGCGAAAAATTAAGAAAATTCAATACAATAGTTATTGTATATTGCCATAGTTCTATTTCATTCCATTTCCAAGTACCTATCTTTATTTTTCCAAATTTTATAATATACTAGCTGTCCCGGCAGACGTCGTCCTGCCGGTAGAAAATAAGGGTTGATCGTAGAAGGGTAAAAATTGAGGATTGTATGTATTTTTGTATGTTGTATCATAAAAAAATAGAAATTAAAAACTTTGTCTAAAAAATAAAATAAAAAATTTAGGGGTGGACTACCCCTAACATTTAGGGGGATGAAAAATAGATGTTGGCCGATTCTCATAGATGCCGGATAAGCACAAAAAATTTCATCAAAATCGGTCAAGCCGTTTCGGAGGAGTATGGCAACGAAAACTGTGACACGAGAATTTTATATATTAGAAGATTGATTTGGCCTACAAACACTATTTCTTAATTAATAAAACGGCATTGGGCTACATCCAAAAATCAAGATAATTCGTGTATTTGTTTAGTTTTAAAATGTATATGATAATAAAATAAAACGGGTTAAAATAAAAAAAAAATGATTTGATTTGATAAAACACTTAAAACTTAGAGAACATAAAGCTACACTCAAACTGAAACATATAGAAAAAATTGTTTTTATCTTACAGCTACTTCAATAATATATTTATAGTAGCTTCTGTCCGCGAGTAAGAGCAAACAAACAAACTCTTCAGCTTTATATATTAGTGTTGCAACTTATGCTCCGACAAAGACAAATTCCACGTACAGATCTGTAAAGGCACCATTGTATTTGTGAAGTATAAAACGATGTTCTGATTGAGAGAGGGGTCAGTTGAGCTAAAACTACGATCTAGGCGTGACGTGTGCACATTCGGGAATCTAATAGTGTCGGACTTTGCGCGTTTTATTGAATTACGACCTTGTGCATTACTTTTGGATTTGTTACGTTCGGTTATGTTTGTACCTGTGTTATACGTGTTTGTATAGTTATAATAAACTCTACAATAATTCTAACGCCATTTTAATTTGAGTCCCGCAAACTCGTAACATAAGTATAGCTAAATGAAATACACACAAACATGTCATCGATTTGCATAAACTGATATCTAGATTATCAGCCACAGATTTCTCACGACATTTCAACAGATTTAAATCATAGACACCATAGTAGAGAAACAGAACCACTTGGATATAAAATAGAAATAAGGTGAGGCGTGTCGATCAATAGATCAAACGTGGATGTGCAAATGTCATGCGTACGCGCAGCCGAGGCAGTAAGTTATAGCGATCGTGATAGTTCACACCGGCGCAAGCGCAATGGGCATAGAGTAAAGAGGAAATACAGAACGGACATGTAGGAACAAGGGCATGTAGCAACGAGTTTATTATAACGTATTGTATTTTTTTTTTGCTAGAGTACAGCAGACAGGCTGGCAGACCAACTGTGATGGAAAGTGTTTACTGACGTCTATTAATAATTGCAACACTGGGTATGAGTCGTAGCTAGGATATATTTCTTCATTATTTGAGTCATTCAAAGAATTTGTAAGAAACTCACTGATACCCGTGTTCAGAAGGCTGGTTCGTATTTCACGCAACGAATCAGCATTGCCATACAGCGTGGCAATGCAGCCAGCCTTCTGGGCACGCTTCCCTCTGGCAGCGATTGGTCACATTCTTTATATTTATTTATTTATTTATCATTTACTTTATTTTTAAGTATCTAGTTATGATATTTTTTTTCAAATCTTTGCGTCTTTAATTTTGAAAGATTCCTGACATAAATTCGTAATTTTCTTCATTGAAAGAGAAATTATGAAAGGTTTAGAAGACAATAGCAATAGGTGTAAAAGATGGACAAACAGTACGGAATCCGATAACCAACTCATGGCAAAACATAACAAATCATAACGTTCTTCTATAAGTACTTGAGTAATGAACTACAGTGTAGGTAAACATGTAGACAACACATACACTGTAACACCTCTGTTACTTGCCTACTCTATCGTATGCCGTCCGACAGACCTGCGCAGACGCTTCGTATCTATCGATCTATGTCAAAACATTGATGTGTTTATGAAGATTGCTAGATTAAATATGATCGGATTAATTGCTTTTATTATTCAGCTGGAAATATAATGCTTGATTTAGTGCCTTGAAAGGTCGAAGATTATATTGAAGTCAACGTTTTGTCGAACAATAAAATTATGTATTTATGTTAATTTACTTGTATCGTCGCAACAAACTTCCCAAGTTTACATCTACTTGAGCAGTTATTAAAATACCTACATACTCATTTATTTTAAAAGCAGTAGTAGAAACGGCTGACAACCTACCTGTAATGCGAGACAGTCTTGTGCATGGTCTGTATAGTATATAGAGTGGATATATAAAGTTTATTAAACACTTCATATCTTAAGCTCTTAGTAGAATGACATTTGCTCGGTAAGCACTTTATCATATTGTATTCGAATAAATGACTCGATACAAGTTGACAACATCAGTATTTATTTTAAGTTTTTGAAGTGACAAGGTACATTAGTTGTTAGTTTTATTGAAGTTTATTTATTTGTTATAATAATTATGTATTACATAATTACGATTACTTTTATTAATTATTATTTACTTTTTATTTTTTACATTAACAAAATTGGGTCGTTATGGTCTTACACCAAAAGAAAGGTTTGCACTGAAAATCAGCGTTGTGTCGGATATTACTCCGGCACAACAATATGCTGAGTGCAAACCTTGTTTGCTGAAAATGCGGCGTACAAATTGTCAAATAATGTTTTGTGTGTAATAATGTGTAAAGAATGTAACTACGTCGCTATTTTTCTCAAATAAAGTTCTTTCTTTCTTTCTTTCTTAAACATAACTAATAAACTCTTGGCGGCTTTCCAGATGTATTGGATGAAAGAGCAACTCATTAACCGATAAGGCACCGGGTTTGATTTTAAAGTATGTGCTAAGATTGCAAAATTAAAAAATTCAAATTGTGATAAGGAAATATATCGCGAGTTGGGGGTTTTTATTAAGGAGTGTAAGTAAAGACACTGACATAAAATCCTGTGGGTTTACTATGCTGACAATGGAGCCTTAATTTCTACAACAGCGGTGTAGTCTGCGCTTGCGTCATACGGCTTCATTGTCATCAGCCATTCGCAATCCACTGCTGGACGCAGGCCTCCCCAAGTCGGCACCACATATCCCTGTCCTCTGACTTCCTCATCCAGCGCCTGGAGGCGCGGCTGGAGGGTGTCTCACACTACATTTACTAACACGCGATCTGCACTACAGGGCTCGTCTGCCCCATCGGCCATCGGTCCTGCGACAGACATAACCAGCCCACTGCCACTTCATCTTACAAATTTTGCGAGCTATGTCGATTACCTTGGTCCTCTTATTCTCTCTCTCTCTCTGTCAACTTAGTCTATATATAGGTTTAGTCTATTTGAATTTCCATCCTGCACCACTGGTAGATAGATAGCTTACTTATTACTCTTCCCAAAGTGTGTTTGTTTTAGAACAATTTAGCAAAGAAATTAAGAATAATAAAACTACGTTTTAACGGTTTTAAGCGCGGTAATTTATTTTATTTTGGTTAATCCGACGGTTCGGCCCCTTTTCAGTGGCCGTGGTGGACGACAAGGAAATTAACAGTCTTAATATTCATAAAATATTGCAGGAGCTTAGCAGACAGACCACTTGATGGACAGCGGTTACCATCGTCTATGGACATTTGCAACACCAAAGGTGCTACAAATGCGCTGCTGCTCTCTTCAGGGAGTCTGGAACCTGGCAACTAATGCCGGAACACAACTGTAACTAATCAGTTTTGCTTTTAATTTTTGACTGATTTAATGTGTTACAATGTTCAAAAAATTAGGAAAACATTAAAATTAGCAAAATATCACTTGAAGTTGCTAAAGGCGCTCCTAAAATGTATTAAGTGCATATCAACTCCTAATGAGTGTTAAACAACACATTACAGCTGGTAAATACTAGTGAAGGAGCCTGGCGTCTTTTGGCTTACTTATTGATAGAATTTATCAGCGATCGAGCTTAAAGGCGTGGCCCAATTCAAAAGCGGAAGAAACTGACAAAAGGTTTTGTTTTAAATAGACTTATGTAATTTTTAATTTGTAATATAATTTCGTTTTATTCAATTCTTTGTTACCAGCATACTCGATGTCTGACTAGGGTAATTGATTTTTCAAAACTGTAGTGATACCACTTTTATTTTCATGAAAATCAGTCTCAAGACTCCTTTGAGTAATTTTCGCTATTTTCTATAGTTTTAGATTTAGCCCTGAACGCCCATTTGAATAAATAATTCACCGTCTATACAAATACATATATTTCATGTATCACAAAAAAAAAAATCAGCTTTCAGTCATGTTTTTCAATATACATAGTCGTCTGAAATTTAATTTTATAATACATACATACATACATAACTTCACGCCAGGTCCCTTGCGGAGTAGGCACGAACAACAGAGCGCCATTTAGGCTTATTCTTACACACCTCACTTGCTTCTTTGACATTCATAGCTCTTGTCATGCACGCTCGTCTGTTCTTAAGGCTCCTGACATCACCTTCTGCTAGTACACGATCAATTTGATCATGGAAGGTGTGTCGTGGCCTTCCGCGACTTCTGCATCCATCCACTTTTGCATTGTATTTTAATTTATAATAATATTGTAATAATTAATTATAATGATATCTATTCTTTAATAAATGTTCATTTTATTTATGTCAATAGGTGAAGAAATATTAGATATGCAGGTTCGATTCCGGGGATGGCAAATTTCGTAAACGACCTTTCTGTTATTAATTATTGTCTGTCATCCGTAGTATGTTACCCATAACATGATATGCGTAACTTGCTTAACTTGGGGATGTGAAAGCCCCATTTAGTATAATATATAGCATACAGTGGGAATGTTGAATATATAGAATTTCAAAAATATTTTGAAAAAAAACTAGTTTGATATCAGTTAAGTTTTTGAGGTGTATGGTATTTTCAGTTACATATTTTTATAGTTCCCTAGACAAATGTACAAAACAGGACATTAATCATCTTTATGAACCCTTGACATTTCGTGGATTGCCACGCACTTACCTCATTTTTCACCTATAATATCTCTATGTAACTATATTATATACTCCTCCACCTATTATGACTAAATGTCAAAAAGTGTGTTCTCTCCAAATGACATCAGATAAATAAAAATCAATTTAAAAGTCAAAAATAAACTTTCAACTGAGTCTTAAATAATATTAAAATAATAGCGTCAGAATTACGCCATTTGTATTAATGCATTTAGTGTTATCGTTGGATTTTGCATAATGTATTTAAAAAAATCAAATAAAACATAGTCAAACACATATTTTTGCAGAAAAAACCAATTATATATTGTGACAAAGATACAAAAAATTTAAGATTTACGACGTAGGACGTAAAACAAGAAGTTTTATAGATCAAGTTGAAAAGGACGTTTATAAGAAAATCGATTTAGTGTTTGCGTCTGAGTGGACAGTTTTTTAGGGTTCTTTATATATTTTTGCCAAAACGAGAGTCTTTTTTTGCGTAATTCCAATCGATCTCACTACTACAGACATTTTTACCTTGGGTTCATACCGATTTTTTTTGACAAGGTGTAATCTGTATTGCATTGCGAAATTATATCGAGGGCTTCATAACGAATGGGCGTGTTCGCAAAAATGGCATTATTTTGTTGTTTACTAAAATCTATGCATATTAGAATTTACAAAATCTTGTTAGTACAATTGCACAATGCAAATTTACTCAAATAGAATGGAATCCAAATTTCAGCCTTATGCAATCAACTAGTTTAGTTTCATTCACATTTTTGTCCTTTGCGTAAAACTACACGTTTGTCTGTACACCCATTTTTTATGAAGTCCTCGATATATATATACAGTTTTATATATACACCGTGATAAAATAAACATCAAAGGTGACCGTAATAGTTGAGTGGAATATTGTTAGAAATTGTATCTTCCCTAAGTTATTTACTCTGGAGTGATACATTCTGACAAAAAATCATATATTACTTATAATAGGTTCAGTGAAAATTTTCTAAATCAATATTCGTTCAATAGTTTCTGAGCTAGTATTTTCGTTCAAATACTCATTTAATAGTTCTTTAGCCATTTGACGAAAATTGTTAATTAACAATTCTTATAGCTACGGAACTTTTCTTTATTCGAAAACTATCACGCATATGTCCGATTCATAGTGTGATTAAGATCCATTAAGGTTATTTAAAGTCACCCGAGCGATGACCAGATTAATTATGTCGGTAATGGGATATTTATTCAAAATTATATCTGTGAAAGGATATAAGCCGTCGCCAGTAGTCGCATAGACTTCGAATAAGACAAATGTAAACAGGACACATAAATATTGCATTCCAAAGTTTCCATCATACTTTTTAAGCATGAATTCGTTATTTTTGATGTTTTGATGTATAAATATCATATATATGGATATATGGCGCAAACTTACGTTGTGGGGAGGCTTACGTCTAGCAGCGGACAGGGACTGGCTAAAGAAGAACAAGATGAGTTTCAAATCAATACCCTTTGGTAACGTTACCAAGATGCTGTCCACGGTGGATGACAATGTTTATGCGTTGCCCCAAATACAGGCCTTAGGTCATGTGAGATTTCCGTCAACGGTATACATAGGTCTGAGATAAAGGCGATAGCTGTTACAGTATCTTTGGTAGACTAGTAATCTTAATTGTCATAAGGAAAACATTATGAGGACACTTCTAGAATTCAGTTACAAATAAAAAAATAATACATATAATTAAAAAAACGGCGAAATTTGCCTTTAAAAAAAAAAATTAATTATAATTTAGAATGTTGAATTATTATATTATTTCAGAGTACAGAAATGTTTAATATTTGACTAAATGGCGTTAGTGTAGTCGTGACCAACGTGATAGCTCTCATTGATCTATCTCACTCTAGCATTTGCATATAGTATGTTCGATCTCTTTTGTATTATTTGTTTATTTAATAATTTGGAATAAAATATATTTTAAAATAGCTTGTTGTATGTCTTTTCCATATAAACGTTATTTATGCCAAATCTCACACTTTTCCGTGGGCAAGATTGGTTTAAAAAAAACGTGTGCGCCTCGGGACGCCCGACAGAAGTGATAACTTAGCCTGCCTATCACTGTAGTATTCGTGAGAGAAAAAGAAGTTAGACAGATTGGCGCCGTAACGCGATAAGTAATAAAGCGATTTACCCTCCCATAAGAAGTTATCACTTCAAAAATATCAAAATGATTCCCTTAATATAGATAATTGATCTTTTTACGTGGACTCAAGCTTCGCCTTAGAGGAGTAATACTTATAAAACTCTTAAATATATAAATAATTGACAGACAAACACACATGTATATCCTCAAATTAAGCCAGTTACACTTGTGTTATAGATAATACAAAACGGACTACTCTGGTGCCGATCCCAGACACCAGAGTAAATAATAAAATTCGTTTCCGAAATTTATCATACCCTGAATCGAACCCACAGACGCCGTTTCTCAAATTCCATATCATTGTTATAAGTTAATTCAATGAAAATTTCAATTTTCTAATTTCGTTAATAACTTTAATTAATTACTATTTACGTTAATTACGTCTTAAGCACTCTGAGTACATCTGTATATCTTAAGTGTCAATCATCCATACAATTGTATCGGTTTGAAACTCCCGCTTCCGCTCATGCCTTTGCCCGCTAGCCTGTGTCTAAACTACTTAAAATCACACGCGCGAGGTTCGATACCTGTGTTAGCGGACTTATGCTTCCAATTGATCTTTAACAACGCTGGCGTTTGTGGCTTGAGCCGTTCAAATATATCAGTGTTGTTTCTAATAATGTATTAGGATTTAGGTACTTTCTAAGTAAGTGCTTTTTCATCTTATGATCGTACTGTTATATTATGGATACTAATTATATTTTTATTTTTAGTTTAATTTTGTATTTAGATGATTAATATAAAATATTGTTACAACCTAGGCGCCGACAAAGACGAATTTCACGTACAGATTTGTAGAAGCACATTTATTAGATATTTAAAAATCAATAAATAGCTGAATTCATTGCAAAAATCATGTTTGCAATGTACGAAAATATAACATAACATGTGTTTTCCTTAAGATCATTTTGGTACATCAGACACACAATTTTTGCAAAAAAAAAACCATTATGTTTAAATGTCTATATATTAAGTTGATTAATAACATTGAAAGTTAGATGTTAAAGTAGTAATTTAAACGCACAATTAACTAAAATTTAATTAAAAATATATCCCATAAGAAAAACCGCCCGCAATTGACCTGATGATAGATAGAACATCGAGAGAGACCTTTATTGCTGGAACCAACAACCCAAGACCGGATGGTTTGACGCTTGGCTAAGGAGTGGGAGAAGAAGATATCTCGTAAGAAAGAACTAGATTTGAGATACAGGGTATATTTGATTAAATGTTTTTTAGGTTGCGCATGCAAGTGACGAAAGTTGTCCACGTACGGAAACATTTTTTTATAATTTGTTAGTTTATTTATCAGACCATTAAATAGTATGGACAAGAGATTCGCAATTTTAAGTCCTAAGAAATAAATACGCTGAAAGTGGATGTGAGTTCGTAAAACTGTCTCCACTATCGACTTGACTTCCGATCTTGAGCAACAGTTATTGTAATTCGACGCCTTATTCGATTCGATTTCGTTAGTTGAAACGATCAGGGATCGAAATGGAATTGATGGTAATGCCCACTACGGAAGGGGCCGTATTTGGAATTCCAAATAGGTAGTGCTAGAGTTTTCCCCGCGGCTGTGTCGCGAGTCAAACCCTACTAGGTAGGTGAATTTTACTCATAAAATATAACATAAACATAAAAACTTAATTAGGTTTTAAATACCGCGAGCGAAGCTGCTATCTAACTGATGGTGAAAACTGCTTAAGTCGTTTAGGAGAATTTAACGGCTCGACAGGTGTAGAAAGCGACTTTGTTTTTATACTATGTAAAGTTAAAAAAATAAACAATATCTACTGAAAAACAAATTTAGATACCCGTTTGAAAAATTACTACTTACGAAACTGACGCAAGTGCACTTGATTATAATGAACCAATTATAACGACGTTTCGGCCACTTTTCAGTAGCCGTAATCACAGAAGGCAAATATTTCAAGTGTCAATGAGTTTTGTTAAAGTTTTATTTAGCTTACCGCCAACTTGATAATTTTAATTATTTAGTTTTAATTTTGTTTATTATTTACTATATGGGAGCCTAATCTAATTTACTACCGTTTCGCAATATATTGTGGCTTGAAGAGAAGAAGCAGTGCAAGGAACTCTTCAGCAAACAACCGTTAAAACGTAGTTTTGTTATGTATACTAGTTGAGAAAACTTAAGAAAACATGAATACTATGAATAAGGGAGTACTGTGTTTTTATTCTTTGATGAAAGCTATACCGAATTACCGACCTTCATTCGACTATTACTTGCATCAAATACCAAATGCGGCCCTGAGCTGCCAGTCGACCTGGAACTATTTTAACTATCGCGGATTGATGTGACGGCCGGTGGGACTGAAATAGACCTCCCAACGACCCCCAAACTCCCCCCCAGTCCTCACGCGAGAGGATTTAACATAATTTATTAGTATTGTATGTTTTTATTACTTTTTACACGATTTAGAAGACGAAACGCTTTGTGGATTAATGGCAGAGTTATAGTTAGTACGCGCTTACGCACGTTGATGTGGCGACATCTTTAATGTGTTTTTATTTTGGGGAAATACTTTTGTTCAGTAGTTTCGAAGCAATTGATGTCATTTAATAACAATTTTCACTTGTATCAGTCTAGTAGTACAAGTGTTTTATGAGTTCCTAGTACAATTTACGCAGTTTATTTCACTGGATGACAAAATTGCGCTCAGAGTATATACTTCTATATTAGATTTTATCTGTGTAGGAACGGAGGAAGAATAATAATTCCTGCTGCCGGGATGTCTGTCGTAAGAGGCGACAAAACAACCCACAGCCAGGTGGTAGGGCGTTTACCCGACTGGATGGCTACCACCCTTGGTTTAAAATATGTCGCCATAAGAACCTTGAGTTATGTTCCGGCATTAGTGACCAGGTTCCAGTCTCCCTTAAGAGAGCAGCAGCACATTTGTAGTACCTCTGGTGTTGCAAAATTTTTATAGGCGATGGTAGCCGCATTCTATCAAGTGAGCCGTCTGCCTATCTGCTGCAGTTAAGATAATATATATTAATAATAATAGCTTTAGAAATAAGTTATTTTATACTTTTTAGTTTTTGAAGTCCGTTTTTTTCTACATCTTGTATCTTCTATAATCGAATCAATACAATGTATTACATAAATCAGAAATACTAATTTGGATCAGAAGTTTCCAAAAACACAAAGATAAGAATGTTGTCTTTCATTCTATTCGCGCATCACTTGAAAAGTACTGAACTAATCTAAATGAAGCTTGACCCAGAATCAGCTTATAACCCGGATCAGAACATAACTAAAGTCTTTCCAATAATCGATTATAAATCATTCGATTATCGTCCACACATCGATATTGCTTCAAAAGGCATCACCCACTCAAACTTTCAACGCAGCATATCGATAGATAACGTTAAAGATAAACCCTTACAGTTAGTTTATGCGCCCGTCTGTCTGTGTATAGCCATCTTCGAAACTGTAACTCACTGAGCCAATAACGATTTATATCGATATTATACGATTATTGTGCGAAAACGATTCCGTTATCGATATGGCGAGTGTGTTTCACTTTATTGTGGGACTTCACTAAAATGTATTCAATAACATATACTAGTCTACTCAGCAGGATTTGTTTATTGCAGGAGTTCAGCAGCCAGGCAGATGGCCCACTTGATGGAAAGCGCTTACCATCGCCTATGGACATTTGCAACACCGAAGGTGCTCAAACAACTCAAGGTTCTTATGACGACACACTCTAGACCAGGGGTGGTAGCCCTCCAGTCGGGCAAATACCAGACCACCTGGCTGTGGGTTGTTTTCGCGCCTCTTACGACAGGCCGCCCGACCGCAAGAAATTGTACTCTTTCCCCGGTCCTGCACGGATATAATACAAAATAGTAGTCTACAAAAGAATAATCATTCCTGCGTTGGGGCGGCCTGTGGTGAGAGGCGACAAAACAGCCCACAGCCAGGTAGGGCATTTGCCTGATTAGATGGCTACCACCACTGGTCTAGTGTATGATGCCATAACACCTTTGAGTTGTTTTCCGAAATCAGTGGCCGTAAGTGGCTGTAAGACAAACAGAGAGACAAGTCATATCATTTTATCCCAGAATCAAAAAAAAAATCACGATACAAAATACTAAGAACATGGATATGTTCATACTCGGCATCAAAAATATACATACTGAGTTTCAGCCAAATCGGTCCAGTAGTTTTTCCATGAACAGACAAACAGAGAGAGTTATTTTCGAATTTATAATAGGGATATAGTCGATTAAATAAATGAAAGCTCATTTCTTTTGGTCACACTTATTCCCAGATTAGCTAAGCATTTTTTTAAAATTTTGATTGCCTGGAAGATTATTTTCTTATTACGGGGGCGGCGGGGGGGGGGCGGAGGGGGGTTATATTTTATTCTGTTTCTTTCTTTTCCTGCGACAAAACTGTAAACTATTAAATTTTCCTTGCTTCTTTCTTAGTTTTTATTTATATAAGGTTTAAAGAACTTATTTCCCATAAGAACATGTAGTTCACGTACAATGAGATTAAAAATAATAATTAATAAGTAATATATAACTATACAACAATGTGGTCCTGTGCCGGCTTCGATATAATTATGTTGCGATTTGTCTAATATATAAAATTCTCGTGTCAGAGTATACGTTGCCATACTCCTCTGAAACGACTGGACCGATTCTCATGAAATTTTGTGTGCACATTGGGTAGGTCTGAGAATCGGCCAACATCTATTTTTCATCCCCCTAAATGTTAGGGGTAGTCCACCCCTAAATTTTTTGTTTTACCGGGCAGGACGTCGTCTGCCGGGACAGGTAGTTATTTTATATTTGTGTTAATAAAAGCTGTTTAGGTAGACATTTTGAAAAAATTTGTATTTTTACATTTTTGTAGGTCGTTAGGCAATTTATTAAATAAGTGCACACCTTCAAACATAATGTTTATTCCCGTAATTTGATCGTGGTGGCACATAATTGGAATTGCTTTTTTTCCAGATATTATATATGTTTTAGTTTTATTTATTACTTAAAATCTATTATTCTGTTTTCATACTTTTTATGCTTGTTTCTTATTTATATTACTAGCGATCTATTTTACGTATAAAGCACGTAAGAATTCAAATGATTTTAGTTTAATTTGATTAATTATAATATTTCCGTCGTTATAATAAACATGTATGTCAGTGTCGTGCGATATGGTCACAGATACCTCAGGTTGACGAAATTAAACCGGTGTCAGAAGATTTAATCTACCTCGTGACATTATAAAGCTTTCTTCGGTCGTTTTATATATATATTTTTTAATAAGATATACGTTTCTAAACTGTGTTACGTGGTTGTATATTTATGTAAATATTTATATCAGCTCATAAACTTTGTCTTGCTTAGATGGGGCCTTTCAATTTGAAATAGGTTTAAATTTTGTATTATCTATTAAATGATAAAATTATGAAGTAAAAACGAGACGTTTTTCTGGGAAGTATATTATCGTTATTCCTCTTTAAATAGCTATAGCACATTACCAGACAAAGTGTAAATATGTTTTATTGTGTGTTTAAAAATACAGTTAACAGAAAATTCTACCATCGCACCGCTCGCCGTCGAAGTTCACCCCCACTTCCTTGAGCCACTTCGCTCATGTACGCAACGGTTCTGTAGAACGTTTCTCTTGCGTACCTCGGTACGCAAGGCCGAGGTTTTCCCACAGCGCTACGATATGGAGTTTTTCAAAAAGGGTGTCACAAAATTTCTTCGAGGCCGGCAACGCGTTTGTGACATCTCTGATGTTGCAAACACTTATAGGCGACGGTAACCGCTTTCCACCAGGTGGGCCGTCAGCCTGTTTGCCGTACTCCAGCTATAAAAAACTAATACAATACAATATTTTATTGCTATTAGCGATTTTTTCCAGACTAGACAGACAACCTTTGGATGGACAAGTTTGATAAAAACACATTATTCTTAGTTCTAAAGCGATTCGAATCTTACAATAAATAAATACATACATAATATAACATACTCGTACATACATTACTCAAATATAAAAACTACACAAAAAGATAAAAGTATATAAATCTCACAAGTTACACATAAACAAGAACTCACGCGCACGCATTATTAAAACATAAATTAACTGTTTTCAATAATTTCCCGATCAGATTTGTACCAATTAGGCAGGTGGTCCCAAAGACACAGGTCGACCTAGTTTGGGGAGCAATGAGCTTCAAATTCAATTGTGAGTTATGTTTTACTAATTAAATGATTTAATAAATATACAATAAAATAATACAAATAATTATGAAAACAATAACTGCTGATGCATCCCCTAAATTGCCCTATTTAATGATAGGTTATAATAATTATACATTTACGGTGTTATTCATATTTAGTTACAGTAAGTTTGTAGGCTCCATTAAGAACCTTAAAGAAGCCTACAGACTTATCCAATTCAATGTGAATAAGACCGTTAATTTTTAACTTGCCAACATTCAGTTTACTTAGAAAGTACTTAATGTTTGTCCTCAAATAGTTTGTTGCGCTCCTTCTTCTCCTTTAACAGTATCTAAAATTGCTTCGGAAGCAGTGGTAGCATGACTTTCAATACGTAATCTGTGAGATTCAATTTTAAAATAAATATTAATAATAATAATAATAATAATAATATTTATTTATTTGCTCTCACAACAAAAAACAATGTAAGTAATTATAAAAAAGGTTTCTTAATTACTAAAAATTGGTGAGAGCCTGGTGTCAGTAGAAGGAAAAAATCCTGTGTGACTGATCACCAGCCTCTCTCTCCCCGGAAAAATGTAGTATAAAACTAGATGTACTATTTATATTAAAAGGTGATGATAAATGTGTGTGTTTGTGTATGTGCGTGTGTGTGTGATTTAAAATCAGAAAATTGAATAAATTATACTATGAGAATTATATAAAGTGAGTGAGTATATTGTACATTCATTTTCAATAACTACGCCTCTATTGCCCCTTTCCATTGTACCACTTTCATCGCCGGATAGGTAAGAATTTCTTTTAAAATTTTGATTGCCTGGAAAGAGATCACTATAAGCGATAAGGCCTATTGTTTCGCTTGGAAAGTATTTAAAGTCATGAAAATTGTGACACTCTTCTATCTTTTCACTATAAAGTGAAAATGATGAAGACTTAAGCTTTAGAAATACTTTAAACGATAATTAAATTGAATAACAACCGTTCAGTATCTTTTAAGGTAAGGGTTACTTTTGATTTGTTTATTATTGTTCCGTAGTCAAATAGCAGTGTCACTTCTACAGAACACTTCTTAATGCATGGATATACAAGCACTTGGCCGACTTTACTGAGAGTGAGAATATTTTTTCTATATGGTAGCGAAATTTGAATAAGCAAACAATTTAATTTGAATCAACAGACATATTTACATTATAAATTCAAAACTATAAACACATTTGCATAATAATCCAAACGATTCAGTTTTAGCGGCGCCTGCGCCAGCGCATTAATTGGGGACCAGTTTAATTTCGTTGTATATACATAAATCTCTAACTCTAATGGCTAATAAATTAATATACGACTCATCTACATTTATATCTAGTTGTCGGATATCCGTACATGGGCATTTTAATTATCTATCTATCATTTAAGAGCTGAGGCCCTAAAGCGGATGCCTTTGGAGAATCTCTTAGTGAAATTGACATGTCTAGATATGTATACTGGTAGTTGTAAGATATAGCATAAGTTCCTCTTTATGAACGAATGAATGAAAACACTTTATTGTTCTTAAAACTAAGTACAGTAAATGTTGAACAAAGAGCGGCCTTATCGCTTAAAGCGATCTCTACAAGGCAATCCACTAAACTAAGTAAAATTTTAAAACGAAAGTGGTGACGTAGATAATTAAATATAATAATAGGAAACAATCTAAGAATAAAAAAAATATCATACTATATCACATTCAGCAGACCTGAGAGGACTAAAGACAACTAGTAATCATCAGTTTAAAAGACAATATAGATTTAGCTTGTGTGATGTTGAGTGGCAGTGAGTTCCATAAACGGACAGCCAGTACCGTGAAGGAGTTATCAATGAAGGAAGTGTCTACAGATGTCATTCAGGAGAGATTATTACTAGAGCATAAATAACGGGAAGGATAAAGATGTGGGAAATCAAAACGTTCCTTTAAATACTGAGGGGTGTGAGGATGAAAAGGGACATTACAAAAGACAGAGTAAGTGAATATTCCGGCGAAGGCGAATATCTATTTATGTTAATAGTAGGGTAGTTGTATGCAGGAATGTGTTGATTGATGCAATGTTCGTCATATGATAGAAAGAAAGTTAGAAATTTGCAATATCTTGATAGGTTTAGAACTAAATTAAAGATATTTTCAAAAGAGCATCAACATTCATAACGCGATCTAAAACATGATACATGACATGGCTCTTGTCGGTGGAGTCTCCCCTTCTCTATTATGAGTTAGCTGTGCTACTACTTTCTTCTTCTTACTTCTTTTCGATATGATACACATATGAAGAAGTGAACATTCTGATCGGATAGGAATGGCTACTTATCCGAAGCAAACACTGAATCTTTGTAAGACTTGAAGCCTAATCTTAGTGAACCAAGTAGAATATCACGAACGATTGCCGTCACTGGAACCTTGTACGGAATGCTCCAGGATTTTGGCCGGATTCGCGCATCCTAGTTTTTCATAAACAATACACCAGACGTCCGCGGGACAGTTAGCACTTCGAGGAACGGTTTTAGGGCACATCACAGTAGTTTTTCGAGGGTTTTTGGACGGATATAACGGGATATTGTAACAATTTCTATTTACATTTTGTGGTTTTAATAAATAGCTTCGTGTAATATTTTCTCACCAGTTTTTAATTTCACTACCCCGACTTTTTCTCATAATCGATCAAATTATAAGACAGTTCCTGCCTTATTCATTAATTATTGTCCATTAATGCCAAGGATCATCCTGAGAAGGAAATCGTTGTTTAAACCATTTGAATATCAAGGAAGTTACTGTCGTCTGATATATTAAAAGATCAGACGTATTACAATAATCACTTAATAAATGCCATTTTGTTGGGAAAGAACTAGATAAATGTTGTCTAACAGATCACTCGCCACTTTTCAACTAAAAGTAGACCAATTCAGATTAAAAAGCAGCTAATATATGTAAATAACATATTCATTATATTACTGACTAAGATATGCCCGCGACTTTGTCTACGGTTGATGTAAAATTCCCGTGGGATTCCCGGGACACAAAATAGCGCAGTATGGGAAAATAATGGGCTATTGTTTTGTGGACAAAATTAGACACACAACAATAAAAGCGATAACAACAGCAAGTAATGCCTTGAGCTATGTGCAGAAATTAAAATGCAAATGGGCAAGTCATATAATAAGAATTACAGACCAGAGATGCACCCTAAAAATAACCCTGTAAACAGGAGCACAAGGCAAGAGAGGCAGAGACAGAGAGATATAAAAAAGCCGGACCCAACTGGTATTAAATAGCCCAAGACAGAGACAGATGGGTTTCTTTGGAGGAAGCCTGTACCCAATATGAGATTAGATTATATTAGACTAACAACAATAATGCTAAGAATTATTTAAAATTACTAAACAATTAACATACTAAGATTACCTATTGCAAAAAATAAGGTTTTTTTATTTCTATTTTATTTATTGTTTTAGTGAAAACTTTCGGAATAAGCATCATTTTTACGCACACGGGACACCGACACGTTCCCTACTCGGCGACTTTGGTTGCAGATGACGACCTTATTGTCTCCTCTGACTGCCACCCGCGCCGCGAGTTCATGGCGGAGGCCCTGGATCCTCCGGTGCTGTTACCGCTTATTATGGTGGGAGAGGAGCGAGGCTGCTGGCTCTCTCTCCCGCTCCGCCGCCTGCTTTGCGGACATGACGGCCTCGCAAAAGGAGTTATTCAAATTGCCTTGTCTAACCCCATTTAACGGTAGCGTGAGGTGTCGTCTTATATATCACATAATATTTGCATGATAGGAATGTCACTCGGTTATTAACTGATTATAATATTAATAAGATAGTGAAAATTATAATTAATTTAAAAGATGAGACTTGATAGTGCAATAAAGCAAGTAATTTTGAACCAATCTACGCTTGTGTCAGTCTATACTCGAATTCCTCGCATTTTCACAGATATTAATATATTTTTATATTATCTTATAATTTTTCTCAACATACAACCTTTGAATAAATAAATACACTAGAATGTTCAATATGAATTAATAATAGGTTATAAAAAACTAGCTTCGTCAAGTCTTTTCTTCGATCATTCCGCAATGCTTGAAGACGTAAATATTCGAGTCCTCCCCGTCCTGACTTACAGACCTGAAACGTGGAAACTGACGGCAGCATTGGTCCACAAATTCCAAGTCGCTCAACGGGCTATGCAGCGAGCGATGTTGGGTGTTTCCTTATGGATAGAATTAGAAATAAGGGTATCCGTAAGAGAACTAAGGTAACCGGCATGACCCCCAAAATTAGCAAGTTAAAATAGCAGCAGCAGGCAGCATTAGTCATTAGCGTAATGACTTAGGCGCGGGTTCGATCCTGTCCGGAAAGCATGCACCACTTAAGCAGTTTCCAGACAATGTGCATATTGTTACAATTACCATGTGCTAACAACGGTGAAGGAAATCATCGTGATGCAACCTGGACATCGGGATAACCGATGTGTCAAACCTGCCAAGCTGCCTTGGACAAGCGTAGCGAGTATACAGTCTGTTCCAATATGATAGGAGGCGCGAACCTAACAGTGGGACTTTTAGAGGCTGTTAATATTAAATATTATAAAGTGGCAGTGAGCCGGTCACATCTGCCGCAAGACCGATATCCGATGGAGCAGACGAGTCCTGGAGTGGAAGCCACATGGCGGTAAACGCCCTCCAGCTCAATGGACTGACGACCTGCATAACAGCGCTGGTAGGCGTTGGATGAGGAAGGCGGACGACCGGGATGAGTGGTACCGACTTGGGAAGGCCTAGGTCCAGCAGTGGACTGTGATTGGCTGACGATGATTATAAAGCTAGACAGAATAAAGGTTGAAGATAAGGAGGCTTTCTCATTTAAACCAATCTCTTTCTGGAAACCTCTTATGCTATATAAAAATTAAATAACATATAATGTAAAAAATAATATAAAACATTAAAAGACAATTAATATAAATAATAACTTATATACAATTTTTAACTATATAAGTTCAGCAGACAGGCAAGCGGCCCACCCGATGGCAACCGCTTTCCATCAGGTGGGCCGTCTACCTATCTGCTGAACTGATGCAATAAAAGTTAAAAAGACCTGAAAGCCCACCCGCTGAATACTAGTGACTAAAGCCTACAGAGTTTTGCAAGATTTGTATTACCAACTTGCTGCTGATCTCGAAGGAATTTTAGAACACCCCAAGATTATATCTACATATTACATTGTCTTAAACAATGTATTATTGATAACCCATGATACAAAGTTGTGCCGTGAGTTATGAGTTGAATAATAATACCTGTACTGTCAACTTAGCTGTCATTTAGTCCGAGGTAATCAAGCATGAACGTAATTCGCTACTCGTGTTGCAGACAACCCGCGGTCACACTCACTATTCAGTTCATTAACATTATATTAATATGTGAAGCAAAAACTTTGTACCCCTTTTTAGGAAAATTGCGGGGACGGAAAAGATATAGGACTGCAGAATGCTATTTTTTTATTTTTTTTATTGTAGGAGGTCAGCAGACAGGCAGACGGCCCACTTGATGAACAGCGGTTACATCGCCTATGGACATTTGCAACACCAAAGATGCTACAAATGCGCTGCTACCCTCTTAAAGGATACTGGAACCTGGTCCACTAATGCTGGAACACAACTCAAGGTTGTAATGGCGACATACTTTAGACCAGGGGTGGTAGCCATCCAGTCGGGCAAATGCCCTACCATCTGGCTGTGGGTTGTTTTGTCGCCTCTTACGACAGGCCGCCCGGCCGCAGGAAATTGTGTTCTTTCTCCGTTCCTGCACGAAGATTCATTAAATCAATTACACACATTAGAATGTATTTGACACGCACACTTATATAAACTCTTTTGTTTATTGTTCTAGTCAAATTAACAGTGTGCCTTGGCGAAATCTGTAGAAGTATCGTCTTTGACAACAGAATCTTAATGATCGAACTTATAGTTTTAATTAATTATGGTCGAATTTTAGCCACTAATATATTTTATATGTTGAGCCATCAAAGTAGAAGACCAGGAACATTTCCAATCAGCTGAGAGAATACTCTTGATACTTGACATCTTTGTCTTCCTTGATCACAGTTACTGAAAAGTGGCCGGAATGTCAAAATGAAATGCCGCACCGAAAACCGATAAAATGCAGTTTTAATTATGTGTACTAGTCGTGAAAACTTAGCCAAATACTGTGAGATAAGAGTGTTGAGATGTATATGTAGTGTCAAAATAATGAGCAAGGTAACAGATGAGTACATAAGGGGATCTTTGAAAGTTGCACCCGTGGCTGAAAAGTTGAGAAGAAGATTAAGTTGACATAGGCTTGTGGTGTCACGAGAGAGCCAGAGAAGTCATGTGAAAAAGGGAATGTTAAACAGAAAGACTGACGGGTGCTAAAGCAAAGATAAACCAAAAAATACATGCATGGATTGTGTGAAGTATGACATGATTTGTTGACAGTGGACATTTTTTTGTACATTGAATAGTTTCGCATTTGACCAACACTGCACCTGATGTCAGGTAGAAATGCAGTCTAAGGTGTAGCACGCTTAGGAGATACCTGTTCACGCGGGACTTGAAGATACCTTGATTATATGTTTCAGGAAAAACAGACAAAGAGTTCCTTCCAGAGACTCTTCAACGGTACGAATGTTAATAGTGGACGCGTAGCGTTTCGTCTGCTTTGTAAGTATTTCCACCATATGTCGGTGGTGAGGGAAAAATTACTTCGTGCAATTCCGTGGCATATTCGCCAAAGTACAACATATAGAATATCAACAAACTAGGGAGTTTGCATCGATGATCTAGTCTCTCAAGCCTCTCGTCGAATAGTCAGTTAAGGCATAGGCCAAAAAGCTAGGAAGCTGATAGCAGCTACCTAGCTTTTCTAAAATTGATTCGAGTGTTTCGAGCTGGTATTTGACTGGCCCATCTCAAATATGAGAGCAATACTCCATGCATGCATACATATCCCACAAAAGCGGAATATGGAAGGAAGAAATCGTATTGTGCCCAAGTAATTGGGAGAACGATGTATACGGAGAAAGTCCACAAATACCTGCAACTGTCCTAAGAACCTAAAAAGAAACACATAGCCAGGTACTAGGGAATTTGCCCGTCGCGATGACTACCACCCCTAAACTAGACTATATCGTCATAACAACCTTGAGTTATGCTCAACGCGATCAGCGGGCATGGTCTAGTCACCCGAGACCGGCAGCAAGTTACGTCAGTCTGTCTCTACTGCAGCAATAAAGAAAAGTAAGTAAACTTTCGTCCATTCTGTATGTGGCTTTATTTATATGCGCAAGCGCATAATCTCTGGTTTCATTCATAAGTGTAGTCCAGGATGACGCGGTTCATGTTACGAGGTCAGCTTATTGCTTCCATAAAGACACTTACATAAACAGACACGTTTAAAAGCAAAAAAATACATTTTGAATATTAAAATCTGCTTTCTGTCTGTCTGTAACTAGTTTTTAAGGCACGCCGGTACCTTAGTCACTTTGACATAAATGGAACTATGAAAAAACTGTCAAATACGTCCGTCCATCTGTCCATTTCTACATCAGTTAGTCTCTATTGATAAAATATGAGAAAATATTAAATTTAACGAATAAAAACAATAATCCGGGTTGGCTTTTATATAAGTAATTGGGGGATAATGTCTTTCCGTTGTTAATTTAACTGATAAGTTTTTTAAATATGAAGAACGGATTACATCAATCACTTTTTAAAACACGAATATTGTTGTAGTGGAACACTTTCAAGCTAATAGATGGCGCTGTGCAATAATTGAGGTCGCAAACGTTTCCTAAAACCTACAAAATATATCGAGAGCTTCAGAACAAAACACTCAGACAAAAGTGCAGTTATAGACAAGTTGCAAATTAGGAGAAAAATAAAACACCTAACATACTGGTAAGACTGGAATTTTAAAATGCATAGTTTACAATAAACAACAAAAAAATGCGTTTACTCGAATTTGTAATGAAGCCCTTGATATACAAATTTTCAAACAATAACACTAGCCTCACTGGAAGATGTTACTTTGACACGGGAGAAGCACTCCATCTCACTCAACCACCCTATACGGGGCAAGATGAGGGGATCTTCATACTCAGAGACCCATTGCTCTATACATTTAGCGGTTGTTATAACCAAAATCGGTTAGAACAAATATGACTCCATAATAATATATTCAGATCGCGCGTTTAGTCATCCTGCTAGAAAGGGGGGCATAGCAATAAAATTAAGTGTTTCACTTGATTTATCAAATTATTTTAATTAACATATTCTCTCCCATAAAAATGTAATATGGATTAGATTGTTTTAATTTTTAATGGTTATGTTTTTTCACTTGACAACGCAACATGTCTAACGTTTTTCCACACGATATACAAATTAGTCATTTTAATTGATTACAAAGGAATAATTAATGAGAGATAATTAAAATCGCGTAAAATTAATGACGGCTATTCAATGATTGGTTATCTTACTTGAAATAAATAAGTTGTTTGCGACGTTTTAGACGCGACTTAATTGCTTGTCACGCATTACCAAAAACGAGTCAAGTCTTAATAAAAAATATCGGTTGCTGTTAAACCAATGAAAACTTATATGTTATTTTAATTAAAACTAAACTAATTTATGTTAGGCAACTAATGCGCTTCTTCAATAAGATTAATAATGAAATGTTTGATCTGCCTTTCACTAAATTTAAAACCAAATTAAAAACAATCTTGCAAATAAGGTTTTTAAACAATGTTTTTGAATACAAGCTTTTGAGATCCTGCATGTAGCAGCAGAGTGCTGGCCAAGACAAGTAAAACTAGTCCAAACACAACGGGTGTATCTTGTTTAGTACAGGAGTTCCTATGGCCACCTTCCGACTCCATCGTCAGATCAGCTCCATGGTAACATATTATTGCAATGTCACGCGATGTACATGTGCGTGCAAAATTTCAGCTCATTGGAAATCGGGTAGTTGGTTAAATTTAACCTGCAAGATTCCATCCAAACTTACATCCATTGCAAGTTGCTAAAAAAGGCTTGTAAAAACGGAATACTACACTATTGAAGAATACTCAGATGACAAAAGTTGATTTACATAGCAGCTCGCTTCAACCTCTTATACTATATTTGGTATAACGTTTTTATCTTGCCAAGCATGGAAGGAATTTATGAAGATATGTTGCAGTATTAAATTTTTGTATGTCATGTCATTATTATACCTATTATAATATTTTTATTTTGTTTTATTATTTCTTTGTCTTACTGAGTATGCACTATTTGCTACAACTCCTATTAATTCTTCGAAATGTAATTGTGTAACATATTCCTGTACAAAATTTATTGAAAAAAAAGTTTCTGTTAATCAATTTTCTAGCTAAACGTGTTGCAGGGGGGGGGGTAACGGGCGAAAAAACAACCCACAGCCAGGTTATAGGGTATTTTCCCGACTGGATGGCTACCACCCTAAAGTTTAAAGTACGTCGCCATAACCACCTTGATTTGTGTTCCGGCATTAATGACCAGGGTCCAGTCTCCCTTCAGAGAGCAGCAGCGCATTTGTAGCACCTTTGGTGTTGCAAATGTTCATAGACGATGGTAACCGCTTTCCATCAAATAGGTCGTCTGTCTGTCCGCTGAACTCGTGAAATAAAAAATAAAAAAATCCTATTCAATATGAAAAAAGACAAAATTCAAATCACGTCGATTTATTTCTCGAAAACACTTAAGAAATCGTAACAGCTATTTAATTGTTTGCAAAAAGCTGTAAAAATCTGTTCAATACACTAGCATTAATGAATAGCGAACAGAATCGGCTTGTAAAAGTTTACGAGTGATAAAATCAGTTATAAAAGTGTATGAGGCCATAAATCCAGCGGGCACCGTTTAAAGACGGGAGCTATTCGGAACTTAATAAATCAGCGATCGGCCGCACTCGGCCACATTCGGGCGAGCTCGTAAACATTAACAGCGGCCATGTTTGTAAACACTAGTTTTATCCGGTTACGGGTAGATTTCAATTTTATTACTAACCGACATGTTTTGTTAAGTCAAGCAATTCTTAGTTAGTGCTAAATTCATATTGGCAGGAAAGTAAAGTAAAGTAAGTGTATACTACACACATATCACTACACATACACACAACACGACACACACAAGCTATATAAATAAGCTAAGCAGTAAAACATGTAATAATTACTAACACAGATTAAGTGTCAATTCTTAGGTATTATTAGACAACAATGTCTAATGTAAGTCTTTATAATTTTGCATACTCAACTAGTGTGAAAGAAAAAACTAAACATGTTTTGATCGTGATAATGGTTTGGCCTAGAGAGAGTCTAAAAAAATCATATTTGTAACGAAGATAGTTAGTACAACATGATATGCATGACAATTGTCCTGCAATGAGTGAATATTTATTTTATATTACAACTTTTAAATTCTGCAAAACTTTAAATTCACTTCTTGTAGCTTTGCTTAGTATTATTACAAAGAGAGTAAGTAAAAAGTGGTGCTGTTGAATTATTTTACACCTTTACAATTTTTCTTCTTTGAAAAAAACTAAAACTACCTAGGAAGCAATAGTTCATACATACATAACTTCATGCCAGGTCCCTTGCGGGGTAGGTATGAACCACAGGGCGCCATTTAGGCTTATTCTTACACACCTCGCTTGCTTCTTTGACATTCATTGCTCTTGTCATGCACGCTTGTCTGTTCTTAAGCCTCCTAACATCATCTTCTGCAAGTACACGATCAATTTGATCATGGAAGGTGTGTCGAAGCAATGGTAAAACCACTGGCAGCTGATTGACGCTACATACCCTTATGACAAATTTAATTTAAAAAATATATAGTGCAAGCGGTTGCGGCAAACGTTGACCTGCCCTGAAAATCTGAAAATCTACAACCTGATTCTAGCGCTAAATATTTTGTGTAGATTGATGGTTTACATTATTGAAGTTCCAGTAGGGATCGTTAATTTTTATGTAGCCTACCTATATACTAATCAAGTTAGTGTAATGTAGCATTCTAATGGTGAATGAATTCTTGAAATCGGTCCAGTAGTTTAGTTAGTCCTCTTTATAATGGTATAGATTTATTAAAGATGGGCCGTCACTGTCTCTGAATACGGAGGTTTAAACTGTAGAATAAATTTCTAATAATAACTGAACCAGAATTGCTGTATAGATTTAAAAGCATTTAACGTTGCACTTGCATCATTAAAAAGAAACATAAACATACCCAATGACAATACTAATGTCAAAATATGTCACTGTCAAGAGTTTTAAAAATAAAATGCTGTGACGGCGGTTAAGTTCGGTCTCGTTCGAAATTCAAAAAAAATCTGTTATAATTCTTTTATAAATATTATTCCAGACGATTCAAAACTTCCTTTAATGTTATTAAAATAACTGCTTATTCTCGCTGGGGACCAACAACCAACGTAAATAGACGTGGACAATTACCGATCATTATAAATAAAAAAAAATCTACCATGTATACAGAATGCAAAGAATAAACATTGCCACTGTTCCAAGACTGATGAATGTGTAAATCACAGAAACCGCAAAACAATGACAAACCCCCACTGGCCATCAGCAAATCATAACTTTTACAACCATGAAGCGCAATAAAACCTTAAAGACTGGAAGCCAAGAGCCCATCGCAACCCGTTGTAAACCGTCCTAAAGCATCGTAAAAATGTACCCTTCATTGATCTACTCTTTGTGGCCTAACAATTGTTTTCTCATACATAAAAATAGTAATAAAATAAAGGAGATGAGCGTGAATGATTGTGAGAATCGTACAGTCAAAAAAAAATTCTTTAATTGTCGTTCAATTGCACCGACCGTGTTAAATGCCTTGTTGTGATTTGTTTTGAATTTACGGTCTATCTTAAATTGCTGGATTGGAGTCATTCGATTGATTGATTATGGCAGGTATGTCAAGTATATCCATATATGAATACGTGAAGCAAAAACTTTGTACTCCTTTTTCGCACTCTTATAGTTTACATAGAGAAGAAGCGACAAATGCAAATATTTTCTTAAAAATCTTATACTTATATATAAAGCTGAAGATTTTTTTTGTTTGCTTGAACGCGGTAATCTCAGGAACTACTGGTCTGATTTGAAAACATATTTCAGTGTTTTGTGTATTGTGAGCGGAGCACCAATGAATAATGTTTCAGAATCGGGGGTATTTTAATCTTTTTTTTTTAAATTATTCCACGCGGACAAAGTAGTGAGGAAGAAGCTAGTTTCTAATACAATGTATTTTATACTCATTTTTTATTACTGACATTTAAATTTCGACACCTACATGGCTATTTACAAGCTGTCTTTGGTTCGTATACAAGGTTTTATATATATATATATATATTAATGGTGATCCAAAAAAAAAATTTTTTTTTCCAAACAGACTCAAAAGTTTCTTTTGGGTGTAAAAAAAAATCTGTGAAAAGATGAGCCCATAATATTAATATTAAGATAGTCCTCATCGCATTTTTTTAACCCATAAGAATAACACAGGATTTTTTTTTGCTTCTGATTTTTGTACCGTTATATATATATATATATATATATATATATATGATTATATACTTGCAGCGTTATTCGTTGCCCGGTTCTTACTTACTACCTTTCTATAATTTTAATTGCGAACCCTATAAATTCTTGCCTCAGCTTTTTCGCTGAGGTCCTGGACTCTTTGGCTACGGTTGCGCTATGGGCGCAAGAAGGTGACGTTGCAGTCACCTTCTTTTAGTGCTTCCTTTGACATTCACTAACAAACGTCGTCATCATAACAACGTCAACGAAGTTTCCCTGGCACCGGTTAGCAGTAAACATAACTGAACAGAGACAAACCAATGATTTGATACAAGAATTCGTTGGAATACAATTTGTTATTAATATATGTTGTCTTTAAGAACTCACCGAAAGTCCCTTGAACAAAAAGGCTATTAGAAAGCGCAACGATTGTAAATCACCAGTGAAAAGGGGAGCCGGTCATAAATTAAGTTGAACTATGCGCAGTTTTTATTATTTTACTTTAAAACTGGTCGCAGTTAAGTCACGCCGATTTTGATGCAGCTGTTGGGAAACGGTTGCTTGGTTTGTATTTTCAGAATGTGTGGTCTTGTTGCTGCTAACAACAATGTCATAGCGCCATTTTTGAGGCTATATTCGTCCATCTCTCGGGAATAGTACATTTATGGACGAAAGGTAGACAGAGATAACACTTTATTGCACACCAAAATATACAATTACAAAAACAGACTATATTTAGGTACAATATTTTCTAGGCAATACAATAGGCGGCCTTATCGCTCAAAGCGTCTCTTCCAGGCAACCTAAATAAAAGAAATTAGAACCAATCGATGTAGATGAAGCATAAATTGATACATAAATACTCAGACTAATTTAAGAAATAAATATACAAATACATAGTCATATATATACACATATATACAATATCTGTGGAGTGACACTCGCGGACCGCGTTCGTAATACCGAAGTAAGAAAGAGAGTGTCGGGGTGAAGGTAAGGAAAGGAATGCTCCGGTGGTTCGGGCATGTGGAAAGAATGTATGATGAAAGAATGACTAAACAGATATACAATGCAAAAGTGGATGGATGCAGAAGTCGCGGAAGGCCACGACACACCTTCCATGATCAAATTGATCGTGTACTAGCAGAAGGTGATGTTAGGAGCCTTAAGAACAGACGAGCGTGCATGACAAGAGCTATGAATGTCAAAGAAGCAATTGAGGTGTGTAACAATAAGCTTGAATGGCTCTCTGTTGTTCGTGCCTACCCCGCAAGGGACCTGGCGTGAAGTTATGTATGTATGTATTATATATACAATAATATATTTCAAAATTGCGTAGTTAAGGCGTAAAAACTCACATATGCATAATTTATAATATTAGTTATGATGTATATATTTCTTTCATGTTTAACCTTCTAATAACTACGTAAATTGATAATAATATTAATCAAATTATGCGCAGTCTTCGGACGATGTGCCAGAAGGGCTCTAATATTAATAATCAACAGTTTTAAATTATTAAATATTCATTATACTTTCTTATCACTTCGTATCGACCTATCTTATAGTATTTATAGTGAAAATTAATGTATAATAAATAATACGTACATGTTTAATTTATTGACTTAATTATAAGACATTAACAACCTAATTTCGTCGGTTATCTGATCTTTCGCAGCAGGACGCTGAAGAATGTCGAAGTCGCTTGCAGCAGGTGGCGAAGGGCACTACAAAAAGAATTCTGTGAGGAATGTTTTGGCTCGTTCTAAATTGTTTTTGGATTCGCAGCTAAACCACTTGTATTCACAAAAAGTACAGGCCATTGAAACTTACGTTCTAAAATCGACTTGTTATAAGCTTTTATTTAACTTGCAATGGATGTATGTAAGTTCGGGTGGAATATTGCAAGTTAAATTTAACCAACTTCCCGATTTCCGATTAAGCTGAAATTTTGCACGCATACGTATATCGCGTGACGTTGCAATAATATGCTACCTGGAGCTGATCTGATGATGACCGGTCGTGTTTGGGCTTGTTTTACTTGTCTTGGCTAGCACTCTACTGCTGCATGATATCCAGGATCTCAAAAGCTTTTATTTAACAAACTTTCTTTAACAAGTTTCTTTGTGTTAGCATTATTTTTCTCGCAGATTTCTTACAGCTACTTATGGAAGGCAGAGAGAGAGGTAAGGCGAACCAACTTTGTATATGAAGAAGTAAGTGTCCACCGAAATGCATTACATTAGGGTGGCGCCACATTAGCATTAAAGTGATTTTAAAGAGAGCGCCAAAGTTATTAGAGTAGTATTATAGAGTGTTTTAGTTTTATAAAATTAAACATTAAAAAATCACTAAGCGTATTATTCATACTAACCGTGCGCAGAAGTTTTGCCGATAGCCTCATGATGTCAGGTGTTGACATTTAGCAGGATTGACAAAAAAGGTTACATAAATAATTGTAACAATAAATGTATTATTCTAATTTATTATTGTATATAGTTTACATAAGTATATACAATAATAGTAAGTAGTCATCGGCAAACCTTCTGCGCGCTGCTTTTACTTGTAAGTATTTACAGTAATATCGATAAAATTAAAAAAAAACTGCGTGAAGAAAATTGTTGCCTTAGTTTAACTTTACATTTATTCAAGCTATAATTTAGTCAATGGACAGGGTTTATCTGATGATTGCAAAAATGTTTCATCTGTCAAAAATAAAATAAATGTCAAAAAGTTGATATACTCGTATATACGTAAATTACTTAATAAAAATTTCTAAAGTTCCTTCTTAAATCAAATATTAAAAACAATTTCAAAACTTGTATCACATTACGTAAGGCATTCTATAATGCACAAACACATGTTAAACATAATTGGAGGATATTACCTTTAATTAGACAACATTATTTACTTTCATTTTTTCTTTACTTTCTGCAATATATCAATAATCAAATTACTGACGACGCCATCCCTCAGCGACGCACACAACACCGACAGAGTAAAAAGCGCTTTACAGCCATTACAACAGACAAAAAGTCGTATAATAGCGTATATAAATAATATTTATCGCTTCACGGTGGCTTAGTTTTATACAAAAACGGCCTATGAGTTATCACTTTGTATTACACTTGCATTTTTTAAATACAAACTCGCTTTTTCTATGGCCATAACTTCATATTTATTTGAATACAGGGCTGTCGCGTCACGCTGGCGCGTTCGATTGTTGCAATTTCCTTTTTGCGTTCCGAAAACTTGTATTTGTGAGGAGATATAATATTAATTGCATTTTGTGTACGGTAAAATATAATGTTGTCTAATTTTAAAATTCACGACCTTATTGCCTTTAAAATAAAGAATAAAATAAATATGAAAATTCTTTATGAATATTCAAATCGTATTTGAATTTATTCATGTTAGTGTGCTAGTGTATGTTATAAATAAGCCGTGAGTAAGTTGATTATACAATAATTGAGGTATACTCGTAGTCAAAAGATATTTGTAAGGGCTTCTGATTTATCTCGTTTATAAAAAAATATTAACTATTACTGAAATAGCTTCTTGGGTGTTAATTTATTTATAATACAATAAAACTGTAGAGGCGTTGAGTGATAATTTGGGATAACATATTTCGAAAATATATTTTTAGAATTTTTATCTGTCTGTCTGTTTGACTGTTATATAAATAAAACCGCATCTCGTGAAGATTATTGAACGGATTTAAAGGAAACTCGACACAGAGCTAGCTCATATCAACACATTAATAATGTAGTTTTCGTGTGATAGGTGAATAAAGCCACAAAATAGGGCTGCGGTCCAATTATTTTTAGTATTGGCAAAATCAAATCAAAATCACTATGGCAACGCGAACGAAGTTTCACAGACATAAGCTGTTATTTTATAACTATATGAAAGTTTAATGCAGTTTTCATAAAAGATACCGAAGTCTTAGAGTTCATTTTTACATTATAACACTTTTTGTTATTACTATTTCAGTAATATTGTTTTAAATTTAATTGACGAAGGCCAATAAGAAGTTAGTTGTTTGTGTTCACTTGTGATTTAATAAATGCTGGTACGAATTCTTGACATAACATAACCATAGTTACCAGCTACATTGCCTTGAATATCAAATACATTTTTTTATAGTTGTATGTTTTATGAAATGCTAATGTCTCTTATGTTTTATGAGTATATTCTGTTAGTTTAGTGTATTTTTAGTTTTGTGTGCATTCATCCTCAACTAATATTTTTCATCCTTTATTTCTTAAACAACAGTTACAGCTAGGGTTGCCAGACGTCCCGTATTTCCCGGGACGTCCCGTATTTTAGGCTTAGCTTAAAATGTCCCGGCGGGACTGAGTCTGTTCCGTATTCGAGCCGTGCTTCGTTTTTTTATTATTAAATCGATCGATCTACGCTAGACAAAACTATTCACGCACGCAACGTTCGCAACTTCGCTTACACATCAACTCGGATTAAGGAAGTTCGAGAGAACATATGGTTTAATTATAAACTTTAATTGTTGATAATTAATTTACATTTTATTTTCAAAATTTCCACACTACTTTCAATTGTAGTAATGAATCTCCTCGGACAAATATAAAAAAATAAAGAATGTCACTATATCATTTTGTTTTTTATTTGTCCCGGGTAAAAAACTAAATTCCAGTATTTCTTTGCCTATTTAAGCATTTGGCCCTTATAGACTGAAAAAAAAATCTGGCAACCCTAGTTACAGCACAATCATTGCTGTTTTATAATTATTTTCAAAATCACATGAAACATGAGTACAAGATAGAATATAATAGGTGTGATAACTATAAGCCTGTGTCCTATTAGACGAAGAGTGAGCAGTCGACTGTTTGGCTTTCCGAGTTATACAGTGAGCAGTCGATTAGCAGCCAAAGGTGCGTGGTTAGGCCGGAGCGCTGCTAGGCGTTATGTGCTAACCGTTTGCGCTCCCTCCCAAGAGTTCGTAAGTGCTGCGAACTCGACATTGAGTTAGCGACCGATACGCCGCTCCCTGTTCGTCTAATGGATATACGGCCTAAGTGTATGCACATTATAAATGTAATAACAAGCCTTTCTCTGTGGGCGATCTCATAAATGATAATTAAACATGCAATTACCGTTTTCGTTCGTGTTGAGCCAGCGGTAGGAGGGGCGCGGCTGCTGTTTGGAGCGCATCTCTAGTCGCTCCACCTTTCACGACACTTACTGCCGCTCATCTGGAAATAAAAGTCGCACGTTTAGTGGCCACACTCGCGAAGATTTTAGTTGAGCAATTACATTCTGTTATAAAGTATACATTAAATATAGTGAAATATAATGGTGATATTCTCATAGACCAAATAGTAACAATATGTAACACTATGACTTATATGTATTGTCTGTGGTTCCGGCGTCCATGTTGTTCCGTTTTGAATAAAGTGCTTAATGGCTATCAATCGAATACCACTGCGTTTAATTTATAATGATACATTCAAGAAATTTTACACCTCATCACAAAAATGTCACATACTTCAGCGACATGCAGTTTCAAAATTATTTATAATGATTATTGGGAAGAATATAATATTTTGATACAGTCTTCACGTGTTTTGGCAAGCAAAATACACCAAGAAATGCCTAGCAAGATAATAAATACTTGCCGACGGACTTTTGCTTGACTCTGACGGCCTCTGTGGTTGAGCGGGCTTAGCCTTTGCTAACCTTTGCAGAGGTTCTGGGTTCGATTTTTGGCAAGGTAAATTTCGGAAAATAATTTTCTCCGCTTTTTACTATGGTCTGGGTGTCTGGGATCGGCCCCAGTGTAGTCCTTTGTATATAATTGTTTATTTTTCTGTCGATTATTATTATTATAAAATACACAAAAATTAATTAAAAGAACACTGCCATTTTCTAAGTTTTGAAATTGCAGTCACAGGTCGCAGCAAGGCACATTTTCGTGCTGCACATAGTGCTTATTCATAAACGAAACGCAATACGTCAAAAACGTTATCAATTATTATTTAAATACCTTCGGGCTATACCTAAGAGTCTTGATGTAAATATTGGACACACAGTCAAAATTAAAGAATAAAACATAATAATTATCTCAACGCTGCAAGCTCTCTAAAAGAAACAATCAGGTCATCGCTGAGTCGTATATTTCATTCATAACTTTTAAGACTAACTGGTACACAGAAAGTTAATTTATTGTTTTGTCCAAAAATGGAACAATTTGACACAATGTGTGGGCTTGCGTCCACCCACGTGACAATTTAGGCGCATCGAATCAGTTTCATCGCATCTTCGTTGCACTAAACTTGTTATCGCTCCTGTGACGTCACTTATTTCTACCAGACTACCATTTGCTTGTGCTTCGCTAATTTCTAACCTTTTATCCCTACCTAAAATATTTCCTCATCCTTTGCTGACTTCTAATGCAGCAACATTTCCTGATTCTTCGCTAATTTCTACCACCTTGACATTGCCCTTTCCTTGGCTGATTTCTACAACATTAATATGACCTCATCCGAGTCTATTTTTCCTTTTATTTCCAAATCTCTATAAGTCCAAACTCAACGACTAATTTATCTGTGCCTTTTGGCAACGATGTGAGTTTAAATCTCTTTTTTTTCCCCATATCCCAATTACTCGGAGTCGGCACAATGTGTCTTTTCCGTCCACAATCTTCTATTCTGACATACATCTTCTTTCACACCACATATCATCATATCATCCTTCATAAATTCCATACATATTTTGTGTGATATGATGTGAGTTTAAATCATGGAGGGTATATACAATAATATACTACTTTGGCAGTTTGTTTATGTCTAATTTGTATAACATTCTGTTACCACTGGTTCTTGTATTTTGATATGTACTCATTAGCATTACTACTGATTATAATTTAACATAAACGCCATTCAAGTAATGTAAAACAGTAATGTATAGAAATTAATCTTTACTGTTAACTCCCATTGCGTTTGGAGTGTGCACTTTTTCTTCTCCATTTCACATGGTCTTTGGTTTTCTTTATTTTGCGACTTTATCACGGCCTGGCAAAGTTACCCTCTTATTTGTACATATATATTACAAGTACCATATGCTGATAGTAAAGTAAATATCATGAGGGATTCTGCACATTAATAACACTGTCACAGGCAGTCTTACTTGCCATGGCAAACTCTATATGATGTATGATCAATTTCTTTTCTTTCTTCCAATGGTAACCTTTAGTCTAAGCAGGCTTCAACGGCTTTACCTATTCGTACCTAAATTCATCTTAGTCACCCTGCTCTTATCTCTGGAATCCTTTGCACTCACAAAACAATATTAATCAAAACATCCAACAATGGTGAAGTGATGTCCGTCATAAATCGGTGCCATATCGCCACATCACAGTACCCTATATCGCATTACATTGTTTGATATCAAATTTATTACGACGACTCATTGGAATCAGTTGAAACACGTCACCCTGGCTTGCCTGATACTCATAAATTCTGTGACATATCGTCCAAGTTTCAAGATTCTTCTTTATAAGACCATTTATTAAAAATCAAATATTCAACACCTTATTATCGTGGGATTAAAGGTTGATATTGAATTTCAAAAGTGCAAGAGTAAATTTGTCACCGGTATCTTGCGGTGTCTTGCCTCATATTAATGAGGGGTCTTTTTTTAATTTATAGGGAATATTTAAAGACGTTCGAGGATTGGCTTGTGGTGGGATTTAACCTTTTAATACTACATTGATCGACTCATCTTTAAAATCTTTAGAATGCATAACTAGTATTTCGCGATGATGCGTTTTGCTATCGCCTATTATATACATTAATGAGTTTTCTATATCTTAATTTATGACTATAAGTACAAAAACGGAGAAACAATACTTTGCTTTAATTACTAGGGCCACGTAAATAATAATTGTAAGCGTCGTCTACGAAAATTTGCAACACCAAAGATGCAACCGACCTCGAAGGGTGGACTGGAATCTGGCCACCAATACCGTTGCATATTGAGGGCACACTTCATAATATTTTCACAAAGTTCACTATGAAGTATAAATCCAACGCCAAAAAACCGTTGGAACCATGATTTCAGTTCAGCATGCATTCTGCTAAAAGTAACATCTTGCAATCCTAATATAAGTTATTTTACATCTAATCTGCGACAACAGAAGTCTCACTAATGTTAATTTCATTTAAACTAGTGGTCGCCCGTGGTCGAAATTCGACCATAACAATTAAGTTAAATGATAAGTTTGAACATTATTAAGGTTCTGTTGTCAAAAACTATATATACTTCTATGATCACAGATTTCGCCAAGGCTACTTTGACTTTAACAATAAATAAAAGTATATATCGTGTGTGTGTCAAATACATGATAGAGTCTAATGTTTTTCTTTTATTGCTTTAATGTATTTTTCCTGCTTAATTTTCTTTTAATATTAGCACTCTGCACTCCTTTTTATTTATACATAAAAAATACAATAAATCAAACACTACCACTTATTTGACACACACACGCATATATACTCTTTTGTTTACTGTTAAAGTCAAATTAACAGTGTTGCCTTGACGAAATCTGTGATTAAATAAGTCTCTGACAATAGAACCTCAATAATCGATCGATAGGCGATCACTAGTTATTATAATTCGCTTCTTTGCTTCAATAACGTGGTATCTTGAAAAACCCAAATTTACAGTACGTCACTTTTAAAATTTCAAAAAAAGATTTTACCCAAACATATTTAACACTTTTTTTGTATATTTTTTTGTTGTAAATTTAGTGTCAATTTACTAAGCTTTTTGAAATATATGAGAAAGTTGTGATAATATGATACATTTAGCAAAATATAGTGAGTGAGTGAAATAAGTGAGTATTGGGATATTATATTGTAAATAAAATATATTTAAAAAAAAAGTGTTGCGGTGCCTTATATCCTGTTAAGTGATCTTTTGTTATTATTTCTCTTGACATTAATTACTTGTATTTTATCGATAATTGACTTTTTTTAATTAGAATATTTATGTTGACTTAATGTTAAATTTGATTCCATTAATTTTGTACACCACTATGTGGTAGAATGTACTGTGCATCTACAATCATGTAACACCTGTATAAACTACATTCTTACAAATAAAGATTGATTGATTGATTGATATGTCACGTTATTGAAGCAAAGAAGCGAATATAAATAGTAAGTACATTTTAAAAATTTCCAATTACTATTTACATATATTAATCTTAGTAAATAATATAAAACTAGACAGACTCGTTAAAAGGAACCTTAAGACCACCCATCGTCATAAATCACATCCGCCATAATTCCTACTTAACGTAATATTAAGAGTATATAAATAAATATATAAAAAGTATGTCTTGTCTTAACGATTATTGGTCCGGTGGCTGGACGGTGCACATCAAACGGACATATTCCGCTTAAGCCTTGTAAATCAGTCGGGCTAATAGTCGGGACATACGTAAAGCCAATCGGTCCACATACGCAGCGTTTTAAAAACACATAAAATATAATTGGCGATAAATTGATTACTTTAGTGCATTTAGGTCCTTTATTTATACGAGTGACATTTTTTATACAAATAATTTTTGCATCTGCTTAATTGGTTTCGTATCTGTGTAATTTTAAAGTTCTGCAAAGCTGTTCGATCTGAAATATTCATAATAATGTTGTCACTACACAGTTTTAAGTCACTTTGGAAGTTATGCACAATAGTTTATTATTATCTAAGTAAAAAAAGATACATTAGAAATTTATATAATAGGCCGCTACGCTCTTGTATGTAACGCTTCTCCAGAACATTTCTCTTGCGCACCTTGGGGATTTGGAATAAACTTCCAGCCGTTGTTTTCCCATAGCGCTGTAATATGGGGTTTTTTAAAAAGAGTGTCATAAAGTTTCTAAGAGGCCGGCAGTGCGTTAGTGTTACCTCTGGTGTTGCAAACGTCCATAGGCGATGGTAGCCGCTTTCCATCAGGTGGGCCGTCTGCCTGTCTGCTGTGCTCCAACTATACAAAAAATATACGTATATGATTGTGCCTCTCTTTATTGTAACTTAGTTTAAATATAAATTTTGGAACAGATGTTAACGACACATCCACTCCTTAGGACATTAAGTAATTTGTTTAAGCTAACCATCGACAAGTAGAAATTGACGTTACAAGCTCAATAGCACGATGTGCGCGTGATAAAATTAATAACTGCAATTTATTATATCTCCAGCGTTTCCAATGTGAGCGAGTGTACGACAAATTTAACAAATGACATCCTTCGCGTTCAAATCGAGGACATTACTTAAGATATTATTGATTGTCAATTATTATATGTCGTATCATTTATTTATGTTAAAACCAATAAGGGTATGTGTCACCTGCCCACCGTAATAAAGACGTTAAAAGGGGTGAGACTTTCTCCGTGACAAATGTAAGTAATCAACGTGTGGTTACTTTAATACTGATATTATACGGATATAACAAATTGTAACAACGTGGTTGAAAGGTACAAAACTTAAAGGACATGACGGTGTTAAATGACATTGAATGGTTAAGTTTTTAGATCACTTTATTTGATACATCTAAAATGAAAGACAGAAATGAACCTTCTAAAATCGGCGTAACTTAATTTACTAATCGTTCAATAAGCATTGTTTGTAAAAAAATCCACAGTGATAGTTCAATAGTTTTCTGACTACCGATTACTTATTGGCCAAATTCGATAACGGATTTAAATATACCGGACTCAAATATTGTACCTGAAAAAAGCCGCTTTATAACATTGAATATCGTATCATCGTAAGTCAAACGAGATCAAAATCCGTATGAAATCCGCACAGAAATCTCTCGTCATCGCTTCGCAGCCGCGTCTTACCCGCCGCGCTGAATAGCCCGTATGTTTCCACGTTTATACTGTCAATAAAGAATCCATGTCCCGATAACATACTCCAAGGGCATCACCATAAACTCTCTACTATAGTGTTATTGGTCGCTCGATTTATTCACATTTTTCCCTTTTTTTTCCTTCATACAAGCCGCAGACAATTTATTAAGTGGTCCCAACTTGAATCTCGTTTTTTACTTTGATTTCTGGTCCTACTCATCCAACAAGAAAGGTATCAATTGTTGCTTAACGCGTTCAATGTGCTATTTAAGACTGATATCTGTGATATGTATTTGTTAATCAAATTTATTAAATAACAAATATTTACAAATCGGTACTATCAGTCCCAAAAAAATAATTTGTGGAAATTACGACGATCCTCACTTTAAAGAATTTAGACGTAAATGACGTGAATCTTATTACTTCTTAATCATACATCAAGTATTTTTATTGCAAATATTTTATATGGTTTTAAAACAAACTATATATACAAATAAAAATAAAACTTTGCAAACTAAAAATCATTTCAGGATATTCATTCTGGCTTGAATTTAAAGCTCGAACTTACAAATCATGTAGAATTATCCGTTAAATTCACGCTAGAAATCAATTGACGCAGCTAGCCATTTGATGCAGCTACCTGATCTATAGACATGGCGGTTACCTAATCACATTATTCATTCATTATTATTATTTTAAAATCGAGAGAAAGAAGACTGGTGGTATGGGCATGTAAAGAGGCATGAAAGTCACGTAACAAAAAGAATGTAAAACTGCACGAATGTTTCGCCAGACGAAATTCTGATACTCTTACAAAGTCTTTACCAAGTATAAAACATAGTTATTTTGTTAAAAGTTCGGGACTTGTGTAAATAATTGAAGACATGAGTGGATGAAGGTGATAAGTCGCATAATTCCAATTCTGAGTAAATCGAGATAAAAGTTTTACTTTTATTTTAAACTGAACTGAACTTAATACCTTTTTCAACTTTTTATTTTTTAAATATACCTTATATCTATGGTCTAAGGTCTGTATTCATTTGGTATCGACATATCACCTTCATCCACTCACGTCTTCAATTAATATATAAATTAATCATTATTTTTAGAATATATAATCACTTTCAATATGTTAAAAAAGCGTATAGACTCTTAGGTTTTTATGTTATATTTATTAGTTCAATTTTAAAAGGAATCTTAAATTCTTTTTGGATTATTTGTATTTACTCTCTATATTGTGATTGAGTTGATGTTGCTGTAATAAAGAAACCATGTAAAGAGTATGATTTGTTTAAATAGTTTATCCCTAATAATTAATCAAGTTTTCAAAATCGGCACAAATGTAAACGTAGATAGGTTTGTGGTGTGACAGAGGAGGTATGTCAGGATAGAGGAGTATGGAAGGAAAAGACAAAAGACAAACGATTTGGAGAAGAAGATAAGAATTTTCAACGAGTTCTTAATAAATAACCCCTTGTCAAAATCAATAAAGGCTGTTTTTAATCACCTTCCTGGCGTAATATTTTTTGAAAGTTAGGCACGTTCGTCAGGCAGTGGGCAGGTGCCGCTTCGGGAAGCCATATCGACTGTCAAAAACTTATAAAATATCGGTTCTGGTGCGAGAGCCGCGGGCTTCGTGTCTCTCACAAAGATATCTCTAAGATTTATTCAGGCATCTACAATGGAACATTTTAATTCTTTTCATATGGGACAGATTTATGTTGGGACAGATGCGGTGGCCTACTGTGTTGCCCCGGACGAGATAACAAGCCCTCCGCCCTTGCCGGCTCGTGGAGACGCGATGGGCCCCTTCCTGTGGCAGCGCGATCTCTGTATTTGTTATGTGACCACGAAGATATTCACAATGATCTGTTTCAAGCGAAAAATTGCGCTGACAACGTACGCAAGCTACCCGTATTTTATTATATAAAATTCTCGTGTCAGTTTTCGTTGCCATACTCCTCCGAAACGGCTTGACCGATTTTGATGAAATTTTTTGTGCTTATCCGGTATCTATGAGAATCGGCCAACATCTATTTTTCATCCCCCTAAATGTTAGGGGTAGTCCACCCCTAAAATTTTTTATTTATTTTTTAGACAAAATTTTTAATTTCTATTTTTTTATGATACAACATACAAAAATACATACAACCCTAAATTATTAACTCTCTGCGACAAACCCCTATTTTTACCGGGCAGGACGACGTCTGCCGGGACAGCTAGTTTTATTATATTTATAAACATCATAGCCCCTATAAAGAAAATAATACCTAATAATACGTGAAGTAAAAACTTTGTACCCCTTTATACGAAAATTGCGCTGACGGAGGAGTATAAAATTTCGCACACTCATAGTTTATATAGAGAAGGAATGCAGAATGTTACTATTTTTTTTTAAATTATGCATGATGATGTCTTCCTAACCGATTTCGGCTACGGCGATCGTTTCAGCTATTGGCTGTTCGACGTTCATGCGCACGGAGGTGACTTGCGTAGCCAACCTTATTTATGAAAACGCGCTTGCATCTTGAACACGTCAGAACACCATTTACAAAATTATAAGTTATAGCCGCAGGTGGTCGGGCCTTAAGTTTGTCCCGCTTTTTATCTAAATCGATGCGTCGACGGGATTCAAATTCTTGCACTCTTGACTTAACCCGGAATCTCCAGTCACAACGATTCTTAGCTAATATTTCCCATTGATTGGGATCAATATTGCACTTTACCATTTGACGCTTAAGTATGTACATCTTTGTATCGTAGCAATTGCCCACCTTGCTTGCGTTTGCCACTTGAAACTTGCAAGTTCTGTAAAAAAAATTTTATTTAAATTATGCATAAGAATACATTAAATCAATAAAAAAAACTTACACTACCATGTATTTTACACAACGCATATATACTCTTGTGAAAATCAAATTAACAGTGTAGCCTTGGCGAAATTTGTGATCATAGAAGTATATATACTCTTTGACCCTTTGACAACAGAACCTTAATAATGTTCAAACTTATAATTTAAATTATCATGGTCGAATTTGGACCCATATTAAATTAAATTATAAGGCGATATTCACCAAAGAACAGCCGACATGATAGATTTGCAATAGTTAGTTTAGTTTCTTTTAATCATTCCTTGTTAACTAACACAAGAAGTTACTCTTGCTTACAAAATAATAGTCATTAATATTTAAGTAAACATCATAGCGTATAGCGTAGGCAATGCGTATGTCGTAACTAAAGCATGTTGATACTTGCACGACGTTTGATGCCGTACTAAAAATTACTAGTAAGTATCGAAATTACTCTTGCCCTAATAGAGTCGCTAGAGTTTACCATTTGCGAAAGTGGCGCCTCTATTACTTTCTACTTTGTTTTGCCGGTCTGTACCTTCCTATCTGTTACATTTTGTCATTTCCTGTACGTTACCTCCCTCTTCCAAAAATATTACAATCGAAACCTTTGCCGCGTACCTTTTGTAAGCCAAAGAAATTCACTTGCACAAAGTAAACACAATACAATAAGCCAAATGCAACAAATAAAAAAAAACTATATTTATACAATTTGCACAATATTTGAATAGACGTAAATCTTTTCAAAAAGAAACAAAAGACTGAGGGCATCTCGAACCCAAAAATTCGAAAGAACAATACCGTATTCAAAGTGATGGTCAACTTTTACTTTATGGGAGCTCATTGTATTGTTTTTCAAAATTTCTATTTGTGATGCCAGTTTTTTTTGCATGTCCTTTTGACATTTCTTGGTAGCAATATATATATATAGTATATATAGTACACAACTTGTTATTAGTAAGCAGATCAGCTGATGACCCGTTCTTTCACATGTCACGCCTGTTCTTTGATATGTCACGCCTGTTCTTTTATATGTCACGCCAGTTCTTTAACATGTCAATTATCTAACAATTTATTGTAACGTGTTTTCTCTTTAAAGACCCCCACTAATTTGCATAGCGAGGTTGGTTTTCTTGGGACGTTAAACGTGATGGTTTCTCAGATCCTTGAACGTCAGACTTTTGCATATATACATATTATCACGCCTATTTCCCATGGCGATAGGCAGAGGCTATAGATCTCCACTTACAACGAAGTATCCGAAGTATTAGAATTCCGTAAATATGGGAGAGATAAAGATGTTATAATTGACTTTAGCGCTCGAGTAATCCTTCACGAGCCGGTTGAACACCTGAAAATCGTTATTGACTATGGTCTGGGTGACTAGGATCGGCTCCAGAGTGGTCTGTTGTAGATCACGTATAACACAAGCGTAACTTGCTTAATTTGGGGATATACAATGCGTGTTTGTCTGCCGATTATTATTATTATTATATAGAAGCCATATGATATCCAACGCCCTGCCATTATATTCACAGCCCTATTTAAATGAAATCGGTTTGTACACGCTCTGGATCATGAGTGACATATTTATTAGGTCATAAATCCACGTCATACATTTAATTATTATCTACTATTTTTGCTTGATTTACGGCGGAACTGGGGGTTCGGGATCACGGCGCGACGCCTAAGGGAGGGGGCTTCACTAATTAAACGATGGTGCTTTTGTTTAAATTGAAAATTCATATTAAAATATATTAGTCTCCTACCTAAAATAATATTCTAAAATTGTAAAAGTGTCGTATTTTTACGCTTTTGTCTGTTTGTTCGGGAGTCGCGTAAAAACTACTAGAACGATTCCGATGAAGTTTTCGTTGAACGCAGGCCAATTCCCAGGTTTGAAATTTGCGTTAATTTATGTCCGGGGAATCTCGCTGGAATTGTCTTGGTAGAGGTTTATGGTGGCCAGATCGAAAAAATATATAATTCCGATTTACTGATCGATAAAATCTTTAGCAGAACAATTTTATTTGTGTATACATTTATTAACATTACTTATCCCGAGTTTTAAAGAAATACCGGGATTCTTGTATTTTCATGCTAAAAATCCATCAAACTGTTTTTAAATTTGGCAATTTTTTTTGTTGCGTGAGTTCAGCAGACAGGCAGACGGCCCACTTGATGGAAAGCGGTTTACCATCGCCTATGGACATTTGCAACACCAAAGATGCTACAAATGCGCTGCTGCTCTCTTAAGGGATACTGGAACTTGGTCACTAATGCCGGAACACAAATCAAGAATGTTATGGCGGCATACTAGACCAGGGGTGGTAGCCATCCAGACGGGCAAATGCCCTACCACCTGGCCAAATAACTGTTATGTCTGTTACCTATCCAATGTTGACGACGTTGCCTTCAACGCAATTTTACCGTAAGCGACAATTGCTTACACATGTACAATATATCAATCAGTAAGAGCCTAGTAAATGCACAAACGTTCATTCAAAAAACAATGCCAGTTGCTAGGTTTAAAAATTGCACAACTGAAATATTCACTCTCATTTATCTACTAGTATGATATAGATGTAATCGATTTGACATAAATAATCAAAATGATACAAGTTGAAAAACGATACAGACTAACTGCATCACGCTGGCAGCGTCCATTTGTAAAAATATCGGGTAATTTGACATATTTTAAAATATGGTAATAAAGAGGCAATCAGTCAAATTAATCATTAACGACGGGGGATATCTTAATTAAGGCTCTCAATAAACTTCGGTGGACAAAATAAACTGCAGTGTATTTTAACATATATTACTTTCATCGTGCGTTTTATATGTGACGATTTTTTGACACGAAATTGTGTGGGAAGTTTTTTGTCTCACCAAGGACGCGCTCCGTTAGTAGCTCACAACGCCCAAAATGTTCCTTTAACCGTTCCACATGGCGATAACAGTCGGTATGGTCATGGCAAAATGTCACTAATGACGTCATCATTTTCGATCACACAGCGCTCACAACGACCCATGCCAAGAGGTGGATCGAAGTGGGCGTTGACCATAGAACATGAATTCTCTCTATCGATTGACATAGAAAAAGGCGCGATTTTCATTTGTGTATATATGTCATTTATGACATCAACGACCCATAATCCGTTCCACTGGAGTTTATGTTTGTAACGTCCGCAAGCAAGTGAAACGAGAAAAATCGCGATAGTTGTGATTCTCTTGTGAAACATAGCCCATATAGAAATAAGTGAGAGAAAAGTATTATCAAGTTGTTATTTAGCATTTGAAAAAAAATCGCAAAGACGACGCTGCTTGCGGTCACTTTTTTAGAGTGGCGGCAGGCAGCGTCCTCTTTTTGATTATATTTATCTGTTCCACAGAAAAAAATATTTATCCTACTCCTTCTCTATATCTTAATATATATATTTCTTCTGTGCGTGTGTATGTCACTGAAGTCCTCCTAGACGGCTTGACCGATTTTGATGAAATTTTTTGTGTGAGTTCAAGGGGATTCTAGGATGGTTTACATTCACAATTGGACCCGGTAGGTGGCGCTGAAATCGGGTTTAAATTTTATTTCTTCAGGGCAGGACAACGTCTGCCGGGACAGCTAGTTAACAATACGTGTGTGAAATTTCATACTCCTACATCCGCGCAATTTTCATAAAAAGGTGTCCAAAGTTTTTACTCCACGTATTGATATAATGATTCTTTACAGCACATACTAACTATAGGAGGTTAAATGAAATGCTATGTAAATTGTAAAACAATATCGTTATTCAACAAGAGCTTTAACGAAAGTATAGCATGGAAATCGAATCGAAATCGTGTCGTCGTATGTAAATGACATCATATCAATATCCGCCAGTATCCAGGTAATGAGAGTTCCGTAATTAAATGTCGTATGTCAAAACCGTCGCCACGTCAAATTATGTATATTCAAAATGGCGACCGCTGTACGTCACGGGGTCGAGCACAGTGCTGCCCCACTACTTGAATGAAGCATTCATGTTTATTTATTACGCTTCCATATTTAAATTATATCGCACTAAGATACTCTCCATATATATACTCGAATTATCTATGTTAGTGAAATTAGTCCACACCTATTTTTTCAGCGTTCGGAGGTCTTTCCACGCAATAGACGTGACGCAGTCTGCACCATAAACCCAATTACTGCATTAATACGCAAAAGTGTCAACGCAGAATATTGTATCTCCGTTTCTGCACGGATAATAAAATTAAAATGTTAAGACTATTCCTAGACTATACCTACCGAAAAACGAAGTAAATATAAATGATATATGAATTACCCTAAGATTATAAAAATAATTTATTGTATAGAAAACCCTTATTTAAGAGCTATTTATAAAAAGATATTTTGAATTGCCAAGTTGGAAATTATTTGGATGTTTCAGACAATTTGTTATAAATTTGTATGCACATATATTTTTTATGAGATAACTCCGTTATGCAATTATAAGTTTCCGATATGGCCTACAAATAAGTTTACAGAATTAAATGAATTTGAAATCAATAAGTATACGTTTTCAGTATAGTCTACTATAATTTGCAACCAATCAAATTTATATATCTAAGTTATAAACAAAAAATTACAAACTTATAAAGGAATAGTATCCAACGTATGTAATCCTTTCCAGTAAGATGAACTAAGCTACCCAGTACATGTACAATTAAAAGAGCGAAAGAGATAACAAACAGAGAAAATTGTCTTATTTATTCATATCTTTCATCGGAACAAGGCATTCTATTTGAGTGCCATTATTTTTTGCTCGAAGCAACGTACACGGGCGTCCCGTGCACAAATCACTCAAGATCGCGTCCATAATTTAACTGCTGCTGTCAAATTTGACAGATTTATGACGTTTCTTTCACAAGTCCCGCATTATGAGTAACACGACACGATGTGGCACTGCCTTTTCAAATTTCGAAAGAAGAAATAATTATTACATGAATTGTAACGGTCGCTTAAAAAGCTGCTTATAACAGATTAGAAGCAGTTTTTCAACATAATAACCCAATAACACTTCACATCTTTGTCTTCCGTGATCATGGCTACTGAAAAGTGGTCGAAACGTCAGAATAATAAAAATCAAATAAATCGAGAATAATTTCCTGTAAGCAACAAGGTTTATTTTCTTCGCCCTACTACCATAAAGCACCAGCACTCCACCAACTACAGCCAGCATCCACCACTACAAGAATGAGCAAGTGTACAAACTACAATATTGGTTCCCAAATTTCTCACATAAATGTTTACTACTTATTCCTTAAGTACTCAGAAAAAATCTTTACTTGTTCACACAGCACTCAGAAAAAGTTTCACTACTTGTTACTCGAGTACTCAGAAAAAGTTCTCAGCTTTTCATAGTACTCAGAAAAAAGTTCCCAAACAAAACTCTCGATTGAAATAATTATCGAAAACATATTTTATTAATCTAGTTCAATTCTACTTAACGATAGAAAGCAAGTGTTTCCAAAGTAATTTTAATTTTAATCCGTGCAGGAACGCAGTAAGAATACAATTTCCTGCGGCCGGGCGGCTTCTCGTAAGAGGCGACAAAACAACCCACAGCCAGGTGGCAGGGCATTTGCCCGACTGGATGGCAACCACCCCTGGTCTAAAGTATGTCGCCATAACAACCTTGAGTTGTGTTTCTGCATTAGTGACCAGGTTCCATTCTCCCTTAAGAGTGCAGCAGCGCATTTGTGGCACCGTTGGTGTTGCAAATGTTCATAGGCGATGCTAACCGCTTTCCATCAAGTGGGCCATCTGCTTGTCTGCTGAAATCCTGCAATAAAAATAAAAAAGTAAACTACAAACTTTTTTCGAAATATTTCAAACGCTATACATTTGTTCCCGAACTACCTAACGAGTTCATTATTTACTTCTCAATATTATGAAATTATATATTATTTTTATTACTACGTAAATATACCAACTGATAATTATGTATATAACAAACAATGTCGTCGTCCGCGTGTTGACAGCTAATGAACACTAATGACCGCCGGCGGCACCACTCGTGTTTGATAAAACCCGTCACTTACCACAGGTGGGCTTCAAAACCATGGCACTAATTGTATATTGATTAATTATAATTGATTCTTGTATAACGCCATACGAAACACAAAATCCGCCGCACTCAAAAAGGTTAAAGTCAATTAATTAAATTACAATTAAAATTAATTCGACGTCTTTTGCGGTTAGTTCCGGGTTCGATTCCAGGCATAATTTCGTAAATGAAGTTTTCTTATTTTCTGTTATTTCCTACGGTCTGGGTGTCTAGGATCGCCCCAGAGTGGTCCGTTATATACCTGTAACACAAGCTTAATTCGCATCGCAATCTTGGTGATATATGTACCTATCTGCGTGTTTGCTTGCTGATTATTTTTTTTTTTTTTATATACATGTTTATTTAATGGTCATTTTTTTTAATTGTTAGATAAAAGTTATTCAACAAATTGTGTGTGTTATTCACACACGACACAAGTGGAAATTCAGAAAACTAGCCTACGAGAGAATGAGATGAATATACAGTATCAGGAGTATTATAGTAATTATGTGCTTTATTATTTATTGAACGTCGGTAAGATTCCTATATCTTACCGAAGGTTATAAAAATGCAAAATTAGTTGATCAGTATTGTCAATCTAATTTACCACCTCTTCATAACACAACATAAATTAGAATAGGCTCCTATGGAGTAAATAATAACCATAAACAAAATTAAAACCAAATAATTAAAATCAATATATTTATTATTTAACTTAAATAAAACTTTAACAACACTCATTGTCACTTGACATCTTTGACTGCCGTGATCACGGCTACTGAAAAGTGTCTGAAACGTCGGAATAATAACAATCTAAATTACCGTACTTAAAACCGTTAAAACGTAGTATTATTATCTGTGCAGGAACGGAGAAAGAATATAATTTCCTGCGGACGGGCGGCCTGTTGTAAGAGGTGACAAAACAACCCACAGCCAGGTGGCAGGGCATTTGCCCGACTGGATGGCTACCACCCCTGGTCTAGAGTATGTCGCCATAACAACCTTGTGTTGTGTTCCGGCATTAGCGACTAGGTTCCAGTCTCCTTTAAGAGAGCAGCAGCGCATTTGTAGCACCTTTGGTGTTGCAAATGTCCATAGGCGATGGTAACCACTTTCCATTACGTGGGCCGTCTGCCTGTCTGCTGTTCTCCCGCAATAAAAAAAAAATTATGTACACTAGCGCGAAAACTTAACAAAACATTAAGATAAATTGTTTTTTTTATTAAGTACCCTTTTTTACAATTAAATTTTAGAAACAGTTTACAAGTCGTACACATTTAATGAATGTATGTTTGACTTGTGATGTAACTTACGAATAACTTATTCTATTAATTTATTCTAATTTAAATACTAAACTTATACTAATGTAGAGTGTATCTGTTACATGCTGGTGTTGTGAGGAAGTGTATGTGCAGTGTGTGCCTTATATCTATACCTATATACAGCGTGTTTCAGACCTTATGATAATAAATCAGACCACGTTTTCTTCATGACGTACTCTGCCCAAATACAAAAACGAATCAAGGTAGCTTCTTTGGTTTAGCCACAGGACCTCATTTTTCATTTCAGAATATTACAACAACATGTATTAGTTATTGTGTCTAAATCGGTAGGTTAGTGCCCAATGTATCATGTTGTCAGCTCGTCTGTTCATCATTAAACGCGGAAGTTGTTCATTCTTACGCTCTCGCTCGCGAACCAATATTTATAAGATGTTCTGTTTTTATTCCCTTTTTATCGTAATTAATTTGTTCGTAAATTGATTTTTTTTAATTTTGTCATTACGGTTGATTTAATAGTACGAAAAAATTTGCATGGAGTACTACCGCTAAAATTATGATTTATTGTCATTTGGAATGAAACACGCTGTATATTATCCTATCTAGTACCATGTGTGTTGGTTTTTCTATCTGTGTCATTAGTTTTTAGGCTCTTTGTATGTCTTGGTTTGTTTGTGAAGTGTCCGTGTAATGCAATGCGGTGGTAATGCGCGTTGGTGTGGGCATGTATGTAAGTTTTGTTGTTAGTCGTGTGTTTTTGACTTTGTGTTATAATTTATTGTTTAGTTGTTATGCAAAATGGAAGCAACACACATACTGACAGTTTTGAGAAAAAGCCGTTTTTATTAAAATATAGCATACAAAAAAAGTGTCTATATTTTGCAAACATTTTTCTTGAATATTGTATATTGTATTTTGTCCTATATATTCAAGTAAACCTTTTAGGTTTTAGGATTACCATGGGTCATGGATCTTGTTGGTTTATTATACTCTTGGGGCCTTACTTATAATAATCTCGTTAAGAAAGTATTAGCCATCGCTTAAATAAGAGCCTCTTAAGACCCTAATCAATGGCTGTGTCAAATAAAACTTGCCATCTTGCCTCTTAGCAGTCACTTAAACTACCTCTCGATGTCGGTTATTTTTGATAGTTATTTATGAGTTACTTTACCACCTCCTCTTATCCTTAAGAGGCATTTATGGGTAAGATTTTCGATAATCAGTTGCTGAGCAGTTTCTTAAAATTTAACAAACACTTAAAATTTAAAAAACTTTGTGATAAAAATGTTTTATTCTGTAAATGTTGTCAGATTGTTATGATTCTTATTGTGTCGATAGAAGGTGCATTTTGAAAGCCTTCTGCATCCTTAACCCAGTTTGGGCATGTTTGTGGATTGGTTCTGTTTTGCATAAGTATGTCCAATTGTTGTGACAATGTAGATAATTTGATTAAAACGTATTTAGAAATGAAGTCGATTTTTATGACAAATCCAGTCGTTAACGCATTAGGATATTACTAATTAATCCGTCATCGATCTGTCAGAAGTAAAATAAACGCTTAGAAAGGTATAGCTATAAATAACAGGCAAACCATCAACATTTCTAACAGTGAAATTGCAGTTGGATATGTTCGCGAAACCGTATCCTGGCCATCAGCAGCTTTCTCGTACTTGACAACTGGTTGGACCGGACCTGTCTTGCCTAGGGTTCAACCAACCAGAAACTACCAGTCTAGTATGAACCCCGGTTCCTTGTATGATATTCACGGATAGGTATTAAGTTATTCTGGGCGTTAGTTCATATTATTAGCACACGGCACTTATGATATAATATTAAAATAAAGATTATCTATATTAGTAGCAAGCAAGATACGTGATGTATAATATGGTTCTAGATTCAATACTTATTGAGTAAATCTTTGGGATGGCTTTTGAAGTGAAAACTCTTCAGAGATTCAGATGAAACGAAAAAGCGACACTAAAAAGAGATCTATAGGACTAAAAGCCTGCGAGAGAATGAGATAGAATACAATATATTTAATAATTTAAACACTATGCGCATACAGATAGAGTTGGAAATGTTTTGAAGTTTTTCATTAATACTTCAAATTTCGTGTTTTAAAGCTTAAATGTATTATAACGATATCTAATATATAAAATTCTCGTGTCACAGTTTTCGTTGCCATACTCCTCCGAAACGGCTTGACCGATTTTGATGAAATTTTTTATGCTTATCCGGTATCTATGAGAACGGCCAACATCTATTTTTCATCCCCCTAAATGTTAGGGGTAGTCCACCCCTAATTTTTTTTTTTTTTTAGACAAAATTTTTAATTTCTATTTTTTTATGATACAACATACAAAAATACATACAACCCTAGATTTTCAACCCTCTACGATCAACCCCTATTTTTTACCGGGCAGGACGACGTCTGCCGGGACAGCTAGTATATATATAAATGTAACATTGTAATTTTCATATTACTTTTACTACCTACTTATTTAATACTAGCTGATACCCGCAACTTCGTCCAAATTTAAATCAATTTGCCTTCTGGTGGGGCAACGGCGTGCACGTGGGCCTTCCGATGTTTTTTTTTATAAAAGTTATTAGCCTTAGGTACTTCTTATAACGTCAGCTATCTACCAGTGAAAGTCCCGTTAAAATCGGTCCATCCGTTTCAGAGTTTAGCAGGAACATCCAGAGAGAAAGACAAAAAAATTGATTTTTTTATATAAGTACCGTATATTCTTTCATATTAATTTAGTAAAAATGCGGGTTATTTAGACATTACAGACAGTTCAATTTTAGTTATCTGTTTAGACTGTATAGACTAGTAATGCCACCCAAACTTCGTACGCGTTGCCGTGACGACAAAAAAAAAACGCGACAGCAGCGCCTTTTTTTTATTATATCTGTCTATCCCACAAAAACAACGTTATTTATTAGCCCGCGGATGGATATTTTAATTAATTGCGCGAACTCGAATTCCATCCACTACCGATTTAGTACAGTTACATTTCCTTCAATAAAATCTGAAATATTCAGCAAACCAGAAAATAATAATGAAATCTTATCTTCATTAACTCTTTATTTCAATCAAGTTTGATTTTTCAAGTAAAGAAATCTGTCACGCATAAAAATAATTGTACGCCTTGTCTACTGATTGTATATAAAATAAACACTTATACAAAATCATGCAAAACAAACATTCAACAAATAAATACTTTGCAATATTTCCAACTCGAATCATTGATATTTTAATCCTTGCAATCCAATCAAAAATAATGTACAAAATTATTATCTTTGAGTAGTTTGTCAGACGGCTGCGTAAGCGCAGAATGCGCATCATAAGACCAGTGTCAAGTTACGAATGTATTATGTATAATGTACATACAATATGTATGTATTTATATCTTTGTTGGGAGCAAACAGGGTTCGCCCTTTTAAAATTGTACATATATAAAAGTATACATTCTGAATATTGTAAAAAATTTTACCTATTGGGCTTGTGTGAAAAAATACTAAAAGCGCGCGTTCCCACTATATCGTAACGATTAATTTATCGTTGGACGACTGCCGTCTCTTACTGTTCCCATTATAAGGATTGTTCGTCGTCAAAATTTTTTATCGCTTAGCGACTATCGTATCTGGCTATTCCCATTGGATCGTGACGACATTTTATCGTTTCACGGCAAGCAAGCTACTACAGTCGCGAGGGGGACGGGAAAATACGTGTAAACGACGAGACGAAATTTTTATCGTGGCTACGATAGATTTGCCGTCAAAATTTAGTCGTAACGATTTTTTATCGTTTTGCGACTGTCGAGCTAGCCGTTTCCACTGTGATGACAATCTGACGTCACTGCAAACAATGTCGTAGACGACAGTAAATCGTGTCGTTCTATGTGTGAACACCTCCATTTGAACATAAGCCACGTCACTTAAAACTACACGATTATCTGTCGTCACGACAAAGTGGGAACGCGCCCTAACATATTAAGACATATGGAAGCACATAACATAATCTGAAAGGTTACATTTTTTCCAAAATAATTACTCGAAGGCAAAATAGAAGTAAGGAGAGAGAAAACTAAGGCGATCCTGGATCAAATGAAAAAGAACTGGGTGTCGGATCGTACAAAGAAGTAATAAATACCCCTGCCCCTAATAAAGAAGAAGACTCCACCGACAAGATCACGAATTATAAATACATAGATTATATACTTCCTTGAACAACTTTTAAAATAAATCTTATTATATTTTTCCAGCGTTATATTTATTAGAAACAGTAAGCTGTACTTTTAATAATTTAATTTTTTAAATAAGAAAGTGTTATTAACATAAAATACTAGCGGTTCAGGCAGACGTTGTCCTGCACTGAAAAAATAAAATTCTGAAACCTGATTCCAGCGCCACCTACCGGGTATAATTGTCAATCTAAACCATCTCCGGCCCCACTCTAACACTATTTGGTTTACAGCTTAGGTTACATAACTGAAGTTTTAGTGGGGATCCCTAAATTTTTCTATTAATAATTGTAGCCTATATTAATCTGGACTAATGTAGCATTCTAGTGGTGAAAGAATTTTTGAAATCGGTCGAGTAGTTTTTGAGTTTATTCGTTAAAAACATACAAAAATACAAATATTTCCTCTTTATAATCTAATATATAAAATTCTCGTGTCACAGTTTTCGTTGCCATACTCCTCCGAAACGGCTTGACCGATTTTGATGAAATTTTTTGTGCTTATCCGGTATCTATGAGAATCGGCCAACATCTATTTTTCATCCCCCTAAATGTTAGGGGTAGTCCACCCCTAATTTGTTTTTTTTTAGACAAAATTTTTAATTTCTATTTTTTTATGATACAACATACAAAAATACATACAACCCTAGATTTTCAACCGTCTACGATCAACCCCTATTTTTTACCGGGCAGGACGACGTCTGCCGGGACAGCTAGTATTAGTTATATTATTTCTCTATAAATATGTATTGCCGTTAAACTGGCTACAATAGTAACGGAGAAGATTCATAGCTTACGATATCCATGAGATAAAATTGATAGTTTCTATTCTAACAGTTCGCACAACAAAACATTATATCATTCAAAATGAAGACGATTAGGCGGCTGCATTTAATCTGAGTTTAATTATTAGCACATCTTAAAAACAAGGCAAGAATCTACTTGAATGGGTTAAAGTTCCGTACGTTAATAAAATAAATTGCTGGTATTTCGCATTATGTAAAACTGTGTTACATTTATTTAGTTGCATAGTTGTTCTTATCATATTTCTTTTTAAGATTAATAATTCATTTTGTTATGTACCCTCTTATTTCTAAACAATACAATCGGCAATCTCCTTAATTGAAAAATAAATGTTACTTTTTTATTTATTTTGTGATTAGCGCCTGTTTTGTATACATTGAGTTAAAAAAATCCCCCGACTTTGAAACATTGGTGTTCCGCTCCTATTGGTCTTAGTGTGATGATATACAGCCTATAATAGCCTTCGTTAATAAATGGGCTATCTAACACTGACATAATTTTTCAAATCAGACCAGTAGTTCCTGAGATTAGCGCGTTCAAGCAAACAAAGTCTTCAACTTTATATATCGGTATAAGATTTTGAAAGGATCCCTAATCTAGACAATATAAGACATGGGACACACTAGATCATCAGATCATAAACAACAGATCTCTGCCGTTGGATGCACTGTCGCCAAGCGGTGCCAAATGCCAGACATCGCGGTGGCAATTTGTCCGTCTGTCCGTTTGATTTGTGTACGCTAATGCCACGCGTGGGTATCCTAATTGGAGACGAGCATGTTGAGATTATCATACGTCTTCATAGATCATCAATTGACAAAAAAATAAGCTAAGATACTACTGAGATTTATTTCTGGAATCACCGAGACTTTCCGGATAAGGATAAAAAAAATCATAAGAAGAAATCATTCTTTGCCATAGTAAAACTACTTTTTAACGGCAATTTATTTGATTCTTATTATTCCGACGTTTCGGCCACTTTTCAGTAGCCGTGATCACGGAAGACAAAGGTGTCAAGTGTCAATGAGAATTGTTAAAGTTTTATTTAGCCTACCCAACTTGTAAATTTTCAGGAAATAATATCTATAAACAAAATTGGAACTAAAAAAAATGAAATGAACAAGTTGGCGGTGGTAAAATGCTAATTCCCGGGACCTATTCAAGGTGTCATCGTCATAATCGGATTCTAGGTTTTAATTTTTTCAGGTTTTTGTTATGATTTAATCTCTATACGCCATAAACTACTTCAGGTACTTCGACTCTTCAGGTGATCAGAGGGCTGGTGCCTACCTCGGCCAACGGATCAGTATGGCGACCCAGCGAGGAAACGTAGCCAGTCTTCTGGGCACCTTACCCATAGGAGACGGTGATCTGGGCTCAGTATTCTACTTATAGTCTTGAGGGACTATGGGTAGAATACAATACAAATAAGTTAAGTTTTCTTACATTGTATTCAATAGTATGTAATTTATATTATATATAATAATATCAAATAACTCTAAATAAACATTATTAACTACTTCATGAAAATAATATTTAGAAGAACACTCTGTGTACATATATCGATATATGGTGGATGTTCCACCTATAAGAACTAAGCGCTTTGCATCTAGCTTCATCATACGCACCGCAAAGGAGTGGAACTCATTGCCGGAGTCTTTCCCGATACTTATAACCTGGATGTCTTCAAGTCCCGTGTGAATAGGTACCTTCTAGGTAAGTGTGCTACATCCTAGACCGCATCTTCGTTCCACATAGGTCAAGATTGTGGTATAGGTTCGCGTTTGACCACAATAAAAAAAAATAAAAAATCTGTCTCATCCCACATCACACATGGAAAAAGGCAGCATCTTTTTACTTACTTTGCCAAATGTCGGCAGCGTTCTCGCGGATCGCATTACATTATTATACCTTATAACTTTCGTGTAGTGAGATCATCGAATTTCGTGTAGTTTTTTAAATGTAAATTGTAACATAAATTAATTGAATTAATGGATTTTTGATTATCACCGTTATCTAAAGTACATATACACAAACTCCATTGTAAAATCGTTTAAAAGGTTTTCATGGATTCCTTAACGACAGTACCATATCCCACCGCGTACATGTATCATGACTATTCACACATATGCATATACATGCATACATATATATATGTTGGAGGGAAGCTTTAATTGGACGTATTGTTGACTGGATGTATAACGCACAATATCATTTGTTTACATTTTAATTACTTCTAAAATTCTTAATTTAATTTAATTTGATTTGTAAAATGTTTCTATAACTTAAAGATCGGTGTAACCTAATAAAAGTTATGAATATTGTAATTTAATAAACGACCAATCGGGGCAGAGCATATGGCGGAGCGGGGTCAGACGCCCTCTATACTTTGAGTAGTATCTACTTGGGTAGACTGAGGAGTTTTTGTGGCACATTTGGTTGATGGCAATAGGTCGAGTTGGACCATGGAGTATTTTAAAGAAAGTATTGTAGTTGGAAGTATGAGCGGGTGCCCTGAACCCGCTGCTCGGTCTAAACTATGTTAAAATGTCTTTTAAATCTAAATTAAAAGTGTATAAACCCTGGCTATCGTGTTTTATGCTTCCATTTTATCCTGATGTAGCCCACTTAACCTGCAATAACTAAAGGAGATGTCGTGGGAACTAGCTCGTTCTGCGACATATACATATATACGTATATACATATATACACATATATGTACTCATACAGAACAATCAATCGTACATATACGCAACGAGACATGGCACCATCATCAAGGACACAGTGCTAAATAATACTTTCGTAATATTCCTTTTAAACTTTGTTTTGACATATTTTTCGTTAGTACGCCTTGGGGTATCTCTAAAATACAAACTTAAAGTTCATGGCGCATTATCCAAATTTGGGTGGAACTGTAAGAATAATTGCAAAATATCCTTAATCTGAATTCAATACGAAATTGCAGGAAATTCATAATCATTAATAAGTAATAAAATTGCATCAATACTTGAAGGGAACTTAAACTATGTATACCTTCGCCATCTGTCTTTTTACGATATTACCAGCTATAAAACATTGCAGTTATACCCTTGCGATAAAAAATATTGCCAGCTGTTCCGTCGATTTACGCATAAGTATTACCAATTACGAATTCCTGCAGATAAAGCTCAAATGTCACAGCGTATGAAATTTGCAAACGGCCACTTTTTATAACTGACAAAGTGAATTTTTATTAAAAGGGAATTAATTTAGTCTATGCTCACTTACTTATAGAACGATAAAAAATAATCTGCGAAGTAAAAAATGATAACTTTACGAGTATTTATTTAATTACAGTAGGAAGTTTTAACTGAAATACAACTATAGTAAACGACTTCACCTAACGTCAGAAACGTAACCCACGTTTCCTACAAAATAGCTACGAAACCCTAGAAATTATATTGTTGCATACGTAGTAGCTCTGTGTTACTCACATAAAAAATATATTGGGTTTTTTGGATATGTTATAGTCAATGGTGGATATGCAGTCTCTTCGGAATGACTGGTTTATCCTAGGTTTGCTACCAAAGCCTTTCGACAAAACCCGAAATAAATTCCAATTTCGGCCTTTGACTAAACTATTTTAGTCAAACAAGTACCTAACTTTTTAGTCAAACACCAAATAATCTGTTTTGGGCTTTGCCTTTTTTCCCAGGGGATCCGTTTGAGGACTAAGCCACGACAGGCACGGAAGCCTGGGTGGATAATTGCGACCCGTATGTGGGATTCGCCAGATCGGAGGTGGCATATCATGCGCAGTCAGAACTGGTGCCATGCCATTGCCACTCCCTGGTTAGGGATACACACTAAAACCCCTGGGTGATCCGTCCTTCGCCTTATGCCAGGGCGGGTATACGACCTAGGCTTTATCTAGTCGATCCTAGGAGCGATTAAGGCAGACTCGGTCAAACGTCGATTCGTACCGCACTTGTTACATGTTTAATGTCTCAAATTAGTCTCTCCTAAGTTAGACAAATATTCGTTTGTCAAAAGCAAAAAAACGTCATTCTGAACTTTGACTAAGACTTTATGACTAGTCAAACCTAAGAGCGCCAGAGCTTCGATTTTTGACTACAACATATATGTCAGACCTAAGACTTCACTGTTTCATTACAATAACAAAGAAACTAATCGCATTCGCCTTAATCTCCGAAATCGTTTAAGGACAAGGACAAGGAGCAAGGTGAGTACGGGGGGTGGGGAAGAAGGAAGAACAGTGATCGAATGTTGGCCAAGTACTCAAGCGTTCTTAGTGCTGAGTAATACAGTCAATATAGTCTAAACAGCTGCCCAGTAAAACAGAGATCAGTCTAAGCCAACCTGATTTGAAGTAATATTTGATTTTAATTGATAAATGCGATTGCAGCGCCGTTTATTGAACTCATCTGTCTATTTTATGGAAACGACATCATTTATCGAGGTAAATAGTATACTAAGTGTTGATTCGGGATATAAGCCCGGTCTGTGTCAAGTTTCATGTATATACGTGCAATAGTTTTCAAAAAGGATGTGATCGCAACGCTATCTTTTTTGATACTGTTATCTATCCCGCCAGTAACGACGCCATTTATCGGGATAAAAAATACCTTAAGTTACGCACCGGGATATGAGCTAGCTTTATGTGAAGTTTCATTTAAATCCGTTCAATAGTTATTTGTGTTGTATTGTCCTTTGTGACTTGACTTGCTGGCTCCAAGTGGAAGAACAGCTCTTTTCTTGATTAACCAACATATGTTGAAACTGGATTCAATTTTAGGGCCTGTTCTGCTTCTATGTATTGTTTTATTGCTTGATAATGTACTGCACCGTTTCTGTCCAGAAAAAATATTTCTTCTTTAAAAAAGCTATTTCGCGATACACACAATCAGTCAATAAGTGGAGTATAGCTCCCAAAGTTGATTGGCCGCCTGTCACCGTGCAGATGTGCGCAATTGAGATTCATACGCGTCTAGATGCGCGGGCGCAATCAGCCGCCCGTGATTCATGGCGTCGCCAATCGACAAATGCTCTCCGCTGCACTTTGTCATTGTTGCATTGACTGTGTCACTTTTGTGCAACGTCGCATTATTGTTTCAAATCAACCTCTGGATTTCAATAGTGAGAGCGATGTTAAATTGTCAGCGGAGTTGAAAGTGTATTTATTTAAGAAAACGAACTAATCCGAGAAATAGAGGCTATTTCTTCGAGTTGCGGAAACCACCCGTTGCAGAAAAAGAGAAATTTTCAATTGCAGACAGCCTATCATCGTCTACTGCAAGACGGTCTATCGGTTTGCTATTGGATACACTTTGGAGAGAGCATTGAAGTTTTTCAAGCTGATCTCGCACCAGAAGCACTAGCATGCAACACAGGTATATAGTGGACATACCACTTCATTAACCGCATCACAAGAAAGTAGAACTCTGTTCCTGTTTTTCCCCATACCTAAAACCTGGATGCCTTTTCCTCCAGTGACATTGGTTACCTTCTAGATAAGCGTGCTCCAACCTAAATTATATCTCCACTCAACATCAGCCGAGATCATGATCAAACGAAAACCTATACTGAAATTAACAAATAAAGTAGTTTTGAATATTATAGTTAAACATATAGATTTACATATTTTGTGAAACTTCAAACTAGTTGTAGAAAACTGGGCTGAATTTTGGCACATGCTTAATTGACATCAAGCTCTACGTCATCCGATAACCGAATCTGCTATAAATAGCACTCGATTTTATCTCATGCTAATATACAGTAATGGGAATACCACGGCTCAATCATAACTTAAACCTTAATGTCAAATAAACTCACCTGATTGGTCGAGACACGCATTCGCAGAAACCTGATTGGTCGTAAGGCAAATGAAATTATAGATAATAAAATTTTTATAGCATACCAGGAGATAATGGTTGAAGTAATGCTTGGAGTTGACATCGGTTAATAACTTAACCGGGTAAAGCTATGCCTGATAGCAAGCGACATGGTGATTTGGCTAGATTTTTTTAATTAATTCACTGTGTTATCATCACCTTCCTCATCGATTCCCACTGCTGGGCGCAGCTTAGGCTTCTTATCTCCTACATAACGTTCAGTACTTACTAACTACTAGTTACTAATCTAGCCAATATGTCAGTTACCTTGGTTCTTTTACAGATATCATCATTTCTTATTCCATCCATAAGAGGCTAATTTAGCACAGCTAGCTTCCTGATCTGCAAAGCGACTATAATTTATGTCCCAAGCCAAACGATGATGTTCTTGCTTCACTGTTCGAAGACTTAATTTTTCAAGCATTAATAAGCCGTCAAAGCCGCTCATTCCAACTGGATCCTCCTATCGGCTTCCTCGTCGCAGATTTACCTGCCTTTCTATTGATTATCTAATCTGTCTTGTCTTTTGCAACATACTTGACCAACGTGATTCATCAACACGCCATCAATAAGGCAATCACCGTACTAGTTGGCGCAAATTCGGCAAACATAAGCCAGAAAGAGCTTTAACGCGTGCGACGTAAGGGTGTCAGCGCATCGAGTCGGTGAGAAAGATGTTTCAGACACCCTTATTTCATATGTGTAAGCTCTTTTTGACTTCTATTTGCCGATTCTACACAACCAATATGTACGAATTATGAGTACGAACGTCGCTAATCGAGATAGCGTTCGCGTGTGCCCACCAGTTCATATCAAGGCATCTCCAACCATATTTCATATATTAACCTTTGAATATCAACGTACCACAGCGTAACCCTCGTAATTCTTTCTCACTCAAACTGTTTGCTACCCCTGTTTCCAAAACTAACTACGGACAAAATAAATATCTGCGTCGCTACACAAATACCTACAAGAAATATTTGAGTGACATAGACATTTTTAATTCTTCGAAACAAATATTTAAGTCATCAGCTGTTAGTAAACTTATAAAATTCAAAAGGAATGTATTGTTTGTATACAGATTTAATCATTTAGTTGTGTTTAGTTTTCCCGTCAGAAGTTTCACATTATTAGATATAATGAATAATTTATTTTATTGTCGTGTAACTTACTATTTGTTTTTGTCCTTTTTCTAGATTATAAGTATCCAGTTTTACATACATACATAACTACACGCCAGGTCCATTGCGGGGTAGGCACGAACAACAGAGAGCCATTCAGGCTTATTCTTACACACCTCACTTGCTTCTTTGACATTCATAGCTCTTGTAATGCACGCTCGTCTGTTCTTAAGACTCCTGACATCTGCTAGTACACGATCAATTTGATCATGGAAGATGTGTCGTGACCATCCGCGACTTCTGCATCCATCCACTTTTGCATTGTATATCTGTTTAGTCATTCTTTCAGCATGCATTCTTTCCACATCCAGTTTTGGTTTAAAATACTGTTTGATAATTTTGAATAAAAAAATAAAAATATCTAAGGATGAAACAAACAAATATATTAAGTGTGTAGTTTCAATAAAGGGTCTTACAAGAATTAAACTAAATAAACGATCTTTACTAGGATTCGAATGCAAGTCCTCGGCATGAGATTCGGGTGCTTTATCCACTGTGCCAATCGGACTTAGTGCTTGGAGTGCACTTACGCTACAACTCGCTTCCAACGAGGCAAACGCCGTACCGTCTAATATATTGTAAAACAGTGTCATTTACTAGCGTTATCGTGCAAAAGGCGCTCCGCTGGTTTTATGGCCCTATGACATTTTATAATTGATTTGAAGAAATATTAATTTACGGTTCTTAAGTTGATGTTTAGAGTTTAAGTAATTTATACATTTTAGAACATCGAAACATATTTATAGCTTTTTTAAACGACTTTCCAGTCTTCTTTATATGCTTGGGAAATACACACAGCATTTTATATGAGACTGTCACGACATTTTTCTTCTTATATAAAGATAGGATTCGCCCGCAACTTCGTCCACGTTGGACGAAATAAGCTAATTTTGTATGTGTCCTAACCACTTGAAACCGCCCCCGGGGAAAATCCCGCAGGACTCCCGAATACAAAGTGCCGCAGATTTTAAGTCCGGGACTTTACTATCGATCATCTAAAACCGCATCGAAGTCGGCCCAGTAGTTTTTACGTCAATTCCGAACAGGCAAATACAAAAATCTCCAAAACAAAAGACTTCACTTTCCCAAATGTATAATACTAGCTGTGCCCGCAACACCGTCCGTGTGGAATTTGTTTTCAAAGCCCCCCCAATTATGAAACATTTTTCATAGCTGCTCCGCTCTTATTGGTCTTAGCGTGATGATATATAGCCTATAGCCTTCCTTGATAAATGGGTTACCCAACACTGAAAGAATTTTTCAAATAATACCAGTAGTTCCTGATATGAGCGCGTTTAAACAAACAAACTATTCAGCTTTATATATTAGTATAAGATAAGGTTAATAGCAGTTTATTTTATTTTTATTTCTAAATTATAGAGCAGAGCATTTGTAGCACCTTTGGTGTCACAAAAAAATAAATAAAAACAATTTCGTTAAGTTAGCGTTTACATCTAATAAAATAAATACCTTACTTAAATAACCTTCGGTATACCATCACCTACCTTGAGATGCTGCAACAGAGACGTTTAAGAGTTGATATTTATCAAATTAAATCTGAATTAAATGGTAGTACCCAAATAAAATATTTTCTTGTATCACATCCATTGAATTTTACATTTTCAGTGAATCCAACAAATAGCTAGCTAAAAACGCAGTAGAACCGACATTCGTATTCGAACATGTTGTAATAAAAGTAGAAAAAACAAACTGAACCCGCATTCAATCATCCGTAAGCCGAACTTGCAACAACTCCTCAATACAGGATATGAAGATAGCGCGCGGAAAAACCGACGCCGCCTCCACGTCTCACTCTTGCGATTTTTTGCCGCACGATTCTCGTGTGTTTTTGTCTATAGTAGTACCTTGTTTAGGGTTGTCATAAAATTCAATATTATTTTTGAAGTGAAACTTCTTTAGAATCGTTGTGATTTGAAACTCAATGAAACGAAGAAGCGACACTAAAATGTTAAACACAAATCTATAGGACTAAGTCTGCGAGAGAATGAGATACAAGTTTTTAATTGTGCATCATAGATTAGAGAGTCAATAAGACCGATGAGTATAAACATAATAATATTTTTTTGACTAAAAAAGTCAAAAACCACCATCATCCTCGCCAGATTAGTCGAGACTTTCCCTTTAGTTCCAAGCAATCTCGCTTTTAATTCGCTATAGTAAATATTGCAATTTGATATTGGTGAGAAATAAAATGTAAAAAGTACCGATTCAAAACAACACACAGCTCAGTGGTAGGCATTTCCTCGCCTGGATGGCTACCACCCCTGGTCTAGAGTATTCCGCCATAACAACCTTGTGTTGTGTTCCGGCATTAGTGACCAGATTCCAGTCTCCCTTTAGAGGGTAGCAGCGCATTTGTAGGTCCTTTGGTGATTCAATTGTCCTTAGGCGATGGTAACCGCTTTCTATCATGTGAGCTGTCTACCTGTTTACTGAACTCCTGCAATAAAAACAAAAAGACCCTTACTTAAATCTTTAATTTGGTTTGAGGGACATAAAAAATTCAAAAAAATAAAATTTGTCAACCCTAACACTCGCCTGGTATCGATTTTTGGTGCAGATGTTTTGCGTTTCAATCGAAGATGTGCCGTGCGGGATTTTAATTATGATCTGTTTGTTTGTCTGTGAAGAATGAGATTTTTTGTGTCATATCTTTTTTCGGTTCTTCAGTTGTCTAATTTGTTGGTATTGAGGCATTGGCTTCGAAACACCTCGCAAGGGATTTCAATACGCTCGCTTCATAATCTTTCTTATCTTTCACATTCACCCAATTATTTCGGTTCCATACTCCTTTATTCTGGCATAGTCCTCTGTCACGTCATTAATCATCATACACACTCCATCCATCTCTTTCCCTACCTTTACATATATACTCATCGATCTTGCAATTTTAACATTTTTGTCACTTAACTTTCATTCCTCCTTATTACATGCCCATATCACCTTAGTATTCATCCTCTCAAAATTTCATGTGTTTGACTACCGACTTGTTTGGTATATTGGCTAGGCAAATGAACACCACATATTGCTTTCTTCACCCATAAAGATATTATGGGAGCTACATATGTCTAGTCATCGCAGTGGAGAACGAACTACTGGCTAGCGCAACGCGGGAGCACACATATTAATAGTAGTTCTACCTCGCTCGCACATCAACCGTCCCGCTCACACATTCCGCTATATATTGTACAAGCTATACGACTTTTTAATATATGTACTTAAGGTTACCGTTTCCAAAATAAATTAGTTCAGTTCACATTAGCACTCGACAGCGAATCTATCTCTCTAACATCTGAGATATCATTTTACTTATACATCTCGCTGCTACAATATCTTGAAACTGCATTTGAAATATCACATAAAATATCTTAGTTTGACGATATTGTATCTCGAAATATACCTGATACGATACTCGGGGACTGGCGTATGCCATTGCAGGCCAATCAGATTACACTGAGATTAACCCTTCCTCAAATGTTTGCGAAGGTTCCGCTTCTCTCCAGACATGTCTACTGTTGTGTAATATTAAAAGTGAATAAACTTGGACTTTCTATATGTATGTTGAACTTGTTCAAGAGGATTGCGTATTTTGAAATTAAATGAAAATGCATATGACATGATTTGTGCCGGAGGATATTATCTTATACTAATATATTGTTACGAGTTGCAGGACTCGAATTAAAATGCCGTTGGAATTACTATAGAATTATCAGAACTATACAAACAGGTATAACACAGCTACAAATATAACTGGACGCAACCAGTACAAACGTAATGCAAGATTCAATAACACACGAAAAGTCCGTCAACATATATCTTATCGAATGTACACACGTCTTACATCGCTTGTGATTATCGATAGACTGCCCCTCTCTGCATCGGTGAATTGCTTTATACTGCACAATTACAATATGTCTCTCGGCCGCGCAGTCTGAATTTCGAAGAATCACACCTGGCTAATGACTACCATAAAATATTTCAATACACAATGGGATGTTTTTCTTAATAAAAGCGCTTCAATGTTATTAGCTCAAACGACGCCGGCGGGTAATAAATGTGCTTTGTTTGCAGATGGCCCAAATTGTAAAAATATCCCCCGCCGCTGACGCTGCTGAGTGCGCGAGGCGGCGGGGGGAGGAGGAAGGAGAGGGAGGGGTGATGGCGCTGGAGCAATCCTTCGCAGCCTCCCCCTCCCGGCGGCAGCGGGCGTCGAGGTCTGGGGGATCAGAAAGACCTCCGCCCGCACTAATGCCGCCAGAGGGCGCGAGAGGTAGCCGCGCGTCACTCTCAGGGCCGGGGAACCATCACCCCCGGCCCGCACACAGGAGAGGCCGCCTCTGATTACGAGGCAGCCAGCCGCTGCCGGGGTCGCGGGTTAAGCTCGCGCACATACCGTGACCCCGGCGCTAGGCGGAAAGAAGGCTCCCATGGGGTTTTAGTGGGTATACCGGCGCCGGCCGTATTGAATCGGCGTCGGGGAGCCCCACACACCGGCCGCGCATGATCCCCCGCGCGGCTGACGGTGCGGCAACGCATTTCCCCATGTAAAAAAAAATAAAAAAAAATGTAAAAATATAAAGCTAAAGAGTGTGTTTGTTTGTTTGCTTAAACGCACTAATCTCAGGAACTACTGGTCTGATTTCAAAATTCTTTCAGTGTTAGATAGCCCATTTATCGAGGAAGGCTATAGGCTATATAATCATCACGCTAAGACCAATAGAATCGGAGCACCAATGAAGAATGTTTCAAAATGGGGGTGTGTTTTTAACTATTCCTATATCCTTATATTTAAATAAATTAAATAACACGCATTATTTATAAAACTTGATCCTAAACAAGTAGGTGATTAAACGCGACGTGTTAAAATAACATTGAGTTCCCACCCTAATCAGTATGCAAATTGCCGTCGCCCACGTGAATGCGCGGTGCGTTTGATACAATTGCCGCGCCGCTGCTTTTCACTATCCTTCACAAGTTTTCACTGGTTAATTGATTGTTCTTGTTCATTTATCCAGTTTGCTCCTGTGACAATTTTAATTACATATATATACAGGTGGTAGATCTATGCTAGAGTCATTATATTGATAACAACGCTTAGGGGCGGCTTGATTAGTGGGATGCCAAGTTATCTCTCTCCATCTCGCGGTTTTCCCACGGAGCTACAATATGGGGCTCTCCCAAAAGGCGTAACGTAGGCAACGCATCGGCTCCCTTAGTGTTGCAGATGACAATGGCGACGGTAGCCACCTACCACCAGGTGATCCGTTTGCCAGTTTCCTACAAGCAAACATAAAAAATGACATACAGTTAAATAAGTAAAAGTTCGTTTTCTATCCTAATTTCTGGGATAACCTTTATACAAATCTATCCCATTATCCGAGATGAAAGGTATCCATTGCCACCCTTGATATTGAAATAACACATACACCAAATTTCAGCCAAATAGGTGTAGTAGTTATTGGTGAAAGCTTAACCAACAGAGATACTTTCGCATTTATAATATTAACGCGGATTATATTATATACCCTTGAAGACAATTATGGGAGACTAGCTTCGAAAATTTCCACTATAGTTTTTCCGAATTATATATAGGTTGTTCAAATAAAGTTCACCGTAATATATACATAGAGACGAATAAAATTGAAGTATCTGTTGTAATGTCAAAATAACAGCTTTTTAACAATTTTTTAACAAATCAGGTTACAACTCTCAGGAAGGTGGTGCTGCTTATTCTGTGTGTATTATGATATTAGGTTTACATAGTATATAATGAAGATTTTTAATTACTTATTTCATATATTTTGAATGTTTGCTACAAAACAACCCACGGCCAGGTAGCATTTGCCCGACTGGATGGCTACCACCCCTGGTCTAAAGTATGTCGCCATAACAACCTTGAGTTGTGTTCCGGCATTAGTGACCAGGTTCCAGTCTCCTTTAAGAGAGCAGCAGCTGCTGCATAATGATGGATATTAGCAACACCAAAGATGCTCACAAGAGCACCTTTGGTGTTGCTAATGTTCATTGGCGATGGTAACCGATTTTCATCAAGTGGGCCGTCCCAGGGTACCGGGCTGTGGGGTGTTTTGTTGCCTCTTACGACAGGCCGCCCGAACGCAGTAAATATTATTCTGTATTCTTTCTCCGTTCCTACACGGATATGTCTGTCTGGATGTTTCGGCTATGTCTGAAACGGTTGGACCGATTTTGACGGGACTTTCACTGCCAGGTAGCTGATGTTGTAAGGAGTAAAACGGGCTACTTTTATTATACAGCTTTTATTTAATTAGCAATGGATGTATGTATTAAAGTTCGGGTGGAATTTTGTAAGTTAAATTTGACCAACTCCCGGTTTCCGAATGAGCTGAAATTTTGCACGTATGTATCGCGTGACAATGCAATAATATGATACCATGGAGCTGATCTGATGATGGAATGGGAAGGTGGCCCAGGAACTCCTGTACTAAACAAGATAGACCCATCGTGTTTGGGCTCGTTTTACTTTTCTTGGCTAGCACTCGGCTGCTACATGATATCCAGGATCTGACAAGCTTGTATTTAAAAAGCTTATTCATTTTTTATTGAAAAAAGATGCACGCGGTGCATAGCCACTAAAAATATATAAAATTAAAACTATTCAGGACGAGCAGCACTTGTCAAACGTGTGATGATACATTACGATTTTAAAGCGCACACAATTTGCATAGCTTCATTAGGGCTGGGCCGCATGTCGCGTGTATTTCTTTATCTGCCGCGCACACGTTATCGCCGGCCGCGTCTTGCCGCCACAGAATCGCTTACGCGCTTTTTTTTTCGAAAGATCGAAGCGTTAATTAACCGCGTGTGAGGTCCGACGCCTTAATTGTAATCGCTCGATACTGAAGCCTGAATAACGATGAGCGCATTTAATTTGTGTTAGCAAGGTGTGGTCGGGCCTTTAAAGGTTAATCAATAAAATGTAAGTGAATCTAATTAGAATATTTCAATGCAATAATTACTTCCAGTGATTGACTTAAACAAGTCAATTATATTTGATGCGTGTATTCAGACACAATATGCCAATTTCGATTCTGGCTCCAAGACCTTTGGCTTGTGGATACTTGCAGTAAACGTCACATGCATAGTGATACATAAAACGTCACTTACGAACTTCAAGTTCAAATTCAAATTCATTTATTTGCTTAAAACATGGTACATAAATTTGAGGTGACATTAGAATACAAGGTTCACGTGTTTTGCCTATAAAGCGTGCAAATGTTCAAGAAAGAAGATTACTAAAAACACATCATCACAATTTATAAAATTATTATAAAATAAACAAGGACCAAAAATATACATTAATGTCAATGATGATTATTGTCAAAAAATTATCCTAAAAATTCGTTAACAGAGTAAAAACATTTATCCAACAACCATTTATGTAGTCTTTGTCTAAAAAGATTTGTCGGCAAATATTTAAAATTTTCTGGAAGTTTGTTATAAACCTTCACCGACATAGAGTTTGCATTTTTCTGTAAAGACAATTTGCAGCTGGGGAATAATAATCTGTTGTCTGTTTTCGCCCTAAGTTGCCGTGACCGCAATTCGTGATGTCTAGGAAATAATTCGGGATTTTCTTTTACGAACATTGATACTTGTTTTATATACATACAAGGCACAGTTAACAGCTGGAGCCTTTTAAAAAGTGGCCTGCATGGTTCTAGATAGTGTGCGCTTATAAGTGCTCGTATACATTTCTTTTGACATCTAAATACTTTGTCAAGTCACTTCATACTTTACTATACTAAAGTCAAATTAAGATATTTAAGGGTTTACCAAAAACCAAAACGTTGCAGATAGATCACCTCTATAGAGCCTCATTGCGCGTATATTGACACGCACTTGGCCATTTTTTGAAGTATACATCTTCTCTAGAACTTATCTGAGTATATAACAAAAACTACGTTTTAACGGTTTTCACCGCTGTAATTAATGTGATTTTTGTTATTTCGACGTTTCGATAACCATAAACAAAATTAAAACTAAATAATTAAAATGAAAAAGTTGGCGGTAGGCTAAATAAAAATTTACCAATACACGTTGACACTTGACATCTTTGTCTTCCGTGCCACTGAAAATTGGCCGAAATTACCGCTTTTAAAAAACAGTTATAACGTAGTTTTATTATGTATGCAAGTCGCGAAAACTTAAGAAAATAAATACTTATATAATATAATAATGTCAGCCCATAAGTGGCCCACTGCTGGGCTCGGGCCTCCCATTATAGGGGGAACGGACAGTATACCCACCACGCTTGTCCAAGGCGGCTTGGCAGGTTTGACACATCGGTTATCTCGATGTGCAGGTTGCATCACGATGTTTTCCTTCGCTGTTTTTAGTACGTGGTAATTGTAACAATATGCACATTAGTTCAGAAAACTGACTAAGAGGTGCATGCGTTCCGGTCAGGATCGAACCCGCGCCCTGCGATTTAAGGGGCGCGTGCGCTAACCATTACGCTACCACGACTTGGAAGAAAGAAAAAAATATAATCTGAGTAGCTATATTACAAGATTGTTCATAACTAACTACATACATTTGAAGTTCAAATATATACCAGTGAATTATAACGTGTAAGTATCAAGAAAATGTCTTTATTCACCCAGATTTTTAATTAATGACAATTCTCACTTCACTTAATCGTTATTTTATCACCAAATGCTTACCGTTTAACATAAAGCTGAGTGCACACGTGAGACTTGCGGATTGCGTGAGTCGAAATGTTAATGCGGGACCACCGATGCGACTTGTTTACTGTTTTACTAAATATGCTGGTAATTAACTCCTTGGGCATCAAAATACTTGCATTTAAGTTTCTAGAAGGATGGAATTATTAATCGCAATTCATCGTTCAAGTGAAAATCTTACAAACTTGACCACCGTCTATGGATTAGACAATGATGTTAAGCTAATTATTATTAATAATATTTATAATCAATTTATTGCTTTGAATTATTTAGTTTTATTTTTTAATTCATTATTCAATTAATAATTACAATTAATTTAATAATTATGTAAATCTAACAACTATTAACAAAAACAAAAAAAATCTATATGAACACGTTGGCGGAGGCTAAATAAGAAATTTATTTTTTAATTAATTGGTAACAAGTCTTCACATTTAATAGTGATATACAATAAACACAGCACATATATAATATATGTTGCATTATATTACAGCGGATCTTGTTGAAAATTATAGTATAACTCGTATAATAAAAAATAGTATAAATGTAATGTAAACTTGATAAGATTGAGATAACTCGAAGAATATTCCATTTCATAGCTCAAAAAGATAGATTGGGTACAGTTTGGAGTACGCGAACATCTTGCTACCTAATTGTGGCCAGATATTCACGACTTAAAACAAAAACGCCACTAAAAAACATCACCTGAGTTTTTATAGACAATTTTACCAACCAAAAAATACCGATAGGCTAAAGACAAGATATAGAAATAGAAAACCATTGCCTCCGTCGAACGACTGTTTTAATGATGTCGAATTATCATAATGGAATTAAAATAAATTCAATGGGGAAATAATTTAGGAATTAATTTGGCTATGGAAAATTTGTAAGAAAAAGTCTAATATATGTAAGTATGTTAAGTTAATTAAAATTCCACGTTCATAATGAATTTAGAATCCGCAAATTAATATTTAAAACTAAATAATTATATTCGTGAAGGGACCATATTTTACATTTAAATAATAAATAAGATATAAAACTAAGAACTCAAATGCCTAACATTTTTTACGATCGTTTTACATTTTGGACTAGTTGATTTTCGTATAATATAACAATAAAGGGTTCAAAATAGTTGATACAGTGTCGTCGTAAACGCCTACTTGGGTTCACCGACTCGATTCGAGCCGATGAAGACATTTTAATGTGTCAACTGGGCCGATATGAGACAGTGTGCGCTGCGCCTAACGGCCGCATGCCGCAGGGCGTGGGCTGCACTGCTACAGGCGGAATGGTTCAAGTCACAGACATGAGCGATTTTTGGATCAAACTAATATTTTATTTTGATACTTTATATATTTGATAATTTATCAAATTATAAATACATATCAAAGAGTTCATAATTTATTCGGTACAGTATTACACAACTACTGATTCCTCCCGATGTACAGTTAAGTTCATTAATATACCTATAAGCATTGCAAAGGATTTAAATATTGTAAGCATTAGAATGCTACATTAGATGCTTACTATCTGTAGATTATGAAAATATCATAATGTATTTTGTCCAATAATATATGCCTGTCACTTTACAATAATTTATTACCAGCCATATAAGCAAGCATAACTCAATAGGATAATGTATGTAGGACTACTGTGGGAAATAAGAACAAAAAGAACCTGGCTATTGCGATGAACTGTTACTGTTGCTGGTACTAGAGGTCTGGGACTATGGCGTTTTCCCGTTATTATTATTATTCTAGAGACAACAAGGCATAAAAATGGCGCGGACTTTTGGAGGGCTTGCGTGGGGCCATTGGAAATATTTATCTGTGTATTAGGAGCCTTAAGTACAGACGAGCGTGCATGACAAGAGCTATGAATGTCAAAGAAGCAAGTGAGGTGTGTAAGAATAAGCATGTATGGCGCTCTGTTGTTCGTGCCTACCCCGCAAAGGACCTGGCGTGAAGTTATGTATGTATGTATTAGACTGTGTTGTCTTGTATTAAGTAAATTATTATAAGGGCTGATTGTTAATCTACATAGACGTATGTAGTGTCATGAGTTACATATTGAAATTCTCACATTTGCAGTCTGCGTATTGGTTATTTTTTTATATAAAAGCTGTTCGTCCATAACTTGGGCGTGCAGTAACTGCATCATAAGTGGCCGGACAGAACAAGCGGATAATAAACATTTTGATGCAGCACGCCGCGGTCGTGTTTATCATAACCATTAGAATGACAAGATGGCCACTCTATTCCAATTATTCTTAGAGAAATATGGCTTTTTGTGAAATACGGCTGAAGTAACCAAACCCGATGTTAATACGGTGATTCAAATCAATATGTTTTGTATGGTCATCTTTTTTATATTATTATTAGTTAACATAGTATTACTGTCGAAACCGAATATAACGACAGATCGGTTATAACAACCGAATGGCAAGTGCCGGCCGAATCTCTATATAAACTAATAAGTACACAAACCGCCTATAACGACTTTGCACACAGCGACATATCGCTCAAAACGACGAAACTTTATCGATATTCATCGGCTATAACGACCAACCGTTTACGTATTCCAGCAAAACAAAACATTACGAACCATTTTCACCCTTATACTAATGATGGTGGAGGAATATTTTGCTACAGGCTTATTATTAAGCCTAAGAAAGATTATTATTCTCCTATCTTGTCCCAACCTCTTTCCCGGTCTTTGTCATTTGACCTTGCATGTTTTAAGACTTATTCAGTGCGATAGTTGACCGCGTGAATTACAGGTTGATTTTAAAACTGTACCTATATAACCTATCCCCATACTACAAACAGACATATGACTATTAATACGACTATGTACTTGTGTATATTGCTTATAACAACTATCGGATATAACGTCTGAAGTATATCCCTTCAATGTCGAATCCGGTTTCGACTATATATTATTAGTTTGAATCTGTAGTCCGAATTATCTCCCTGATTTTTTTCACATTTTTAAACACAGTGCAGTCTCAAACCCTTTACAGATTTAATATAGTACTAGCGGCCCCGGCAGACGTTGTCCTGCTCTGAAAAAATATGACCCGATCCCAGCGCCACCTACCGGTTCCAATTGTGGATTTAAATCATCCGGGGACCCACTCAAACACACAAAAACAAAATCGCTCCCCGTTGTTAAGAGGATTCTAGAACCCGATCTCAGCGCCTCCGGTTCCAACGGTATAAAAACTATCCTATCTTTCAAGTTGAATCAAACTGCACACGGTGTGCAAATTTGATTAAAATCGGTTGAGTAGTTTAGGAGTCCATCGCGGACAAACATCGTGACAGGAGATTTATATATATTAAGATAGATTGATGTAATTGCATTCATTATACTTTGCGTAATAATATTATTGTCAATGCACCGTTAAGTCCTACTGATGCACCCCACTGGTGTTATTAGACGCGCTGTCGTGCTCTCGGCCCGCGGCGTCTCGGCGATATGACGCGCGTCACGCGGCCGTCACTGCGACGACCGATATTGGATCTAGAGCACTCTAGCGATGCATTTGACTTTTCATCGGTAAGATTTATTTGACATAATATTAACTATTATTGGAAGTAAAAGAAGATTAAATTCGAAATTTGTTGCTTGGAAAATATACAAGTACCTAACTGTCAAATATTTGACGATTCATAAAATCAATCCAATAAATCAAGAAATCCCAATCGACTTATGCTACCCAATAGTAGCTCTGTAATCTGTCAAAGAAACAACTGGAAATTTATAACCGCTTACCCAGATAATTTTAAGTCACTCCCCTTATAGACCAGTGCTAATCTCTGTGAAAAATATGTAAAAAGGAAAAAAAATAATAGTAGGATGAAACCCATTGAAAAAGGAAGAGAATATAATAAAAATTAAAGAAAAATAATTTACGGGCCATCTGAGGTTGGGAAGGGGAAGGGGGGGAGGGGGTTGAGTTTTATGGGTGAGGAACGGTTCATCTCGATTTCCGGCAAAACTACAAGTCCTATAGACAAAATTTACATGGCAAAGTTGCAGGTAAGATCTACAACTTTTGTATTACAAATTTTTCACATTACCTTAAAGTTTATGTGAAAAATTCAAATAACCAAGTTTTTGGTTTTATATTTTTATCTTTTACAAATTCTTTTTTTCACGAAATTTGGTGTTAGCTTGCCTTTTTATGTCCCAACCACACTGTATTTTTTTTTGATTAAAAATATTTATTCTTTCACCTTATTTTGACTTAATATAAAAAAACCACCCTGATTTTCAATCGAAAATTCTCGCGTCAAAATATCAGTATTTTTAAAAGAGTCGGTGGGATTTTTGTTCGTTGAAATCATTCTCTACTTTCAGATGGTGTAAAAAACGATATAAATTACTATGGTAAATGTTCTCAGAAAATGCAAAGAAATAACAGGTAGCAAAGCCCAAACACTCCTAGCCCCTACTACTGTATGAAATACCTTTTGGTGGGCTAAAATTTATGCGTAGATAGCCTATTTATTGCTATTTTAAGATAACATATATACCTGAGTGATCTACGGAAAATTTTAGCTCACCAAAAGTTATTTAATCATCATCACTACATAGTATAAAACAAAGTCGCCTTTTCTGTCCCTATATCCCTATGTGCGCTTAAATCTTTAAAACTACCCAACGAATTTTGATGTGGTTTTTTCCAATAGATAGAGTGATTCAAGAGGAAGGTTTATATGTATAATACAAGTTTTTCTGTAGTGTATTTAATTTTGTATCAGCATGCACCCGTGCGAAGCCGGGGCGGGTCGCTAGTATAAAATAATTTAAAGTAATGTATATTTTGTACACAATCTGGAAGATGAGATTTCAACGAACAAAAAGCCCACCGACTCTTTAAAAAAAACTGATATTTTGACGCGAGCATTTTCGATTGAAAATTAGGGATTTTCTTTTATTATATAAGGCCCAAGTCCGTCCCCATGTGGAGTTCTGCTCCCATCTATGGGTTGGGGAACCTCAGTACCAGCTGCTCCAACTTGACTCCTTGCAGCGCCAAGCGTCCGGATTGTCGATGATGCCGAACTTACAGACGGCTTAGAAACTTTATGTCTCAGAAGAGACGTTGGCGCGCGAAGCGCGTTCTACCATCTGTACAATGGGGAGTGTTCTGAGAAGCTGTTTGGTACCTACATCGCCATTTTACCACCGCACTGCTCGCCGGCGACTGGAAGTTCATCCCCACTTCCTCGACACCTGGAAGTTTTTCTGAAAGCTATGGAATGAGCTCCCTCCAGCGGTTTTCCCAGAGCGCTACAATATGGGGCTCTTCAAAAAGAGCGTAAACAGATTTTTAATCTCAAGGAGGTAGGCAACGGATTGACACCCTTAGTCTTGCAGATGTCCATGGACGACGGTAGTTACTTGCCATCAAGTGGACCCGTCTGCCAGTTTGCTTGCTTATACGCAAACATAAAAAAAAATCCTGATATAGTCAAATAAATATGATGATGACAATTTTTTTAGCTAAATGTGTTGCCGGGGTTTCTTGCCGTTTCATCTCCTTTAACTGCGATAATATGTTATGGAAGCTATGTATATTTTTTTTGTCTTAATAATATTCGGTAAACAAACTCACATATAGTAAGTATATCCCTAAATTAAGCAAGTTACGCTTGCGTTATGAGTAATGTTCAACGGACTACTCTGGGGCCGATCCCAACTACCCAGAACATACTAAATTACGGCGAAAATTCGTTTCCGAATTTTACCACACCAGCAAACGAACTTATAGCCTCTGCATTGCACTGGGGTAGGCCGGCAAAGGCTTAGCCCCCTCAAGCACCGAGGCCCTCGAATAGGAATGACTCATATGTATTACCTTAAAAAAATATTCTCCAGTGGCACTTACTTCGAATAAATGTTTTGAATTTTAATAATTTAGTAACAAAATAAATATAAATAAATCACTTTAAATCGAATAACATCACAAAGGACAGGCATACATCCACTAAACACATTTAAAATTCCATCAATACATGAAAATTGGAAAACGATCAGTCGTAGAAATTTTGAGTGCTTACCCTCCTTTGTTGGGGACAAAGAAAGCGTTAATCGTCTGGATAGGCCCACGGGGTGCCCATTGTTGGGCCATTGTCCAAAGCGAGGATTACGCGAAAACGCAAGGAAACTCATTATTGGACCAGTCGACCTCTTTTTGAATTCGTTCACGCACTCGGTGATAAAAACGAGGCGGCTTTATTATTGACAGATTCAATTGGTATTATTATAATATCTTATAACGAGTATATAAAAAATATAAGGCCAGAATTGAGTACATATCATGAGTTACAAGAAATTCTCTGATTATTTACATATATAAATATGCTTAGAAATACCATCATATCGTATTTTTTTTAAATATCATGAATTTTAATTACTGCTTAAACAATAATTAATGCTAGATTTGATTTCTATTTATAAAATGAGGCCATGACGTTTTATCTAAATTGATTTCGATGTCATCTACCCTGTTGGCATTAGACGTAAACCTTAAAGGAGTTCTATGGCCCATTGTAATGGCTGCCGATTTTTTTTATTGTTTTCAAGCTACAAACGGAAGTTAAAACCTAAAACCTAAAAACCTTAAGAATTACCTCAAAATATTATATGGTTTCCTTTCATTAAATTTACCAAGTATGTTAGAGAGATTTCATCCTTGTGATTGACCCTAACGATCAATGCAATAAAATTATAGGGTGTAAGTTTTACAGATTTTGGTCGGTTCGATTCTCGGGTGAAGCAAGAGAATTTTTCAAAATCTTTGACTGCAGTTTTAATTCTTTTCAAAAATAAAGAAATGTTTCTTTGGAGTAAAATTTGCTCTCTATTATTTAGAATACTTTCCCTCCAGGTGGCATTAAAAAATTCCAACCTGTATGGTTTTTTTATGTATTTAAAGCTAACGAGTTGTGTATTTGTTTGTTTGTAATATATCCTAGTGAATTAACTGACGTACATGAATAGTAAGTCCCAAGACGGTGCTGTATAAAGAGTAAAAAGTAAACCAACTTGACTGATAATTTCTTTTATTTTTTCCTTCCACTCATTTTAATATTATATAAAAAAAAATTAAACTAGGCATGTTTGCTGAAGAGTTTCTTGCGCCGCTTCTTCTCTTCAAGCCACAACATGTTGTGGAGCGGTGGTAAATTAGATTAGGCTCCCATAGAGTAAATAATAAACAAAATTAAAACTAAATAATTAAAATGAACAAGTTGGCGGTAGGCTGAATAAAAAATTTGACAATACACGTTTGACAAATGTCATCTTTGTCTTCCGTGACCACGGCAACTGAAAAGCGGCCGAAACGTCGGATAAACCTAAATAAAATAAATTGCCGCGCTTAAAACCGTTAAAACGTAGTTTTATTATTAAGTAAAAAGTAAAATTAAATTTTAAACTTATATGTGTAACCTTCAAAAGGTGTGTCCAGTGGAACTGATTTTGAATAAAAACTTTTGCATCTGAATTTGACGCGACCCGGATTAATACTAGGTATGTCATAGATTGATCTTAATGTTAATTTAATATCAGATCAAGATGATGTTTTTTTAAGACGGCCTAGCTTATGGAAAGTGGTTAACATAACCTAAGGACATAAGCAACACTAAAGATTCTAAATCCATGCGTATGTACGTATGTAGTAATAATGTTTTTGGTATACGGGCGCTAATAACCATGTACCAAAAAATATAATTAAATATTGTTTGTTATGTTATTATTTACATGATTATATTTCTGAAACATATTCAAAAAGTTATTTGTAAAATAAAATCAATGTTTGTCAATCATAAATTTTGACTAGACACAATTTTGACTGTTTGAATATTAAATATATATAAATTATGTAAATTAGATCATTTTTCAGTAGAATAGGTATTTTGAATACTGAACTATATTTTAGGAATCATTTTGTATTAACATCGTTTGTTTGTAATAAAAGAGTTTATAAGCATTTATTATTAAGCAAATGGATGTTGAAAGTCGAATAAAAGGAAGTTGTTAAGTAAGATGAATGGCGGTAGTGAATTCAATGAATGAATAAGTGGTTCTGCCTTAAACGCGCCCTACTCCAGCAGTCGAAGTAGAGATTGCGAGTGATATTCACTACCGACAGATATCCAAGACATTCCATACTCTAAAATCATCGAGAACAGAATTGTCGAAGGAGAAATTCTTCTCGGCAATGGATAGTCAATTCAGAGCTGTTTTCTATGTAATAAGTTAGTGTATCGTATTTGATATTGTAATTCTATTGTACTAACTTTGATACTGTTGCATTATTGTATAGTGCTCTCGTCGAGATACACCTGAAAATTTGACGGCCTGTGGTTGAGCGAGCTAAGTCTTAGGCAGCCGAACTCGCTAGAACCCCCTCCGGGTTCGATTCCTGGCATGGTAAATTTTTGAAACGAACCTTCTGTTATACTATGGTCTGGGTGTTCGGGATCGGCCCCAGAGTGGTCCATTGTATATTACCGATAACACAAGCGTCACTTAACTTGGTGATAAATAATGTGTAATGTAATGTTTTTTTGTCTGCCGATTATAATTATTATATAAATAAATCAAGCGTAAAAATCCATTTAATAAGTTTCTAAACAAACCGCAGCGTTTTCGCGCTACAGTGCGTACTCGTCAAAACGACGCTCCGTCTAAGAATCTCATTGGGCCGAAGATGATCTGATAATGAGCCTCCGATATCTCGTTCCGAAGCTATTGTTTGACTTTTGACGTGCCCATTGAAACGCCGAGTCGGTCATTGTGCAGCACTTTGTTGTTCTGTTGGCGATTCCAATGTATCCTCATTAGTCATTTCTCTCAAAAAAGTTAACCTCATGACTATCTATCTATATATTATATTTATGAACGAAGAAAGAATACAATTTCCTGCGGCCTGTCGTAAGAGGCGACCAAAAAATACATAACCAGGTGGTAGGGTATTTCCCCGAATGGATAGCTGCCACCCTTGGTCTAGAGTATATCGCCATAACAACCTTGAGTTGTGTTTCGGCATTAGTGACCAGGTTCCAGTCTCCCTTAAGAGAGCAGCAGCACATTTGAGAAATCGATCTAAAAACGCATTCTGTCTCTTATAACGCTGTTAAGATGTTGCAAATGTCCATAGGCGATGGTAACCGCTTTCCATCAAGTGAGCCGTCTGCCTGTCTGCTGAACTCATGCTATAAAAATAAAGTCGTCTCATTTACACAATGTATAACTCAGGAACGGCTGGGCCAATTTTCATGACTTTTGTGTTTTTGGAATTGTTTTCGTCCGGCATAAGATAATAAGTATTAAAATATGATATTACTAGCTGTCCCGGCAGACGTCGTCCTGCCCGGTAAAAAATAGGGGTTGATCGTAGAGGGTTGAAAATCTAGGGTTGTATGTATTTTTGTATGTTGTATCATAAAAAAATAGATATTAAAAATTTTGTCTAAAAAATAAAAATAAAAATTTAGGGGTGGACTACCCCTAACATTTAGGGGGATGAAAAATAGATGTTGGACGATTCTCATAGATACCGGATAAGCACAAAAAATTTCATCAAAATCGGTCAAGCCGTTTCGGAGGAGTATGGCAACGAAAACTGTGACACGAGAATTTTATATATTAGAGATTACGTTTATTAATTAAAAAAATATCATTGAAAAAACATAAGTCACAACATCAATCTAGCCATTTGTTACCATCTTTCCCGGCCGATTTCGGCAATGGTGAGTGCATTTCTACTCATTTTCATTTGTCTGATTTAGGTGAATTATTTTTGTGTTTTCAAGTGGGTCCCGGGATGATTTAGATTCGAATTTGAACCAGGTAGATGCCGCTGCAATCGGCTTCCAGAATTTAGGTGAAATTATTTTTGTGTGTGTTCAAATGGATCCCGGGATGGTTTAAATTCACGATTCACCTCTTTAAAGGTGGGATCTATTTTGATGATTGTTTTTTCAAGTAGATTCGAGAATAGTTTAGATTAACTATTGGTCCCGGTTGATGGGCTGCAATCGGTTTTTAGATTTTTATTTCTTAAGAGCATGAGAACGGTTGCCTATTACAGCTAGTACCTATATCTAATATATAAAATTCTCGTGTCACAGTTTTCGTTGCCATACTCCTCCGAAACGGCTTGACCGATTCTCACGAAACTTTATGTGCATATTGGGTAGGTCTGAGAACAGGACAACATCTATTTTTCATCCCCCAAATTTTTTTTTTACCGGGCAGGACGTCGTCTGACGGGACAGCTAGTTATATACATAATAATAATTCAGTGGTGTGTTCAATTCGTTTGGTGCTGATTTGTCATATATTTAAAAAGGTTTTTTTTCTTACATTAAAGTCACTTCCATCAAATCCTATGCTTTTTTGCAAGCTGGTAGTGAAGCCTTAATTTCTACAACAGCGGTGTAGCCGGCGCTTGCAACATGCGATATGTTTGTTAAATATCCATCCACCCCAAACCCCTGTTATCTACTGTAAGCCAGCCACAAATATATACGTTTATTAAATGTGACAACCATCTGAGAAGACAATGTAAATCGATCAACCTAGACGAGATCATACCGAATATAGCACACTGAACGTGACTATTTCAGTCTGTCTATTCGTTAAGACCAAATTAACTAAACAAAGTAAGAAAGAAAAAATATTTGAAGAAATCACGACGTACTTACATTGCGTTGCGTTACCATCGCCTATGAACATTTGCAACACCAAAGGTGCTACAAATGCGTTGCTGCACTCTTAAGGGAGACTGGAACCTGGTCACTAATGCCGGAACAGAACTCAAGGTTGTTATGGCGACATACTTAAGACCAAGGGTGGTAGCCATTCGGCCGAATGCCCTACCACCTGGCTGTGTGTATAATGCTCTCGCTAATATACAAAAACTCTACCCGCGACGCCGTCCGCTGGGAATTTGCTTTCAAAACCCCCTCGATTTTGAAACATTTTTAATGGTGATCCGCTCCTATGGGTCTTAGCGTGATGACATATAGCCTATAGCCTTCCTCGATAAATGGGCTATCTAACATTGAAAGAATTTTTCAAATCAGACCAGTAGTTCCTGAGATTAACGCTATCAAGGTAACAAACAATCAAACAAAACAAACTCTTAAGCTTTATGTATTATCATATAGGGGATGGAAAATTGTACGAGCAAATGAAGTCAAACCTCAGACATTCCGATGCAATTGCTTTTGACTGCAAAAGCAATGAAATATTGCTAAACAGAAAACTATAAAAGTCAAGTACCTAATAATTACACGATTTTATGTTGTATCATACACTAATTCCAGTACGTTACGATCAATGCAATTACGTATGATTTGTGCAGTATCGATTTCAACGTAAGTCACAACCAAATGCATTCGAATAACACCTACAAGTTGATTACAATAAGGTAGCATTTAATTTGATGCAGTGTCAATCACAAATTGTAAAGTACCCGATTGTCTTAGCTGTGGAGATTAAATTGATTTACATGACAGCGTTACGTCCGTCATTCAATTCGTGTTACCGATTTAGTAATAGTGATGGGAGTAAGAAACGGATATTCATATCTGAAATCTGCAATATCTTAATGGGATCAGAACTAAATGAAATATATTTTTAAAAGAGCACCAGCGTTCACAACACGACCTATATGACGGCGGGAGTTCCTGACACGGTCTTTCTGCGTCACTCGACACATCCATCGCAGCATATTCATCTCCGTATATATAAATAATCGCAATATCCGCATCGCATCCCTCCATCGCGTCCATCGATGCCCTCCCGAAGCGACACTAAATCATCCTTGATTTATACACGACAATGCAAGAATTAACCGTTTCCTGAAGTTTTGCTAACGTTATGAGTTCACTTCGTGTCGTAAAACAATTTCAAAGGCAATTCGGTAAGTCATCTTGAAATACTTGCTTAAATAATCTAAATACTAAAATGTAAAAACAACAGTCGTAGTAGCGTAATGGCTAGCGCACGCGCCCGGACTCAAAGGGCGCGTGTTCAATCCTGGCCGGAACGCACCTACGCCGCTTATTCAGTTTTTAACCGACTTCCAAAGGAGGAGGTTCCAAAGTTGATTGGTATTTTTTTTGTATGTACACCGATTACTCTGAGCTTCATGATCCGATTTACGAGATTCTTTTTTGGTACGATGCAAAATAGTTGCCAGTGGTCTCCTAAAATTTAACATACTTTGGCCAAGTAGTTTTAACTTTATGAAAATTTTTTTGTGAAAATTTTCCTGTTCCCGTTTCTTGGGACCAATATTTTTTAAGGCGTGCGGCAGCATTCATAAGCCTACTCATAACTAGACACTGAAAAGTAATAAATTAATAAAAACTTCGTTTAAAAAAACCGACTTCAAAAACTAAAGAGTATAAAGTAACTGATTTATAAAGCTATTTTTAATTATAATATCTTATTTTTAATATATATTATCTAAAACATCTTGAAGTCGTTGCAAAGTAAAACATACAAATTACTATATATTTTGAAAATTACTAAGCACCTACTTAAGGATGTTTAAGATAACATATATTAAAAATAAGATATTTTAATTAAAAATAGCTTCAGCGATAAGTTATTTAATACTTTTTAGTTTTTAAGTCGGTTCTTTTAATACTTAATTCCCTATTCCAGACAAAGACAAATCCAAAAACACAAAAATCATAAAAATTGGTCTAGCCATTCTTGAGTTATATATGGTGTAACTAACACGACTTTGTTTTATATATATAGTTTATAGTAGAATTGACAATACTATATTTATGGACACAAACCAAATTATACTGTTTTCTTATATGAGCAAAACGCATAATCGAAAGCTCAACACAGAACAAAACAAACAGACTCGCAGCAGCATATAAGCCAGCATTGCATTACAAATATACCAACGGACTACAAATAAAGCGGACAAGGGAATGTCACGCGACAAGGACACTAGACACGCGACATCGCCGACACAGGTCTGGCGACATTAATCATAAGTACACAGATCTAATTCCGATGTCCCGATGTCGGCTCGCGACTGAGGAACGTGTCCTCTGAATAATTGAGAGCAGTACGCCCGCTGGCTCCGAGCCGGTCAATGTGCGCCCGGTAAAGGCTTCATAATTTGTGGTCTCCTATTGGGAAGTGTCCGCTGTTTATGCGGTGTCTAGCGTCATTCTTGTCAGTATAGTTACGTTTGTTTATAGCTGGAGTACAGCAGATAGGCAGACGGCCCACCTAATGGAATGCGGATACCGTCGCCTAAGGGCGTTTTCAACACCTTCAGCGTCGTGCCTTTAGTATCGTTGACGATCCCATACTAACAGGCGGCTTAGAATTCTGGAAGAGACTTTGCATCCATTGCCTATTTACCGCCTGTATAACGGGGATTGTTCCGAGGAACTGTTTGATCTGGTGCCAACGCCTCACTTTTACCACCGCACCGCTCGCCAGCGACGAGATGTTCACCCACATTTCCTTGAGCTCCCACGCTAAACTACGCAACGGTTCTAGAACATTTATTCCGCGCACAACAATGATCTGGAGGGAACTTTCCGCCGCGGTTTTTCCTTTGAGCCACGCCATGGGGTTCTTTAAGAAGGGCGTTAGGTTGGCAACGCGTTGGCGACACCCCTGGTGTTGCAAACTTCCATAGGTCAGGACGAGCTCTTTCCATCAGCTCAGCCGTCTGCCTGTTTGTCTGCTTCAGGCAATTAAAAAAACCTGAATTGTCACCAACGCGCCTCTAAGAAATTTTATGACACCTTTTTTAGAAATCATATGTCGTGGTGCTGTCAAAAAATCATAACTGAGAGCTTATTTCAAAAGTTCTAGAGATGAAAGTGGTAGAAAGAAGACGAAGACACTATTCTGAACAGTCTGACATGAATTGGATTTCATTATGTTTACTAATAAGTTATTAGCGACGAACGGAACCGGTGAAAGAATATTAATTCCTGCTGCCGAGAGAATCGTATAAGGTAACAAAACAACTCATAGCCAAGTGGTAGGACATTTGCCTGTCGCGATGGCTACAACCCTTGATGTAGAGAATAGTCTCGTCCTTTTTTGTTAGGATCGCGTGAACAGTGAAGTTCATCAGATCATCTTAATCATAGATGATAAGGATCGATATCGCAGATGATTCTTAAATTATTTCAAATTCAAAATCGGAATTAACATTTAATAATTATTGAATCACCTTATTCCTGATGACTGAAAGAAGATGATCAATAAGATGTGGAAATTATTACAAATGACCGGAACCATCATGTCTGCTTCGATTCCAGCCAATCTGATTCTAAGTATGATGATACATACATACATAACTTCACGCCAGGTCCCTTGCGGGGTAGGCACGAACAACAGAGCGCCATACAGGTTTATTCTTACACACCTCACTTGCTTCTTTGACATTCATAGTTCTTGTCATGCACGCTCGTCTGTTCTTAAGGCTCCTGGCATCACCTTCTGCTAGTACACGATCAATTTGATCATGGAAGGTGTGTCGTGGCCTTCCGCGACTTCTGCATCCATCCACTTTTGCATGGTATATCTGTTTAGTCATTCTTTCATCATACATTCTTTCCACATGCCCGAACCACCGGAGCATTCCTTTCCCTACCTTCACCCCGACACTAGTATGTATGATGATACTAATGTATAATAATTTTATTATTCCCGTGTTTTTACTTTTTGATTTAACGATTTTTAATATCGATTTCATCGGTACTGTCTCAACATTAGTCGCATTAGTTTGAAAATTATCCTTGTAATCGAGCTATTATTTTTAAGGACTTTATCTTATGCGTTGCAATCCCTTGTTCAATTTTTTTTTGTCAATTGTTTTATCGTATATAACTGCAGCGTCAGGTATTATGCGAAATGATGCTAGGTTAGAAATCGTCACCTCTATTTTCCTCTATACTTACTACCGGTTAGAGATTTAAGGTTTATATAGAAAATGAAATATACTTGAATAACTTACGATGTATCACTTCTTACGCCATTCTTGCAGATTTTATACCTGTAAGAAAACAAAATCTATTATTATTATTAGTCAAAAAAATTGGCTCCAAATTTTTCTCCCCTAAAATCTGCCGTCCTAAACCTACCCTACCCTGCCAGTCGCATACTTACCAACACCTTGTTGGTAAGTATGCGACAGGCATTTGGAATACTTTTTAACTGGTCAATGATATCATTGGCGTTTGATAGACAAATACAGCAAAACAGATGGCGCTGTAATCGCATTTTTTTCTGGTACCACCTTTGCAATTAATTATCACCTTATCATCATGGTAACGCGAACGAAGTTTCACTGGCACAATATTCAAATGTAGCTATTTAAATTTAATTGACCATTATCTGACTATGAGAGTGGAAACGTCAACAAAAGAGAAGTTACGAGTGTAATACTGGCAGCAACTCAGAAAGGTTTATGGCAATAAAAGAACAGAACATATTTATAATCATCAACAATTTTACAGTATAAGTAACCTAAATAAATGACACAACCGATAGGAGATTAAAGTCATTAATGAACTAATTTAATATTTAATTAAAAAGATTATGAAAGACGAGTCATTGTTACATTATAGTTTGGAAATTTTAGATAATATTTTTATATGATGTTAGATACAATATTATGCTTAAAGTTTTACATGTTATAAAATAAAGCGAACACAGGTAAAACGGTTCTGCCAACATCAAAATGTGAATAGTGTTTGTAATCAATAGAGAGATTTTAAATTATAACCTACGCAATTATCACAACAAATTTGAAATAATTTGTTACATATGGCATGTCAGGATTAAAGTATATATATTTTATATGTATATATATATATATAGTCCTCCTTGACGTATCCGTCAACGGCGAACCTTGTCAAGTCCGGCTGTGCGAGCGCACGCTTGCACATAAAATCTGTTTATTATAAAGAATAATAGTGAAAGTTTATGGCTTGGTAGCTAGGCCTTTAAGCCAGATCTTAGATTACAATATAGTTTCTTCATGTATAGCTCAGCTGAACTAGGTTATCAACTTAAGACACTCAACAGACTTATTGTGACAACTCGAAAGGAAACATTTGACTATACAATTCACATTTCTAACAAAATATAATTACTACTCAAAAACTATCAATATCCTACAACTATTGTTAATTTTAAAGTAACTTTACACATTTTTAGAAAATAAAACTGCACAGTATAACATCTCCTTTCAGTTCCCGCCAACAACTCCGAACACAGAGTACCTACATCATAGACAAAACCACAGATAAATGTTGCCAGTGTAGAATATATGTACCTCTAAAATGGTAAATTATAGAAAATGATTCTAAACAAAATAGACGTTTATAACTTAATAAAATATACCAAAATTACGTATTTTGCGATTAAGGAAATGGCCAATTATATCGTTTAGAAATCTTTAAAAAGAAACATTAATATGAAGTAGTTAAGCTGAATTTGACATTAGCTCAAACTAACTCTAGCGTGCAATATCAACATTTACAACATGTTTCTACTTCATTTAAATCTTATTTGGCAATAGTACTATTGAATAAACACCTGGCTTGTCTTGTTTAAGACCTATGGCGGATTACTTTCGTTATCGATAAGAACGTTCGTGTTAATAAATAAACAGGTAAGGCTTGGCTAGTTGATAGTGAGACAGTCCCAATATTTAGTTCAAACCTAGAATTTTCGCAATTTTTGTTTAATGGATATTTAAAAAAGTTCAGCTCGATCATAGTTAGTAATTATATTCGCCACTGGGAGGTAATGGAACTTGGTCCATACAGCCTTGTCTCAAATAACAATTCTTCAGTATAGCGCAACAAAATTATAGGTCTTTGACTGACAACAAACAACAGAGTTCTCGCTGCAACATTAGACTACACAGTTCATATTTCACACAAAAACACATAATTATATTGTTACTCAAAAACTATTCATATCCTACAAGTATTGTTCATTTTAAAGTATTATTGTACTATATTTTCAGAAGATAATGTTCAGTTCCGGCCAAAAAGCTTGAACTATACACTCTACATTTATTGATTATTTTTAATAAACAAAGGTGTGAATATAAATTAAGATATGTCTTTTAAATTGTCGTTATTACCAGGTCATAAAATAAACTATTCTAAATTCAAAATTAAGTTGTTAAAGAATTAAGTATCGATTCTTAATTTAAAATATATATTTAATAGTCTATTTACAATTACAGCGTTTAAATCGCTTAAGTCGTCACTACTAAAAATTGATTATAACTCGTGCAAATTAACATGGCACCTGGCTCATCAATATATTACATTTAAATTACTTGTGCAAAAAAAAGGATGTTATTTTAGTTCTTTGAATATCGTCATTTAACAACTACAACAGTGATACTCACGCTACTGGTTTCGCACGACGTTAGCGGGGCCACGGGCAGGGAAGCGGGAGGAGGGTTGTTTTCGAGCGAGGTGCCATATTAACGCGCACGGGTTATAACTCATATAGCATGAACACAAACGCTAAGAAGCCGTTCGAAAGCTGACTAAAACGTCTATACAAGTAAACTCGTAACGTCAAACATTAATTACCTATTATATATTTAAAAGAACACGGAATGTTTACTTAAAATAATTTACGATCGCAAGACTTCGCGATTTACGAGAGCCGAAGTTATCCGTACACAAGCAATATGCCATAAGTCATGTCACGTGACAGAGACCACGTGACTAATTAAACTTTAAGTCGATTGCACACTGAAATTGGTCGATTCAATTAATTTTTGCACGGATTGCTAGCAGCGGTCGTCAAAGCGCTGTAAAGCTTGCATCCTGATCGATTTATGTCTTGTTTGATGCGCACGTTTGCTGACGTTAATGTGAAAGCGACACTTATTTTGTCTATTAACAACAACTGCCTAGCAAAACAGAGAGTTGAGTTGAAACCAACCTGATTTCAAGTAATATAATATAATGAGTGACATGTTGTTTATAACAAGGAGTTTCTGGCGGGAACTAAAAGGGGACGTTTTGCTGTGCAGTTTTATTTTCTAAAAATGTGTAAAAATACTCTAAAATTAACAATAGTTGTACGATATTGATAGTGTATGATTAGTAATTATGTGTTTTTGTGAGAAATGTGAACCGTATAGTGAAATGTGACCTTTCGAGTTTTCACAAGAACTCCATTGAAAGGCGTTCAATACAACTGCACTACTATACGAAGATTTATACATCAGAATTCTACTTCTACTGTTTATGACAACGTAGATATTTGTTAGTGCAATGAAAATATATTATTGCAGCGCCATCTATTTTACTAATCCGTTTAATTTTAAGCAACGACGTTTTGTATGAGGATAAAATATATCCTAAGTGTTACTCGGGTTATTAGCCTGCTGGCTGCTGGCACAATTTGGAGTTTCATTCATATACGTTCAGTAGTTTCCAAAAAAAATGCGTGTTATTTTCATCGGGATTAAAAGTATCCTAAGTTACGTCCCGGGATAAAAGTAAATTCTTTGTCGACTTCCGTTTAAATCTGTTCATTAGTTTTCACGTGATGCTCTAACAGACAAACAAACTCCAAAAAGTGCTTTTTCTAAATCTCCTGGTCCGAATAAGCCTCCTGATTTTTTCCACATCTTTAAACACGTTGTAAAAATTCGAACCATTTAAATACATAGATAGATAACACTTTATTGCACACCAAAATATACAATTACAAAAACAGTCCATGTTTACAATATTTTCCAGGCAATACAACAGGCGGCCTTATCGCTCAAAGCGATCTCTTCCAGGCAACCTAAATAACAGAGATTGAATCAGGCGAAATAGGTGGTGCAGGAAAAAGACAATAGATACTACACAATACACAAATACTCAAACTAATTTAAGAAATAAATATACAAATACATACATATATACATAGTCATATATATATATATATATATATATATATATATATATATATATATATATACAATAACTCATAAGTTATTATAATAAATAAATGTCTTAGCATGATTATATTCCGTAAATCAGAAATAGCTATTTATGGACAAATAGTGTTATCTAAGTAAATTTCTAAATATAGGTAAGGATTTGGCCCCTCTGACAATAAGAGGCAGCATATTCCAATATTCCAAAGTTTGACAGCCTGCACCGTAAAAGAATTATCATAATAGGATGAAGTGTGTGCAGGCGTCATAAGTTTTCGATATGTATCATGGCGCAAATTGTGGGCAGTGGATAGGCGAAGGAATTTGAAACGTTCCTTAAGGTACTGGGGACTATTAGGAGTATATATGTTATAAAGGAGAGTGAGAATGTGAGTATTCCGGCGACATACATATTTCATTATAATGTAGAGAAATAAGAAAATATTAGCATTTTGCACTCCTTCTCTATATAAATGATAAATGTGCGAAATTTCATGATCATGATATGATTCATCGATCAAGAAAATGATATTTTGTTTTACACTGGAATTAGTATTTTTGAACTGATAAAGAATACTGATTTAACTGTATTGTGATGTAGCTATAACAAAAGCTAGTCATGTATATAAATGCAAAAATGTGTTTTTGCATTTATATACATGACATAAGTTCAGCAGACAGGCAGACGACCCACGTGATGTAAAGCGGTCACCATCGCCTATGGACATTTGTAACACCATAAGTACTACCAATGTGCTCCCACTCTCCAAAGGGATGCAGTAACCTGGTCACTAATATCAGAATACAACTCAAGGAGGTTATGGCGACATAATATAGACCAGGGGTGTTCATAGTTTTGTTGCTTCGTACAGGAAATTGTATACTTTCTCTCTTCCTGCACGGGTGATAGTTTTAACTCAAATGATTGAACAGATCTCAAAGTACATCAATTAAACGCCAACATTATTCTAATACAATTGCACTATAGTATTGCTGTGGGGTGGACAGAAAAGTGCAAAGTCATGACGCGTCGATCATTCTGATTCGGTTGAGATGACAGCGCTTGTCTATGGGCCCGGACGGCAAACACTAGAGGTATGCGCCGCCTGGGACCCAACACTTCAACTGATATTAAAATTTTACTGTGTGGAAAAATATAAGTAACACCAATAATAAGGTTACATACACTAAAGCATCAGAGATTTTTTTAATAAAACTGAAAAATAAAATTCTAGGACTCGAGTCCAGCGCCACCTACCAGTTTCATTTGTAAGTCTAAATCATCAACACAAACACACAAAAAAGTCTTCAAAATCGGTCCAAGAGATGAAGGGGATCCTAGAAACCGATTCCTGCGCCACCTACAGGTTCCAATTGAGAATCTAAGTCACTCATAAACACACAAAATTCCATCAAGTCGTTCTCAAGTTCTGCGCGTACATACATTTCTACGATTAATTTCTATTGATATATGTAGATAGATCTAATATATAAAATTCTCGTGTCACAGTTTTCGTTGTCATACTCCTCCGAAACGGCTTGACCGATTTTGATGAAATTTTTTGTGCTTATCCGGTATCTATGAGAATCGGCCAACATCTATTTTTCATCCCCCTAAATGTTAGGGGTAGTCCAGCCCTAATTTTTTTTTTTTAAACAAAATCTTTAATTTCTATTTTTTTAAGATACAGAACTAAAAAATACATACAGCCCTAAATTTTCAACCCTCTACGATCAACCCCTATTTCTAACCGGGCAAGACGACGTCTGTCGGGACAGCTAGTGAATAGATAAAATAGGTGTACAAAAACAATCTAGAATCACAGACAACTGCTGTAGTACACAGTACTTTGTTGCTGTTGCAATAAGTAATGCTTAGTAAAATACGGATTCAACCTCCGACACTAATTTATTTATTTATGGAAAACCAACAACTATATACATTTGATTAGATAACTATAATTAACAAAACAAAGCCAATGACAGGTTTTCACGAATAAGCTATTGGTTAAAAGTAACATGCAGACATAAAAAAGGCACTGAGATGCTTAGTTACTATTGAAAAGTTTAAGGCTTAGACACCGCTTGGCTCCTGAAATACTAATAATGTATAATTCTCTTATATATATTATTTACATTCAAATTATTTTAATGTAAAATCTTTTGTATATTAAGCTTTATAATAATAGTATATTTTAAGGTTTAATCCTTTTTTTAATGTCTGTAAATTTATCGACTTCAAAAAGAAGAGGAGGTTGATAATACGGCATGTACAATTAGTTTTGTAATTTAGTTATAATGTAATAATTAAGTTAACATCGAAATCCATACATTATAATACATTTTATCCGTGCAGGAACAGAGAAAGAATACAATTTCCTGCGGCCGGGCGGCTTGTTATAAGAGGCGATAAAATAACCTAGCACTTTGGTGTTACAAATGTTCATAGATGATGATAACCTCTTTTCATCAGGTGGGCGGTCTACCTGGCTGTCGATCTCAAACAAACAAAATTATCATATTCACAAATAAAAATTTAAATTAAATTAAATACTAAAAATGAACTACGTATGAAAATTAAAATTAATATATAAAATCCAACCAGGTTGTTAATGAGCCCAGAATATTTGAAGTTTAATTAAAAACCATTACTTAAGTTAGAAAACTGTAAATGCCTGTATTACAAAATTTACTTGCTATTTAAAAAATCTTTCCGAGGGAGGCGGTTATACGAGTGAGTATTTTGCCGAATCAAATTTTCGATAGTCGAAATCCATTGGTCCGAAAGGGAAGCAACAGTTGTCGAATGACAAGCGAACCGACAAAGCGAGCGGCGGACACAGAGCCGATCACTTCTAATTGTGTGATTTGATACCAAAACTCATTGTGCCGCCAAACGAAATCTCTATCAGCATCAGAAACAAATTCCCCTTTTGTGAACGCCGATGACCACGAGCGGGAACTGTAATTAAATATGGCCAGGGTTGATGGCAGAAGACTATCCAGGACTCTGAATGGTCTACCGGCATTCTCCTCCAGTCTATAATAACAGCCCTTAAACGTGCTACTACTGGGCTCGGTTATCCCATTTTAGGAGATCGGACAATATCCACCAAGCTTGTCCCAGACGTATTGGTGGATTCACACGTCTGTTATCTCGATGCAATATGCAAATTAAATTAGACAAGTTCCGAGTGGTGCTTGGTCATTAAATTCTTTCCATAAGATATTCGTCACCATGTCTACTACACTCCAACAATAAAAACATCTAATTAGATCAGGCGGTTCAGCGGCAGAAACAGATTAAAATTATGCCTTGATTGCTCCTGACGAATATGGTAGCTAGAGAATACGTGCTTTCAGAGAAGCCTACGGTTCGTATGAAAACTGAGAAGATTTCAATAGGACTTTAGTAAAGTGTTCAAGTTAAATAAAAAAAACTACAAAATAAGAAAACAATGAAAAATTTATTATCCTTTAGTCGGCCACTAAGTTATAGACTAATAACGTCTCCACTCAGCTGAGATGAGAATGTTGAGATGCATGAGGCCCCTGGTGCATGCTCTTCGCAGATGATATTGTTTTGGTAGCTGAAGAAGAGATGGCAGTTCAATACAAACTAGACAAACGGCGGTAAGAGCTAGAGAACATTGAGTTGAAAATCAGCAGAACCAAAACCGAATAACTGTTTTCGAATTTCCATGGAACCTTTAGTGCCTCTAGTGCTTCTAGTGCTGTGCCACTTAAACTCAACCACATTCCCTGTAACTCCAAATATCTCGGTTCACTACAGCAGACTATCAGTGATATAAATAAGGGTGTAAGGAGAAGAATAAATGTAACATAGCTGAAGTGGAGACAGGTAACCGTTGAGTCACACAACAAACTAATGCCACTGAAACTAAAAGGTCAGACATATAAATATGTCAAAATGTTTGGTCACTAAAGTGATAGACCGAAAGTGATAAACGTTTTCACTCAGCTGAGATGGATCTGTGTTGTTACAAGAATGGTTAAGGTGAGAAATGAGTACATAAGGGGGGGATTTTTGAAAGTTGCACCCGTGACTGAAAAATTGAGAGTAAGGGAAATTGAGCATGTAATCAGGAATGAAAGCGATGTGACGAAAATAATGTTAAACTGGAAGAGTGGCTTTAAATGTAATTGTAGGTCATAAAAGATTGATGAAATGTGTGAAGCATGACTTGATGATTTGAGGAGTGTCTAAGCCGACCCTAAATAATTGAGAGAAAGTGAGAGAAAATTAATTGCAAATTTCTAACTTATAGATCTTGTAGCTTTTGAGTAAAATGACTGTGACAGACAGATGAACATGGCGCCTTTATATGGGTAAACATGGTTACGGAATTCCAAAGTTTTTAAGACAACCCTAAAAATAGCGGAAATGTTTCAGAATGTTCTAAAACGTCACTATTTCTGTATAAAATCGATTTATATAAAAGAATGTGCACCGTTGTTCGATAATCGATTGTTTCCCTTGATAATGTTAATTGCGATTACGCGGTATCGATTACGATGATTCGATTACGAATGATGTTTGAATTCTTTGGACTTCAATCAAACAATACTCTTTTACGAACCATCCGTTGTAAATGTTTTTTCTAATCTTTACTATTAAAAACTAGCAATCTTGCTAGTGGTTTGTATGGTTGCTATAAGTGGCAGATAAACACACAATGTATATATCCAAATCAAGTAAGTTATACTTGTATTATCGGTATAATACAAATGATAACTCTCAGGTCGTCGTCATGCCCCAGACCACAAGCATAGTAACTGCTAGTTTCTTTACGAAGTTTGCCATGTCAAGAATCGAACACGGGACCTCTGTGTTCATGTGATCTAGTTCTAGCTAGGTAGACCATTTCATCACAAAGGCCCTGAGTCATTCATAAATTGTACCCCGCGGTTTTTCTAAAATTTTACCATTACGCAACTACGGACAGATTTCAGTCTTATTAAAATAGATACAAAAACAAAGAGATCCTTGCGTTTTAAAATATTTTACTAGTCCCAGAGCCAAATTTTCACTTCAATTTTGCAGATTTCATCATGACGTTTTCCTTTACCATCTGCACATGGTAAATGTAAAAAATTAGGTCAGAAAACTTTCTAAGCGTTGCTTGCTTTTCGGCCAGGACTTGGACCATTATCTTCATTACAGTTGTCAGGACTACCTCGATTGGTGTGATACCAGGCTCTCACAGAATATCCGCGTGTTTTGTACGATGAGGGACAGTTCCGATGCCATGCCTCCTCCCTCTTTCTTCTTCTTTATCCCATCCCTTAGATTCTATCTTAAAGGATGTCAACGCGTTGACTTCACCCCTGGTATTGCAAATGTCTAAAAGTTTTCCAGCATCGCAAGTAGAAAAAAATTATTTTACAACAGATATAATACTGTCAATAATGTTGCAAATCATCGTCTGGGTCACGCTTAAATGTTTGCTCGATGGCACGGACAATGAGCCGAATGATAACAATTAAAAATCAATGGCTTTAATAAAGATCCACAGTTTGATTGACGATGTGTTGACAAAAAACTTGACAGCGGCATCCCGCTTTGTGTAATAATCAACCAATCGACAGATTGTGATGGTTCGCTTCAATGTCATTAAAATTAATACAATTATTCTTTGGCGAGTCATGTCGCTGTATCTCATCCCTTGAGAACTCTTTATGCCGTATGTAAGTGCTTGAGAAGTCTTTGAAAACATGTCCGAACACACAAGATTACACGTAGATTTTTGTGCGTTTATTGTTTTTCCAATAATAACATAAGACAATAAGATGTGAATTTTTAAGTTGCTGGAATGTCAATACGCACAAGTAGCCGTAGGGTAGTCTGGGGAGGAGCACAAAACTTAATTCGTGCACAAATAGAGAAAAAATCATTCCTGCGGCCGGAGTTAGGCAATCGCTGGACACGCGCTTGCCTACAAACCTGCTGTCCACGCAGCGCCAAGTCATCACTTTATAAGAATTAGTGCTAATTTAAGTTTTTAGAGTTAATATAATTTAATTGTAATTTTATTTAGTCTTGTAAGAACTGTCTTCGAAGAAACTTGTCTAAATAATTTGTCGTTTTTTTAATCAAATTCCGTGTCGCCCTACTTATCTCCGGGAAATCTTTTTTATGTTGACGCAGGGGAATGTCTTCTTGCGAAACCATCTTCGGGCCTGGGTTTTGAACCGAGGGCTGTGCGGGACTCTTGAACGGCCGTATTCCTACTGTTTCCTCTAAGTGGAGGACAGGGGGATTTCACCCGTCAAACTACCTACTAAACCTAACCTACGCTTCTCTTCTATGCGCTTTGACGGGTCGCCAAAAGCGCTAGTTCTGATATACTACATCTTTAGCGACCCCACGCTTGGCTTCTCACTATGAGTGCACTGCAAGGATAGATACCCTCTTCAAAAACAGAGGGATAGTCCGCGGGTTCCCGCGGTGCGATCTGGTAAGCTGTTCAGATAGTGGCCGCCCTTAGTTTAGAGTATGCTGCCATAAGAACCTTGAGTTGTGTTCCGGCATCAGTGGCTATGTTCCAGTCCTCCCTTTGGGTCCTGAAAGCCCCTTTGGTGTTCCAAATGTTCTTAGGCATAAGATAATAAGTAATACCTAATAATCTTATTGATAAAATATAATTATATAAATATTATTTATTATTCTCAAAGCAATTTTCAATGCCTGAAGATGTTTGTCTTCGAGCATAGCGTCCTACCCGTTCTGACCTACGGGGCCGAAAGGTGGACGCTGCCGACAGGACTGGTCCACAAATTTCAAGTTGCTGAACGGACTATGGAGCAAGCTTTGTTGGATGTTTTTTTGACTGATAAAATTAGATCCATAAGAAAACCAAGGTAACTGACATAGTTAGCAAAATTAGCAACTTGACGTGGCAGTGGAACGGTCACCTCTGTCACAGGGTCGATGGCGGATGGAGCAGTCGTGTCTTGGAGTGGATACCGTATCTAGGTAAACGTAGCGTCGAACGCTCTTCATCCTGATGGACTAAGGATCTACGGAAGGTCGCCGGTAGGCTTTGGATAAGCAAGGCGGAGGACGTGATAAGTGGCACCGACTTGGGGAAGCCTACGCCCAGCAGTGGACTTTGATTGGCTGCCTACTACTGATTATACCAATTTATAATGTCCCAAGTTGAAAAAAACTACGAAAAAGACGCAACTTTTTGTAAGATGTTGAATATAGCAGTTGAAACTGTCCGTTTCGTGAGTACTAAAGTACTTACTAGAGATAGACGGACGAAAAAACACGATGATAAAAAAAACCTCATAGTAGACGGATCAACCGAATTGAATCAATTTGGTTGAAAGGTACAAAACGTAAATACTCAACGATATTCAGTGACATTAAATGATTCAAGTTTATTTTTATCACTTTAATTGATTCTCCATATTGAAAAACAGAAAAAATAACCAACCATCTAATTTATTATCGGCTTAAATTAATAAAAAAAACGATCTAAATCTCAACATATATCAAGTAGCATGCATATATCGAACGAAATTTATAATAATGAAATGCTAAATTCTTATAATTTTATGCGCATACGCAAGCGTTCCGTTACGAACAGACGTGGCAGTCAAATGAAATTTAAATAAAATTATTGGTTTATCTTTTCAGGTGAAACAATTTTTGAGTATGTGGGAAATGCTGAAATTATTGTATTTAATTAAAATATTAGTCAAAGACATGTGAGAAGAGTCAATGGAGTAAGAGTTCCGTGTCACATCTTCCGCTGCTTTCTTATATATATATTTTTTGAGTGGATAGTCAGAGTTACTGGCACTACACTGTATCACTCACTGTTTTTCACATTATACGTGTATATATAATTTTTTTATTGTTAATATATTTTTGTTATTCAAGTTACAATTTTTACTTATTTAGAGGAGAGTTAGGGAAAGTATACATTCAAATTCGGATTCTACATGAAAAATACTTATATTTAAGAAAACTATTATTTGAAATACGGCTATTTTCAAGCTAGTTAGAGTTGGGAATGGTTGGTTTGTGTTGGATATTGTTGGATCTTGCTGATGGCTTTCATAATTTGGTTACGGAACCATAAAAAAAATTAATCAAAAATATGGCGAATTTTCGATTAAAATGTCAATATCAAAAACTACTCAAGTGTTATTATTTTAAACCAATTTTCAAATTCAAAAGAACACAATTTTACAACTTTGGAAGGTAATATCTCTCAATATATATTACCTTAAAAAGTAAAGCGAAATAATGTTGAAAAATTATTCTGCGATTGATTAAGTTTAATGGACCATTAACCGACTCTATGTGCTGCGGATAGTGTGCAAAAGAGAATGACAAAAGTTACGTTTTAGGTACGGTAGTGGTGTGCCAGGTGTGCTGGCGTCAAAGCGGCATCCGGGAGACGGGGATGACTTGCGAACTCCATGAGAGGCGACCCTGTTGAACGCTGGTGTGACCACACGATGAGTTCTACTCAGATATATCACCTTTACCTTATTTGTTGAATTATTAATTTTACTTTTAACTTTATTTAGGTTTAGGATGGAACACTTATTTTCAATAAACGAATTAAACAACCGTCATTTATCGAGACAGTCTTCTACAATTAGATGTTTGGCAGTCGGATCATTTGAGAAACTTTTTATCATCGCAGAAATATAGATAGTTTCATGTTTCAATTGTAATTTTATATAAACATTTTATTAAAAATAACTATTTTTTATATATACTAGTTACTGACCATATAAATACCACCACAGACTGCTTGATTTTATAATAGAATAGAATATCATTTATTGCATAAACTGTCATATACGTATAATTTAAAGATATAGAAGATGCTGTGTTCTTTGTAGGAATGACAGTTGGTCCTTTCGAACGTACGATACAGGCAGTTTATAATGTTGCCTGGCCAATATATAATATTATTATTATAATGCCATTAATTTTTCTGTTATTCATCACAAAAATATTACAAAAAAACACATTGTTAAAAATACTTATACAAATCTAACATTAGTTATCTAGTCAATTAAAAAAAAAACCAAATGTCTAAAAAAATCTTTATAAGTCATATTAAGGTATAATTATTTTATTTAAGGACACTGCTCTTTGAAGTCCCAACTTTAGCGAGTCAAATAGATTATTAATTATTGTTTAAGCTATATAACTACAATGAACTGTTGAAAATAAACTTTGAGGTCTGCTCTTTTTATGAATACTATTTAAGAATTTGTTATAATGTGTATCACATACCCAGTTACGGTGTGATTTAGTGTACTAAATCCGAAAGTAAAGTTCGAAAAATTTAAGTTCCTTTTAAGAAATGTAGAGAAAATTTTATAAATGACAAAAGGAACATGTAACAACTTAGTTTTCTGGAGTGGAGACCAAGTCTCGGTAAACGTAGTGGTGTCGGCACCCTCGAGCTCTGTGGACTAACAACTTGCGCAAGGTCGCCAGTAGGCTGTGGATAGGGAAAGCGGAGGATCAAGAGAGGCAGAGAGAACTTGAGGAGGCCAACGTTCAGCAGTGAACTGCGATTGGCTGACGGCGCCAAACTATTGAATTAACTAATTTTAATTTTGACATAACTAGACTTACACAGTTAAATGTATGTATTTTTTTCCTTTCCAATTGTTATTTCGAATATGAATGTGCGTAAACAGAGAATGATTAAATAAAGGCCCTATGGACGCATTCTTAGATATAATTTATTTAGTAGTATATTAATTAATCACATTGTTTAAGAAAGAACCAATACAAATTAGCTTCGAAGTGATTTTGCGTTTCTAGTACTGTACTGCCAACACATAAATAAATAAACGATATTAAAAATAATACATATGAATAGTAAACATATTTTTTTTATATTAAATTTAAATTATAAGTTTAAAAAGTCCTGTAAATATACAAATACTACTATAGTTATATAGTCTCAAAGCTAATTAACCTGTAATTTCTTAGTAATTACTATTACACATTAAAAAAACTTAGGGAATATTTATAGTTGAAATAGCCTTATCCCCTAACATGCGATTGTAGACCCACCCTACACTAAGTGACGATGATCGACAAAAATCAGATGAAGTGCGATTTTATCATCCCTCACTTCCATCTCGAGATGGAGCGAGACAAAGAACTGCGAAAACCTATATAACAAATGATGTTGTTTGCTTATAAGGGTACGTGGAAAATGGATGTTGAATAGGCCCGAGAGGCCTGATCTATGACCTGTCTGCTGGCCTATTGAGGCCTATTGATGTGACGTGACATCGCCTTTTTAAAAAGATTTCGAGTGTTGACGTGCTGAGAGCGCTTTTGTACTTAACTTACTTCAAAGCAATTTCATATCATCAATTTATCAGATTAGCAAAAAATTTAAGGCTCACGATTTTGGATCTATATGCTAGAATTTGAAAAATTGAGAGGAAGAAGCCTATTGCAGTATAGACATGTTTGAGGAGGAGGAGGAAAAGTCACATGACAAAAAGAATGTCACACTGAAAGATTGACTGATACAAATGTGAAGATAGACCAACAAATGGATGGATTGTATGAAGGATAACATGAAGATTTGTGGTGTGACAGAGGACATATGTCAGAATAGAGGAATAAAAGGAAAAGACATTGAACTGATCCTAAATAATTGGGAGCAGGTGAAAGAAAAGACAGAGATGAGAGATAATACTGTTATATTTAAAATAATCTTCTAAAATATGGCTCTGCATGATTGTTTGTTTCATAGCCAGCGTTAAATATACATGAGTATTAATAATATTAGCCTCTGCAACTGTTATGGAAAGTGGTTACAGTCACCTATAAACGTTTGCAACACTAAAGGTGCTACTAATGTGCAGCCGGACTCTTATATGGGGCTTGAACCTAGCCACTAATGCAACCGAAATACAGTTTCTCTAACCGACTGTATTTGCCGAATCCGTGGCGACTTGTGTGGAGACTCCCTTCGACAGTTACAGAGATCAATGTATCTTTGGTATATACATAGATATAAACATGTCAATTCTTAAACACATTCTAATGTCTACAGAACGTATCGAGTATCATACCAGTTTAACTAGACTAATGCAAAACGAATTAATTAGTCGAAATTTTTTAATGATCATTTTAATAGGGTATTGATTTACAAAACTTTTATTAATATTTTTAATATATTTTATTGACATATTTATAACGGAAACCGCTTGTAATTACTCACTGATATTAAGATTGAAGATTTTAGATAAATTAATTAACGTATTAAACTAATGTATCAAGCCAAATATAGAAGGTCACTTGTTTATATATTAACTTTTTTATCTAAAACCACAAGTAATTAAAAGTCGAAATTTTTCTGGTCGGTGCCAGATTTTGGCAATATAATCGAGTAATGACATGGTTTCCCAAGGAAGTGGAAATGACGTCATATGGTACATGAAATTCAACATTAAAACAGTAATGGAGGACATTAGAAACCTTATATATTGAAAAAAGAAAACAAGTCAGTAAGCTTGTTTTAATATAGTCAAAAATAGCTACCAAGTTATGTAGCACATCTATTTAAAATAGGTACCTATTTTGTAACTGTCAACTTGTTTCAACTGCCTTTATTGCCTATAAGGTTTGTACATCTTTATCATAAAGTTGGGTGTGGCAGAAGAAACATGAATAAAATGATACCTTTGAGAAGTATGTGTATGTATATGTGAGGTAAGCATGAATGATCTGATATGGAAATGTGTAATAAGAGAACGTTGTGGATTGAGAGAAGATGTAATAACAAGAGTTGAAAGAGATGTTAAGGTGGTTTGGGCATGTAGATAGTATGGTTGAAAATAGAATCACAAAAACAGTATTGTGAATGGTAGAGTTGGTACCGGTAGACCACGACGTCGGTAAGTACACGTTATGATCAAATAGCATTTGTTAAAACGAGGTCAGGTAAAAAGCATATTAAATGAACGTGTATGAAGAAGTTAATGAAGGTAGATGAAGCGAGTTGATTGCTTTCAGGATCTTCGCAAGTGGAGGCCTACGCTCATGGGAAACAGGCGTGATAATATGTGGTGGTTGGTGGTCTAAGCCTTTACCCGCTAAGGCAACGCAGAGGTTCTGGGTACGATTCCTGGCATGATGAAATTCGTAAATGAACATACCGTAATTTACTATGGTCTGATGGTCAGTCGCGGAAGGCCACGACACACCTTCCATGATCAAATTGATCGTGTACTAGCAGAAGGTGATGTCAGGAGCCTTAAGAACAGACGAGCGTGCATGACAAGAACTATGAATGTCAAAGAAGCAAGTGAGGTGTGTAGGAATAAGCCTAAATGGCGCTCTGTTGTTCGTGCCTACCCCGCAAGGGACCTGGCGTGAAGTTATGTATGTATGTATGTACTTTGGTCTGGGTGTTGGGAATCATCAGTGATCCATTGAACCCATAATATCGTAATGTAACTTGCGGATATATAATGTTTATATGCCGTTTTTTTTAAATAATCATAAGAATCCAAGATTTCAGAGTACTATAATTGTGCCAATTTGAATAGTATTAAAGGTAAACAATGCAATTACAAGATTATTAATCGGCACGTAGTGTTTAACAAAATCGATAACATTGTTTTAGACAAGAGGGTCTTTTAGATGTAACGATTTAAACCACATTTTGTCCTGTGTGATAAATTTCTGAATATGTTTTTATTTCAATCATTCGTTAAGATTTTTTCAATCATTTTCTACTTTATTATCTTACTTTAAATGGTCCGCAAGTTGACTAAGACCTTTATATATCACTAGCTGTGCTCAAGAATTCGTTCGCACCGGTTTTGTTTTCGCGAAACCTATCTGCCAATGGTAGTGACGTTAAAATCGGTCCAACCGTTTCAAAGATTATCTGGAATATCCAGACAGACAAACAGACAAAATTTTAAAATTCATTTTTGATGTAAGTACCGTGTATACATTCATTTTCGTGCAGCAATAGCAATTTCCGTGATTACTGAAATCGGATCGCAGTCGTGTCGTTACCTAAAAATACACACGTCTCTTATAAGGTATAAGGGGCATTTGACATGCAATTACGGCTTCTTTAAATAACTACATAACACATGACAAAGTCAAAACGTCTGTTTCACACGCAAAGTAACGGTATAGGTGATAATTTTCATATTAAATTTATTCCTGTTTGAGAATATATGGTGATGTTTGATGCAATCTCTCAGCGCTAATAACCGTACTATAGAGTTATTTATAGACATCTTCTGTGATTAATCGGTCTAAGATTTTACCAGCCAAGCTTACGCAGAAGCTCCGGATTCAGATCTCATCCATATAAATGATTAGTTTGTATATGTCACCGTCAAAATGTAACACACTGCATTCAATTTAACGCAATATTTTTCGATAGATTATAATATATCGACGTGAAATCGCCAAATTCAGAAATGCATGCCATTTCACAACTTGACGATTTCAGGAAGGAACGTGTACCTCGCGCGCTGATTGGTCGGTCCTACGGTAGGTCGTTCTGTGTCCATAGAGTAAGAAATAAAATACAGGAGTCAGTGAAATAAACTAAATGTACTTCAAAAATTGTAACATGGAAAAGTTTATGGAAATCTTTTAATTCAGCTGTGCTCGCATAAACTTAAAATGCACTTTTTAGGGTAAAATTTATCTCACGTCGATTTCAGAGAGCACCAGCATTATATTGTATAAAGATATTAACAAAAGCATTCAAAACAAAGAGACAATTGTAATATTCAAATTTAAAAAATGCCCCGTAATTACTTCCAATCATTCGATCTGTCCGTCAGCCTGTCAATCATAACGTCTGGCATTGACTCAATCTAGATCAATGATCTATAGATCCGATCGATACGGTCACAAAAAATAGGTCAAATGAGTTTGCATACTTTTAATATTACAAATTAATTGTCTGTATCTAGTTTTGTAATAACAGAAATTTTGAATTACATAGAATATTGTAGTTTAAAGCGTTTAAGGGATTCCGATGAACACTCGCTTCTAATAGATGGCGTTGTGGAAGTAAAAATATGTTGCTTTATTTTACACAAAATAGTGGTGATTTACAAAGGAGAGCTTAACTCTAAAAAAGTTTTCTTCCAGCAAACCTATGGGTCTAGCGAGAGTGAGATAACTAGCGGAATTAAGTACGTTAAATTTTTATGCATGCATGCAGGTTCTTATACCTAAGTGTATATCTAATTTAATTATTGAAAATAAATTTTGCATAATAAAATACATACATAAATTTACATACACATATAACTACTATATACTATACTACTATATAACTACTATACATACATGATTATTTCGAGAATTTTGGTAAGACTCCTTTTATGCCCTTTTTTACAGATCTGGAGACATTAAAATATACTAAAGTGACTATTTTAAAGGATCACTAAGGTGAAGTTGACATGTTACACAAGACAGTATTCCACTTTATTTTGATACTTGTCATATTCGTAATACGGAATCTACGAAAGTTTTAGGCCCTTTGAATTCTTATGTAATCATCATATCCGGATCTCCGTTTATCCATGTATGGTAATCATTTTTCTCAGAAACTATTGAGTCTACGTGGTTGCAATTTGTCGTACATATGTAGTTTATTTAGCGCTTTAAATTAGGAATAAATTAATATTATGGTGACCACCACACATGTAACTAAATATCGACAAAAAAATTCAATGTACACAGTCATAAGGAATCGTTAGTCAATTCTTGGTGACAATGACACTTTTTAAGAAGTAAAATTCAATGTATAACGTTTATGGTGAACAGCCTCTGCAGTTCAATGGCTTAGCTTTTACCTGCGTAGCTCACTATAACGTAAAAATCCAGGGTTCGATTCCTGGTGTAGTACGTAAACGACCTTTCCGTGATTTAGTATGGTCTGAGAATATGGTAGCGCACCCAATTTTACGTTGTATATTATCTATAACACAAACTGGCTTACTTTCTACAATGCACGTGTGTCTGCAGACACTTACAATTATAAAAAAAATTCAACAAACAAATATGTGAAAAAACGCACAGTAATTTATAAATGTAACGAAAAACAACGCTAACAATAGCTCCTAAGACTAAATCGTAATGTGTGCAAAATTCATTAGAAACCGTATGGTGCTGCTTCAATTCCGAGTTGATTGATTGATTGATTGACGCATGACGCGACCACTCCGTTCGGTGAGTGTGTCAGAAATGAGGCCATTTTGCAATGCATGCATCCGCTAATTGAAATTTAAATTGTTTAGTACGTTTAGATTCGCAGATTGGTAAGGTAGATTCACAAAGAAGGAGGAATATATTATATCAACTGTCTATATCGTCTATTCTTAGAAAATTTAAAAATATATTTATTGATATCGATTGCAATCACTTATTCCTATCATTTGATAGGAAAATATAACGATAATCGCCTCAGTCCGGGGTTGTTGATGATAGTTTTAAAAGATTTCGTGGTCACTTTTCATGAGAACTACTGTGCGTAATTGGATGAAATTATGCTTCTGCTCTTTTGGCCATGTATGTCACGCTCATTTTTATTTGATCTACTATATATTTTCTATGAACGGCTATATAACAGTGTAGTGAAAATGTAAACTAAGAACCACCATAAATAATATAGCTGATGTATGAAGAATAAATCATTATTTTGACTTTAGACCAATATCTGCTAATAACTATAAAATGAGGACATCAGAGAAGATAATTAACTTATGTCCGCCGTGTAAGACGTTTCAAATTGAATGTAAAATTTAACATATTCCAAACCATCATAATATCATCTTATAGTTTATACATTTAAATTACAAATCACTACGTTTTAGATGCATTTTTGATTTGACTTCACCTTTCAAAACAAAATTTTAGCCACTGCTTAAAACTGGAGCTGGAAAATAGCCAAGATATCAAATGAGAAATATGAATAGGGAAAAGCTAATTAAAATCGTTAAAACGTAGTTATAATCACGTCTAACAGTCGCGAGAACATCTTGTTCTATGCACTTATTATTTGGAACTTGCATGATTGCATAGATTTATCTATAAGTCTCAGAAACGCAATTTCATTTATTTTTCGATCAGAGCCAGAAAGTCTAATTTATAATAAACACGAGAATTGACAAATTTATGATTATAAAAGCTGACATAGAGCCAAACATACGCAGTTACGCACAGCATCTTTTCCAGTCATTAGACGATATACTTCCCCCCTACCCATATGACATCGGGTTGCCATTTAAGTAATTTCGCCCGTAACTCACGAAAAGCTTTATTCGCAGAAATCACTCACTTCCTTGAGCTATTTAGCTCTTATATGCAATAGTTATCCAAAACCTTAGTTATATCCGTATAGGAACGGAGAAAGAATACAATATCCTGCGGACGGGCGGCCTGTCGTAAGAGGCGACAAAACAACCCACAGCCAGGTGGTAGGGAGTTTGCCCGACTGGATGGCTACCACCCCTGGCTTAGAGTATGCCGCCATAACGACCTTGAGTTGTGTTCCAGCACTAGTGGCCAGGTTCTACTTTTCTTTAAGGAACAGCAGCACATTTGTAACACCTTTACAAATGTCCATAGGCGATAGAAACCGCTTTCCACCAAGTGTGCCGTCTGCCTGTCTGCTAAACTCATGCAATAAAAAATTTAAAAACCTTCTTCTTACGTCATTTATACTTTGCGTATGTTCTTACTTTATTTTTAATTTACAATCAGCTTTCAGATAGGTGTCATAAAATATCTATAATGTCAGTAATACATTGGTAAAACCTCTCGTGTTGCAAATATCTGCGATAGTAAACATTTTCAACGATTGCCTTCATTCACTATCTCTTGTAGAAAATGCACTAAATCATAACCTAAAACAAGGTGTTGAAACAAGCGCATGCGTTTACAAATTCGCGCTTACGTTCTATCTATACACACCTGTCAACGTGTAACCTGTTTCTCAGTACATTTTCCTTGATTTTAAAAGTGCTGTAAAACGGCCAGGTAGAATATGATACTAAGCCATCTCAAGAAGAATTGTTTAACTCTGCTGTTCATAGATGCAGTTGTGTTTTTTAAAACACAAAAACATTAATTAAAGAATTAATATAATTTGGAATTTCATATTTGTGATATGTGGTCATAGTAAACAGCCCTGAATTTGTCGAACATTTTATAAAAAAAAATCATTATTTAACTTTATATAATGTAATCATTTTTTGTGTATCTTTTCAAGTGTTAAAATAAATCTACAATGCCATCTATGTCAAACAGATCTTTCGTTGTACCCCCTTAAGTGTCGCGATTAAAATGTTAACTGAAGTTAAAGTATAGAATATGTCCATATCTATGAGAAATAAGATAGTGAACAGTTGCACATATGTGAGGCAGTACATTTGTCCCTAACAAAATAGATTTGCATTGATACGGGTCAAAATTTAAATTTGTACTACTTCAAAATTTTTGTCCCGCTACTACTCACGCGTCAAAGGAAGGACGGAATGAAAACAAGAGTACAACGTCTATACGGATATTGACATGACAAAGAGGTGACATGTACGACTGCTCGTAAAATGAGGAGACCGAGGCCGATCACATCCGATTCTTAACGAACATTTCCGATCTAGAAGTTTAATACGGGACAAATGAGGAAATGACGCTCACCGCCTCACGGCTTCAAATGTATTGCCGCGGTACAAACCATACAAATCTCCTCACCTCATTTTAAGTAGTACATTGTGCTGGTTCAGTACAAAATGTCATGGTACTCTTACAAACTCATTTTAAAATCATCTCCTACACTAATAGTAAATACAAGTTCAAGGAAGCTAACTGTAACTGCTATAAAAATATGTAAATTTAAATATGGCAACACCGGCTCAGTCCCGTGGCGTCCCGGCCCGTCTCACTTCGCCCTCTCGTAATTAACTGGAGGCTATAAATTGACCCTAACTGTCATATCATATTGATTTAGTCCCACGACTCCCAGGAAGTACGTTCGTTGTTCGGAGTTTTCATCCTAGAGGAGAGTAAGGGGAGGAAAGGGGGATGGTCTTTTTTAATAAGCGGTTCGGTATTCATTTAAAGTTTCTGTATACAATCGAGGTTTATATCAAAATTAAGCAATACGACAATGAACAGTATGAACAAGGAAAAACTATTGGGAAGTGGAAGAAGAGGTAATAATCATTATATTAATATGTAAAAACGAACTAGAAACTTTGTACCTATTTTTAAGAAAATTACACTGACGGAGGAGTATCAAATTTCACACACTAGTTTATTTAGGGAAGGAATGCCAATATTTTTTTTTAATTATACATAAAAAAAAATTATACACACTACCATGTATTTGACATACACACGCATATATTCTCTTTTGTTTATTGTTCAAGTCAAATCAACAGTGTAGCCTTGGCGAAATCTGTGATTATACAAGTATAGTCTTTGACAAAAGAACCTTAATAATGTTAAAACTTATAATTTAAATAAATTATGGTCGAATTTCGACCACTGGGCGGCCACTGTTAAATTGAGATATGCAAAGATGGTTTAGGAGATATAGAGAGAGAATGGTTGAAAGTAGAAACATGATAAAACAGTGTATGACAACAGTGTGGGTGGTAGAGTTGGAGCCGGTAGACCACGAGTAAATTGCAGATTTTTGAAAAATGCCCAGGTAAAAATATCTATATTAAAATTGTACGTATAAAGAAAGTAATGAGAAGAGATGAAGTAAAATTATGTTTTTCAAGATCTCTACCGGGCAGGCATGGTAATCTATAATATTATAAAATTCTACACGTGCCGTGTCTGTACATTGAAGCTATTTAAAAAACATCTGGAAAAGACTATGTGAACGATAAAAAAACAAGTTTTTTTTTGGTTTGGGATTCACGTAAAAACTGCTGGCCCTTATTCTTAGACTTAAAATCTGCGCTACTTTCTAGCCCGGGAATATCTGGGAATAATTTTAAATAGTCAAATTGAAGAAAGGATCGAATTCAAATGCCATTTTCTCACTGATCAATAGCAAATTTTTGATACTTTTCATTCCGGGAATCCCGCGGGATACTTCCCGGAAGCGGTTTTTAATTGTTCGGGTGCATAAAAATTAGCTTATTCTGACACAGTTTTCACTAAAAACACAACAGAAGGTTGTTAGGCGGGGTAATATCCACCAGGGGTGGTCGCCATCCAGTCCGGCAAATAACCTACCACCTGGCTGTGCGGAAGGAAAGTGTATTAACTCTCCGTTCCGGCACTGATAACAACCTTGAGAGTTGTGTTCTGGCATTAATGACCAGGTTCCAGTCTCCTTTTAGAGAGCGGCAGTGCATTTATCCGTGCAGGAACGGAGAAAGAATACAATTTCCTGCGGCGCGGCGGCCTGTCGTAAGAGGCGACAAAACAACCCACAGCCAGGTGGTAGGGCATTTGCCCGACTGGATGGCGACCACCCCTGGTCTAGAGTATGCCGCCATAAAAACCTTGTGTTGTGTTCCGGTATTAGTGTCCAGGTTCTAGGCTCCCTAAAGAGAGCAGCAGCGCATTCGTAGCACCTTTGGTGTTGCAAATGTCCATAGGCGATGGTAACCGCTGTCCATCAAGTGGGCCGTCAGCCTGTCTGCTGATCTTCTGCAATAAAAAAAAAATTGTAGCACCTTTCGTGCGAATGTCTGTGGTCTGCCTGTCTGCTGAACTCATGCAACAAGACTCTCTAAGTGCAATATATACAATCGTATGATGAATGAATGAATAACTTTATTGCAAATAAAATTAAAGTTTGTACAATGGGCGGTCTTGTCGCCAAAGGCAATCTCCTACAGACTACCCTATACAATTGGAATCCGACTTATTTTTAGTGACTTAAATAATTAACGTATTAATTGAACAGTGGATGAAGTATGGCGTAACACAATTCAAAAGAAGTGACTCATTCGATCAGATTCATATCTGTCAGCTTCAAACAGACGTAATAAAGGATTATTTCAAACAAAACATTTAATATGTCTTTAGCGATCAATTAATCTATCATAAAATTCTCATTCATATTGTATCAACGAACACTCTTTGATCATTCTTGTGGGCGGTTACGAAAATCGTAGCGGAATAAGATCCAAACGTGTTTAACATATGTTATAGTAAGGTTCCGTAGTATAAAATATAATACTTTATAGTTAAACTGTGTACATAAAGGTGGTATAAATAAGATGAAGACGTAACCGTTGACCCAATGAGAGTGTACATTAACATTTGTTAGCTACATAATTATAATTAATAATATATTCCCGAAGGGGGGCTTTGTGGCGAAGCCTTAGGTGAGTGGCGACACCTCGTACCTGACTCTGGGGGCCAAGACAAGGCCCCCGCCTCCGTGCTTGCCTTAGCCACCCGGCACGGAGTGGAGATCGCTAGAGCTAAGACTCAAGCTCCAGGGGTGGAAGTGATAAACGGCCTAATGTCGGAAGTAGCTTCGGTGAACCTGCAGCCCACCTCTCTACACCCCTTAGCCACTCATACCCATGTTGCCCCTGCCTTTTATGGCATTTTTTGGGGCCCATGCAGGGAGTGGCGAGTCACCGTCTGCCCATTTTTCCATGTTCCCCGAACATTGCGACAGGCAGACGCCATAGTCCCCATATTCCCAGACCGCTAGTACCACTAATAGTTCACCCCAATAGCCCGGTACTTTTTGTCCTCATTTCCCACAATAGTCCTACACTGGCCGGGGCTTGTCCTTGGGTGCGTTATTGTATGGTGTAGACAGGGATAATCGCCGGTCAGTGTCACGCCACATTTACATTAAATTTGTCAAGGGACCTCTACGTGTTGGCCTCCCCATGGCCCCACGCAAGCCCTCCAAAAGTCCGGGCCATTTTTATGGCCCGTGGTCTTGAAAGACATACAGTATATTAATAATATAATTAATAATTATGTCACAGGTTATTATTATACTTTCATAAATTTTATACAGCACCCATATTATTTTTACTGATATTTTTTACAGAATGTCAGCAATATTTAATTTAATTATTTGAAACATAATTTACACTACAGGTATATTTTAATTAATTAGTTAGACTAAATTATACACTCAATCTCATGTCCTGTCTTAGTATTATTATTATATACTAGCTTCTGCGCGCGACTTCGTCCGCGTGGAAAGTTCTTTTAACTATCCCACGGGAACTCTTTAATTTTTCGAGATCAAAAGTATCCTATGTTACTTCTAATACCTCCAAGAATATGTGTATAAAGTTTCATGATGATCGGTTGAGTAGTTTTCGCGTGAAAGCGTAACAAACAAACTTACATTCACATTTATAATGTTATAGGGATTGTCATACAGACCTGTTTAGAATATATTCTGTGAGTAATAGCGTACATTATTGTTCTTATTGTTCATTACAGCATCTGTCATTGTCAACATTGCAATTGTCTTTTTTTAACGTTTCTATATATTTTATAAAGTTAATATTTATTAACATGTTGGCAGTATTGTTTCTTTTAGTGGTGCAAGTGCAAGTGCAAAAAGGCAAAAAACGAGAGGTGCACGTACTTACCCCACTACGGACTTCCCGTCCTTGAATAATATTAATTCTTTATTTTCTGGTTTCCAAAAATTTTAGTTATACTAGATTTCGAGGTGTTATTTTTTTAATGTTTTTCCACATGGACATCGATTCCATTAGGCATTAGGTAATATACTTAAATCTATCCAGTTTACCAGTCAGTAATAATATTTAAGAACTTTGACTATTTCAGAAGTAAGCCCTGACAACTCACTTTGGAATCCCAAGCTAATGAAGTTGGTAATAAGCAATTATTTTCTTTATTACCCTGTTTTAAACTCAACGTTTAATACAAATTATTTAAACATCGAAGTAATGTCGATGAAACCAAATAATATGTTTCGTATATTTGGGTGGTCATTTCTTGTTTTTTATCAAAACTTAATTGCACCGATCATCGGCAGGACACATTAAAATAAAGGAAAGAGCTCAAAACACCGTTAGTCACTTTTGAAAAAACTTTCCGGTTCAGATAATTCTCGTCAAATTTCCAGACATAAAAGCGGCTTTTACTTCTTGCCTCCGATACCCTACTAGCTGCATAAGGAACACGAAGGGAAAAGAAAACTTTGTGGTGCGATTGTTGGCGCGAAAAAAAACATGGCCGTCAAATGAAATCTACACTTATCGGATCAATCCGCTGCGCAAATAAGCTCCTTATTATCAAAATCATAGCAACTAAACGTAAAATATCTACACGCATACGTATTTTTGTGTAATTCTTTGATCTCGGATGCCTCGTAAATTCGTTCAATAATGTTTGTTGAATCTGATCATCTGTTTAAGAATGGCAAGTATATGTTTGTTTTCTATCATCCGCCGGCCAAATGTTGTTCGATTTCGCTAGTTAGCGTTGTTTTGACAGTATCAATCGGTTCAACGCCGTAATAATGCTGTCTTCACTCCATTCATGCACGTCGGTGGAGGCGTATCCCAAATTAGTTCATCCAAACTACTTGCATATGGAAAGAATTCGACATTCGAAAATTATCGTTCACGAATCTCGTAATTTGTGACTCACTCATTATTTCATTCGAATCAAACTATTTCCGAACGATAACTGCCGTAATTTCATGTTACGTTTATTTGATCTGTCAAAATTTTTGTATTAGGAACACATTGTGTGAACGATACGAACGAATGAGTTGTTGATAAATACACAATTAAGAATGAAAGATTGATTGATAGTTATTGGTTTTGTTGGAGAAAAATGAGTCCGGAATTGGTAGATAAATATTATTGACGCCACGAAGATTAGAAAAACATTTCGCTTCACTATCTGATAATGGTATAATTTTGTATGATATTAGCGGCCCCGGCAGACGTTGTCCTGCTCTGCAAATAAAATCTAGAACCCGATCTCAGCGCCACCTACCGGTTCTAATTGTGAATCTAAACCATCCGGGGACCCACTCAAACACACAAAAACAAAATCATCAAAATCGCTCTAGGACTCTAGGTGATTAGGAGTATTCTAGAAACCGATTTCAACGCCACCTACCGGTTCCGACGGGATAAAAAAACAACTCCTGGTTCTAAGCTACCTCCCCGCCAATTTTCAGCCAAATCGATACAGCCGTTCTTGAGTTATAAAAAGTGTAACTAACACGACTTTCTTTTATATATATAGATAGATATATGGATGACAATTAAGGCACAAAGTGAAGTGAAGAGATTTCTCAAACATAAATATCGAAATAGAGTACACAACACACAAATCAATTTAAATACTCTTTATGATTATACAAATCGTCACAACGAATTGAAAACTAATAATATTTATTTAGATGGTGACATTTTAAAGTAAGATAATATCATAATAGCAGGATTGTTTTGTAAAAGTTTTTGAATTTATTATGTGACGTGTCAAAAACCAAATAGTATTTCGATTATACTTTAAAAGTAGAGTAATTTTCTTGGCCGGGGAGCACATTGAGAGTCAGTTGCTATAAGAACATTGTAAATAGTCTATCAAGCAGGTTTTAAAACTAGGAGCAATAAATAAAAATAAAAATAAATATTACTTAACCATTCAGAATAAATATGGCGGATGATTTATGGCGTTATTGACATTGGTTGCGCGGGCGCGGGCGGCCATCTTGCCGCTAATTGCCACTCTGTCATTAAATCAGTCACGCATTGGCTCACGGACGGATGTGTGATCGCTGTATAAATTTATTTTATGGTGCCACCCCCGGTTTTTTTACTATTTTAAAAACCATTTCAATTTTAATCCTCTTGTAACGGTCATTTATATTTGAATGTAATCGAGAACACGTTCAAAAGTTGATTTAAAATTTCGAACTAATATTTATTTAGGTTTATGGGTTGGCAGCTAGGCCTTTAAGCCAGATCTTAGTTCACAATATAGTTTCTTAATTTTCTTTAGCCTATGTGTACCACAGCTAAACTGTAGGTTATCAGCTGGTGCCATCCAACGGAGTTCTTCTGACAACTCGAAAGGCCACATTTGACTATATATTTCAAATTTCTCACAAAACACATAATTACTACTCAAAAACTATCAATATCCTACAACTATTGTTAATTTCAGAGTAATTTTACACATTATTAGAAAATAAAACTGCACAGCACAACATCTTCTTTCAGTTCCCGCCAAAAACTCCTTTCGAACTAATAGAGCAGTATAAGCCATAGACTCTATTAAAGTTTGATTGAAATATATAAATAATTACATTAATTTACTATTATTTGTTCAAATGTGCCCATTAATAACTTGGGACCGGATTCTAATTGGTTAATTAAATAAATAATTTATGCTGAATTGTTGATACGTCGTCAGTGTGACGCCATTCACAGCTGGAAATAGGCCGTCATCGACTTTCGACAGCGCACTTGACACACCTATGCGTTTACTACAGGAATTAAATGACAGAAAAGACACATACCTACACAAATAATGGTTTATTAAGTCTTCTTGTGTCAATAAACGATTCAACATATTCGTGGTCAGTTCGCAGTAAAAGTGAGTAATGTGCGGTGTTTTTAGAAACATATTTTTATTTATTTATTTAGGTTTATGGCTTGGCAGCTAGGGCCTTTAAGCCAGTTCTTAGAGTATAGTTTCTTTTTGTGAAGCCTATGTATAACTCAGATGAACTGTAAAATTGTTGCAGGGATGGCAAGGTGTTTTAAAATACTTGTCGAGTAAGAAGAGTCTGTGTATAAAATATGTTAAATCCCTAAGGTTTTCTGATTATAAATGTAGTGACCAGCTGCTGTTCTTTTATTACCATAAACCCTTTTGAGTTCTTGCAAGTATTACAATCTCCTTTCAGTTCCTGCCAAAAATTCCCACAGAAACATATAAGTACTCTCATGAGTGCTCTAGATAGAGTCAACACTGAATATAGTCAATTATGAGTGTAGTAAATCCTGAGCTTAGTCAACTCCGAGTGGAGTCAACTCTGAGTGGAGTTAACTCTAAGTATAGTCAACTTTGAATTGAGTCGATTCTGATTGAAAACAACTCTTGAGTAAACTAAACTAACACTACACCCTGTATAACTAACATACACTTGACCAATAATTTAATATCAATAATTAGTGTGGAATAAAAAATATGTAAAACACACAATCGTCAATCATTCCCTTAGAATATACATTTACTATTAATAGCACCAAAATTATAATTATGATCGATAAAAAAATGTTTTATAAAACAGAAAAACGCCGTAGAAAAGGCCATTAGAGAGATGCCATAAAATAAATGAAGAACAAACTGGTTAATTTATATTATTGGCCACTCATAATTTATGGACAAACTAGAAATCAATATAACACGTTGTATCAATCGGCTTCTAGAACATTTCCAATAATATTATGCCATTAGAATCGTTAAGTTGGATTAACCGTTCTTGATCGTTTGGAACATTTTTAAGTAGCATATATTTTAGCTACCCGGTGTTTCCGGAATTAACTAAACTTTCTAAATTAGGTTAGGCATTAAAAGTTAATTTATTTCAAAATCTTATAGAAAGGAAATACAGACAAATTCGCTAATTTGCTGCAGCATCGCCTTAATGAGTAGAAAATAACGATGTCTCAAAAGGTGTATATGAAGTTTTAGTATTTTATATGTATAATTTATACATTCATGAGGCATTTTTTATTTAAATTTACTTTTTTGGTTCTATAGCTAAATAAGGAAAATAGTACACATTTGTCACACCTATGAAACTCATCATCATCAACTCTTCATTGTGCATACGTTGATAGATAAACTAAATTTTAACCTGTATTTGCTTACGAGATACATTTTTGAATAAAATTTTATATACAATGTATGTAGATGGTTTATTTAAAATGGTTTTTTTCTTCAGTTATGTTACTTCAATTTTTTTAAAAGTTGACTACATCATTCTTTATTCTTTATTCTTTATTGTACACAAAAAGTTACATACACAATAATAAAAAAGTGGTGATGTACAAAGGCGAGCTTAACCCTAAAAGAGTTTTCTTCCAGCAAACCTATGAGTCTAGCGAGAAGGGGAGAAGCAGAAGGCAGGGTTGTGTACGCAAAAGATATTTTACGTCATATAATATAATATAAATAAATAAAGTAACAAGAATAAATTATATAAAAGATACTCATAAGATATATACATACATACATACATACATAATGTAAAATATAGAGATACGGATAATTTAACATAGATAGTGTTCTTTGACTTTTTTTTTGAAACTGCTCTCCGATGAGCTATCTCGGATCGTATGTGGCAGGGCGTTCCATAATCTAACTGCGTGGACGGAGAAAGAACCACTACAACATGCCGAAGAGTGTGTGGGAGCTTTGAGAAGAAGGGATTTAGAAGTTCTACAATGCTTGTCAGAAGGAACAAGAAATTCAAAACGTTGACGAAGATAGGAAGGAGAAAGGGGGTTATGTAAGATTTTGTACAAAAATGTAACTACGTGAAGGTCGCGACGACGACGAATTGGCAGCCACTTAAGTTGCGATCTAAATGCAGAAACATGATCGAACTTTCGCAGACCAAAAATGAAGCGAATACACAAATTTTGAAGACGTTCGAGTTTATTTAGAAGTTCTTCAGAAGCGTCCAGAAAACATACATCGGCGTAATCTAAAAGAGGTAGCATTAAGGACTGAGCAAGAATAATTTTGGTGACAAAGGGAAGAAAATTTTGCAGGCGTTTTAGAGATTGGAAAGAAAGGTGAATTCTTTTGCTAATTTCATTTATAAGTATATAATGATATACATATAAATTATGATTTAATGAAAATTTGTGTGTCATCATCATCATCTGAGCGTTAAATCTTGCTTGCATTCGGAACGAACTCGCTCCGAGGCCCATTTTCCCCCTTCGCGCGGTCTTCAGCTTCCCTTGTTTTGAAACCATTGATGCAGGAGTTCCTAACACGGTCTTTCCGTGTGACTCCATACATCCTTCGCAACTTATTCATCCCCGAGACACGCAGCTCTTAATTTTGGCGCTTAAGTACAGGACACGCTTCACTGCCATTCAAAAAGCCACGTATAATGATAGATTTATAGAGGTGTCCTTTCAACTTGACGGGCATTTTGGGGTCACAAATGACACTATTTCACGCAACTTGACCCAAGCTGCTGAGATACAGGCCTTGACGTCGTGGTCGATATTCCCGGACGCGCTAAGTACTAATCCCAAGCATTTAGCTGGTCCGTGCGGTCGACCGTATCTTCGCCTATGCGCAGATTATATTGCAGGTTAAGTACTGAAAACTCGTGTGTGTTGTAAGAAAATTGTTCTTCTGAGGAAAATCAATGTATATGTAATAGAAATTTTACGTTCTTTAACAAATTCGTGAAATTCGTTACGTATCCAACATAGTAAAAACTACTAAAAAAAATCCAACATTGAATTTCACAAACTAGTTGACATGTGAACGCATGTAAATGTATGTGATACAATATATTACCTAATGTATTGTGACTTTTTGCAACAAATGAGCAGCACATTGTACAAACATACTGGTCAGTATCAAAAAGTTTAAAGCGTCATAGACAAAGTAAATAAATCACCATAGAACAATAAAGAAGAGACCATAAATTTAAAAAAAAATCCTTTTTATTTGACATTAGGTAAGACAAACTCAACATTATTCCCAGTTGACGATAACTTGACGCGCAGGGTTACCAACAAACAAAATATATATGCCTTAAGCTAGCGTCAAAAACTCCAACAATCGCAATAATTACTAGAAATTTCCAATAAAAATTGAGAATTTCGTTTCTTATTTTTTTTATTTAAAACCTATTTTATAACATGCTAATAAGTAATATTATTTTTTTAGAATTTGGTAACCCTGCGGTTCGAGTTACCGTAAACGGGGAATATCAAGAAGTCGCAATTTACACGACTCTTGTCTATAGCCGTCTGTCAGCATTACAAGAAACCTTCATTTGTGAGCTAGAAATCACAATTGGTATTGGTGGTCCAAAGTTGGTTTTTAATGTAAATATAGTAAATGACACAAACACTTCTAGCACATAATATTTGTATGATGTACATACAAATGTAGCTGCCTATTATTATTATGTAAATAATAAACAATTATTACAGTGAAATATATTTAATTTAACATACATTATATATTAATTACTAGTAATAGTATTGTACAACCACCTAATTAAAAGATACAACATGTAATGAGCTAGTCGTAAAATATGTTAGTTGATTATATAATTTTTTGATGGAATAACAAAAGCTTTTAAGTAATAATGGACTATTACTAATTGTGCATATAAATATGGAATTTGGACATTTGTTTGTTTTGTATAACATGATAGTTGACCATCACATTTTTTCGAATGTCTCAAAATAATTTCTCCCCTCTACAGTAAAAGATTTTCCCCGACCGATCAATGTGGACTTTCTTCTTACACTAGCTGATAGTAGGCATGTATATATATTATTAAAGTTTTTAGCAATAAATAACATATATCTATAATGCAGTTATTCTAACACTATGTTTTGTGTTGTCATCAGGATCCCAGAAAGTGATTTGGAAGATCACCGACCAAATTTTACTTTTTGAATTTATATTCTTATATGCATCTAACATTTTACCACCTACTGTGACATTGGCGAAATGCAAACTGCGTTGGAGCCATAATCCCTTAAAAAAGAAAAAGAAAAACATGGTAGTTGATGATGATGATAATGTCAATGATATTGGCTGAGGACGTAACCTAAGCCTTACATGTAACCAAGTATGTAGTATGGATACGTTTCCTTAAAAGACCAACAGCACATTGGCAGAGTCTCAGGTGTTACAACTGTCCTTAAGACGGTAAACAATTACCATCAGGTAGTCCATCAGCTTGTCTGTTGTATTCTAGCAATAGAAACTAAGCTCCAAGTAAGAGATAGTCTAAACTGACCAACTGTCTCTGATGCTTTAATCTCAAAACTGTTGCGGCCCTGCTTATAATAATCTCCTTAAGAAACGATTAGGCATCTCTTACATATGAGAATCTTAATACACAGATTCGTTCCCCTTATTCCCGTACTCGGTGACAATCAGCTGTTTCAAATAAAAATTACCATCTTGACTCTTAGCAGTCACTAAAATTATCTCTCGATGTTGGTTATTTTTGACAGTTACAGTAGACAGTAGTTTTGACAGTAACTCATAAAAAGTTACTTTAACACCTCTTATCCTTACGAGGAGTATATGGGTAAGATTTCCACTAATCAGCTGCTGAGCAGTTTCTTAAAATTTAACGAACGATCATGGACCATAGGCCATTGATATGTAGAATTTTAAGACGCCATAGATACCGAAACAGGTAAAACGATCATCGCGCGTTTTTGTCACCGCCCTGTCAAAACGCCGGTCACAGATTAGCATAAATACAACATTAACTTGAGTTAATTGACACATTTCACGATTTATATAAATACGTTACAGAGGTTAAATCGCCCGGAATTCTAAGGGATACCATGTGAAGGTGTTGCCAAGATCGAAATAAATAAAATCGGCAAGGTTGTTAAATGACTAGTTTTCTTCATGAAAAATAGCTAATGAACGTTCTGAACGTTATTGGATGCAGAATAAATAATTTGTTGAGGTTTATGGCTTGGCAGCTAGGCCTTTAAGCCAGATCTTAGTTTGCAATATAGTTTCTTCATTTTCTTAAACTTATGTGTAGCACAGCTGAACTCTAGGTTATCAGCTGGTGCCATTCAACGGAGTGCTTGTGACAACTCAAAAGGCCACAATTGACTATACAGTTCAAATTTATCACAAAACACATAATAACAAATCAAATTCTATCAATATCCTACAACTATTGTTCTTTTTAGAGCAATTTTACACATTTTAGAAAATAAAACTGCACAGCACAACATCTCCTTGAAAAGGACAAAGAAAGAAACCACAGTCAAAAAAATGTGACGCTTCCATTAATTCAAAGTTTGAAAAAAGAACAAAAATCGGGGTAGATCACACGAACTGGGATAGCTGGCAAGACTGTTAGTGGGTTTCGACTAGTTTTTTGTCCAACGCTTAATTTATTGGCTAAAAGGACTCTTATATTGTAACGCATCCGTTTTGGAATTCCAGTCCGAGTTCATTGATACCTCTTTAGCGCAGTCTTAAAAACTTACTTTGATATTTTTTAAATAGATAAAACAGAGATCTTTATATGTCATCATTGTTGTAAAAGTTTACGTAACTACTTTGTACTTGGGCCGTTTTTGTAATCGCGATAGAACAGGTTTGTACTGAAAATCAGCGTTGTGTCTTTTTTTTATTGCAGAAGTTCAGCAGAGAGGCAGACGGCCCACTTCATGGCAAGCGGTTACCTTCGCCTATGGACATTTGCAACACCGAAAGTGATACTGCGCTGCTGCTCTCTTAAGGGAGAATGGAACCTGGTCACTAATGCCGAAACACAACTCAAGGCTGTTATGGCGACATACTTTAGACCAGGGGTGGAAGCCATCCAGTCGGGCAAATGCCCTACCACCTGGCATGTGTCTAGTGATGAGTAATACATTTGTCCCGTACAAAATAGGTTTGTACCGTTACGGCTCAAAATTAAAATTTGTCCTACTTCAAAAAATTTATCCCGCTATCACTTACGTGTTAAATGTAAGAGGAAGGACGGAACGAGGATAACATTACACATTGCCCCTACGGATATTCACATGACTTTGTGTTATGTTGTTTAAATTTTGATCTTATGTTTCAATCGCCTATAACCCCATAATATTTCACAAGCGACCATAAGTTATGTGTATTGTTTCGACATTTTTAATACGACATTAAATGATATTAGCTCGAAATTTATTGGTAACATGTGACGCGGCATCTGCTATGGCTATCAGCCACCAGTCCTCCCTATGGCCTATGGCCACCGACATATTTATTACATACAAATACCATATTTTATTGCTATTGGAATTATCTTAGGATTAATTTACTTTTTGTTTTATAAACAAAAGGGCATATACAACCACTTTACCTTAGTTTGACATAAGTATATAATAGAATACCTAACCCATGAGGTTTCTGTGTCACGGTCAAATGTGTTTTCTAATGTATATGAATCTAAGCATATAGAATAACGAATTTAACAAAAAAGGGTACAAACTGAAGAATATTAAAGACAGAAATAAAAAAATATTTCTTTCCAATAGCGACATACAATACAAAACAGTACTAAGATAACAAAGTATACATAAAATTATACAGACACAGAAATTGTATGCCGCAATTTGAAAATGAGGTTGGCAATCAGCATTTTGCTGTGCCGAACCGTACTCCGACACAGCGCTAATTTCCAGTGCCCACCTCCTCAATCACATGTGGGATGCGACCCGTATCAAACATTTAAAAAAATATATAAAAAAATGCATACAGAAAAATGTACGATATAATAAAAATGAAATAATGAGTATACTGAACTATTAAAGTCCTAAGAAAAACAAGTAATATATAATCACACTAAATGTATGCAATTTATTTAAACCTAATACCGATTTATATTTATAAATATATACACACTAGCTTCTGCCCGCGACTTCGTTCGCGTGGAATAGTTTAAAAAAAGTAGGTTAAAAAAACCCCGCGATTTTGAAACAACCTTCATTGGCGCTCCGCTCCTATTGCTCTTAGCGTGATGGTATATAGCCTATAATCTTCCTCGATAAATGGGATATCTAACACTAAAAAATCAGATTTGAATCAGACCAGTAGTTCCTGAGATTAGCGAGTTCAATCAAACAAACAAAGAAACAAACTTATCAGCTTTATATAATATATATGATAAGACTCTCTCACCGGCACCACACCCTGTCAAAATCTTCGCTTCTGTTATGTAACGTTGCAAAGAAATTACTTTCAGTCTGTTGTAAGCTGTTTAAGTAATTCAAGCTTTTTAGCTATCCACGGAAACTTTTTTTTTTTTATTTTTTATTACAGGAGTTCAGCAGACAGGCAGACGGCCCACTTGATGGATAGCGGTTACCATCGCCTATGGACATTTGTAACACCAAAGGTACTACTAATGCGCTGCTGCTCTCTTGAAGGAGACTGGAGCCTGGTCACTAATGCCGTAACACAACTAAGGGTTGTTATGGCGACATACTTTAGACCAGGGGTGGTAGCCATCCAGTCGGGCTAATGCCCTACCACCTGGCTGTGGGTTGTTTTGTCGCCTCTTACGACAGGCCGCCCGGCCACAGGAATTTGTATTCTTTCTCCGTTCCTGCACGGATAATCTTTAATTCTTCTGGATCAAAATATCCTATATGTTGACCAGGGATATAAGTTACCACCATACAAAATTTTATGTAAATCGGTCCAGTCGTTTCGAAAATTAGCCGGTACAAACAGACAAACAGAAAAACAAAAATTGAAAAAATCTAAATTAGTTCCCTTGACTCGGTTTTTATTTCGGCATTTTTTAATTGTAGGTACAGAAATTTGACCTCAACCAATTTTATTATATGTATACATATTAACAAAGCTGTATTAATTTAGTTTCTTTGCCTCTACACGATGAATGTATATATGCACGTTGTGCCACATCACTCAGAGCTTTCCGTCCTTACTTAACCTACAAATTACGAAATATTGAGTGGTAGATGTAAATAAACGAAAACTTTTCAGTGTAAAACATTTTTATATGTGTAACAAATTGTTTTACCTACATAATATATATTACCTACAAACGAGACGAAAGTACAAAGGTAATAAAATATATTGTTCATGCAACTCCAAAAGAAATATGATTCAATTACCTAATAAAACCATTATATAATTTAATTTAAAATAGCATTAACACCTTAAATAAATTAACATTTAATAAAGATTTTCATATGCTAACATTTATTTAGTGTAATATATCAACGGATATTAGCAGGATCATTATATGTAATTAAGCAATTAACTCTTATCTTTTATATATCTATCTAATTTGAAATATCAAATTATACTAAAAGCTAGTCTTGGAGAACTAAATTGGAGCCCAGTGGAGTTAGGGTTAGATAAATAGAAAATACTTTATTGTTCACCACATACACATAAAGTAAATCATTTACAGGCATTTCGTGTCAAGGCAGGAACAAAGGGCGGCCTTATCGCTTTATTCTTCCAGACAACCTGGGATGTGGATTGTGTGTAAGGAATCGAGAGTGTATGACGGTGGTGGGAAAATCAAATACATGTAATTAATACGATACATAGATATTACAGACAACCTGCCAAGCCGCCTTGGACAAGCGTGGCGGGTATACTCTCCGTTCCCCCCTATAATGGGAGACCCGAACCCAGCAGTGCGACAATTACTGGGTATGGTATATGTATGGTATTTCATATATACATACATATATATATATATATATATATATATATATATATATATATATATATATATATATATATATATATATATATATTAGGGCGGGTCAAATTGTATGGAACGATTTTTTTGATGAAGCGTATAGCAAAAACGTAATCTATAGGTGATTCTGAGAAATTTTGCTCAAAAGACCATAGCTCTAAGTCGAATTTGAAGCCCACCAAAATTTCAAAACAAAATTTTTTCCATATATACATAGAACAATTTAATTAAATTCGTCATAAAATCGGATAGAATTATAGTAGATTTCTCAATCTGGGCTTTCAGAATCTGTATTGATACCTGTAGAATAAGTCGTCAATGGCAGCATTGTTCAATTGAACAACTTTGTAACACTGAATAATGACGTTACAAAATAATGACGATCACTAACACTAAACGTTGCCAAGCTTGCTTTTCCTTCTTCCTTAATCGTCCATCGTGCAATGCGCACGCAGTTTGCCAAAATACTTAAATAAAAACTCGGTTATCACAATACAATATTTTTTTTTAAATTTAGTGTGACACAATCAAAGAGTGCAGTGATAATATCAAATTTATTATGGATAATCAAGAACCATCAACATCGTCTGCGGTGTCTTCGCTAATATCTCTACTCAAAATACAAAAAAATATTGGTATCAATACAGATTCTGAAAGGTAATAAAAATACCTTTCAAACAAGCCCAGATTGAGAAATCTACTACAATTCTATCCGATTTTATGACGAATTTAATTAAGTTACTCTATGTATATATGGAAAAATATCTATTTTGAAATTTTGGGGGGCTCCAAATCCGACTTAGAGCTATGGTCTCTTGAGCAAAATTTCTCAGAATCACTTATAGATTACGTTTTTGATATACGCTTTATAAAAAAAAATTAACCCGCCCTAATATATATATATATATATATATATAAATTTCGCATATTTATAGTTTATACAGAGAAGAGTTCTTGCTAAAAAAAAAAATATGCATAAAAATACATTATATCAATAAAATAAAAACAGTACACACACTACCATGTATTTGTCACACACACGCATACATACTCTTTTGTTTATTGTTAAAGTCAAATTACCAGTGTAGCCTTGGCGAGATTTGTGATTATAGAAGTATTATATCTTTGACATTCGATGACTTTTGTCGAAATGCGGATTTTTGCAATGCGGGAACTGAAAGGAGATGCTGTGCTGTGCAGGTTTATTTTCTAAAAATGTGTAAAATTACTCTAAAGTGAACAATAGTTGTAGGACATCGATAGTTTTTGAGCAGTAATTTTTGTGAGAAATGTGTACTGTATAGTCAAATGTGGCTTTTTGTGTTGTCACAATAACTCCATTGAATGGCACTATCTGATTGCCTACAGTTCAGCTGTGCTACACATAGGCTTAAGAAATCGAAGAAACTATGTTGTAAACTAAGATCCAGCTTAAAGGCCTAGCTGCCAAGTCATAAACTTAAATAAATAAGAGTGTCGAAATGCGACCTAGGCAACTACTAGTATTCATTAATTTAGATTAATAGAAGTTACGTTTTTTCTTCGCCTTAAACTACATATATTTTAAAACAAAAACATTTAAACTTAAATTGTAACTTATATGTATCTTAATAGTTATTCTAATTCAGTGAAAACATTTCTCAAAATATTATTTTTAAAAGCAACTAATAAATTTAATAAAAGTAAATCAATTATTTTTTACAACAACCAATTAAAACAAAACGTAAATAACAATCTTGAAGACAGCAGAAGCAGGAAATAATAAAAAAAGCCAACTAAATAATTTTAAAAAATCTAAGCAAATTCCCGCGACATGTGGAGTATTTATTTATTTAGGTTTATGGCTTGGCAGCTAGGCCATTAAGCCAGATCTTAGTTTACAATATAGTTTTTCATTTTCTTAAGTCTATAGCACAGCTCAACTATAGGCAATCAGCTAGTGCCATTCAATGGAGTTGTGACAACTCAAAAGGCCACATTTGACTATACAGTTCACATTTCTCACAAAACTCATAATTACTGCTCAAAAACTATCGATGTCCTACAACTATTGTTTACTTTAGAGTAATTTTACACATTTTTAGAAAATAAACCTGCACAGCACATCTCCTTTCAGTTCCCGCCAAAAACTCCGAAATGTGGAGAATATTGGGGCGCAATGTTTATGAACGCAGTGCCCGCGTAGGGAACGCCCCGTGCCCCCCTCGCGCCCGCATAGACGCGCACCAGACGCCAGGGGGCGCTCGCGGCGTCGCGTATTTAAAATGACGACTGTGTGTGCAGCGCTTTACAAAAATAAAGATGGCGGCCGCGCGCGGTACTATGGAATGCAAAAAACGCAACATGGCGTTTTGATTTTATATTGACGGGACGGCGGTGTTTGATGTTCGCTGTTTTGGTACGAGGATTATTATTTACACATATGTTTGTTTATTTATTTACATTGTAACACTAATGCGATTATTACTTATACCTTGTTTTTTCTTACAAGATAAATTTTTGGATACAATTTGAGTTTAACAGTATCCTGAGACTCAAAATTTAAAAGTTTTTATTCCAAATAAGTTCCGCCGGAGAACAATTTTTGAAGTTCATACATGTAAGTCAAAACTTAAATCTACTTTCATTCTATATTCACTGCTTCGCAATGTGTTATCGCTGTTCGAAGGAGAAGCGACAAGAAACTCCCCAGTAAGACGTCTAAACAAAAAGGATTTTTCATCATAACTACTTATATATTATCTCACGGTCTTCTTTTTCTTTTTTTTAATACATATAAAAGTTGTATTATAATTAATTTTCAAGATTCAACTCGAGTAATATAAAATGGTGTCTATCACTATGTATTTAATAATATTTTAGTTTAACTGTTTATAGTATTTAGTTTGAGAGTACATAATATGCTCAACAATATAATGATTTTCAAGTAATTATTTGTTTATCTATCTGTTTCTTTGTTTTTTATGATATTTAATCGAGATTCCCTACACTGCCAGTAAAACAAATTAATGTATAATAAAATAAGGAATCGACTAATAACTAAAACTGACTTTTCTGCACAATTAGATATAGATTTATGGACGGTTCCTATATCTTACTAACCATTTATTTTCCTTACTATCGGTTAAAAATAAGCTCCATACAAGTAATGTCTAAATTGAACCCACAATAAGGCAATCAAATGATAGTTTTATCTAATATAGGAACCGGCCATTCATCTGTAAGTTTATTTAATATTGATAAACAATAAAGATATGTATGTATCTATAAATTAATAGAAAACTACATAAGTATTCGAGTTCAAATAAAACAGTAAAGTAAATTTTTGTTATTTTAATAAATATGAGCCAGTTATTTTAAACTTATGACCCTCAGGAAATGTTCGTATTCTAAACTTAATTTGAATAAATACTTTTGAATTTGAATTAAAAACTCGATAATAACACAATAAAATAGATATTGTCTAATTATAAAATTATAGACATCGATATAATAACTTATCTTATCATTAAAAGAATCAAATGAGGTTTTTATAATGATATTTTAAAGCGCTCAATTTAACGATTTTTCAAAATGTTAAACATATTGTCAAACAGGAGTATCTTAGTGAAGAGTATCCGTGTAGGAACGGAGAAAGAATACAATTTCCTTCAGCCGGGCAGCTTGTCGTAAGAAGCGACAAAACAACCACCTGGCTGTAGTGTAGGGTATTTGCCCGTCTGGATGGCTACCACCCCTGGTCTAGATTATGCCACCATAAAAACCTTGAGTTGTGTTCCGACATTAGTGGCCAGGTTCCAGTCACCATTTAGTGAGCGGCAGCACATTAGAAGCACCTTCGGTGTTACAAATGTCCATAGGCGAAGACTTTTCATCATGTGAGTGTCTGCATGCCTGCTGAACTCATGTAAAAAAGAACTGAAGATATAATGGTAATAAGTAAATTAAAATAAATGAAAACATTATATGTTATTGCTTTATTTAATATGAAAGACAACTTGCTGAGCAGTTTTATTTAATAACTAGCATCTGCCAGTTTCGTTGGCGTTTCCACGACGACGTGTTGTTAGTGAATTAGTCGGGCAGCGCCAAATAAATATGACCACAACTTCACCTCATACTATATTCCTCTATCCCACAGAAACTACACTATTTTTGGGAATAAAAAAAATCTAAGTCCTGCCACGGGATATAAGGTAACTCTAATCGAGTTTCATTTAAATCCGTTACAAACTTTTCAAGTGATGCTCTAACAGACAGTCTCTAGTGGAACTTATTTTGAATAAAAACTTTTGAATTTGAATTACACTGTCAAAAATTCTAAAGTTACATTTTCGAAATAGGCTGGTAGAATAAACAAACTACAACCTCCAACCTGTACAGACCTATTATATCATATATCATCTATCTATTATGCATGTTTTGAACTTATGATACAACTTAACACGTGTACGAGTATATGACATACGAATACATATGTTCACCAAAAACATGACACCTTCATTATGTGATAGGTTAACAAATATCATCGTTAGGGAAATATAGAATTAATATTAAAATTTTGTAATTTATTTCATAATAACGTATATATTCAATTAGTAAATAATTATGTTAATTTATTTTCTGAGCAGTATACAATAAATATTACGTACCATTTGCAGATCAAACAAAAAACTATTGATTGGTTGATATGTAGACTAAACTGCGTACCAAAAACAGTACAGCTGCCTTAATTATTGAAATATTTGCTAAAGCAACAGAATGGTGAATAACATTAAATCTTTAATTAAAAAGGGGTAGAAAGGGGAATACCATAAACGATTCAATTTTATTTAAAGCTTAATATAAACCTTATGAGAACCAGTACATTTTTACTATAGATCAAATAACAATATCAATGTATATAGTGATTAAGTTACTATGAAAAAAAATATTTAAAAATAAATATCTCACATAATTTACCTACTGAAAATCCAATTTTGTAAGCACCTACGTCAACACTGTAACTTCCGAAGCAATTTAAGTGTATATTATAAAAGAAGCGTTTGTCTCTTTTTTTAAATTTCGGTTTTTGAATTCAACTAAGAGGCACAAGTCTTCCCTAATTTTTCACCCCATCCACCAGTTTTTCTCTTTCCTCGTGCAGTCCGCGCCAGCAATCTTGTACGGGTCGTTCGTTCAACGGACTGGAGGGCACCCAACGGTTGGCGAGACAAAGTCTCTTGTATAAGACTCATGGTATTCACCAATTATATGAGCTATACATAATTACGTCATATAGTTATCCTTCTTTGATAAATGTTGATTTTATTTGGAAAAAATTGTCAGAACTTTTTTGAGATTTTATTGTATGACATCTTGCTTGACCCCATAGAATTATTATAAACTTTGTGTTACAAGTTCGCATATTTATTATTAACCCCAGTATTTTGACTATATAGGTACTACATCAACTTGTTTGTGTTAATCCGGAATGAATTTTTCTAACATATAATAATTTTTCAAGCTAGTATTTCAAAACGACAATGAAAATATATATCTTTAAATTTACCCTTAAAGAAACCCATGTTTTTACGATTATTTTTCATAATAATTATCCGAATAGAGCCCTTTCGTAGGACAAAAGAAACATGTGTATAACTGAATTACATAATATAATACTACACAAACGATATGATGTGTGTAAATGATGATGAACAGTGACATTGACAGTTGATAAGTTTTTAATAAGCAAGTCATTTTTCTTCTAAACAGTGTATGTTCACAAAGCGGATTGTTTGCGTCACAAAATTACGCTCTTTGTCACATAAAAAAAAACATCGACAAACAATAAAGTGTCATATTTATGTTTGAACAAATAGGATAAATATAGTTGTTAATTGAGAAAGAGAAGCGTAAATATACAATGACAACATAGATCACTATATGGAATATCTTATTAACCTCTTCTCCCTAATTACAAACAAAGCATCCAAGTGTGAAGACTTCAGTAACGACTATGACATAAACTTCTTAAGTTTGTGGTAAGAAAGCATTTGGGTCACGACAATAATAATCTTTTTTTTTCTCTTGATGATTTGATTCTAACTGTACGTACATATTTTTGACATTTGAGTTTGCACCTTGACCTCGAATGCGTTTTCTTTTTGGTAATATTTTTTTTATAACTAAAATTGAAGTATTGTGTATTGTGTGAAGTATTGAAGTATTATTGATAATAATTTTATAAGAATAAATTACTTCTTCAAGATATTGTTTGTGTTACAATACGATGGTACTTGACCAAATATCTATTTTTTTAGTATTAACACACTTAAATACTCCATAAGCTATATTTGATATACTGCAAATAAAATTCACATTTTATCGCTTAAACTGCAACTGCTTAAAAGCGCCATCATGAGAATGTTATTATTTTATTTTATTTGAAATTCTTGTCCTGGAAAAAGTACAGTTTGAAGATGTTGAATTGTTTTTAATCTACAATGACACATCTGTCACTGTCAAATGAAAATAGATAGAGAACAATTTTACGAATATGGGGATTAGAAGAAGAAACGTATAATTTAAACCAAAATAAGAAAGCAAAATCAAACATTATCAAATGATGTGCTATACAACTACGTAATATAATAAAATTATTCCGATAAAAAATGAAAACAATAGTTACTGTAGTTTTGCTGTTCATGTAACATAAACATAACATAAAACATTTGCGGACAGAACCGGCGCGCGCCGCCGCTGCAACATAACTGATTTCAGCAGCCCATTCATAACTTTGCTGAATCCTTCACGCATTACCCAAATTATGAACCACACATCTATTTCAAGCAAAAATAATTACAAAAGCGTTTTCTTCATTCGTGTTAGTTGCAAGCAATGTCAATTTACATCAAATACCTAAAAATAAAGTTTCGTAAATAGTGATATATTTATCAACAAACATACTAAGAAAATACTTCGACGGTCAAATATTGAATCCTTTCTTAATTTAAGTGTCGTTTAACGAGAATACCTTTATGAACATTCAGTTTATTGTATAGACTCAAATATTTGATTCATTATCTGTCCGTCAGTCACGTACACAAAACAAAATATGCTCACCTCTAGAAAACAGAACTCTATCGAGTGACAGTAAGGAAAAAAAAACACCTTTAGCACCTAAACAAGCACTGGGCTCATTGTTTTCCTACTTTATATTTGTTTTAGGAGTACGTTCAACGAATTCCTTCGTAGATCAAACACTCAGATCCGTCAATTCGAACTTATTTGAACAGATGCGTCTTTCAAACACGAAGGTTCACTTCACATAACTGACACTGAGTTGTGGGGGCACTTTTGGCACTGCACGTGTTATCACGTTAGTTTTACGCGACTGTACGGTTGTTTATACGCCGAGCGCGGTCACAGTGCGGTAACGTCGCACGCCGCGGCCGGAATGACGCGAGGAGCGGCCGTGCGCGACGCTAGCGCCACGCGGCCGCTGGCAAAACTAGACCCACTCAATCAAATGTCCAGTGCGTTGAGAATATAAGAATGCATTTTTGCATTGCCAACTTTATTCAATACTTTCAAAATACTTTTGTTAATCTAAATACATCTCAGTATATGTATTAGTTTTATATTGGATCCATATGTGTATAGCATGTATTATAGTACTATTATTCGAAATATTTTTATTTTGTAAAATAGTTTGAATTCAGCCCAAACTTTGTGGTTTAAAAATATTTTTTAATAATTATATATATTTTTGTCATTGTAATAAAAATTCTTTTAGTAGATAATATGTATTATATATATACATTATATTATATACATTATGTATAAAAACAATGACTTAATTTAAAAAGAGAATCAAATTAAAAATAATAATAATAATAAAAAAAATAAATTTGGAAGTGGAATGCATTTATGTCAAAACATTGCAGAAACCGCCGGGGCCGGAGTGACGTGACCTTGCAGCGCGCGTCGCGACCGCGCCGTGCTCCATCGCTCCGTCCCGCTCGCACCCGCGCGCCCCGGCCCCCTCCCCGCGGGGCGGGACGAGGTAGGCCCCGCCCCCCGCCCACCGCAACACCCGCTTTTACCTTTTTTCCGCGAACGCTTCTTATTACGTATGATTGTTTGAAGTGTGATTGTTTTTGTTTTATTATTAGATTGTTTTACTTGAATTACATAATATCTGTTATATATATAAAAAATGCATTATTAGCTATTTTATATAGAAACGTAGTAATAGACATTTGTACACATTTTAAATAATAATTAAATAATCACAATATACCTATAGTGCACACCTGTACCTTCGGAATAGTACTGCTACATTTTGATACATTAATTAAATTAAATGACAGTAAAGTAACAAAACAAAAACAACTTTTTGTCGTTGAAAATGAAGATGTTACAGTAATACTACACTTGGGAAAATGTTAGTGTTAGTGAACATGTCACGCAAATGTAACCAAGGGTTTAATGTCTTATTTATATATATATGACATTGTAAATGACGTTGAACATTGACAGATAACTTGTAAGTATACTTACGCTAATGTAGCTAATCATTAATGTCGTTATTTTTAACGCTGAAGTCGTATTTAGTCATAGTCACTAACATTAGACAGGCAGCACAGGGGTGTAACAATTATTATTTTTAAGCGAAATATAAAATCTAAATAATCCCATTTTAATTTATATGTACATCTAATATATAAAATTCTCGTGTCACAGTTTTCGTTGCCATACTCCTCCGAAACGGCTTGACCGATTTTGATGAAATTTTTTGTGCTTATCCGGTATCTATGAGAATCGGCCAACATCTATTTTTCATCCCCCTAAATGTTAGGGGTAGTCCACCCCTAAATTTTTATTTTTATTTTTTAGACAAAATTTTTAATTTCTATTTTTTTATGATACAGCATTAAAAGATACATACAACCCTAAATTTTCAACCCTCTACGATCAACCCCTATTTTTTACCGGGCAGGACGACGTCTGCCGGGACAGCTAGTATACATATAATAAAATGGTAGACGTCAAATTTCTGTACATTGAAAAAAAAATCTAAAAATTGAATCAGGGTGATGTAAGAAGTGAAATAGAACCGATTTAGATTTTTTTTTTTTTTGTTTCTCTGTTTGTCCGTTTGTCTGTTTGTACCGGCTAATCTCCGAAGCGACTGGACCGATTTAAATGAAATTTTGCAAGGTTTTAGCTTGTATCCCTGGTCAACATGTACGATACTTTTGATCCCGAAAAATTAAAGAGTTCCCGTGGGATAGTTAAAAAATTGCACCACGCGGACAAAGTCGCGGGCAGAAGCTAGTTTTATATAAAAAATTTGGAACTAGGCATGTTTGCTGAAGAGTTTCTTGCGCCGCTTCTTCTCTTCAAGCCACAACATGTTGTGAAGCGGTGTTAATTAAATAAGGTTTCCATTGAGTAAATAATAATCATAAACAAAATAATTAAAATTAAGAAGTTGGTGGTAGGCTAACCAAACTTTAATAATGCTTTGTCTTCCGTGATCACGGCCACTGAAAAGTGACCAAAACGTCGGAATAATAAAAATCGAATAAATTACTGATGAATTGATATTGCAATTTAAACAATTAGTATTGACTGTTTTACGTGACATATAAGTGAGTAAATGTTAATATGAAAGTTCGTTTACGAAATTCACCACGCCGGAATTGAACCCACTCTTATTCAATATATTAATAAGTGAAGGAAAAACTTTGTCATCATCATCATCATCATCTTCAGCCAAATTCAGTCCACTGCTGAACGTAGGCCTCCCCAAGTACGCGCCACATATCCCGGTCTCCTGTCTTCCGCATCCAGCCCCTGCCGGCGATCTTGCGCAGGTCGTCAGTCCACCGGGCTGGCGGGCGTCCTACGCTACGTTTACCGAGACGTGGTCTCCACTCCAGGACTCGTTTGCTCCATCGGCCGTCGGTCCTGCGGCAGACGTGACCGGCCCATTGCCACTTCAACTTGCTAATTTTGCGAGCTATGTCGGTTACAACGGAAAACCGGAAAAACTTTGTACGTCTTTTTAATTTTTACGAAATTTGCGCGGACGGAGGGGTATGAAATTCACACACTTATAGTTTGTAGAGAGAAGAAGCCACGAATGACAATAATGTCTGTTTAAAATACATAAAAATACATTAGGTACACACACCGGGTATTCGGGTATCAGAATTATTTAATTAGATCAAATGACATTTATTTATTTTATTATTATTATTATATTACCAACATGCGATGATTATTCAGTATTTATTTGACATTTCGTTATTATTAATAAAGTGACATTCATAAAACGTGTATTTGTATTTAAATTTGAAACAAAGGTGACAACATTGTGCAACAAAATGATATAGGACAATTAAATAAGAATTAAATGTTTAAAAACCTTACTAGGATATAAGAAAATTTGTATGCCAGTAAATGGCGAAACATGTTCTCGCTAGCATAAGATCTTGATTTTCATGTTTCATACAAATAAAGATTTCATTTCACCACCTTGTACTTGACACACACGCATAAATACTCTTTTGTTTATTGTTAAAGTCAAATTAACAGTGTTGCCTTGTCGAAATCTGATTACAGAAGTATAGTCTTTGACAAGAGAACCATAATAAGTAATGTTCAAACTTATAATTTAAATGAATTACTATGGTTGAATATTGATCACTGAGGACGTCTAGTATAATAAAATACGATAGTGTGCGTTTGTACTTACAAGCTATAAAATATTTATGGGATCAGCTACAAACTATACTAAATCAAACGCAAAAATAATGGTTCGGTTCTGAAAAAAAATATTCAACATATCCTATGCTCAATAATAGACTGACTTAACTCAAAAAGTTGATTTTTGGGAATTCGTAAAAAACGTTTTGACAATCCGGACTTTCTTGCAAACTTTTTATCCGTGCAGGAACGGAGAAAGAATACAACTTCCTGCGGCCGGGCGGCCTATCGTAAGAGGCGACAAAACAACCCACAGCCATGTGGTTAGGGCATTTGCCCGACTACTACCACCCCTGGTCTAGAGTATGCCGCCATAACGCCTTGAGTTGTGTTCTTAAGCATAAGTGACAAGGTTCCAGTCTCCGTTAAGAGCAGCGCATTTGTAGCACCTTTGGTGTTGCAAATGTCTATAGGCGATGGTAACCGCTTTCCATCAAGTGGGCCTTTCGAGTGTCTGCTGAACTCATGCAATAAAAAAAGAAAATAAAATGAAAAGTTTATATAACAAATGTTATTTTAGAGAAAATTTCTTTTTTTGTATTATATTTTTTGTTAATTAAATTATGTTTTTTAGATGGGTCTATTTAATATAAAAAGAAATGTTACATTGAGTAAAAACTGGTGACACATTTTGAACTATGTCCATGTTTTATTTAATACATAACTGAACACTTCGTTTTTTTAAGGCCATAAAGCATTAAATAGTAAAATATTTTAAAATTGTAAGTCTGTTTATATTCATATAAAAATACGAAAAACAACGAAAATAAGAAAATTAAGTAAACGAAACTAAAATGACTTCGCTTGCTAACTGAATTTATCCAAAACAACAAAGTCTCACCAATTACCTATATCACAATAAACCCCGTGTTTTATGAAAGGTAGCCGCACATTACGAGCACATCAGAACCCCTTCAGCCAAAAGCACCATGAATGCGCCATAAATTATTGTGTTCAAAAATCCGATCGGCCGATATAATGTGGCTAGTTTATGGGACCGAGTGACGGGCAATCGGACCGGTGGGGGCATAATCGGACATTTATGGACCCTGGTCGATGACCCACCGCCCGTCGTTGGCTAAATCATTGCCCTCTGACAACTCATTAATGGTAAATCAAGATCAGGGTGTCTATTCGGTTTAAATGCAGCGGAGACGATTATGAAACGTCGGGCACTGACATCGAGTCAATTGGTTGACAAATACTATATTTAAACATAAAAGTAACATACTTCTGTATAAAAATTTTAAAAAATAACTTGACATATAAATAGAATAAGAGATATATATAAAGAAAAACAATGACCAAATATCACAAGTGTTAAAGAGAGGTCACGTAAAAAACATTTCAAGTGACGATCCTGACAAACAACGTGCATGTATGAAGAGGTTTATGGAAGTAGGTGAAGCGACAGTTGTTTGTCAGGATCATCACAAGTGGAGATCCATAGCCTCTGCCTACCCCCATGGGAAACAGGTGTGATTGTATGTATGTATGTAAGAAAAATAATATTTAGCTAGATATGTTGCTGGGGAGTTTCTTTCCGCTTCTTTTCCTTAACACCAATAACACGTTGCGAAGCGGTGTACACAGACTAGGAAGTAAATTAATTTTTAAATTATATGTATGACCTACAAAAAGTGTTCTCCAGTGGAACTTATTTTGAATAAAAACTTTTGAATTTGAATTTGAAAAAGATGATAACGAATAATCGCCCAGTAAAATACCTAACTCTTACACTCCACGACCATAATTAACTCCTGCCTTATTATACTACCAGTGATCTCGGAAGACGCTGAAGTATTTTGTTTAGATTGGGTACATTATTGAAGTTTTAGTAAGGATCCCTAATTTTTATATAACCTATATTAATCAGGGATAATGCAGCATTCGAATGGTGAAAGACGGTCCACCTGATGGAATGCGGTTACCATCGCCTATGGACATTTGCAACATCAAAGGCGTTAGAAATGCACTGCAGCTCTGTTAAAGAAGACTGCAACCTGACTACTAATGCCGGAACACAACTCAAAGCTGTTATGGCGGCATACTCTAGACCAAGGTGGAAGACATCCAGACGGGTAAATACCCTACCACCTGGCGATAGATGGTTTGTTACCTCTTACGACAGACCGTCCCAAAGCAGTAAATTGTATTCTTTCGCCGTTCTTTCATTATCTCACTATAGGTAAGTTCCATACGAGTAAAATCAAAATTCAAGCAATAGTTAAGTTCCAAAGCGGGCGCGGGTTCGATCCTGGCCGGAACGCATGCACCACTCAGTCAGTTTTCTGATCTAATGTGCATACAATTACCACGTGCTAACAACGGTGAATGATGTAACCTGCACATCGAGATAACCGGTGTCAAACCTGCCAAGCCGCCTTGGACAAGCGTGGCGGGTATACTGTCCGTTGCCCTATAATGGGAGGCCCGAGCCCAGCAATGGGACATTTATGGGCTGATATCTTATCTAATATATAAAATTCTCGTGTCACAGTTTTCGTTGCCATACTCCTCCGAAACGGCTTGACCGATTTTGATGAAATTTTTTGTGCTTATCCGGTATCTATGAGAATCGGCCAACATCTATTTTTCATCCCCCTAAATGTTAGGGGTAGTCCACCCCTAATTTTTTTTATTTATTTTTTAAACAAAATTTTTAATTTCTATTTTTTTATGATACAGCATTAAAAGATACATACAACCCTAAATTTTCAACCCTCTACGATCAACCCCTATTTTTTACCGGGCAGGACGACGTCTGCCGGGACAGCTAGTACTAATATATAAAGCTAATGAGCGTTTTGTTTGTTTGTTTGTTTGAACGCGCTAATCTCAAGAACTACGGGTCTGATTTGAAATATTCTTTCTGTGTTAGATAGCCCATTTATCGAGGAAGGCTATAGGCTATATACCATCACGTTAAGACCAATAGGAACGGAACACCAATGAATAATGTTTCAAAATCAGAGGGATTAAGAAAGAAGAATGTTTTAGTTTCAATGCTTTTTCTTTCTTCTTTTTTTATTAAAATCGGAGGGGGGGTTTACTTACTTTTTTTAACTATTCCATGCGGACAAAGTCGCGGGCAGAAGCTATTTATTATATATTAAGGCAACTTAATGAATGGTAAGATAATATAGAAACAGTCAATTGCAGAATATATAGTGCAAGTGAAAATGCACTATAATGGGCTCTCTCAGACGCTGGACACGGCGTAGATACCTACTACATGCATTCGTCGGTCGCCTACAACATCACATTGTAAGCAGCCTACAGCGTTTACATCTGCCCACCGCCGTAGTTCATCTAATACTTCTAAGGGTTAACCGTATTGTCCATCATCATTATCATCATGAATCATGAACTACAAGTTATATGTCCTTCAAATAATGACACGTCAAATTATAATGAACAACAAAATAATATCTAATTTTCGTCCAAAATACATATGGGAAACAAATCCACAGACAATCAACCGAATGTTTGAAGAAACACGTCGCAATTCATGCGAAAGAAACAGGCTCCGAATCAAACTATGTTGCCAGGTGATTTAAATTCGTCTGAATGCTACGGGTTTTTGGATTCATTGATAAATGTTTTAAATCAATTTCTGGCGAAGAGTTAACCCTTTTATAAGCTTCGTATGTAGAACAGTAAATGAGAGTAACGAGTTATGACGTAATAATTTTAACGAGATAATTTATTGTTCATACAACAATTTAAACCATGCAAATATTCTAAATACTACCACCTAATGTCTGTCATGCATTGTCAAATATAACTTCAGCACCACCTATTGTGTGATAATGGTGTAAGGCTTGAAACCTTTACGCAAATGCTAATAACTATTGTAGAAAATTTCAAATTAAGACTTGGAATGTCGGCAACACAACCGTTTATGTTGCGAGCTTTTTAGCTGCCCTCATGTTGCGTACTCACTGTAGGACAATAGTAAAATCTTGAATTTTGTCACTGGTTGTGTTCTGTGAAGTTTTATGAAGAATTCCACTGAAAGGTGATTTTTTATTATTAAAAAATAATAATTATCACCTCATTTTACGGAAATAAATTCGGCATTCCAGGGGTCTAATCGTATGCACAGTACGCAAACGCATAGACAATAAACATATATATGAACACATTAATATTAATTCTAATATCGGTTAATGATACATTATAATGCTTGCAATAAAGTATGAATAAATTCTATTATATTTAAGAGTATATCATGGTATTTTAAAGATAGAATGACAGATAGAGAAAATGTTTTAGGGCAATATCTCCCTAATTATATTCTTTTAAAATGAAGTATAAATGTGACGCTTACCTAATTGTTCTATTATTAACCTGGCAACCCAATTCGAGTCACACCACTAAAAACAGTGGTCGAATTTACACCCATATAATTTAATGCCATAAAATTTTGGAGATGTGATGACGGACAGATGAACAAAATTGGTCATTTTACGATGCGAAATTGCACACAATCATTTGCTGCCTTGATGGATTACACAAAACACTTCAGTTCAGCTTTAATTCGAATATTCCTTTTATATTATTTTCGTTGTAAAATATTCAGAATTGACCTTATAGACGCAAATTAAAACTAATTACACGTGAGCTAATGAATATACAGGACTAATAAACACCAATGTGTAATTAGCTGGCAGCGAGCGGCGCCGCGCGTGTTTCCTAGTATTCGTTTTGCATTGCCATATTCCGCATGAGGTAATTCGTCAGACAACCGATGAACCCTACGATGTTATATAGCCATTGATGCTCAAAGTTTAACCATCAATCTAGTTTTGAAATTTTAATCTTAATATTAGTTACCGGTAATTAGTAGAGATGTGATGACTATTCGGTAAAGCTGACTATCCGACCACTACCGTAGTCAGCGACTTGTCGGCGACTATTCGGCAAAGAGCGCCGACTATTTGGCTTCTCACCTTGTGGTTAATAATATATACTTTACTAATATATTGTAATGCATACACAATACCTTCTTTTTGACATGATTAAATTTCAATTAAGCTCTTTCACTTTAATGAACAATAACAGTATTATCTTTAAACATTTTTTTTTTAGTTTTACACTTAAAGACCGCCTCCCTAAAACGCGTACAAAATTAAAAATCAAGAAACAATGCGTAGTGAACAAAACCGGTTGCGACTTGGGCCCGAATCAGCTATAAACGAAGCATCACTGAAATGCCTGAAACCGTGGTCGACTTAGCCGACTAATCAGCCGATTAGTAGGCTTCTTTACAACCGACTAATCAGCTAGTCGGCCAAAGTCATAATCGGCAACCCCTAGTAATTAGATTATATGGCAGTGGCGCGGGGAAGAAATTCCGCTAGGATAAGCCGGTTTTCATCCGTGCAAGAACGGAGAAAGAATACAATTTCCTGCGGTCGGGCGGCCTGTCGTAAAAGGCGACAAAATACCCCATAGCCAGGTGGTAGGGCATTTGCCCGACTGGATGGCTTCCACCCCTGGTCTATAATATGTCGCCATAACAACCTTGAGTTGTGTTCCGGCATTAGTGACCAGGTTCTATTCCATTTGTAGCGCCTTTGGTGTTGCAAATGTCCATGAGCGATGGTAACCGCTTTCCATCAAGTGGGCCGTTTGCCTATCTGCTGAACATTCTCCATTATTTGTCCATTAAATAAAATTTGTTGCCGTAAATGGAATTCTATTATTATTTGTATGTAAGTATATGTAATTTATATTATTTTAATATTTTTAATTATGTATTTCTTGATTAGTTTATTATTGTAATAATGTTGTTGTTCTTTTTTTTCTTCAATTACGATCGAATTTACTTAAGCCACCAAATATTATTTAATTTTCTTGTAATATCTCCTTGGACACCGGGTTGTCTGGAAGAGATCGCTATAAGCAATAAGGCCGCCCATTGTTCTAATAATTGTAATATGTTTATATTAAATATCTAGGTTTAAGTTATGATGAACAATAAAGAGTTTCCATTCATTCATTCATTCATCCTGCAATTAAAAAAAAATACCTTATGATGCAAGCGTCGACTACACCGCTGTTACAGATCTGTGATCCAAGAATTACTGAGCTCTCAAGCGACAAATTATGGTAAAGTGAAAATTATTCGTCACATGTCCTCAACTTGTTTTGTTCGAGATTTTTTTGGGATTCGGGCTAATTTTAAAACAATACAAAATTAAAACTATATGCCGTTTAACTTTTTTGCGTTGATAAGATTAGATATTGTATCATTTAGTTCCGAGGTTTCTTGAAACGCGATTGCAAGCGTACAGGTTTACAAAGACCCTAAAAACTCGCATTTTTTAAATGAAATACCCAAATAATTATTTACTTTTATGTTACAAACATAAATAAAAAAGTTATTATACAAGCAACATTTCATCATAAACTTTGACAACCAAAACCTAAGAGCATTCAATAACAAGACTGTATGAGTGCGTGCGAAGACCATATTTATTACCTCCTACATATATAAGGGGTGAAGTGGGTAAGCGAGGGGAGTGGGGAGACGACTACAGGGGCAATTAAAACCGGGTTGCATGCAACTCGGTGCGGTCACCCTTCCGTTTCCCTTTTATGGACGTGACCGCGTGACAGCGCCGCAACTGTTGCTCGGCGGTATGCAACTTTCGTAATTTACTTTTTATCGTTCCTAGGAAATGTTTGTTACACCTGACAGTGGGTGTCACGCGTAAAGTTTTGGATTCGCTGGCTTCGCAGGCTACACAGAAAACAAGATATATTTTTGAAGTGATAACTTCTTATGGGAGGGTACACCGATTCGTTACGCAACGCGTTACGGCGCCAGTCTGCTGGCTTCTATCTCTCTCACGCAGCGGTAGGTAGGCTCCTCCTCTCTCTCTAACCCACTAGCTATATACATAAAATTTAAGTAATAATCTAAGATTTTCTCAAGTTAAAAAATTTCATTATTAAATAGTTCAACTTAGATTAATTCAAGTTATCACTTCTGACGGGCGTCCTGAGACGCACATTTTTTTTTAAGGCGGGGGAAATGCATTTCGCAAACTACCGGGTCCTTTACTAGGTATTAGACCAAAGCGACGAGAGGTGAGTCAATCGCCGGCTTCTTTGGAGACTCGACTACTCAATACTCCAATAAAACCACCCTCCTCCCATGTGCCCCGCGCTTATGGTAGGACAAGCGAGAGACTTAGAACGTAGTTACGCCCACGCTGATCCTAGCGCATCAGTGCTTGAGAATGCCCCGAGAAGCAGTGCAAACTCACTTCGTCAACAGGGGTGAAGACTCCTCCGCTCCCTAGATGCTGGAGGGCAGAATCCAAGATATACTTTAAATGTCGTAAGAGGCTACAAATGTGTGCTAACAGTGCTGTTCTGTTTAGTCCGTAAAATTCAAACGTCATTGTCATTAATGTCAAGTCAGTTAGACAAGAGACACACCATCCTCGCCCCTTCTAATGGTTGAACCGAAGACGTACTTAAGCATTTATCCAAAAATATATTTGTTTTAATAAAAATAAGTGATCATGTAAAATACATAGAATAATGTAAAAAAAAATTATGGCAGGAGTTCAGTAGACAGGCAGACGGCCCACTTGATGGAAAGCGGTTATCATCGCCTATGGACATTTGTAGCACCAGAGGTACTACAAATGCGCTGCTGCTCTCTTAAGGGAGACTGGAACTTGGTCACTAATGCTGGAACACAACTCAAGGCTGTTATGGCGACATACTCTAAACCAGGGGTGGAGATTTTTATAATTGGTGTTTTTAATATCAATTAACGAAACAAGACTAACTCAACCCACAGCCAGGTGGTAGGACATTTGCCCGTCTAGAGTACGTCGCCATGACAACCTTGAGTTGTGTTCCGCGGCATCAGTGGCCAGGTTCGAGTTTCTCTTTCGATGCTGGCAGCACATTAGTAACACCTCTAGTATTGCTATTGTCCATAGGTGTTGGCAACCATTTTCCATCACAGTTGGGCCGTCAGCCTGTCTGCTGTTCTTCAGCAATGAAAATAATACTTACTGGCAATTATGATATCAGAGGTTCTAAAAAATGTTCTCGCAAATTCGTACGGTCTAAATTAAAGGTATCAAAATAAAATAAAAATTTGTGTTATGTCTTTCAGATACCAGTATATTTAGACACGTGTCATGTCACTAAGCGATTCTCCAAAGGTTTTAGGCCCTCAAATTTAAAAGTTTTTATTAACAACTAGCTGTGCCTCGCGGTCTCTCCCGCGTGGTGATTGAAAATCGTAATAATTCCAAAATAAAGAATTTTTCTAAAATAAAAGTGGCGAAGTTACTCCTTAATACATCAGCTACCTGACAATAAAAGTCCCGTCAAAATCGATCCAGCCATTTCAGAGATTAGCCAGAACAAAGAGACAGACAGAGAGACAACAATTTAAAAAAATGATATTTTGGTGTATGTACCGTATATATATTCATATGCATGTAGTAAAAAGCGATTATTTCAATATTACAAACAGACACACCAATTTTATTTATATGTATACTTAGATAAATTTCACTGCAGAACATTTTTGGAAGGTAAGGTATATATAAGTTAAGAATTAAGTTAATTTTCTATCTGCACCGCTTCACAACATGTTATTATTGTTTTACAAAGATTTCAATATGATTGACATTAATGTATATTTTTTAAATAATTTTGTGTATTTCTTTAATTTGCACGCCCCATAGGCAAAACATGCGAGTCTTGTATTCCTATGTCATCTTATATTATGTATTACACGAGTATTTTATTTTATTTTAAGTTTGAAGTAACAAATTATTTTATTTTTGGTTTTATTAACATTTATTTATTTGCTTTACCAACTAAATATTACCTAAGTAGAATTAGTTTTATTAATGTTTACTATTTTTTAACAAAATTGGGTCGTTTTGGTCATACGCCATAAGGACGGTTTGCACTGCAAATCGGCGTTTTGTCGGATGTAATTCCGGCACAGCAATATGCTGAGTGCAAACCTTGTTTGCTGAATGCGGCGTACAAATTCTAAAAAATATGCTCTGTGTATTATCTTCTTCTTATATATAAAAACGAATGTTTGTCTGTATGTCCTTTATATAATCGTGAACTATACATTTGATCATGTGATGATATTTAGCAAAGATGTTGTTCATGACCCAAAGAAGGTTTCTGAGTTGGTTCACAATTGGACTCGGAAGGTGGCGCTGCTGTCAGCATATCGATTGAAGCTTTTCCGGGCAGGACGACGTCTGCCGAGATAGCTAGTAATGTATGTATAAGGAATGTAATTACGTCACTGTTTCTTTAAATTTTTTTCTCTTTCATTCTTTCATGTTGTTTTAAGCAAATAAAGATTTTGAGTTTGGAATAAATTTGAATTTGAAGCTTTCATTCGCGTATAGCGTCACGCCGAACGGAGCCTACGACGTAAGTAGCCGGCAACCATCTCACATTTTCTTGAACGATTTAAATGATATAATATAATAATCAAGACTGTAATTTATATATTAATAAAATTCAATTTAAAACAGGTCATTAACTTAATAAAAATGTCAAGGTTCTCATTTATTTATAGCCTTGAAAATGAACGCAAATAAATATCGTGTATTTAGTAGAACATTCCTGCATTAAATAATAATCATTTGTTTAGTATATTATTAATTTGAAGTAGGAACAAAGCAACCTACGCATGACCCTTTTTTTGCCAGAGGAAATACAGATGCCTGGGGAGATGTTCGCGACCCGTGTGAGTATGGGATTCGCCAGATCGGGGGTGATACTAGCGTGCCTAGTCAGAACTGGTGACACGCTATTGCCACTCCCCAGTTAGGGATACCACTAAAACCCCTGGGTGTTCCGTCTTGCGCTTTATGCCAGGGCTACCGTGCAGCGAGCGTGCTAAGAGCTATGAATGTCAAAAAAGCAAGTGAGGTGTGTATGAATAAGCCTAAATGGCGCTCTATTGTTCATGCCTACCCCGCAAGGGACCTGGCGTGAAGTTATGTATGCATGTACGGTGCAGTGGGCTTCCCAACTCCACGTGCCCTGGCAGGCGTGGGCCCCCCTCAGTGGGTCTCTTCCAATGTCAGGAGACTAAGCCCCTGGCCACAACTAGGTCTTTTCCGTTCGTGGGGCGGTCTGTAACGCGCCTCACGGCAAGAGAGAGAGAGAGATATGCGCGTGCGCAACACTCGCGCTCTTCTCTCGACAACCTACGCATAACCTGTACTAACCGTGCAGGAATGGAGAAAGAATACAATTTCCTACGGCAAGATGGTCTGTCATAACAGGCGACTAACCTAAAGCTAGGTGGTAGGGTATCCCGTCTGGATGGCTACCAGCCCCGCTCTAAAGTATGCCACCATGACATCCTTGAGTTGTGTTCCGGCATTAATGGCCTGGTTCCAGTCTGCCTTAAGAGAGCAGCAGCACAGTGGTAGCACCTCTAGTGTTACAAATGTTCATAGGCGATGGTGGCTGCTTAACATCAGGTGGGTCGTCCGCTTGTATACTGAAATCGTGAAATTAATATTAGATACATTACAAATTAAAGACATACATTGTCAAACTTAGAACTGAAACTTTTAGAAACTAATAATTTTTTTATCTATAAAATTATACCGTAATGTAACAAAAATGAATAAACAAAACAGTTTTTGGTGATTTTTGCAATATTAACAAAGGAGCGACTTTTAAAAAATTTGAGCCGTACTTTGGAAGGAGTTTTTAAAACATCAAAAACTAACATTTTTTCACTCGGGACTCAAAAAAAAGTTAGTTTTAACCTTTAGAGTTGCCTAATAACCTGCACCACTTACATCGCCAGATTAGGTTAAATTATTCCAAAGTCAAAGTCAAAGTAATTTATTTTGTGTATACAGGTTTGAATATGATGTCCATAATGATAACAAATAGGTATCACTGTATCCTGCCACATATGTAGCTTACAAAATAATATAATTTAAAACTAATAATGTCTAGATTAATATACAATTTATAGTGCGAATACTGAATAATAATTACGATTCCTCATGTCACAAAATCAGACTCCTGTATCAGTATTTGGGTCAGAAAGATACTCATGTATTGTGTAATATCCTTTTTTATTAGCAATTGTCTTAATTTTAATTTAAAGCTCTTGATGTCGAGTTCCTTAATTTTCAGTGGTAATTTATTAAAAATTTTAGTCGCTATACAGAAAAGACTGTTTTGCAACAAAGTGGTTTTCGAAGGAAGTGTAAGAAGGTAGCTGTTATGGCGTTTACTGTTGCATTTAGTGTATAAATGTAGATATTTTTAACAAAGAAAGAAACTTCATAAATGTATAATGATGGTAATGTCAGTAGTTTTAGGGATACAAAATATGGTTTACAAGAATCTGTTTTCATTATATGACATATAGCACGTATACAGCGTTTTTGCGCTATAAACACGCGTTCTTTACCAGTGCTATTGCCCCAAAATATAAGACCGTATCGTAACAAAGAAACAACATAGCCATCATAACCCGTTATAACTGCTTTTTGGTCGACAACTTTACTTAAGTTATAGAGGGCCTATTCCTTAAGTTAGGTTGTCTGGAAGAGATTGCTTTAAGCGATAAGGCCGCCTATTGTTTGTACAATGAGAATATTGTAATTGTGCATTTTTGAAATTGTATATTTGGTGAGCAATAAAATATTGTTACATAGCGACAAAAAGCGAATGCACACTTGCCTGCCATAAAACGTGATTTACCTTTTCCGCATTTGGACTTCTATTGTTTACTTTGTGTTTAAAATTTTCAATTAGACAATAGCCTATTGTTTTTGTATTCGTTTATGGCCGTTCGCAGGAATAATTAAGCAGGTGTGCAGATTACGTTTTCTTGGAAAAACTCAGTCCACGCCGTCGATTGTTGTATTGTACAGTTTACTATAAAACAGTGCCCGAACGGAGGGTCAAGGCAGTGAAGCGAGGATTACGATACAAGCAAGACATGTGTAGTACATTCGATAAGCGTACAGTTTGTATCCGGTTATATATGTACATGTGTTTGTAAAGTTCTTATAAATTCTATAGTAATTCCAAAGGCATTTTAATTCGAGTCCTGCGTAACTCGTAACAGTATTATCGATCTATGTATCAAAACTTAATAATCAGCACTATCAGTTATTTACACAAAACAATAGAAAATGACAAAATATCGTGGAACTTTATCGTCGTATAAGATGACTTTGGATTGTCAAACCCCAGGGAAGCAGGTCATCGACTTGAAAACGATTAATTTTTGACACTTCTTATAATAATTTCTGTCACAAACACCTCCAGTGGAAGTATCCATATAATTTAATACATAATTAAGCAAGTAAATTAGGAAAAGAACACATTTCTATGGAATAAGAAGTGAATTTATTGTATTCATTCAAATTAATTCAAATAATTTAGATGCCTTCGCTTTTTTTGTATTGGCTCGACTTGTTTCTAAGCAGATGCTTACAAATATGTCATTAATATTCTGTATATACTACATTTTAATAATGTAGTACAGACATACGAACTGTTTCTACTTTACAATGCATATAATATATAGTAGTACAGGTTCCCTGGTACACTTTTCGTCATTTATTACTATCAAGTTGCTTTCTCCTTCCTTTTGACTAGACGCCCTACTTTTTTCCCTACAGTAAGTAGGATTTGGTCAATGGTAGCTTAATAGGGGTAGTAAGGATAAAATATGTTGATTTGACGAATTTTTTGTTAATTATCGAGACAATTATCTAAATAACGTGAAAAAATATTTGTCCTACAAAATATAAGGTTTTGTTAGGGAGTCCCCCCTCTCCAACATGTATCATAAACAAGGTCATGAAAAATAATTACTAACCAGCTGATTTTTTTTATTGTTTAGCTAACATTCGCATAGTTTACCACCCACATTGTCCTACAAATTGCATGGTATGTCATCTTGGTCCGACGCTCAAGTGTTGTCAATACCGTAGGACTTTTTTTAAATTAGTAACTGTAGGACAAAGGTATCACGTGATAGGTTAATATAATATATAGGATTTCCGGTGGTAGAGTCAAGATTTCTATTTGAAACACTTTCAAAACTGTTCATAGGAGTGTTACTTTTTTTTTCTATTATTATGATATTTTCTTAAGTTTTCGCGACTTGTGTACATAGTAAAACTACGTTTTAACGGTTTTAAGCGAGGTAATTTATTTGATTTTTGTTATTCCGACGTTTCGGCCACTTTTCAGTAGCCGTGATCACGGAAGACCAAGATATTGGGTGTCAATGAGTATTGTTAAAGTTTTATTTAGCCTACCGTCAACTTGTTCATTTTAATTATCTAGTTTTGATTTTGTTTATGGGTATCATTTACTCTATGGGCGTCTAATCTAATTTACCATTTCGCAACATGCTATGGCTCGAAGAGAAGCACCGGCGCAAGAAACTCTTCAGTAAACATGCCTAGCTCTAATGATTTTATATAATGTTAAAATGGGTGGAAGGAAAAATAAAAGAAATTATCAGTGAAGTTGGTTCGTGTTCCGTTGCACGCAGATAGAGCTCACAGTGTCTCGAGTTATGGCAGTTGGGTTTTGCTGGGTTTGGGTCTTAATAGTTTTGATGATTGGATCCCAAACAGTAAACGCGCTTAAAACCGTTGTTAAAACGTAGTTTTATTAGTATACAAGTCATGAAAACTTAAGAAAATATTTTTCTTTCTTTCTTTTGTAACGCGCCCCGCGGAGGAGAGGACTGCACTCCTGTCTCGACGACATAACTGCGGGTGGGTAACCCTTACCTCAGGCAAATGCCAGGACGGCCGAAGGTCCTGACCTGACCTTCCGACGCCGACGCGTCCTTCTTTGACAGAAGCGGAGCAAGGACGTCCGCTCACGCTCCCATTCCAACCCCTCCTTCGCAAGCATGACACAAGCTCACTCTTCGTGCTACAAACGTCTGTATGTTTGCAAGTTTCACAACAAAATATTAAGTATTATTTTCTACTAACTTCTGCCCGCGACTTCTGAATTTTTGACTTGTGAATTTTTTTCCTATCCCACGGGAACTCTTTAATTTTTCGGGATTAAAAGTATCCTATATGTTGACCAGGGATATAAGCTACCACCATACATAATTTCATTTAAATCGGTCCATTCATTTCGGAGATTAGCCCGTACAAACAGAGAAATAAAAAAATTGAAAAAAATCTAAATTAGTTCTGCAGTTTACATCCCCATGACTCGGTTTTTAGCATTTGTTTTCATTGTACAGAAATTAGACTTCTACAGTTTTATTATATGTAAGTAATAATTTATATATATTCTAATGAGTTTAAATCAAGCGTTGCCGATGTTAAAGGTCCCCATGCGCCGGCGCACGTTCGGCAGTTTTTTTACCTGGAATCAGCTATTATAAGGTTAATATAGGGGTCACCGCAATTTGAATGCAATTTATTCAAAATTCCATATCGATACGGTTCTGAACCGGTTGTTTCTCTCCAATAGTGTCTTTTTTATAGTTTATGACGTATAAACGACGGTTTATCAATTTTGCTTTGTTAATTTTACGGTTTTTTTATGCGTTCCCAAATACAATGAAGACGGCGGCGTAAAGTGAAAAGATTTGTTTCTGGAAATGATGCTTATCTCGGACATGATAACGTTGATTAAATTTTAATACATTATTGTTTATGTAGGTATGTTGGTCGGTATTATCATAGTCATCAGCTTCTAAGGACATATCGAGCCTTTACCGTCATATCGTATGCGACATTTGGGCATAGATATATTTTTTGTTGCAAAAGGTATTTTAAACTATTATATTGTATTCAGAGTTTTAGGTTTTGATTCGGTAGGCTCTAATCTAAGTAAAACTGGAAGTCTTCAGACGTTTCTATTTTTTATGGCAGGAATTCTGGAAACAGGCTGACAGCCCTCTTGATGGAAACCTTGTGACGTCATCGAAGAAATAATTTAATTATCGAATTTAAAAAAAGTGTTTGTGTACACGCGTTAGAAGTTATACTTCTTTGGCCTAACAAGATAAAAATCTTTTCACAAAATTTTATCTTTCGCCTTATTCTACGTTTGTAGAAAAAAGGACACTAACAATAGAAAAACTAAAATGTTGACTATAGATCTAACTTCAGGGTGTCGGTTTTTCGTGACGATGTGCGCGCGCATCGTAAAAAAATACTCTCATCATTTTTCCCTAACGCGCCAAAAGAAGTATAACTTCAAAAACGAACAATACCCTATTTTATGTAATAAAAATATAAAATCAAATGGTAGTTTTATTTTTGACAGTCCCAATTCTTAATCACAAACTTGTGTAAGTACAAGGATTTTCTCTTCATTCTCATATCGCATACATATCAAGTGATAATATCAATTAAGTGTCGATTTCCGAGTATTCTGAGGCTGCGCGAGCGCATTATTTAGATAAATCGATCGTCCCGTACCCTCATTGGATTAATGGGTGGCAATAACGTCACGATAACACACGAGTTACGATTAAACACTTTTTATGTTAATCCGCCATCTTTGTTTACAGCCCTCGATACCAGCTTATTACCGGCTATATAAGTCATAGCATGTAGCGTTTAAGACGGAGGCTTTAACGGTGCGACGCGAGTGTAATTTTCAAATAATTGACAGCTCTTCAATATAATTTTAAGATCGCATCCACAAAATTTGGGATATTGTAGATCCCAAACTAATATGTATAATGACAATTTTTTAATTTATTATTTTTTGTCAGTTTTTATTAGTTGTTGTTTGGGACACATTTAATAATTAATATTCTTAAATGTAAAATACTTATATGTATATCAATCCAGTTTCCACCAATGCAATGCAATGTGTGTAATGTATCAACAATGCAATTATACATATATTTGTGTATGCCCATATCATTTAAGCGCAATATACGCCAAAGCCGTCAACCCGCCTACACAACTCGGTGGCCTACATGCAAAGAGTTATGTCCGCAACATACGCCTGCGGGTACTGACCGCCGACATGTTCGCTCAGACCCAGTTACCCTCAAGTTACAGTGAGGTGCTGTATTTTTTGTTCCTTTATCTCGAGCCGCCGACAAAGTGTTCTGACTTGCAATGAGTAAAGCCACAAACTAGATCGCCGACAAACAGTTGCCGGCACAGATCGACAGGCATTCGCGTGTATAGCGCTTTAGACATTTTGGTTTTATCAAAACCGTAGTTCTAACTAGAAATTTTGTACCGTAAGAATATTTTTTTTTTACGGAACCCAGCTGAATACCCGCAGATGGCTGTTGTAGCGATACTGGACTTTGAGGGCTTCCAGACTCCGTGGGAGCGGAGGCGTTCAGCCTGGAAGCAGCGCGCTTGCGGAGCCATCTCCTGAGGAGGATTTATAGGAGATTGACTCTATAGGATTAAGCTGGAAAAGGCTGAACGAGCTAAGTCAACAGGCTGAAGTGATTATTTAATGGGGACTCGATATCGACTCCGCTGACGGAGCCGATCCTAGTCTATCTTTACTACCACTTGACAACGTGATGCAGCTAGAGGAGAAGAAGCGGCGGAAGAAACTTTCCAGCAGCACGCCTAGGCTAATCTTGTATGGCTACTTGTGTCTGTAAGGAGTGATTTGGATTGGTGGGTCTTAACTTTGTGTGAGAGGATCCGAGCCTGGGGCTCTCCGCGTCTATTTTGTCTGTAAGAATAATGATTGAATGAACAACATTATATGAGGGTTTATTCATTAAGTGGTATTGTTGCGCACAGAAGGGCATCCCCTGACCCGCCCGCCGAAGTTCATCTACTCCCCGCGTCCCGCATACCGCCAACGCCCATAGCTGGCGCAATTAGCAACTAGGCATAAACGCGTGATGTAGGAGCGTCCTCCGGATGGACTTACTTAGTTACTTACTTACTCTTACTCGACTCTCTTAAGCACTTACATATTCATATTGGCACCAATACTTGCTTTTTCTGTGTAGAATTTAATTATAACTAACGGTAAGAATAACCATACGGTCCCATCTAGATCGAGTTTCATTTTAAAAGAAGCAACTGCCACCAATAGGTATTATATCTTTTTGGGTTTATATGTATCCCATTAATCGCCGTAATGCAATGGCGTGGACCGCGGTATGTGTGTTAATCATAGCGGATCGGCATTCGTGATTTTATGACAGCCCGCGTGCCTGCATAATGCGATGGATTTTGTTTCTATTCACCTATTCGTAGGCCACAGGGTTAACACGATGTCTTTTGTTACCTTGTCACCTATGGACATCTGCAACACCAAGATGCTACCAATACAGCCTTGAAGGAGGGATTGGAATCCCCTGATACCGAACCACAAGTCAAGGTTATTGCTGCATGCTCCAGACCAGGGGCGGTAGCCATCACGACGGTAAGATGCACCCGGCTTTGACTTGTATTGTCGCATTTTAGGTCGGAGAAAGAATACAATTGCCTGCGGCCGGGCGACCTGTGGTAAAAGATGACAAAGCAACCCACATTCAGGTGGTAGGGTATTTTTCCGTCTGGATGGCTACCACCCCTGCTCTAAAGTATGCTGCCATAGCAACTTGAGTTACATCCGGGCAGTGGTAGGTTTCCAGACTCCCTAAAGAGAGAGCAGCACCGCATTGGTAAGCGATGGTAACCGCTTTCCATCAGGTGTCTGTTTGCCGAACTCGTGCAATAAACAAACAAAAAAAATACGCTTGTGTTATGGGTAACATACACTGAATTACTCTGGGGCCTACCTAGACACCCAGACCATAGTAAATAACGAAGAAAATTCGTGTCCGAAATTTACCATACGACGAATCGAACCCGAAGCTTCTTCTACGTTGTAGTGGAGGTAAGCCAGCAAAGGCTTAGCCCACTCAACTACAGATACCGCCGAATTACATATTTATAACGGTTTAAATAAAATATTCTATATTCCTGTCCTTCTCAATTTGACACTGTAAGTAAAATCTAGTATATATAATAACATAAAACATTTTTTCTTTACTATTATCCGTGAAGGAACGGAGAAAGAATACAATTTCCTGCAGCCGGGCGGCCTTTCGTAAGAAGCGACAAAACCACCCACAGCCAGGTAATAGGGCATTTGCCTGACTGGATGGCTACCACCCCTGTTCAAAAGTATGTCGCCGTAACAATCTTGAGATGTGTTCCGGCTTTAGTGACCAGGTTTCAATATCCCTTAAGAGAGCAGCAGCGCATTTGCAGCACCTTTGGTGATGCAAATGTTCATAGGCGATAGTAACCGCTTTCCATCAAGTGGGCCGTCTGCCTGTCGGCTGAACTCCTGCAATATTTTTTTATTTGATTTAAATAAATATTGGCGCCAACCCTAAATAACCTGATTAGTGAAATCGAGCTTGATCTCGCGACACACAGTTAATAATATTCAAACAATATCACCATAATTGAATTCAACCGAGTGAAACGGAGGCCTTGTTTTAATTGTTCAAGAAAATATTTTTATGGCATTTTTATTACATAATTTATAGTGTAGAATCAGCCTAATAAACAATAATAATATTAGTAAATATGTTATTGATCCAAATAAACACATGTTTATAACATAATAACGGAACAGTTCGTTGCACTTCTAAACCATAAAACTGTACTGCAGTGACGATGAAGTATGTTTAGATGATACCCGCTCGCTTCGCGAGCCGTAAAATCTGTTCTTAGCTGGCCTGTACTTGGCGAAAGGAAGGTCCATGCCAAATTTCAAGTCTATAGGTATTATAAGCTCCTGAGATATCGTGATAAGTCGCTATACACGTGTATATATATATATATATATATTATATATATATTATATATATATATATATTATATATATATATATATATATAGTGATCCAAAAAAAATTTTTTTTTCTAAGGCTCAAAAGTTTCTTTTGGTTGTAAAAAATTATGTGAAAAGATGAGCCCATAATATTAATATTAAGATAGTCCTCATCGCATTTTTTTAATTCCCATAAAAACAACACAGGATTTTTTTTTGCTTCTGATTTTTGTACCGTTCAAACGACTGGTTGACTGATAAATCGCTGTTCCAATCTTTATAGAGAATTGAACGCTCTACAAAAGAGTTCTGATAACATTTTTTGTTTTTTTTTTTTGAATCACCCTAATATATTTATATTCCAGATGTTGTTTTTTTAAATAGCTTCAATGTACAGACACGGCCCGTTTAGAATTGTATAATATTATACAATAAAACGTTTTTAATATTCGCCACCTCTGAACTTTGAAAGAATTTTTATGATTTAATTAATTTTATTTATTAACTCATTAGGAATTGAATTTTAAGTCAATGCTTAGTTATGATGCAACTTAGTCCAAAGGTTAGTGTTGTTTATCCGGTTCTTAATGAAATAACACAACATTGTAAAGCATTAATGTGCGAAAATAAGAATTTATAGAACATATCTAATAGGTTATGTATTTATGTAGTTTATGAACAAATATTGATTTTGGGAATTTAAAGTTAATACAATAGAGAAAAAATAACTTTCACTAAACCTGCTTAATTAATTTCTACCAGTGGTCGCCTGTGGTCGAAATTAGACCATAATAAGTTGTTGTCAAAGAGTTTGCCAAAGGAACAATAAGCAAAATAGTACCTACATAGGTATATGCGTGTGTGTGTCAAATAATTGGTAGTTTGTGTAATGTTTTTTTATTGATTTAGGGCCGCTTGCATACGGTTGCTTAAATTTATTTAATTTTATTTATTTATTATTAAAAGTATCCGACAGTATATCCACAATTTGAAGGCTTAACAATACATACAATAAATCTTAACCAAAACTGGATACTTATAATCTAGAAAAAAGAACATAGGAGATGGTGTGTTACACTACACTAAAATAAATAAATTACTTAATATATCTAACTAGCGACCCGCCCCGGCTTCGCACGGGTGCAATGCTGATACAAAATTAAATACACTACAGAAAAACTATGAACGTTGTATATAAAAACATAGCGGCCCGCTCCGACTTTGCACGGGCATCACTACATAGAAACCTCTAAAATTAGCAATGTTGCCTTGGTATATGATGCATGTATTATACATATAAACCTTCCTCTTGAATCACTCTATCTATTGGAAAAAACCACATCAAAATTCGTTGGGTAGTTTTAAAGATTAAAGCGCACATAGGGATATAGGGACAGAAAAGGCGACTTTGTTTTATACTATGCAGTGATGATGATACTGTGAAACTTCTGACGGGAAAACTAAACACAACTAAATTGTTAGGTCTAAATACAAATACTACTTTCCTTTTCAATCTTATTAATAAGTTTACTAACGACTAATGACTTGAAAATTAATTTCGAAGTATTAAAAATGTCTAAATCACTAAAATATTTGTTGTAGGTATTTGTACGACGACGCAGATATTCATTTTGTCCGTAGTTAGTTTTCGAAACAGGGGTAGCAAACAGTTTGAGTGAGGAACAATTTCGAGTTTCGAGGAACACAAAATGTATTTATCACCCTTAAATGCAATTAGCGTCTTGCACAATTAACTAATATTATTTAAAGGCGATCGTTATGCAAGCGGCCCTTTTAATCTATTTGTTATGCATAATTTTTAAAAATATTACTATTCGTCGCTTGTTCTTTATAGAAACTATAAATGTGCGAAATTTCGCACATTTAGGGCGAAATTTCATACTCCTTTGTCCGCGCAATTTTCGTAAAAACGGGTACAAAGTTTTTTGCTCCACTTAAAAATATATATATGAAAACATTTATACCACTCTATTACTACTATTAACTCTTTCATAATTACGAAACCCACTACGATTGTAACAAACATCATCACTGTAAAAAGACTTTTAAAATCCCTGTCATTTTTTACAATCTGAGACCCGCTTGCATAAGGTTTCTTAAATTTATTTAAGAAACACAAAACGTATTTAACACCCTTAAATACAGTTAGCGTCTTGCACAATACAAAATTAGCCGTAACTATATTTAAAGAACACGCTATACAAAACGTATTGACAGCAATACGTTTTGTGTAAAACGTATTTGGGCAGTTTAATAAGATTAACTAATTTTATTTAAAGGCGATCGTTATGCAAGCGGCCCTGAATCAAAGAATGTATGAAAGCATTTCCGTCTTGTTTGAAATTAAATCAATATTGAATTGTTACACGATAATACATAATTTCACATTGTTTGTAGTCCGACAAAACATTCACTAATCAAATGAAGCCGGGCGTGTTAGCTAGTATGTATAAAAGACAAGCAAGAAAAACTCAATCGAAACACTCATTCGCGAACCCAATAAGTAAACTGAGGAAGAAATAACCTAAAAAACTGTATAAACAAAAAAACAAGGGATGGCAAGGCCGGGCCACATTGGGGCACATTTTATACAAACGGTGACGTAAATACTCATTTGCAAGAACAATATCAGATATTGAGTGAGGCCTGTCTTACCGAATACACAGCGAGCCAAAGAAATTGAACACTCGCGGAAAATATTCATATTTTTGTTTCTAACTCAATATTCATAGAGCAACGTAATGGTTTTTGTTTATAAAGGTATATTTGTTTGAGTATTTTTTTGAACGATAAATTAGGAAAGTTTGTATTTTGTGAGTGTTGAAATTGGTTTGAGTGAAAGGAGAAAAAGTCTTGAATGCTCTTTGATATATACAGAAGAAAATATAAAAAATAAAAGATGGTTTAACGGCAATAAACGAAACATTTCTTGGTATCACCAAAAAATGTTTCGTTTATTGAAAAAAGTCTCTTTCTACTTTTATCAAGAAAAAACTTTAGAATTTAAACAAAGAATTTTCCTCACCTTAAAGTCAATTTGTGCTTCCGCGAGTACCAGATAGAAAGAATACTGCCAACATTTCGATAAATGTTGCGATTATAACATATAGAAACGTGAATAAAGAAAATTACATACTGACAATGATAGACGCTGAAAGTAACAATAAGAAACAAATATGATATACTAACTACGCTTATCACAATATCAGACATAAAGATTTAAAAAAATCTTAACTAAATACTTGAAAATAAACGAAATTATAAATAAATTATTTAATATAAAGAATATAAAAAATCGCTGCCAAAGGGAAGTGTGCCCAGAAGGCTGGCTGTATCGCCACGCTGTCATAATATTAAAGCAAAATATTTTTTTACCAAAAAAAAACAAACCCAACTTCAAACTAAAAACCAAAAACTACATATTAACCGATTTCTTTCGACAACAGCTTGAAAATGGTGCAAAGTAAAACATAAAAGAATAACAACAAATTTACAAAATATAGTAATTGCAAGTTGCAATCCAACTTGCAATGGATGTACCTATGTATGTATGGAAGAATGTATGTAAGTTCGGGTGGAATCTTGCAAGTTAAATTTGAACAACTTCCCGGTTTCGGATTGAGCTGAAATTTTGCACATATAAGTATTTCGCGTGATAATGCAATAATATACCATGGAGCTGATCTGATGATGGAGTCGGAAAGTGGCCATAGGAACTCTTATACTAAGCAAGATAGACCTGTCGTGTTTGAGCTCGTTTTACTTGTCTTGGCTAGCACTCTGCTGCTACATGATATCCAAGACCTCAAAAGCTTGTATTTAAACACCTTTATAAAAAAATATTTTTGTGTTTTACTTAATACCGACATCGAGATTTTGTAGAAATAAGTTGGTTAAACATTTATTTTAAATTTTTAGTGTAAAGTCGGTTTTGTTTAAGATAAAAAAAATACTTTATAGTTTCGCGAATACGACAAATAGACGGACATATCGCTATGCAAAGAAGTTGGTTAACAAATTTTGTGAGTATCTCTAATTTCTTGGAATCTACTCATCCGATCCTGACATAATGATAATGGGACCAATTCGGAAGTATAACTTTTCGACGACAAGAGAAAAAATTTGTAAATCAGTACACATTTGACGGAGAAATCGAGTAATTAAAATAAAAAATACAAAAACATACAGACAAATTGAGAACCAAGATAGAAAATCAAACAACTTTGATCTAAGTAATCTTAAACTTTATTGTCAAATAGTTAAACATAATTTAACTATTTGACTCTGCGAAAGAATGTTCTGTGACTTAATTTGAAAAGGTAGCATGTTCTCGAACATTTTCATACCACGACTGTATTTGTATACATACGAAGTAAGACTAAAAATATTCCGGTATTTTAAATTATTCCAAATGAATCATGATATGTCCTTGTTCCTGATATCGTACCATCAATTATTAGAATGTTCATATATCCTGAAACAAAGGCTTTTATTTCAATTATACTTTCTTCTAAACCCTTTCCTCGCTATCGAGTATCGTGACTTTGATGGCAGTGAAACTCGCTCACCTCCATTGATATCGGCTTGGAGCAAGGTGGAAAGCCGGAGGAGGACTCTGGGCGCCGTAGCGAATGCTCCGAACGCAACCGGGATTTAGAATGATGATTATGATAATGGCCCTAGCGGAAGATCAGTGCTGGTTAACTTAACCAGCTACATGCTGAGCTAGGCTCAATTTAAAGCTACACTTTGTTTTTTTTATTGCATGTTACATTGTAAATGTATTTACTTATGTTTGTACATTATATTGTCATTTGTGTTGTAGTTCTAAATAAATGTTTTTCTTTCTTCTTTCATAATGAAAGCAATCGTTAGACCGAACTGTCCACGGAATTCTTAGTCTCCGACGCCAACGCCACAATTTAAAGGCGTCAATTCTGTGTCTGTTTCTTGCCTTTATTCATCATAATAAACTCTCTATAATCATAAACATAGTAAGGTTTTGATCAAATCTCTCAATAACAAATATTTATAAAGTTATACAAAATATTTATACAAAGAAATATGCATTGCTACTTGTTTGCTGTATAAATTCCAATCTCCTATGAACAAGCTCCGACCAAGCGTTTTATTAATAAAATATTTTGGGCGCAACTACGTTTGTATCGGCCGATAGTGTACGAAACAGTGTTGTTTATGCGAAGAACGCTGCGGGCCCTCAACCGATATATTTATCGGTTCGCGTCGGCCAACAGCGCGCCGCGGGAAGATCCGTCTTGCACTTTACAACTCTATGTAGATCTGTACTCATGAAATATTGTACGCTTCAATTATTTGTACACTTTCGATGCAAATAAGTTCTCTTAGTTGATTATATAAGGTCGCTTGCTTAACAATAACAAGAAATTTTTTGCAAATATTTTTAAGCTATTGCATAGCTTTTATTGCGGGCTTTGAGCGCGGCGACCGAATCAAGAAATTCCGTAACGAAAATAAAACCTAACACCCCCACCCCGCCAAGCATGTAGCTCGACCGAGCGTTCGCTCAACGTGTATGTATATGGTACGACTGTACGAAGCTCGCACGGATCGAGATGAGCTGCTCTGAAATTGGACGAATACGTAAGCAGCTGTTTGTGAGAAAGTATATAGGTGTATAGGTATCTATCATATCTTTATAATGCCACACTCACCGCATGTGCGCCCCGTAAGTATACATGTAGGTATATATACATGCGTGATTGGTTCTCTTATCGGTCACCACGCTCAAAAAGTGTAATTTGAATTAATATCAAAGAAAAAAATACACTGCATAAATAAATAATTATAATTGAATAAGTTGATGAAAAATACTATGCAATAGCTTTACCGCGGCAGTCCCTGTTGAAAATATGACAATGTTTGTGAACGCAAGCCCAAGTGTCAAACTCAAGTGACATTATCTGTCAATTCATGTACACTCACTTCTATTCAATAAATGCAGTCGATAGCTCTCATATCGTTTTTCATTTCAATATCTAGGCTGTATTTAGTTACTTACTTTAAAATAAAGTTAACAGTCCCCGAGTGCCACAAGGAGTTTTTTTATTACATAGGTTCAGCAGACGGGCAGACGGATGAGGTGCTACAAATGCGCTGCTGCTCTCTAAATGGAGACTGGAACCTGGCCACTACTGCCGGAACACAACTCAAGAATGTTATGGCGCATACTCTAGATCATAGGATCATAGCCATCCCGACAAGCAAATACCCTACCACCTGGCTGTGGATTGTTTTGTCACCTCTTATGACAGGCCGGTCAACCTCAGAAAATTGTATTCATTCTCCGTTCCTGCACGGGATTTAGTATAAATCAGTGAATATATAGACACTACGAGAGCTGTGTTCATTTTGTCATCGCAGCAGACAACGGATAATTGGCTATCGCAATACAGGAGCATACCATTTTAATAGTCGCTCTATCTTGCTCGCACACCATCTGTCTCGCTCACACATTTTGCTATGTATTGTATTCGCTATATAACTTGTTAATATTTGTACATAAGTTTCTAAAATAAATCAGTGCATTTCAGCTCGAGGCCTATTACCGGCTCTACCACCCATAGGCACACCCGATGCCCTACTCAGCAGTTCACTTTAGTCTACTTTACTACATTGTATATATATTGGTTGCGCCGAGGAATACCTCCTTGTTAATTCTTCCTAAATATACGTTTTTCCTTCCTTTTGTTTCTTACAAAAAAATATTTATGATGTAGTTAGCGAAACAAAACAAAAAACAATAATACGACCAAGCATTTAAATATTACATTAATTGACAGAAATGGCGGGCACTCGTCCACGATGCCACTGAACGTAAAAAATAAAAAGCAACGGTAATGAATAGCATTAGCGGATTCGCACGACCACATCGCGGCATCAATCCATCCGCGTCGCATCACCCATTAATTAACCCTGCGCCGACACCTGATGCATTGCTGGAGGGATCTACGAAGCTAATTCGGGATATGTTGCTTTACGTGAGTATTTAGAGTTCTGTTTTAATTGAAAAGGCCATGTAGGAGCCAATATTGCTAGTACAAAGGTCGATCCACATCCATAGGCCGCTGGTTCAAATCCGCCTCGAAGGATCATTAAATCTACGGTTTTTATACTGTCAAAGATGCTGGGCTTCATCGTTTAAGGATATTTCCAAGCCTGTTGAGATGTTGGTATTGTTTATTAAGGTGCTATTGACGACCTGAGATGTACAACTTGCATTGCACAATTGCCGCACATGATGGTGATATTAATACATCTGTTTAAGTATATTATCGTTTGCGTATTTAACTGTAAAATACGCTGTTCGAGCAAAACCCAAGCATTTTTCCACAAATCTGTTCTTTTTCGTCGAATTTGCTCTCTTAAACGCCGTATAACTTTCAAATAATATAATTTATTTACTGTTTGACTTTCCGGTAAGATTCCGAGTGCACAAGATCGCGACAATCAAAGACAACAGTCAATATGACTTTGACTTTTGATTGACTTTGTCGTGTACATTATCTGTCAAATTCTCTACCATATTAAATGTATATGATTCAGTAAGTGAAATGCGATCAATAATCTTACACTACAGTGTACAATCTAATAATGCCACATCCAATATTAAGGATAACTCATGGCAAGCCGGTTCCCTGATGAGTTACTTCATCGCACATCGAGTCGCGTTGCTTCCGTGTAAACGTGGCTTATTACACCATATTCTGCCACGAGCCTGAGTGGCATGCCCTTTAGCGGGACTCCAGGGTCCTTTAATGAAGTGTAATTAATTTGAAAACACGCATAACGCATACAGTCTATATGCACAACTAAATATTCCCAGATCCAATGTATCTACAAATTTTGCAGAAGTTTTATTTGCTGTCTAATCAAAATTTGCCATGAATGTGATTTTGCAAGTTCTTTTAAACTTTACAATTGAATTGCTATGAGTCACATGCCTGATTGTGCTACTAATGTGCTGCCAGATTGTACGAAGAGACTAGAAGGTCGTTATAGTGGCATACTTGACCCACCTAGTTGCGGGCTGAGTAACTAGCCTCTTAGGGGTCATTCATTGATTCCGTAAGACCGAATATTTTACAAGTCGAAATTTAATATTACTATTAGATATAATCTATATCTAATAGCAACGAAAGAGTACAACCTAAATTATCTATTAAAGAATAAAAATCTTTGATTTACGTTAACTGTGAGTTTTAGTGTAACTAATCCTTTCTAACAACGTTTTATTCTTCGAGAAAACGGGGTTTCAAGAAATCTCATGTATCCTTACATGGGGGTAGGGGGGTCAAAAATCACCTTGCGTAATTAATGAATGGCCGCTTACAACAGGCTACCCAGCCGCAGAAATTAGTATTTTTTCGTTCCTTTTTTTTAATTCTTTTATTTTAAAGGGGCTTTGAGCCTTTTCGGTTATGTCAGCCCCATCTTACTTTTCCTTAATTTACTATAACTTACATTAAATGAAATCTAATGTGTATGTAATAATGTTTGTATAAGTTCCCTGCAGACACAGAGCTCATCACAAACTGCTACATTGTTCTAACTTCTTGACAAGCAGGAGAGCTTTCATACCTTCAGGGACAAAAGCAGCCTCTTGCCAGGTCGTCCGACTGCTTGGTTTTATCTTTAGAAAAAAACTGCTGACGAAAACTTCTACCTTGCACTCTAGTGATAATATCTTCTTAAATACACCTGTACACTTCGTCCTTCGAGGTCCAGGTTGTCCGTTTATGAAACTCATTGCCACTCAACATCAGCCAAGCTAAGTCTGTATCGTCTCTGAAAGCTATGATTTTTTGTCTTCTCAGGTCTAATAGTGCTGCCTATTATGCTTGTATTATGATATGTGTTATATATAAAGTGTATTATCTATAAGTATATAATTGAAATCCACGTATATAGTGACTCATCACGATATCTCAAGAACTATAATACCTACAGACTTGAAAATTGGCATGGATCTTCCTTTCGCCAAGTAGAGGCCAGCTAAGAACGGATTTTACGGCAAGCGAAGCGGGCGGGTATCAGCTAGTTTATTTTTATTATTTATGTTCTCTAACGCCACTGTCATGTTTTAATATTTTGCTTATATTAGGAGGTTGCGTGAAAGAGATCGCTTTAAGCGATAAGGCCGCCTATTGTTCCATTTATTGTATCTAGTTTTTAAGAACGCAGTGTTAATATTTGATAAACAATTAAGTGTTTTCATTCTTTTTGCCTCTTTCAATAGCAATTAACATGACTTTTATAGCATCAATCAAACTAGTTACTATACCCATCGTGAGACAGTCCCGCCGCCCGGATGCGCTCGACATTGACGTACGCGGTAGCACTCATCCGTAACCATGGGGTGGTTCATATAAGCCCATTCTGCTGTCAATCAACAACATAGCAAGATTGCAAAAAAACCTTCATGCTGTCATGTTAGTGGTGTAGACAGCGCATAATTAATTGGTTGAACGTTCTCACATAATTAGAAGTAGGTTGACTTAAATAAATAACACTTTTTTTTTTGGCCTAAAGTTTATAAATCACTAGCGGCCCCGGCAGACGTTGTCCTGCTCTGAAAAAATAAAATTTACCTACCGGTTCCAATTATGTATTTTAATCATCCGGGGACCCACTCAAACACAGAAAAACAAAATCACCAAAATCGCTCCCGGTGGTTAGGAGGATTCTATAACCCGATCTCAGCGCCACCTACCGGTTCCAATTATGGATTTTAATCATCCGGGGACCCACTCAAACACACAAAAACAAAATCGCTCCCCGTTGTTAAGAGGATTCTAGAACCCGATCTCAGCGCCACCTACCGGTTCCAACGGTATAAAAAGTATCCTATATTTCAAGTTGGATCAAGCTGCACACGGTGTGCAAATTTGATTAAAATCGGTTAAGTAGTTTAGGAGTCCATCGCGGACAAACATCGTGACAGGAGATTTATATATATTAAGATTATAACAATGTATTTATTTTTTTATAAATGTTTTATTTTACCTACAAGCCTATAACTGGCAAGAAATCGTACAGGACTAAAACTGGTGACGTGTCAACCAACGTAGCCAACGGAGTTAGTGAGTTAAATACTTTATTTTGGTGGTTTTTTTTTACAAAATAAGATTTTTTATAAAAAATATTTACATAATCATTTTTGTAGAATGTAAAATTGTTAAAAATATAATCTAAACTAGCTTTTGACGGTTTTGATGGCGGCATTTTATTTGATTTTCATTTCAATGTTTCAAGGGCTTTCAGTAGCTAAAAGCCGTTAAAAATTAGTTTTACTTGCGTGCCCTAGTCGCGAAAACATAAGAAAATACTTTTTGAAAATATTTAAATACATACATGGATTAAATTGTAAATAATGCAACAAGGACATGCATTCACAAAACTAGACATATGAAACTAACATGTTAGTTGAGAATTTTCTTAAATAGCCAACTTTGGTTGGTCACAATACCTACTAGATGGCAGTAATAGTTACAAATATGTATTATTCACACTTTCTGTACACAGCAAGATATTCAAAAAGACATTTCATTATTTAAGACGAAATGTCAAAATTCCTCTTTTTAGAGTCTATACGAGACAAAAGTTCAAACCAACATACAAAGATAAATTATAATACCTTAGTTTGATTAAGTACCATATAAGTATTAGTTATTACTAAAAAAATTGCATTTATTTTATAACAATAAACAGAAGACAATAGAGTTCAACCTGCTTCCATAGTAAACCTTCGGGTTCCCATCAAAAGCAGGTTTGACCCAATTCTGGACTCAGACTTTAAACAGTCGAAGTTCAACCATTAGAGTGATATCGGAAAACAATACGAGGTGGTCGTATCTTTAGTTATTGCGCCAACGATGACACAGTGTCGGAACAACAGTGTAATATAGTCAAGAAGTATTATGTAAGTATTAGAATTACACATTCCGATGGCCCACATCTCCTCCTTCCCATATCCCATCCCCCCCCCTAGGCTCTTTATCTAAGGTTGCCAAATTGTACGGTTCAACATACAGTGCTTTGCTGACGCTGGGGCCTACTTTAGGCTACTTTAATATTATGATATTACTATAAATAACGGTCACACATACTTTGTGATCGAGTTTCTTTCGAGTTGCTATTGCATCGCTTCCAGTTACTATTGGTCGTAATATACGATCAACTACCACTAAGTTGAACCTAGGGATCAGCATCCATACTCAACTAGTACGAGAATAAATCCCTGAGACCAGCAAGGTGTATTTTCTTAACTCTACTATTAAAAAGCACCAGCACTCATCAACTACAAGCAAAAGCAAGTGTACAAACTGTACATTTAATGGTCCTTCGAGCCGGAAATTGTACAGAGATAAAAAAATCAGAGCTCCTTTTTAGCTCTGATAAGTGACATTTTGCATAAAATCGACCATTTTTTTATTCCTTATGAAAAAAAAGGACGACATACTTTAATAAATGAAAATCCAAATATTTTTCATGTTTTACGAACTACCTATTTTTTTATGAACTATCTGTTTCAAACAAAATATCATCAGTGTGTACAAGTGTGGGTCAAAGTTCAAGAGATCTTGGCATGTAATTTGAATTTGAATCAGGAGGACATTCGTGTATGAGGGAGAACAGGAGGACAATTTGGTGAAAAGGAGGACACGTCCTCCATTTTGATACCATCAAGCCTATCTTTATCCCATCCTTAAGGTTGGCAACATGTTGAACTCGCCATTGGTGTTGCAAACGTCTATAGGCGACGGTAATCACTTTCCATGAGCTGGGCCATATGGCCATGGAATTTGGTTTAACAGTTAATTTACTTTTGTACGGTGTTGCTGCACTATACAACTCGTATGCACTGTGGCCTCGATCTGTCGTTCAGGACGCACCTATTTCAATGAGATTTACAGCTAAACTTCTACATGATACCATTTATAATCTTGGTCGAAGATTGCTTGGATTATTTGTAGTTTTGAGAAAGTTACGCTCCGTCAAATGCTGGATATTGCAGACGAGATTTGTGAGTGGCTCAAACTTAGACGGTTTAAGTTGGATTTAAGACAACGTCTACTGTATTTTGAAGTCGAGGGTTTAAGTTTGTAAACTTGTTTTGTTTTGTATCTTTTTAAAACGTTTTTCAAAGCGTCGTCGTGTAAGTAACTGTGCATGTCAATAGTATTCCAAATGCACTTTAACAAAACAAATTGTTTCAAAATTAATATAATCACGAAAAATAAGCTCAAAATCTAGCTTTTCACGAACGAGTCAGTCATCAAGCATACGTATGTATTGCCGTAACTCGACCTGCCCAGTGCTAATATGTGGGTGGATATATGAATATAGGATACCTATTGGACAGTTTTTTATGACTTTTGTCTTTTTGGAATTGTCTTCATCCGGAATAGGAGAATGAGTATTTAAATATGATATTCATCAATAAAAAGAATATCATTAAGAAATATCAGTCACAACATCAGTCTAGACTCTAGTCATTCATTTGTTATGATCTCTCCTAACCGATTTCGGCAATGGTGACTGCATTTATAAACTTATTTTCATTTGTCTGGTTTCTGTTAATTATTTGGATGTCCCCGGGGGAGGGGAGGGGGGTGAGCGTGTCCCTCGATGGTTTAGATTTGCACCGGGTAAGTGGCGTCAGTGAACACCTCTTTAAAGGTGGGACGGATTTTGATTTAAAAAAATGAGATTTTTTTAAAAGTAGATTCGAGAATGGTTTTGTTAACAATTGGTCCCGGTTGATGGCGCTGCAATCGGTTACTAGATTTTTATTTTTTAATGGCAAGACTACGTCTGCCGGGTACAGCTAGTCTATATATATAAAAATCAATTGCTGTTCGTTAGTTCCGCTAAAACTCAAGAACGGCTGGACTGATTTGGCTAACTTTGGTTTTGAATTTTTATGGCAGTTCAGGAAAGGTTTATAAGGTCAGTAAATATGAAAAAAATCCTTAGAATATAGTAAAAACAACAATTTCACTTTCCCTTACAAACTATTCTTATCTATCAAACATTTGATGTTCGTCCCGTAAGTGAATTTTTTTTCATGGCGGTACGAAGCTTGCCGTCAGCTAGTAAGAAATAAAAACTAAAACAAGCGCTGGTTTATTATTTTATTCATAATATACAATGTGTACAGTTTTGTAGTGCGTACAAAAAAAGTATGAGTAGTAGTTTACCCTTATTCATAATAAATATAATAGTCTCATGTATATCGTCTATTTCTTTTAATAAAGTGTTAAGACAGCGCAACAAATGAATAAAACTAATTAATTAAACGGAAGAATAGGCGATCATGCATAACGATGTAGTTAGCATTTTTCTTTTAATGCGATTCCATGTGTGATTGATTACCTTTGCTTTAGTAGCATTGTTTTTCACAATCTATTAATAAATTCCCGTAATGACAAATAGAGCAGATATCTAGATGTGTAATGAGGGAAAATAATTAATGGTAATGTCATTGACCTCGTTCGAACTTTTATCACTTGAACTCATTTAACAATTAGTGGTCGACCAGTGGTCGAAATTCGACCGTAATTAATTTAAATGATAAGTTTGAACATTGAGCGACACAAGCAAGAGCTGCGTGTCACGGAGATGAATATGCTGCGATGGATGTGTGGAGTGACGCGGAAAGACCGGGTCAGGAACTCCCGCATCCGCGGCAGTCTTCATGTCCGTGACATAACAGACAAACTGCAAGAGTGTCGCTTACGCTGGTACGGCCACGTTTTACGCAGACCGGCTAATTACGTGGGGAACAAATGTCTAGCCATGCCGCCTCCGCCAGGTCCCGGTCGAAGGGGAAGGCCCAAGAAATGCTGGCTTGACGTCGTGAAGGATGACATGCATGCCAATGGTCTCAAAGCGGGGGATGCTGAAGACCGCGAGAAGTGAAGTAGGAAAAGTAGGAAAGCGGACCCTGGGCGTCGGAGTGAACGCTCCGAACGCAACCGGGATTTAACACTCGGATGATGATGATGATGATGATGATAAGTTTGAACATTATTAAGGTTCTGTTGACAAAGTCTATACTTCTATAATCACAGATTTCGCCAAGGCTACCTACACTGTTAATTTGACTTTAACAATAAACAAAAGAGTATATATGCGTGTGTATGTCAAATACGTGGCAAGTTATAAGTAAATGTACCATGTATAAACAACAAACAAACATTGAAATGGATACTGGAAAAATAGCTCTAAATCATTGTAAAACTAAAAAAAATAAATTTGTTAAAAGAAATGGAGAGAAATTGTGATGCATACATTAGAGTAAATTAGAGACAAAACAATTATTGTAAAAGTAAAAAGCCTTTCCTACGCAACCCAACCTACCATACATCCCCTTTTTTTTTTGGCCAGGGGAAATCCGTTTGAGGACTAAACCGCGACAGGCGCAGAAGCCTGGGGGGATGTTCGCGACCCGTGTGAGTGTGGGATTCGCCAGATCGGGGGTGGCACTAGCGTGCCCGATCAGAACCGGAGCCACGCTATTGCCCCAGTTAGGGATACCCAATAAAACCCCTGGGTGTTCCGTCCTGCGCCTTATGCCAGGGCTACGGGTACCATACATCCCCTTACCCAACTTACATAAGTAATACTTATTTACAACCTGTAAAGATAATAAGTAGCAGTAAAGGACAAGACTTTTTTAGTCTAGTAAAAAATTAATGATATAAAATAAATAAAGAAAACCTGTCTTGGAGAACGACAGCGAAACCGGGTTCCAAAAAAAATACATGGTAGTGTAAGTTTTTTTTATTGATTTATTTTATCTATTTTTTATCTGGGTCCAACCAAAAGAGGGGATGGTAGCTGGAGGGTCCGAAGTAACCTCGAAATTGAGAATCTCGTGGCCGAGCCTAACATAATAGGTGAAATAAAAGCTCACCGCCTCCGCTGGCTCGGTCACGTAGAACGGATGGGAGGGGATCGCAGCGTGAGGAAAGCATATTTGGGACGGCCGGTTGGTCGGCGTCCGGTCGGCCGTCCTAAATATCACTGGAAGGACAGAGTAGAGGCTGACCTGTCGGAGATAGGAGCCAGTAATTGGCGAGAAACCGCACAGGATCGAGGAAAGTGGCATGCTCTCGTTTCGGAGGCCAAGACCCACTTTGGGTCGTTGAGTCAACGGAGTAAGTAATCTATTATTTATGCATAATTGTCACTTTAAAAAAATATTACCATTCCGCACTCCTTCTATATATAAACTAATATAAGTGTGCGAAAGGTCATACTCCTCCGTCCGCGCTTTTTTGGAAAAGGGGGTACAAAGTTTTTGCTTCACGTATTAACATAAAGATAGAGTTTCAGACAAAAAAAGCACCCAAAGTCTTGGTAGTATGTTTTTATAATTGTGGGTTTAGTTATTCTGTGTTTTCATATTGTTACGTATTTGTAGGGGATTGGTACTATGTAATTTTGTAAAGTCTGTGAGGATTATTGTTGTTGGATTTTTACATACACATACGTACATACATAACTTTACGCCAGGTCCCTTGCGGGGTAGGCACGAACAACAGAGCGCCACACAGGCCCATTCTTACACACCTCACTTGCTTCTTTGACATTCATAGCTCTTGTCATGCACGCTCGTCTGTTCTTAAGGCTCCTAACATCACCTTTTGGTTGTTGTTGTTGGCTGTTGGATTTTTTATTATTGTTAAAGTTGTATTCTAACCAACTTCGTTTATTACTGACCGGTCAGTTATGCTGGAACACCAGACCAGGGGTGGTAGTCACTCATTTGGGCAAATTATTTATTTTATTTTAGTGCAGGAGTTCAGCAGACAGACGGCCCACTTGATGGAAAACGATTACCATCGCCTATGGACATTTGCAACACCAAGGGTGCTACAAATGCGCTGCTGCTCTCTTAAGGGAGACTGGAACCTGGTCACTAATGCCGGAACACAACTCAAGATCGTTATGGCATACTTTTAGACCAGGATTAGTAGTCATCCCGTCGGGCAAATGTCCTACCACCTGGCTGTGGGTTGTTTTGTCGCCTCTTACGACAGGCCGCCCGACCGTAGGAAATTGTAAACCTTCTCCGTTCCTGCACTGATAATATAAATAAGTCTACTTCATTTACAAAATTTGCAAATAAAATAACTATCGGCGTAATGATTTAAGATATTTCGCATTAATGAGGATATTTAGTTTTAATTACATTAATCGTCGATCTTTATTCATTCGTCTTCAGTTTTTATGGAAGCCTATCCCTAGCGCCTAGCGTACATGGTTAAAATACTAAAACAAATTTAACGCGTTAATTAAAAAGTAAAAGCTTAGCACCATTATTTTATATAAATTGTTACACGCCGACACAAGTGAATGCACACCTGCAGTTTATTACCTTTTCGGCGTTGGACATCTTTTGTTTACTTTGTGTTTAAAATTTGTAATTAGAAAAACAGACTATTGTGTATTGTAATTCTTTATGCTAGGCATTAGGCAGGTGTGATTCTTGGAAATAATTGCGTTGTTGCGGGCAAGTATTGTGTGCAGTATGAAACAACGCCCCAACTGAGAGATGAGGCAGTCTAGCGATAGGCAGAAGCGAAACAAGACGTGTGTACATTCGATAAGCAATATAGTGACGGACTTTGCGCGTGTTATTGAATCATGCATCACGTTTGTACTGGTTGCGTCAAGTTATATTGTACCTGTGTTATACATGTTTGTATAGTTCTAATAAATTCTATAGTAATTCCTACGGCATTTTAATTCGAGTCCCGTAACTCGTAACAAAAATATACAGACAGAACTTTTTTTAATGACTGGCTATCTACAAAAATTAATGCACTAGGCCAGCAAAGCTGAAGTTCCTCCAACATCAGTGGGTGTCGACATCAGTAAAGAACTAATCGCTGAAATTAACTCTGGAGTGTAGGCTATATAAGGTTGCGACTTTAATGATAGCGAGAAGCGATTTGTGATCCGCGTGTTTCCAAAAAATGCTTAGAACAATTCAACAGAAATTATAATACACTTTCTCAGAACGATTACACAAATATTAAGTTAGTTTAAATTGCTTAGTATGGTCACTAATATATCTTCATGGAAACCATTTTTATCGACCCGTTAATGACATAGATAACGTTTCAATAATGTGCCAGTTAACATTGTAAATTTAACTAATCATTTTTAATTACTAAAGCTAAGGATTAAAAGTGTAAGATCATGGTACGTAAAGATGATTGAATCTACCAAATGCTATAGGGATCGATGGAATATAAGACAGTTATATTGTTTTATCATCCCTTTTTAAAAAGATACCAAATAGGCGATCGAAATTATTTTGGAAAAATATCTCACAATATGATTTTGATACGATGTCTTATAAAGTTGTGACGAGTGGTTTAGATTTCAATAATAAAATTAATTAATAAAATTAATTAATAATCTATTGTTATTTACATTTACCTTTTTAATAGAGCTTTCTACCAGGTTTCGTTCGCATGAATAACTCTTATACTCCTTTAAACCAGCAACTAACAGGCCTACGTTCAACAGTGGTCGTGGATTGGCCGAAGAAAATATATTAATACAGACGTATATTAATGCAGACGTTGTCTTTTTCACTAAAAATCAAATTTAGAACTCAATTTCAGCGCCACCTACCGATTTCAATTGTGAATCTAAATCATCCCAAGCCCACTCGAACACAGATAAAAAATTCATCAAAATGGGTCCGACCGTTTAGAAGGAGTTCAGTGACATACACACGAACAGATTTTTTAAATATATTAAATTTAATTTTAGCACACTTCTAAAGTCACAGAATATGTGTTTATTGCTCGCGTACACTGACACCCCACCCTACCAGCCGTTCGGTGTGGTCTAAAGACAGGTGTGCATTCAATAACCTGCCGCTGAAAGAACGCAAAGGTCACCCGTATTAGCGGCTGCGTTTGATGTCACTGCATACTTGTGCAAAACTTTTTCATATAATTCAACGAGAACAACAGTTATTCGTATCATATTTTATTATATTTATTTATTGTTTGACACTTAAATTTTATTTGGTATGATATTTGTGTCGTGTGAAATTCACATAACTTTGAACGAGCTGACGTATTCGCAAGGTGCAAATGTTAGTACTAATTTTTAGCGTGTTCAGCTTTAGTTGTATTACTATGAATTTCTTTGGGGTTTTTCAGTGTTTGCAGCAACTTAAGGTAAATGTATTGTTTTTTGGAGCTTCATCTTGTAAAAAAGCATAATATTATTAATAAGGATTAACAATGGTTTAAGAATAATTATTAATTGCTAATTATTAATTGAAAATTATTAATTGAAATTCGATCATAATAAATAATGTCAAAGACTATAACTTCTATAATCACAGCTTTCGCCAAGGTTGAACTATTGATTTGATTTGAACGATAAACAAAAGTGTATATACGCGTGTATGTCAAATAAATGGTAGTGTGTGTAATGTTTTTTTATTGATTTAATGTATTCTTAGGCATAATTAAAAAAAATATTACCATTCTTGGCTTCTTCTCTATATGAACTAAAAGTGTACGAAATTTCATACTCCGCCGTTCGCGCAATTTTCGTAAAAAAGGATAGGTGCAATGTTTTTGCTTTACGTATTAATATATAGATAAGTAAGAATTGTTTTTATGTAGAAAATGAACTGTATAGCGAAACTTAACTTTATGTTTATTTTCTCGTTAATTGCATTGTTAAGTGCTAATCAAAGACCTAAAATTTCATTGAACTGATATTGACAATTAATACACATGAAAAGGCTGTATGAATTAAGTTCCTTTGCCTATCAATGTGGTGAACCTAACAACAAACATCTGTTTATGCGTGCAGGAACGGAGAAAGAATGTAACAATGTCCTGCGGCCGGGCGGCCTGTCATGAGAGGCGACAAAACTACCCACAGCCAGGTGGTAGGGTGTTTGCCCGACTGGATGGTTATCTAGAGTATGCGCCCATAACAGCCATGACTTGTGTTCCGGCATTAGTGACGAAGTTTCAGTTACCGTTAAGAGAGTAGCAGCGCATTTCTAGCACATTTGATGTTATAAATGTCCATAGGCGATGGTAACTGCTTTCCATCAAGTGGACCGTCTGCCTACCTGAATCATTCTGGGATCATAGCTACAAAAAGCGTATGAAAGACATATTTAAATCGATAACGAAACAAGTATTACGTTCATAAGTAAATAAATAAATTTTAAGCACAACTTATTACTAAAATCATCGTTTACATATAATAAGTCACCTAAAATTTACTAATACTTAATACGTCGTTAAACAAGCCCTAAACAGTAGTTTAATTACATTAAAATTAATGAAATAATCCTAACATCACATATATCGAAACACTTCATAGTCTGTAAAAGACAAATCTTTAATCACAATAGGCTGATTAAATAAAAGTTATGTGTCTATATCTCTAGCAGTCTGATCCATAATAGGATTTACAATCCGATGACAACTGAAATTAAAAATAATAATAACTCTTATAGTTGATTAATAAATAAATAATTCCAAACAGTATATTTATCGCAATAAATGATTTTTATTGTGTCCCCGGGCCGTATTCGATAGATAAAGTACGCAATTTAATATATGAAATAGGTGTTAATTTAAAAAAATACCGGCCATTTGACATTAGAATTTATGTATTGTTTTTATGTTTTTATTTTTATGATTTAATAGCTGTACCCAACTCACTGGCTGTACCCGGCACTTCATAAGCGTGGTACTAGGGCATCATATTCATATATTGTAAAACCCTGCACTATAGTGTAACGAAACTATATACCATTTAACTTACTTTTACAATTCTTATATAAAAACCATTGTTGGTCTTTTTAACTTTAAAAAAATATAATATAATACTCTACTTCCATCGGCAAAGGGTTTCTTCAATGAAATTTGTTAGAAACTCTTTGATACCACCCGTGATCAGAAGACTGGTTCGTATTTCACGCAACGCATTGCCATACAGCGTTGCAATGCAGCCAGCCATCTGGGCACGCTTCCCTCTGGCAGCGATTTGTTACATTCTTTATATTAATGTATTTATATGTACTACGCTACTTGATTAAATTGAGATATACATGATTAGTTTTGGCATAAATCTGAACCCCTTAGACTATAGTCTACCATAATGTATAGTACATTATGATCAGTTTTAGAGGACATGGCCTGCTCTAAACGGCACGCCGACATTGAGTCTTTGAAGAAATTTCTGGAGTAGGATGTGGCTAAATATCACGTGGAAACAGTGCGCAAATCCATACACTCGTGGCTCGACAGAAACAGGCCTTTCTGTATCAAAACCATAGGTGGCCATTTCAAAGAGATTTTATAATCCATATACTATAATACATTTTTTTATATTACGATATAATTTGTATTAAAAATACATTGCTTCACAAAAATTATGGCCGGACTATGTATAAGAAGTGCCTTAGCCTGTGACTTACCATGACCTGTTTAAGTATGTTCCCTCCTTACTACTAATCATCTATAATCTGTTAGATGTTATCCAATTAAAGAGTGTGTAATTAGTATCTTGGCACAGCGGCTATAACTAATGGAGACTGTCTGCCTGATAGATTTACTGCGCATACGCCGATACACCTTTGATACCGCCCAGATACAAATTGTCTGATTGGTCCTGTAATAAGTTCAAGTAATAAATTTGTTTTCATGATCCCTAACCTTTATTTAAAATTCTTTAAAATCTTAATGTCATGTCGTCTATGTAATACGTAGAATAAAATAGAATAGAATATATTGCACACAAGAAAATAATAATACACATGACTTAACAATCTTATATCTAGTACAATCAGCGGTCTTATCGCTAACAGCGATTTCTTCCAGACAACCTTCTGGAGATAATTTTAAATTTCTAATAATAGCCGGTATTCAGTGCGCATATTTTAAAATATATACAATCACATATACATATATTAATAGTGAGTAAAAAACACATACATATTTGTATATAAATATATGTACGTAGTTACATAGACATACATAAATTAATGTTTACAATTTTAGATAGTGATCTTTGAGGAGTTTATTAAAAGATGTAAGTGACTGCACTTCTGATGCTCACTGGTAATGCATTCCACAACCTTACAGCCTGTACGAAGAAGATTTCTGACAAAATTGCGTACAATGTATTGGCGTCAATAGTCGCAGATTAGCTGATGATCTCAAGAGCTTTGTGCTACTTTATATAAAGAACTCAAAGCGTTCCTTTAAATAGGAGGCGCTTTTGGGCTAAAGAGTACATTATACAAAACATATACATACATATATGTGGTTCTCAAAAACTAGTTAGGTAGGGGTCCGTCAGTCAGTCGGTGAGTTCGACCCTACCTCTTGCAAAGGGTGACGCATAGACGCGGAACCCTGACCTTTAGGATGACGCAGATACTTACCAGGCAAGGGTCCTTCGATAAGTATCTGCATCAAATCGTGGGATGTCTACCCTCAATGCCGCGAGTGCGGCGCGCTAGGCACCGCCTTTCACACGCTGGTAAAATGCGCTGCATGGCAATCTGAGAGGTTCGAGCTCAAGACCATCGTAGGGCCAATTGATGCGCTGGGGGACTGGTCGAGGCCATGCTCCACAGCGACAATCATTGTTTTATATAATATTTCAACATAATAAAAAGAAATCTAATAATCACTTTCATCTTTTTACACTCTGGATCCAAGAACGTATAAAAGCGAATCCGACTCCTGTCATTAAAACAATAAGAAGACATAAAAAGTCGTTGTAGCGCAATGGCTAGCAAACGCGACACATACTCAAAGTGTGCGGGCTCGAATCCTGATCAGAATGCATAAAAAATAGGTAATACGATAACAAGATGACTTAAACACATTTTTAAATGTAAATAATGTTAGGATTTATTGTATAACGTGTTAAGTAATTCTTGCGTTCTTGTGATCCGTTACAAAATATGAAGTCTAATTGTAGCTCCCACCGATTGTAGGTACAAAGAGAAAAATGCATATTAGTATAATTAAATGATCGTAACCGTCGACAAACAAAGTCAATTTCCATGTTCTCCCAAGCCGCACAGTTGCGGAGTCCAGAGTGGAGCGGTGGTCACGCGAGCGCATGCCTTGATGGTTGGGGATTCGATAATTAATATGGTAATCGGTGAGCATTGCCCACCCTTGTACGTGACGAGCATTGCTTCAGGCATAGAGCAAACATTGGTACAGACGGCACTGCCTATTTGTGTAAGAGATGCAGCCGCATTCTTGAAGTTACTAATCCATATTATAATAAATCTGTAAATGGTTCGAGTTTGTACATTGCGTTTAAAAATATGAACAAGTAATTTAAATAATATTTACTTAAGTTTTCGCGACTTGTATACATAATAAAACTACGTTTTAACAGTTTTAAGCCAACAGGGTATATATAAAGCTACTAAATAGAATCCGAGCCGGTCATTTCCCTACAAGAAATTTTAGTCACCTCATGGGCAAGGTTGATTCTCCCAACTGCCTAGCGTGTGGAACTCGTGAAGATGTTCAACATCTTTTAATGGAGTGCAGCAGAAGTAGATATGGTAGAGAACAACTGATGGGGGAGTTGGGACTGAATCGTTTTGATGTAGGTATCTTTATAGAAATTCTGGCAGAGCCAGCCTCAAAGAAGGCTGGTTTGTTAGCCAGATCATTATTTAATTATAAGTTATAGTACGTTAGGAGATGATGGGGCTGACATGCCTTTGTGGCAAAAGCCCCAAAAAAATAAAGATTTAAAAAAAACAATTTTAAGCGCGATAATTTATTTGATTTTTGTTATTCCGACGTTTCGGTCACATTTCAGTGGCCATGATCACGGAAAACAAAGATGTCGAATGTCAACGAGTATTGTTAAAGTTTTATTTAGCCAACCACCAACTTGTTCATTTTAATTATGTCGATTTAATTTTGTTTATGGTTATTGTTTACACTATAGGAGCCTCTTCAGTTTTATATATTAGTATAGGTGTAGTAGGTACAAATCCCACACTACAGTTCACTACACCCCTCTGCGCTCTAATCGGTGCACTAGCCTGATTTGCGTGCGCTTGCGCGGGCGCTTTGCAAAAACGTCATAATTTACGATCGGCACGGTGACGTCTGACTGACAGTCTGCTCTGCAAGTAGTCAGCCGTGAACACACCGTCGGGTAATACGAAATATTGCTTTGTATTAACATATTTCTATGTTCTGCTCATGTTGCTGCGCACAGTATTTCTATATAAGGTGAGGCAAGAGAGAGAGCAAATTACGAATAATAACCTTGTGGTTATAGTCTTGCTCTCAACGGCAACGGAGACTTTTGGACCAAAGTAATGTAATGAGCTGAAATATGGCTTAAGAAAATCTTTATATTTTCGTGTCACAGTTTTCGTTGCCATACTCCTCCGAAACGGCTTGACCGATTTTGATGAAATTTTTTGTGCTTATACGGTATCTATGAGAATCGGCCAACATCTATTTTTCATCCCCCTAAATGTTAGGGGTAGTCCACCCCTAATTTTTATTTTTATTTTTTAGACAAAATTTTTAATTTCTATTTTTTTATGATACAACATACAAAAATACATACAACCCTAGATTTTCAACCCTCTACGATCAACCCCTATTTTTTACCGGGCAGGACGACGTCTGCCGGGACAGCTAGTATTATCTAAAATTTCCATATAATGTATTAAATTCTTTTCATTCATAACCCTTTAATTAAAATAGTTTATCAATGTCGCCATTCCACTATCGGTTGTGCCAATTTGCAGCGTTTCATATACTGTAAAATTGTTGGTGGGATAGCCAGATATTCTAAAAATGCTTGTCGAGTGTCATATGTCGGTATATGAAATATGTTAAAACCGTACGTTTCTCTGATTATAAATGCAGTGCTAGTTGCTGTTCTTTTATTATTACAAACCCTTCTGAGTTGTTGCAAGTATTACATAACTTATATATTAATTAATTAAAAAAAAATAATAATACAAAAACACTTTAGATCACGATTACTTAATTCACAATAACTAAACCCATATAATATTTCAATATAATAAAAATAAATTTAATAATCACCGACATCCTTTTAGATGTCCAAGAATGTATAAAAGCGTATCCGTCTCATGTCATTAAAACAATAACAACACATAAAAATGTAGCGCAATGGCTAGCGAACGCGACCCATACTCAAAGGGTGCGGGTTCGAATCCTAGCCGGAACGTATGCACCACTAGGCAGCTTTCTGACCTAATCTGCATATTTGTTACAGCGGTGAAGGAAAACAACGTGATGAAACCTGCACATCGAGATAACCGATGTGTCAAACCTGCCAAGCCACCTTAGACAAGGCCCGAGCCCAGCAGTGGGACATTTATGGAGTGTTATTATATACATACAATCTTCGCACTTTTGAACCCAAGTTAAGTCTTCTTGTCGACCATCCCGCGATGCTTGAAGACAAAAGTCCTCCCCGTCCTGACCTACGAGACTGAGACGTGGAGACTGACCGCAGGATTAGTCCACAAGTTCCAAGTCACTAATAATTACCCGTCTCATTTATTATACAATCTAATTCAATAGTAAATAACCGTTTGCAACGTTGTCTGAACGCTTTCCTAAACAATTTCGCATCAGAATATTTCATTGTTTACGTAAACTGAAGTACCTTGACATATCCGCGTATCGCGTCACTGTCAATCTCTTTATTTAAATTTAGAACGGCAGCGGCATTCGACGGGCGCTGTCAGCTGATTTTGACAGCGCGCTTCCAACCGGTGACAGGCGGCGCGCGCGACTGACGCCCGATAACCAACAAATGTTTTGAAATTGGAATTTTACAGTTTTTCATTGTATTTTTTATGAAGTAAACAACAATAAAAATAAACAGCCAATAGAAATCGTGTATTAATAATAATACAATAACACAGTGATTCCTCAGACGTGACTCCGGGGGCCATGACAAGGTCTCCGCCTCCGTGCTTGCCTTAGCCAGCTGGCACGAAGTGGAGATCGCTAGAGCTAAGACTCAAGCTCCAGGGGAGGAAGTGCTAAATGACATGACGTCGGAAGTAGCTTCGGTGAATCTGCAGTCCACCTCTCTACACCCCTTAACCACTCATAACCATGTTGCTCCTGTCTTCTATAGCATTTTTTGAGGCCCATGCAGGGAGTGGCGATTCACGGTCTGTCCATTTTTCCATGTTCCCCGAACATTGCGACTTGCAGACGCCCTAGTCCCCATCTGTCTAGACCCTTAGTCCCACCACAAGCAGTTCACCCCAATAAACTTTTGTTCTCATTCCTTACAATAGTCCTGCACTAACCGGGGTTGCCCTTAGGTTCATTTTTATATGTTATAGACAGCGATAATTGCCGGTCAGTGTCACGCCACATTTACATTAATTTTGTCAAGGACCCTCTACGTGTTGGCCTTCCCATGGCCCCCACGCATGCTCTCCAAAATTCCGGCCATTTTTGTGGCCCGTGGTCTTCAAAGACATACAACCTATAATAATAATTGGCAGATAAACACACATATTGCATATCCCCAAATTAAGCAAGTTACGCTTGTATTATTATGCGTAATATGCAACGGACTATTATGGAGCCGATCCCAGACACCCAGACCATAGTAAATAACAAAGAACATTCTTTCCAAAATTTACCATACCAAGAATTGAACCCGGAGGGCGTTGCAGTGAACTAGACCGGCAAAGGCTTAGCCCGCTCACTATAGAGACGTGTATTGTATATATTATTCATAGAAAATGTTCTCAAACTTTACGAATGGACAAAAAATTTAATTTGAGGAAACATAGCGGATGTTCTGGGGGTTATAAATTATTTATTTTTAATTTAATTTAATTAATACATTATAACACTTTTTTAAACATTTTCCTTTCCGTATATGGAATAATGTCTTATTGATTTATGGTCATCGTAAAATACGAAGTGTTTCTTTTAATTACCAAAATATAGTTTTATTGGCTGTACTATGCATATTTTATGCCAATTTTCAATATATTTATTAAAGACAGTCACGCAAGTCAAATGTGATTTAGATATAAATATATTCACGATAATTAATTTATCAATTGGAAAATTAAATAATTATTTTATTCGTGAGAATAATTTTATCATAATTCGTTTATTTTTGCATTTAATCATTTTCATTTTGCCAATATAATCAAGGTGGCGAAGTCCATGAATGGGGTAAGTACATACACACACAGCAGCAGAAAAATAATAAATAAAAATAATAGTCCCCATATTCCCAGACCCCTAGTACCACTATCAGTTCACCCCAATAGCCCGGTACTTTTTGTTCTCATTACCCACAATAGTCCTATACTGGCCGGGGCTTGCCTTTGGGTGCATTAGTATATGGTGTAGACAGGGATAATCGCCGGTCAGTGTACGCCACATTTAGATTAAATTTGTCTCTACGTGTCGGCCTTCCTATGGCCCCACGCAAGCCCTCCAATATTTCGGGCCGTTTTTGTGGCCCTTGGTCTTTAAAGAGATACATTATAATAATAATAATGAAAGTGTGCCGCAATTTGAGAAATAAGGTTGGCACTAAGTATTTTGCTGTGCCGAAACATAGTCCGACACAGCACTGACTTTCAGGGTTTCATAGTAAAGTATAGAAAATTCGTTTACAAAATTTATCTATCCTGAATTGAACTCGGAGCCTCTGCGCTCCAATGAACGAGGAGACAAAGGTTTAGGCCACTAAACCACAGAGGTGGTTAATCATATATCATAATATAATACGTGAAGCAAAAACTTAGTACCCGTTTTTACGAAAATTGCGCGGATGGAGGTAATATGGAATTTCGCACACTTATAGTTTATATAGAGAAGAAGTGCAGAATGCTAATATTTTTTAATGACTATGCATAAAACATACATTAAATCGATAAAAAAACATTAAACACTACCATGTTCGTGACAAGCACACGCATATAGTATATATACTCTTTTGTTTATTGTTAAAGTCAAATTAACAGTGAAGCCTTGGCGAAATCTGTGATTATAGAAGTACATAGTCTTTGACAACAAAAGCTTGATAATATTCAAATTTATAATTTAAATTAATTATGGTCGAATTTCGACCACTGGGCGACAACTGATAATAAAATAATAGCCGACGAACAGGAAAGCAAGCATAGCATTATATAATAATATCATCCCACAAATGTCCCACTGCTGACCTCGGGCCTCCCATTATAGGGGAAACGGACAGTATACCCGCCACGCTTGTCCAAGGCGGCTTGGCAGGTTTGACACATCGGTTATCTCGATGTGCAGGTTGCATCACGATGTTTTCCTTCACCGCTGTTAGCACGTGGTAATTGTAACAATATGCACATTAGATCAGAAAACTGACTAAGAGGTGCATGCGGTCCGGTCAGGATCGAACCCAAGCCCTTCGATTGAGAGGCGCGTGCGCTAGCCATTACGCTACCACGACTTAGCATTATATGTCTACTAGTAAATCCAGTATTTTTCGAATACACTTTCTCATGTGGACTTAACCTTGCCCTTCAAACTTAAACAGTGAACTAGTTCGAACCACCATAAGCTACATTTTATGTTAATCAGCTGACGACAAAGAATTTAAAAGGACTAACCCATAAAATGGTCACACAAACGATCGCTGTCTCAGTATTAACGTATGTGGATTAATGTTGCCCACCTTATTCGTCAAAATCGAAGAAGCTTTCATAAAGCCGTCAGATGTTGTTTCGGATTATACTGATATATATTGTTACTGAGCAGTAATCCCTACGTTATTTCTGACCCACGGAGCTGCGACGTAGAACTGGTCCGCAAATTTCAAGTCGCTCAACGAGCTATGGAGCGAGCTATGTTGGCTGTTTCTCTTATGTATAGTTAGAATTGAGGATATCCGTAAGAGAACTAAGATAACCGACATAGCAAGTTGAAGTGACAATGGGCTGGTCATATTTGTCGCAGGACCGCTGGCTGATGGAGCAGACAAGTCTTGGAGTGGAGACCGCGTCTCGGTAAACGTAGTGTCGAACGCCTTCCAGCTGAACACTGAAGACCTGCGCAAGGTCGCTGGCATGATGCTGATATGACTTGGGGAGGCCTATGTCCAGCAGCTCACAGTAATTGGCTGACAACGACGAGCAGTAATTTGTTTAGTTTCGATATGTACATGTCTGTGATTGTCTGAAGATTATAAGATAAATGATAAAATATTACATGACTTGCACCATGATGTAAACTTACTGCTGTAGAATAAGAAACATTTGTAATATATTAAGACATTTTTGCAAATAAAGATTAAAAAATTTATAAAAGTCCATAATACCCTGAACTAATTTCAATACCCTAGAAGTTGGGTAGGCATTCTCAGAAGAGGGAGATGCTAACAAAAAAACTTACTGTTAAATTACTTTTACACTAAAATCTACAGTTTGAAGGATATATTTGCTATTATGCTTGATCTATATTATCTAAAAATAGAAGCACTGTTTCTAATTTAACATTATTAGCTATAATTCATACAGATGATGGATGGTGTCTATATGTCGTGATAACCAGACTATAAAAATTGAAATTGTAATCAAAATTACCGATTGAAGTTGATAGCAATTACTATTGCTATACTCAAGTTAGATTATGTCTTGGGTAAGTCTAGATATCTGGCAATACTGTTGTGGACACAAAAACGGACTAACGCAAAAAGAGAAGGTGAAAAATGTCTGCCGCCGCGCTATCTGCAACTCGCGATCCCGTCTCAAATAATAGCACACGGAAATGATTGGAGTTGATATTATGTTTTAGTTTATTTCCATTTTTTTTACCATTCACACACTCTTTTAGATATTATGTTATTGTTCTTACGTTAAGGGAGAGGAGACTAGCCCCTATAATACATTGCAAACTAGTTTAGGGGCTAGTAGAATAAAAAAATACTCTCTGATCAATGTATAAGTTTCAAAGTTATAAATTTTTTGTCCTTATACCTAAGGCACAATTTAGGCGAATGATCTCTCAAAGCCACTAAATAAAGCTGAATCAGTATGTTGTATTACTGAAACTGCTAATAAAAAATAAGGATTTTTTTACGCGAAAATATATTAGCAATTCATCCTATTAACATAGGTACATGTAGATTTAAAACTGACTTTTTATTTATGAACTAAATAGCTAAATACCACATGTCAGTCAAAACGTATCAAAACACACCAATTGCATCACGTTGTTGATATGTAATTGCATAGTTACATACAAAAAATATATTTACACTTTAATCGATAGTATATGAAAAATGGAATCTTACAGATTACTTATAAAAAGTCACGAGGTTACCAGCGCTTCCAAAACAATTTTTAGTTAATCTCCTGTTAAAGGAGATAAAGCGGCGCAACAAACTCCCCAGAAACATATCTTTACTCCATAATTATTATTATTCGTCTGTTTCTTAATGTAGTTTAAATACTTAACAAGGTTTATCAAAGTAATTTTATAAATAATTACAAAAAAACTTGGTAGCGATCACATTATTCCCATTCGGTGCGGTTGTCTAGATAATGTTTAGTCGTATAATAAATAAGCTTTCTCGAACAAACGTATAAATAGTGCTAGGCCAATTTTGTATTTAGTAAAATTAAATCCATGACATATTAAATTCAAAAACATAGACATTTTACTATGGCTTAGAGCAACACACAATATGGTAAATAGCCTCTTATGCGCCCTATACGAGCTTATAACCGTGTCCTTGTTTTTTTAGATGTTATAGGTACCTTAACTAGAGCCATGCTATGTATAGGCCTACTTTATTTCATTCAGGGTGATAAAATAACGCACAAGGACTTTAATGTTAGTGGACCAATTATCTAATATTTTGGAATAAGAATCTATTTTTTAGAACTAGAACACAAATACTTTCGTGCGGTAAGAAATAATATGTAGAACGTATATTTATCACAATATACATAAAAAACATACATTCAAAGCCCGAATATCAGCAGCTTGGGCCAAGTGGCGTGAGGTGACAGGTGTCATTTGCGACCCCAAAATGCCGGTTAAGTTGAAAGGAAAGGTCTATAAATCCATTATTAGACCTGTTCTTTTATATGGCAGTTAAGCGTGGGCTGTACTTGAGCGACACAAGCAGGAGCTGCGTGTCCCGGAAATGAATATGCTTCGGTGGATGTGTGGAGTCACGCGAAAGGATCGCGTCAGGAACTTCCGTATCGGCGGTAGCCTTCACGTCCGTGACATAGCAGACAAACTGCAGGAGAGTCGCTTACGCTGGCACGGCCACGTTGGAAACCGGCTAGTTACGTGGGGAACAAATGTCTAGCCATGCCGCCTCCGCCAGGTCCCGGTCGAAGGAGTAGGCCCAAGAAATGCTGGCTTGACGTTGTGAGGGATAACATGCGTACCAACAGTCTTAACACAAGGGACACCGAAGTTGAGAAGAAAAAGTAGGAAAGCGGACACTGGGCGTCGCAGTGATCGCTCCGAACGCAACCGGGATTTAACGCTCGGATGATGATGATGACATAAAATATATATAAGTAAATACTGATGTAAAAGGTCTCCTTCGTAACGGGGAACTAAAGTAAACAGACATACACAATATAAAAAATTAATAAACAGAGTAAATATATGTGAATAGAAGTCAAGTCCACAGTAATTGTTGTTGCCGGTGAGCCCAGTAGAGCACCGGTCGTCGTGTGCCGCGTAAATCTACATCAGCGCGGTGTTGCCTCGTTTTGTTCTCCTTCAGAGGCATCCGGCGGTCGCTTATACCACTGACCACATACAATACTGTGACTTCAACTTTTAACCGATTACGGCGAACTAAAAAGGAGGGTGGAGTATTTCCAACGATAGTTTTTTAGACCGATAGATACTTTCACCGACGATTCATCCAGCTAGATTGTTACACGAGAGGTGAAATTGATCCTTTTCAGCACGAGATAAATAATAACCACAAACAAAATTAAAACTAAATAATTAAAATGAAAAAGTTGGCGGTAGGATAAATAAAACTTTAACAATACTCGTCGACAATTGTCATCTTTGTCTTTCGTGATCACGGCCACTGAAAAGCGGCCGAAACGTCGGAATAACCAAAATCAAATAAATTACCGCGCTTAAAACCGTTAAAACGTAGTTTTCCATATAAGTTGCAAAAACTGAAGAAAATATTATTATTATCTATTTGACAATTTATATCAATAGTCGGTAATTTGTTTCTGTCCTTTCTTTGATTGTTTAAAGAGTTTTCATATATTCATTCAAGTGCTGGGAAAGCATCAAATAATATTACTTAGAACGTTTAACTCCTAAATTCTTCATGAACTTTTATTCTAATTTCTTTAATCCATCTAATCATGTTGACAGTGATAGAAGTTAATTCAGTTGATCTTTACGAACCCGTCAAACAACTCCAGGTGCATTGCAACCATTTGATAACACCGTTAAAAAGGAAATAACGTACTATACTATTTTTTCTAATATATAAATAATTCTATTTATATCCTAACTAGAATATAAAAGTGAATTCATTAACCTATTCATGTTGACTGTTATAAATAAAAGACTACAACAAACGCGCTTCTAGAATAAACAAACAAATTATCAAGCAACCAAGAGGCGATAATAATACATAATTAAATAAAATTAAAAGTTATCATAAACGATTGTTAAACAGAACACAGTTGCGCGTCGTGTTCGCACAGAAATTGCGCTAATTATTTCATTTAACACTGCATCGACAGTAAGTAGACGTGTGCATTGAATAATACTGTATTACCACCTGCTCATTATGGAATTTCAGTGAAGAGATGCGCCCGCGCACGCACACGTTCCAATTTTAACATTTTAAACGCATTTTGTCGCTATCTGTCATCAGGAGCGGACGTCTCGCTGCGGTAGACAGTGGCGGGGCGATTAAATCTGCCACAATACGGTGGCCATTAAAATAATACGAGCACCTTAATAGTACCGATAAAGCGCTCAAATTTAAAATATTGCATTTCCTTCACAGGTGAATCATGCTACTTATAATCATTTACATCATGAAAAATATTGAAAGTTACTATAATAGGTTACTTTTGCTTATTAAAATTATAATAACCTCGTATACAACTCTCCCACAATATTAAATGAAATCTATAGCTACAGTAAAAGTGTAATGTAAAATTAGGTAAGCATAATAAAAATATAACTTCACAAAGTATGTACGATAATCAGCAGTTTACAAATAAACAACGGCGGTCTAATGCTTATAAGCATATGTATATTCGTATATTTTCAATAATAAAATTAATGTAATTACAGCGCTCGTTGGGTTTAGTATTTCTTACATTTTACCCTTCCCTTATGAACTAAAACTGTATACCCACTGCAGTTCTTTGGTCCTTCGAGCCGGACATGACCCGACCTATGGATGGATGGGTAAATAACTTCAAAATTAAAATAATGTTAATTTAGTCAAGCAAAAAGTAGTCTTTTAGAATGTGGTTTTTTAATAGTTTTTTGGACAGTATAAACGATTTTACTTCTTTAATAGACAAGTTAACATAACAGTTGTCTTATTTACAGATGGTCTCACTGTGGGAGATTGAAATGTACCATTTTCTCATGTGAAGAGATGGAAATGTTAATATGGAAAACTTAAATACAATGGAAGGCATTAGACTTTTTGTAAACAAACGTGTCATACCTTGTCTAAACCTGATAAATTGTCTCACTTATACGGGCTAACCTACAAAATTCTTAATTATAAAGATAAACTTCCCTATTCTTCCATTTATATCATTCGTACCCTTGTAGAATGGAATTCTTTACTGTCGTCTGTTTCTCCTAAAGCATACAATCTAATTGTCTTTAAGTCTCGCGTGAGCAGGTATCTTCTAGGTAAGCGTGCTCCTCTTTAGACTGCATTTCCACCACCTGGCGCAATGTCGGTCAAACGCGAACCTATTCAATATTTAAATGAAAAACACAAAATCTAAGAAATCAAGTATCTTTTTTTTAACTACTCTACGGACTCGAGTTCCGTATCCTTTTTTACAACTTAATTTCTAGATTAAATTTTTAGAGTTTAAACACGCTTATTGGTTATTTTGGTTCTTGTGTGTGACATTAATTTTGTGATTTTTGTGTTGTGGTGTACCTTACGAATAACTTATTATATTAATTTATTCTAATTTTAATACTAAACTTATACTAATGTAGAGTGTTCAAAATAATTTCTACTGGAGAACACTTTTCGAAAGTCAATACATATAAGTAAAAATTAAATTTTACTTCTTAGTCTATGTCCACCGCCTCGCTACGTATTATTGTTAAGGAGAAAAGAAGTTTCTGTACCAAATATTTTTTCAACTTATAAAAGTTTCACTGTAATGAACTATCGGCAAGTATCAATCTCTCGATATTTTAAATATGATCACCCACCGGCTTAAGAAGTAGCTAATCGAGCAGAGAACCTTCTAAGAGTTCATGGAATATGAAAATCTATGCTATCTATCTACACCTTATTAACCACAAATTCATTAACATTACATATAAATCCTTGAAGACTAACAACACTATTTTAAATAAATGACTTTATGAGTTTACTTACTTCAACAAATCCCATCAGCAGGAAGAAAGGTAGTCATGATAACATTGACACGTGGTCTTACATCAAGATATTGGTATTGATTGATTGATTTGATTGACATTATCAGTTTGACTGACGTTGGTACGTGCAAAGATAAGTGGAAGGTCGTTGTAGATAGCATGGGGCACCTGTCAATCTTTTACTGCGAAACTATTTTATTTACTGAGCAAACATTGTCCACAAAAGAGTCACGGTCCACGTCTAGGGCGCACGAAGAATTATTTGGTGCGACTTTTACCCGCAAACTTTGTAATGTAGTAACTCTTTCCGTGGAGGAACGGAGAAAGAATACAATTTCCTGCGGCCGGGCCGTCTGTCGTATGAGGCGACAAAACAACCCGCAGCCAGGTGGTAGGGCATTTGCCCGTCTAGATGGCTACCACCACCCCTGGTCTAAACTCTTAAGTATGTCGCCATAACAACTTGAGTTGTGTTCCGGCATTAGTGACCAGGTTCCAGTCTCCCTTAAGAGAGTCGCAGCCAATTTGTAGCACCTTTGGTGTTGCAAATGTCCATAGGCGATGGTAATCGCTTTCCATCAAAGTGGGCCGGCTGCCAGTCTGCTAAACTCCTGCAATAAAAAAACACTCTGTAGAAACGCGGGCGCCGCGAAATTAATTCGGTATCTGATTTAGTTCCGTACGCTTCTTCTATAGAGCAACCGGTAAAAACTATTCCCAAGGGCACAGTATTGCTTTTGCCCTGTATTAATTGATCCACCAATGTAGAAGTCTACGTACTTAAAATAATGAGTGAAAATAAAAGTTCCTTGCATATCTATCTATATATATAATTACAATAAAACTGTAGAGGTCGAACTTCTGTACAATGAAAAAAATGACAAAAACCGGGTCGGGGGATGTAAGGAGTGAAATAGGACTAATTTAGATTTTTTCATTTTTTTTGTTTGTCTGCCTGTTTGTACGGGCTAATCTCCGAAACGACTGAACCAATTTAAATTAAATTTTGAATGGTAGTAGCTTATATCCCTAGTCAACATGGGATACTTTGGATCCCGAAAAATTAAAGAGTTTCGTGGGATAGTTGAAAACTTTAATAATTATAGGTTATTATAGAACTAATGCACCTAATTAAGTATTGATATTGCCGGTATCACCATACTATAAAACAATTTATTTATTAAAAAATACTGTAATAAATCTGTAAATGGTTCGAGTTTATAGTGTTTAAAAACGCGAAAAAAAACACGGGGGCTTAATCGTAATAGCAGTTTACGAAAATACATTTTTAAATATTTCTGTCTGTCTGTTGAGCCTTACGTGAAAACTACTGGCCGCATTTAAATTAAACAAGACATAATGCTAGCTTATATCCCGGGGCGTAACTTGGGATACTTAAAATTCAAATTCAAAAGTTTTTATTCAAAATAAGTTCCACTGGGGAACACTTTTTGAAGGTATAAGTTAAAATTTAATTTTACTTCCTAGTCTATGTACATCGCTTAGCAACGTGTTCTTGCCGTTAAGAAGAAAAAGCGGCAACAAACTCCCCAGCAACACGTCTAGCTAAAAATTGATTAACTCAAACTTATCTTTTTCTTAAATAAATAATAATAAATAAATATTATGTGTGTACACTTTTTTAAGAATTAATGGAGTTGTAGCAAACATTGCATATTCAGTAAGACAGACACAATAACACAATAACATCAAAACCTTCTAAGCCGAATAGCTGAACAATATCCTCTACTTTATGCAATGTAGTAGCAAACCCAATAACTTTTACATATTAGTGTTAGTAGTATTTGATTTATTCATAAATAATGTACGTATCGATAAATAGGCGAATTTATGAGCAGCCCCCGTCTCACTGACGTCAGACCAATAGGTTTCAAAATATGAGTTAGGATGCGAGAGGCTTTGGTGCGTGGTACGACCAGGGGCCCAACTCTGCTAGTTAAATATCTTGGTGTGGCGGTCATATAGTCAGAAATTCGTATTCTACTAAATCCAAAATATCTTCTGGACCAATAGCAGAAACGAAATTAATATTAAACGTTGCCTAGGGCCGTGCGAATAATGGTATAGCCATTCCCCATATTTTATATTTTATAAGAGAAATTGGAGAATAATCACAAATGTGCAAAAAATAAGTGGAAAGTTTTTAAATAAAAAAATATGTAGATATATTTTAAGTATAGTTATATAATATTATATTTTTTAACTTTAATGATAATAATTGGCTGGAACAGGATAATAACGTATTTTATAAATACAAAATATGAAATAAAAATACCTCCAAGCTATTATGTAGAAACAACAGCGAGTACTTACGCCTACAATGAAGGATTCTTTTTTAAAAAAATCGTCAAAAAGCAATATATTCAGTTTCTTGCGATTTAAATTTAAGCTTAATAACACAATAGTCTAATTGGGAAAATCATAACTCTTTTTCAGAACATTTTTGAAAAAAAAAACAGACCATGACACAAAAATATGAAATGAAACACCAATTCGTTTTATGTTCCCTGGCAACTCACAAAATACGATGGCAAACTTATAAGAAAAAAATACGTCTATTTAAAAAAAGAACACGCAGCACCATCACTGCTTGTTTATTAAAGCCCTCCTTGCTTTGCCCAAATTAGATTATTCCATGTCACAAAATATCTTAGCAAACACCTCTCGTCTTGTCGGCTAGATTGGGGGGGTTATAGCCTCTTGCAATCTAACTTTGGCTCGTTCTCGCGTTGTTAGTGTTGCCAACGATGAAATTCGCGTATAGAGGGAGCCACCGGTAAGGTCATCAGAGAAAAAGTTTTAATGAATTGGCATGAGTACTGTTCTTGTTTCGACATTTTCGGACGAGTGGGAGCTTGATATGTTACAATCCTAATAATAGTCTAGTTGTCTGATATCTATATAAATACAAAACAAACTCGTGTTAGTTACAATATTTATAACTCAAGAATGGCAGGACCGATTTGAGTGATAATTATGTTTTTGGAATTTGTTCGTCCGTAATAGGTTAAAATATTTATTATTAAATATTGATTAGATATTCATCAATAACAAATTTATCATTAAAAAACATCAATCTAGCCATTAATTTGTTACAATCTTTCCCGGTCGATTTCGGCAATGGTGACTGCATTTAAAATCATTTTCATTTGTCTGCTTTAGGTGAATTATCTTTGTGTGTGTTCAAACGGGTCCCAGGGTGGTTTAGATTCAAATTCGAACCAGGTAGATTGCGCTTCAATCGGGTTTCAGGATTTAGGTGAAATTATTTGTGTGTGTGTTTTGGGTATATGTGGTAACGTTAGTTTGTTTACCAGCATTGTGCTAAGAATGGGTCCAATATAGAAATTATTTCGTTTGTATTGTTTTACTATTTATCTTTGTGTTTTTGTCCTAAATAAAATATTTTTCTATCTGTCTATACATATTATAAAGAAAATTAAAGAATTTTTTGTGTGTGTCGCATATAGCAGTAATAAATCTTTCTGTCTTGTTTCTTTTTAAATTAAGATCATTTAGCAAACAAATATCACTTTTATTTTATGGTCAAATAGAACAACGCGGCGAAGTCTGTGTTTCCCGAGACACTTCTAACACTCCATCGCCTCGCTCACAAGATGTCCACGCGCACAGGGACTAAACCACTCGGTAACAACAAGCTGCTCGGAGTAATTCATACGCAAACCGTAAAAATAGCTGACCGACTACTCGTCAATTTGTAGTTCACGCGCCGTTCACTCGTTGACCACGCAAGTTTCATTAGATACCAAGGCGGCGTCCGCACGTGGTTGGCGGTGTTTGTCAAGTACCTGGTGGCTCTAATAATCCCTTAAACAAAATTAAAGGAATTTGCCCATGTGCAGCTTCTGCCAAGATTCGAGCCTCATGTCATTAAAAGACGTTTCAATAACATAACTAAAGGGAAAAAGGAAACATTAGGTAATTAAAAATTCTTAAATCCACTCAATTAGAGTGATAACAATCTGCTCGTTATTCCACAAACAGTATTAAGTCATCACATTTACACGTGCATGAAACAATGTTACAAATAAATGCAGTAATAAATTCACACCTATGATACTAGAGAAGTAGGCAGTGGTGTCCAATGTTCATGCTGTTTTTCCGAAACGATTTTGGTCACCCAATCGATTCTACTCCTGAAAGTAGGTCTCCCCAAGTTCGCTCTCTTTATTCCGGTCTCGGTGAAGACCACGGGGCATAAAAACTATTTTTTTATAATGAATAAGTTCGTGTTTGACTGACATTGCGCCCGGCGTCAGGTGGAGCACATTTACCTAGAAGATACCTGTTCACGCGAGACATAAAAACACCTAGATTGTATTCTTCAGGAGAAACAGACGACGGTAAAGAGTTCCATTCTTCAGCGGTGCGTATGCTGAAAGTGGAAGCATAGCGTTTTGTCCGCTTTGTTGGTATTTCCACCATAGGAATAAGATTTTAGTTAGTTATACACATACAGAGCACGGATTTCCAGTGCTCACCCACCTCGTAAATCACACATATAATATCATGGAAAAACAAGACAAATTCTATATAAAACCATGCAAGTAAATCATTCTCTGTTTGTTACGTTATTATATATTTTCTTACCTTTTTACAATAAGTACTAAAGTACTACATCGTTACGAGCCTAACTCATTATTCGAGTCGTGAACCTTAAATGATTTGGCTGTCCCGAGACAATAAACTTTATTGGAATAGCTATATACCAGCGTCAAAAACAAAATTTACTTTAGAACGTTATTTTAATACTACCAGCGCCATCTAGTTGTTGAAACCATAAAGCGCTACATAAAAGATGCAAAAAAAATTAAAAGTTGTATAGAAATTCTTGTACCATGTAAATAATAAAAGAAACATACTGATGACAATTGTAATTGAAAAATTATTCACTATAGGTATATAAATATAAGTTCATGCGATATTTATTTTCATTTTTCTTTAAACTAGGCTAAAAAAATATTCAAAATTCCTGTTTTGACCCCTCAAATTGTCATTGAAATTCTTTGACCCATTTCGAAGCCTATTCAAGACAAACTGTCAGACCCGAAGCACAGATAAAATATCTAAAATCGGTGATTTATAAATTAAGCATCGTAAATATTTCCAAAAATTCTCAAACATATTAAAAATATTTCAATTAGAAATAATTATATAAATTATATTAGCAGTCTTAGTCTTATCCTGTTCTAAACCTAGAATTTTAACCTAATATAATTTTCTTCTCTAAATTTAGTATTTACAATATATTTATCTCCTTTACTAAATTCCTTTGTTAACGCGTTGTTTCTTTTTGTATTTACATAAAAGTTTCCTTGTTTTAATTCCATGGTAAAAGTGAAAATCCTGTTTACTGTATGATAATACTTAATACGTTGAATAAGTTTTTGAAGATGATCAAGACTTGCCGGTGGCTAACCGCGGAAGCCATTAAAGAAGATTTTTTTTTATCTACAATTGTATTATAATACATTTAATATTAACTGAGAAGTAGACGATACTAAGAGCCTTGCCACACAGCAAGGGTGCCCTGGCAAATTTAAAACAAAGAAAAACCTAATCGATTTCGTTTAAAATAAATTAAGCATATATATGAATTAATCCTACTTGTTTATCAACCGTTGATTCATAATTTCGTTCTATTTACACATTGAGTTATAACATATATGATCTAAGTATTTATTATTATTATTTATTTCGATTGAGCTGAAATTTTCCACGCATATGTATATCGCGTGACAATTCAATAATATAGTACCATGGAGCTGATTTGATTTTGATGTTGGTGGAAGATGGCCATAGGAACTCCTGTACTAAACAAGATAGTACCGTCGTGTTTGGGCTCATTTTATTTGTCTTCGTGGTGAAGTTCAAAAACTTGTATTTAAAAACATAACATTAACCTGTTTTATACCAAATAAATATTGGAACTCTGTGTGTTAGGATGGTTAAATTAAAATATTTGTTTATTAATATCCAAGTTTACGTGTTCCTTAATTTGGATAGATATTTAGATATTATTATTTAATAGTGTAACTGATTGTAAAACTCGTGAATGTGTTGTAAAAAAATGATTTTCTATGGAATAACAATGTATGTGATTGTTGTTATATTCAAATTTACGTTGTTTAAGTTCAGCAACATAAGTAATGAATGAATTCTTGCAAGTGCACGATCCGATACTGTCCAGACGAACCGTGTGTATGGTCAACCATTCTGTTGCTTTTTTACATTTATTTATCATGTTTAATTAAGCGAATCGTGGCTCGATAGCCATTGTCCGACTTACCTGCTTGATAATCTGCCGGCAACCGGTTGTAGAAGCCACTCATCCACTGTTTCTGTTTTATTTTTTGTTACTTTGCGTGGCAAATAAACTACCAAATATTACTGCAAAAATCACAGACAACGTCAACAATATCATCTTTAATTTCAATCATACGATATACTAAGCATTTGTTTGCATTTAACACTTCTTACATTATTGTTAATAAATAAAGTTTTTAATATTCAACAAAATTATTTTTTTAAGGTAAAGATTTTTTATTATCTTAAATTATTAAAGAGAGAAAGGCATTCATGCACATACAGGCGATAGATTGTTATCATTCCGTTCGAAATTTAAATCGAATCGCATATGCACGCGGTTTAGGTGCGTTCAGAAATCACACCGCGCGTACTGAACATTCCGCGCTTCTTGCGCGTCTGCTGTACGCTGTCAGTGCTGTCCGTCAAACAACGGGGGCGGACCGACGAGGGACGGGCCTCGAATATGTTCGGCTAACTTCGGAACGCACCTCTCGCTTCTCCTGTACTGCAAAGTGAAGTGAACTGAGTCACAAACACAACGTTGTCTGAATTAAGTGTATTTTTATTCGATTACACCTCAAATTAACTGACTGGTGAGTTATTTTACTACTTTATTTTGCAATTTATATCGTCTTTTCTATAATGCTAATTGTCTGGTACCGTTTAAAATACTTTTTTTGTGTATTAAAGCATTGTGTTCTTTTTGACAAACCGTCTGTACTTTTTAAGTATTATTTACGTATTCAACTCTTCTATGTGCTTCAATTAAGACAATAATCGTGTAATGGCATATGTATATATCTACTAATAACCGTATTTTAGTGTTTAATGGAATCAATTGTGATACTCAAAGATATTTGCCAAAATAACCTCAATGTTCTTAATTAAGTTGTTGTCAGAAATCTGCCGCTAGATGGCGTTGATTTGAAGGCATTGCGGTAATACAAATTCAAAATATTAATTTATCATCAAGGAGACTATATTTTAAATGATCACCAAAAAATTAATAGAACAACGAATTAATAGATTTGTTTTCATACCTTTTTTTTGTTAATAAATAGGTTCTTAACTGAATTGTAGTTTTTCACCATGAAATTTCGCTAAAAGCTATTTAGGAGTGCATATAAAAATTTAAATAAGAACGCTTTCTTCAAAAAAACATTTTTTTTTGAAAACTCATAAACAGACAGACTTATTGGAAATGACTGATGGAAAATGGTCACTGTGACTTACAAACGTGTGCAACACCAGGGTCAAAGCTAATGCGTTGCCGACCTCAAAGAAATGTTATGACATCATTCTTAAATGGCCCAATTTGTTATACTCGCAAACTAATTAAACCTTATAATTAATATAATTATGACGGCCTCTGTGGTTGAGCGGACTAAGTTTTTGGTAGCTTTCCTCACTGTAACACATAAGCTCCGGGTTCGATTCTTGGCATGGTAAATTTCGGAAACTAATTTTATTCGTTATTTAGTATGGTCTGGGTTTCTGAGACCGACCGGTGTATTACCCATATTACAAGCGTAACTTGCTTAATTTGGGAATATACTCGTACAGTATGTGTGTTTGTCCGCTGGTTATTTATCTAATAACAATAACTAGCTGTCCCGGCAAACGTCGTCTTGCCCGGAAAAGCTTCAATCGATATGCCGACAGCAGCGCCACCTACCGGGTCCAATTGTGAAAAAACTCAGAAAACTTATCTGGCTTATGCACAACAACTTTTTCTTAAGATCATCACATGGACTTGGACAAATGTATAGTTTACGATTCTATAAAGGACATACAGACAAACATTCATTTTTTTATAATATAATTCATATTTATTTCATTTCTCAGCGATTTGAATAATTTAAACAATGAGTAAATTGTAAAAAATACAGAGACTTGTTTAAATTTCAGTCATGAGAAATCTTATAAAGACAGCATTACAATGAGGAATCCGACTCAATAATTTAATAATAAATTAAATAAAAAAACTTCTCGCGAACGCTCCAAGCCGTCGCCGGGGGCTCCGGTGACAGATTTATGGCGTGCGTGGCTTACGCATTTCCAGCCCCGCGCACCCCGCACCCCTCAGGCACCCCCTACGAAAATTAAAACGTTTTAGAAATGCCTTCTTTCGAAAAATCTTTGTCACATTGAAAAGGTTTTTATTTTTTGTGATTAGTTTTTTTTGTTGGCTGTACTTTTTTTAAATAAAAGGTGTTCTTTTTTACATCTGTGGTTAAAAATAATTTGATTTAGAACCTTATTATAGACATTTTTATTTGGTTTGTAAGAACTCGTGAAGCCAGGCGAACATTATTGCCCGAGTATAAGCAAATATCTATCACTGGCTCTATATAAACACAAAAAAGAATAAATTACTTAATACAAGGTAATAATTCTAGAACACACACATGGCACTAGTTAGGATAATATATATATAGGTATAGACATAAGGCTCACACTGCACATGGACTTTCTCACACTGCACATGGACTTCCCCACAACACCAGCATGTAACAGATACATTAGTATAAGTTTAGTTTAGTTATTCTTAAGGTACACCACAACACAAACATACAGGGATGATACTGGATGGCTACCACCCCTGGTCTAGAGTATGTCGCCATAACAACCTTGTGTTGTGTTCCGGCATTAGTGACCAGGTTCCAGGCTCCCTAAAGAGAGCAGCAGCGCATTCGTAGCACCTTTGGTGTTGCAAATGTCCATAGGCGATGGTAACCGCTGTCCATCAAGTGGGCCGTCTGCCTGTCTGCTGATCTCCTGCAATAAAAAATAAAAAAATACATTAATTAAATGCACACAATAACAAAAGTAAAAAATAAGCTTGTATAACTTCTAAACGTTTTCCTAAATTTAATTGTAAAAAAAGGGTGCGGAGCTAGAGTCCGTAGAATTGTTAATAAAAAAACAAAAAAAAAAAAACTAGAACAGTTTTACTAAGGTGCAATATAAAGCTTGAAATAAAATATAATCTGTGTAAATCAAGAAGTATTTATAAGACACAAAGCACCACAAGGATACAGACCGTTTTAATTTTGTTGATTATTATATCACGACATACCTATATTCCTTTTTCTTCTGTGTGTGGCGTACACTAAGAGAATACCGAAGAAAATAAATTCTAGTGACTAGTAAGTACTCCCCTAAATTCTTTGTAAATATTCGAACTCATAAATCTGTCAACTATTATACCATAATCTCCATTATGACGAGTTACGCTTATTGTTTGTAGTCACATAAATAACTTTTTTCTATACAAAGACTGATGAATGTAGAATAACATTGTGCAAGGTCCTCTTGCAACGTCATAAATCTCTGACAATTACTTTTAGAAATGCATATGACATTTTGAATAGTTATAATGTTTTGGAGATTCTATACGTTGTCAATTTTAGGATGACAATTTTGACAGCTAATGCCGATGAAGTTTAGTTTTCTGTTGGTAAAACGTACTAGAGACAATGCCGTACTTCATTGATTAACGACCACAGACTATAAAATTGGATACCGATCGTATTATAATCTGACCATACAGTAAAATATCATGATGGAAATAATTTTATATATTTTTCAAACAATAATTAGGCTGGTGTGCACCGACATTTAACTGGTGGTTAAAATAAAGTAATCAATGTTTAGCCATATATTTTTAGCGATTATTTCATTTTAACCACTGGTTAAATGTCAGTGCACACCAGACTAAATTGACTCCATTTTTCTTATACCTACCTACTTTTGGCGCCATACGAGGTACAAAATCTATGTAGTTGTGACGTTCTGCATCTTTTCAAAAATATATCGATTGATTCGATTGCCTACTCCTCTATTATCATCCTAGGACTGCATAATGCCTTGAAAATTTAAATCAGTGGTTTGCTAATTTAAGCAACTATTAATTACACTACTATAGTAGTCTTTGTTTTCCCCTGTGAAAGCTTTCGGGTGCTTGATTTCTCTTTCTTTCTAGAGATACTCAATTATGTTAAAATTATTGATCTTTAACAAATATTTCCTTCATTATTAATAAGTAGTATTATTAGTAGTAGGAATAAATAATGACTATCACAAGATTTGATGTTTAAATTTAACATCATTAAACTTTTTTATAGTATCACTATTTTAGTTGCATGTTTGGACCTTAGTCTTTTTATAGGTTCTGTTTGACCAAAGATGCACCTTATGTCAGATAGAAATGCAATCTAAGATGGTCACGCTTATCTAGAAGGTAATATAATCTAGTAAACGCGATACTTCAAACCACCGAAATTATATGTTTCAGGAAAGACAGACAACAGTAAAGAGTTCCACTTCTCAGCGGTACGTATTACAAAACTCCGCTTTAGATATAACATTTTTCGCCAGTCTAGGATGCCCGTAAAATATAGTTTAAATTTTTTCCACTTTTTATTCGTTTCAATTGTTAACGAACAATGAAGTGTTTTCATTAATTCATAATTGATACTCAATAAATCGTATTCTGTTTCAATGTTCCACATTCAAATTGACACGATAAGCACAGGATGTCCAAAAACAAACACGCTCAAATTTCAAAAAAATTAAATATAAGCTAATTAATAATAAATCAAGCCGGTCCCCCGGATAATCCGTGACGGTACGGTACAAATGTTTCCGGTCGCACACAGTCAACGCTCTTTTATTTATTTTTATTATTTTTATTTACGGAATAAAAATTTATGGGCCAAAAGACCGCCTTCCGAGAGATTTAGCGAGCGTGTCATAGACTCAGGGACTGAAAACTCGATCTGTGTTGATATATGAACGTTTTAATGGCGGACGCGGTTTGTTACGAAAAAGGTTTTGCACCAGTAATATATTAAACGATTTAAATTCATAATATATTGGCAGATAGGAGGGGTACGCGACGTTATTCAATCGTATTGTTTTGGAATTTTATTCAATGGACGGCTGTGTAATTCATTAGGTATTTGTTCATATTTGAAATTATTATCCTGACTCCTATTAATAAGTAAACAAAACAGAAAATAATATTTCTGAGCTGCGAGATAACTGAGCAAAATATTATTTTAAGAAAAATATAATTCACATTATGTGGCAGAATTTCAATAATCGATCATTATTGTCGAGATGAAAAACATAACAACCATAATATTTACCCATAAACGTCCCACTACTGGAGGTCCCTTTCCCAGGGGAATTAACTGCATATGCGTAACACTTTTACTAAAAGTGAATTCGCAAGTGTCATATAAAAATAATACAACGTTAATAATATCAATAATTAGTTGCCTCACGATGTTTTTCCTGACCTTACACACATAACAAAAATCTACTTTCTCCTAATTAAAAAGACAACACCATTTCATTAGGGCCTGTTTAATAGTATTACTAATGTATAATTTAGAATAAATAATTTGATTTTAATAATATCTATCTGCTATAATTAAAATTAATAAAGATCTGGACAATATCAGTATATGGGCAAACAATTTTGGTCTTCTAGTAAATCCATCTAAATCTCAGGCTTTGATTATTGGTAGTCACTACATGTTAAATATTGTGCATCAGTCTGTAATACCCTCTATTATTTTAAATGGCGAGTTGATACCTTATTCCAGTAGTGCGAAAAACCTAGGCGTCATTTTTGATTGTAAGTTGTCGTGGGCCAATCATGTAAATGAAATTAGCAAAAGAATTCACCTTTCTTTCCAATCTCTAAAACGCCTGCAAAATTTTCTTCCCTTTGTCACCAAAATTATTCTTGCTCAGTCCTTAATGCTACCTCTTTTAGATTACGCCGATGTATGTTTTCTGGACGCTTCTGAAGAACTTCTAAATAAACTCGAACGTCTTCAAAATTTGTGTATTCGCTTCATTTTTGGTCTGCGAAAGTTCGATCATGTTTCTGCATTTAGAACGCAACTTAAGTGGCTGCCAATTCGTCGTCGTCGCGACCTTCACGTAGTTACATTTTTGTACAAAATCTTACATAACCCCCTTTCTCCTTCCTATCTTCGTCAACGTTTTGAATTTCTTGTTCCTTCTGACAAGCATTGTAGAACTTCTAAATCCCTTCTTCTCAAAGCTCCCACACACTCTTCGGCATGTTGTAGTGGTTCTTTCTCCGTCCACGCAGTTAGATTATGGAACGCCCTGCCACATACGATCCGAGATAGCTCATCGGAGAGCAGTTTCAAAAAAAAAGTCAAAGAACACTATCTATGTTAAATTATCCGTATCTCTATATTTTACATTATGTATGTATGTATGCATGTATGTATATATCTTATGAGTATCTTTTATATAATTTATTTTTGTTAATTTATTTATTTATATTATATTATATGACGTAAAATATCTTTTGCGTACACAACCCTGCCTTCTGCTTCTCCCCTTCTCGCTAGACTCATAGGTTTGCTGGAAGAAAACTCTTTTAGGGTTAAGCTCGCCTTTGTACATCACCACTTTTTTATTATTGTGTATGTAACTTTTTGTGTACAATAAAGAATAAAGAATAAAGAATCTATCTGATGCAATAGAGAAAGATAAATTCTTTGTAAGCCATCATAAGTTTTGAATGCTATCTGTAATCTTTTAAAACAACAGAAAAACTTTCGCTCGTCTATCAATAAATTTGTACATCAATTTACACAAATGTAAAATTACAGAACTAGTTAATGACTCGTACTTTAGGCTCTTTAATCATACGAACCCCTACTTAACATGGGCATATTCATCTGTATACACTCGGTAGTTTCCGAGCAAAAATAATTGTGGCATACAATCCTGAAATACTATAAAGCTTTCTAACCATCGTAACACAGTTTAAAGACAAACTCTCTCAGTTTAACTGAGTCACATATTTATTATAATAGGTATCTTTTGCGCAGAAATCGTTAATCCCAGTGAATATCAGAAACCCTATTACATCATGGCGTTTCCTAAAATTATATGAGATCCTTTTAGAGTCCCAATGATTCGACTCATTTGTTGAATCGCGAATACAATCATCTTATTAAAAACGCAAGAGAAAGAAACTATCTGAGTCAATTTATCTGCAGCTGGGACATGCAGGCATAAACACTAATTCAGTATATTCAAAAGATCGAGAAGGAGCGAACGCTTAACCGTGTAGACGTCATGCTTTTGAAAGTCATATGTGAAGTAAGGGTAATAATACTAAAGATATGATAAATATTTTATAAAATTATTATTTAATGTACGTAAACTAACTTATGTTGTATATAAAAACTAATTAATTAATGAATTAAACTTATATAAAAACAAATCTGCGGAGTGACGCTCGCGGACCGCGTTCGTAATACTGAAGTAAGAAAGAGAGTTGGTCTGAAAGAGAGTGTCGTAGTGAAGGTAAGGAAAGGAATGCTCCGGTGGTTCGGGCATGTGGAAAGAATGTATGATGAAAGAATGACTAAACAGATATATAATGCAAAAGTGGATGGATGCAGAAGTCGCGGAAGGCCACGACACACCTTCCATGATCAAATTGATCATGTGTTAGCAGAAGGCGATGTTAGGAGCCTTAAGAACAGACGAGCGTGCATGACAAGAGCTATGAATGTCAAAGAAGCAAGTGAGGTGTGTAAGAATGGGCCTGTGTGGCGCTCTCTTGTTCGTGCCTACCCCGCAAGGGACCTGGCATGAAGTTATGTATGTATGTATGTAAACTAACTTATAGTCTTAAATTATTGTTACTAAAAAAATTGAGTATATGTAACCATCGAAATAAATGATTTCACCGATTCAAGTAATCATTTTTCCAATATGAGTTAAGAGATGATAATCAACAATAAATCGCAAATATGCCAGAAGCTAAGAGCTGCTTACAGTATGATTAGAATCCCAAATTTTCAACATGGAGTCCGTCAGTGCATCTGCTGTATTAATGCAATAAAAAGTTATAAGGAAGAAATAGGCAAACACGAAAACATCCTAACCCCTTAATAAATATTATAACACATTAATAATTAGGGTGTTTTTTTAATATTTGCTTGTTATTTATTTGCTTACAAACAGACCACCTGATGGCGAGTGTCGCCCATCTGAAACACCAAAGGAACCTTGCCTACCTCTTTGAGACTTTAAATGTTTGTTAATTTAATATTTATTATTTTCATAATACGAATAAACACAATGAGATCATTAAGGCGGATTAAAAAACGCTCAATGTTTCACAATTGTATACATATTACTGTATACTACATCACTGAATACATGTATTACAAGATGAAATACAAATTTAGTTATCCACCCACTCGAAGATCGGGCTATTATTTATTGTGCCTATATAATAAGAACATATAAAAAAAACTTTTGACTTACCATTTTGTTTCCGATTCAACATAAATAAGATACGTTATTTGATGTTAATATTTCACTTGACAGGTGGTAGGCAGCTTAAGTAATAATCGAATTATAAAATCAACTTTATCTACTCAGAAATAAAGTGGAGAATCGTGTGTGTTGTTAAGTACGACGATCGAGTTATTTCAAGAGATTTATACACGTATATCAAAGTAAAGCTTTGTGTAGAGATGTACGAAGATTTTAATCAACGTCCGTAGTGGGCAATAAGTCGAATGAGGCTCCAGGATTATGAGCACAGCCTGATGCGTTTCAGTTTAAAGCAATTAGGTAATTAATGCGACTGGTTCGATTCTTAATTTGATGTAGCCCTGCAAACTGACAACTGACAAAGTTAAGTACAGAATCGCTCCAAGTCGCATGTGTTACTGTGTTATATGCTGAAAGGTGGCAGAGCGAAGTTTGAACTTTGTGTTATGTGCCCCAGTAGGAAACATTATCTTGACTACAGTTCATAGAGCTCGATCGGCGTAATACCACGCTCTCACAGAATATAAGCATGAAACAGTTAACCTTCAGCAAATCGTGTTTCGTGCGATGAGTGAGAGTTTCCATAGCTTACTTCTCCCTATCCCATCCACCACTTCACTAATCCTGAGTTGCCAACCTCGTTGACAAAAAAACGCGACGTACAAGCCTTATTTATTACCTATGTATGTTTCTGTGTTTTGTAAATATTTCTTTTTATTTCTGTAAAAATTATTATTGTTAATGTATTATGTGTTTTATATATAGCGTCGTCTTTTTAAATCAATAAATCTTTTTCTTCCTTTCTTTTTTTCTTTCATCCCCTTATCCCATCCACTTTATCCCTTATTCTATCCTAAAGGCTGACAACGCTTTGGCTTCGCTCTTGGAGTTGCAAACGTCTATAGGCGACGGTAACCACTTTCCATGAACTAGACCATCTGCCAGTTTGCCAGCTTCGCAATACAAAAAGACATACTCATCTTTTTAAAATGTTAACTACCCCGAAACTGTACAAAATATAAAACAGCCTGTATAGTCGAGTACTAATCATAAAGTGTCTACGTTAGTGTAGAAATAATGTCATCGTTAGCATTATGATGAAAAATACATGTACATCGTATAACGTATCCTTTTTATTTCATTGTTAACAAAATGTATGTATCTATGAGTTTAAAAAATAATTAATTAAATAATGAGTTTCTACTGCAGATGTAGAAGTTCCTAGCGCGGTCTTTCCACGTGCTTCAATATTTAAAAAATACCAAACATTTTCATTTTAGAAATTAAAAATGTAAAAAGATCGTTTAATAGTAGTCGAGCTTGCAATCGTATAAAAATTCCTGAATTGCAATTTCAAATACTACTAACGCCATCTAGTATTGAAGTATAAGAAACAAAAGTTAGTGTCTTGAAAAATTTAGTTTTACAGTTCTAAATTAAAATCGTTATCAAAGTGATAATCTACATAAAATAACAAATTTTTAGTGACCCCAAAAAAATAACTAAGTACCTATTTCACATTTTCAAAGATAATTACCACATGCTGGAAAGTTATTTCGTCAAGACATCAAAAAAGCATTAAGAGCAGTACCATATTATAAGATATTATATGAACAGGCGTTACTATATCATCTCACTTGTGAAATGTCATGAGATAAACAATTTTAATTTCTTTTCAAACAATATCTAATACGCGATTTAATCCCATTTTCTTGTACCTACTTATGACATCATCAAAAACTTAATTTGACTGTCCGCTAACCTATTGATTTTGTGAAACACATGGCAGTACAGTCTTTGTTCAATTATCATTATAATTTTATAATAATTGAAAATGCTTCTCACCTACAGTGACCTGGAATTTTCTATGTGTATATAGTAGTTTAGCTTTAGTTTTTTTTAATATTATATGGTGTAAATATTTATAAAGATATGTTAAATTATTATAATCATTCCATTCCGAAGAAATATTTTTTTTTTAAATTAACGTTTGTTTGGGGCCGCATGCTATTCTGTTTTCAAATTTTTAAGAAAGTATCATTGACGGCGTGTCTGTGTGTTCGCATGTCGGCATGTCTCATGTTGGTGGTGAATCGCGTCGGCGATGGCAAACGCGGGTCCGTTGCGTCGGCGTCTGACGGCGCACGGTCGCTAATCGATGCGCGCCGTTGCGCTGTCTTCCGCCGTCGGCCATTACGCACCTTTATTGCCCAACCCCCCGCACCAAGGCGGCAAAGGCAGCTCCATGACGAATCAATATGCCCACAGACTCAACACTTATTTATTTCACACGATTTATTAGCTCAAACGCTTAGAAAGTTTTGTGCATGTATAAAAAGAATTTCGAACGACATGCTTGGGATTTTGAATTTGGAACGGGTTGTTAGGGAGGTGAACATTTCAAACTTTTATTAGTCATAGCTGTGTGAATTAATTATCGATTACCCATTTGAGTAGTATTGTAATCGATGAACAATGATTAGGTAATAGGCGACTTTGAACGCCTTTTGCCTACACAACATCTGACGTTCTTAACACAACTAACATACATTAGTATATACAACAAGCGCTGTCCTCTTTTTTGCAATTAAACATTATTACTCACAACTTTGTGTAGTACTGGCAATTAGTAAATTTTAGAGACATCCGTAGGAAGGCACTTAGTGCGGTTACAGTATTTCGAGTTTCGATAAAAGTTAGAACGAATTTCGATTACTTACATAGTTTTGCATATCAAAAAGGACATAGAGAATATAAGCGAGTTGTACAGAATATAAGACTATGAGAAATCAATGCAAATTATTGTATTCATGTTCTCATAATTTAGTAACTACTAACTTCTCTATAGGGAACAGATGACAGCAGTATCTCGTGTATCAACGCATAAATCTTAAGTAGAAATTGTACCTAGTCCTTGAGATTGATGGGGCTTTTGCCGGTTTGGGTAGCCATCAACTTTGATCTAGAATATGCCACAATAACAACCTTGGCTTGTGTTCCGGCACTAGTCGCCAGGTTCCAGTCCCCCTTCGAGGCTAGTAAATTACAGTACAGAGACGATGGTAACCGCTTTCCATCAGGCGGGCCATCTGATTGTGCTGTTACAACCATAAAACGCGGTATCTCACTTAGATTATTACTACAGATTTTCTATTGTATAATATTGGTATTTCGTAAAACGATTGTTATAACTACATGACAGTACATCGAATATTTTTGAACGAGTCCCCCGAGCATCACTACAGTTAGAGTCGCCAAGCAAACCGTCCAAAGGAAATGTGTAATTTTTTCATAAATATTGCGGAAGGAAGGCGGTGGCTTCCTTTCGTCGTGTTTAGATGGTTTTTATGCTAATCGCGCGGATTTGCGTGGCTCTATCTTAGCACCAACATTATTCACCGAGGCCAGCGGTCTTTTAAGAAATTAGCCACGCTACATGTTCATTTGTTCCTTTTCTTTTTTGGCCATTTCTTTGCGGTTATTGTATTTTTGTTGCTGGTAACCAGGCAGGTCGAAGCCAACTCATTGTCAGCCTTTAGAATGGATTAAGGAGAATGGGTCAGAGGACTAGATAGAGAAATTAATTAGGAGGAGTATAAAGAGGATGTTTTATATTCAAATTCAAAAGTTTTATTCAAAATAAGTTCCACTGGAGAACACTTTTTGAAGGTCATACATATAAGTCAAAATTTAAATCTACTTCCTATTCTATGTACACTGCTTTACAACGCGTTATTGCTGTTAAAATATGAAGCGGTAAGAAACTCTTCAGCAAACATGCCTAGCTCTAGGTAATAATTTTATATAATACTAGCTGTCCCGGCAGACGTTGTCCTGCCCTGAAGAAATAAAATTTAGGACCCGATTGCAGCGCCATCTACAGGGTCCATTGAGATGTAAGCTATCCTATCTTTTAAGTTGGATCAAATTGCACACGGTGTGCAAATTTGATTGAAATCGGTTCAGTAGTTTTGGAGTTTATTGGCAACATGCATCGTGACACAAGATTAAAATATAAAATATTAAAATGGGTGGAAGGTGGTGGAAGGTAAGTAGAGTAAGAGTAAGTAGTAAAAAGTAAACTGTCAATCAAGTTGGTTTGCGCTCCGGTGCACGCAGAAATAGCTCGCAGTGTCTTGAGGTCTGGCAATTAGTTTTTGCTGGGGTTTGGTCTTAATAGTTTTGATGCTCGGATCTCAAACAGGTGGTACTTACCAACCACCTTCTCTATTGACATTTAGGTGTTTTTTGATTTCAATAGCATGCATGCAATAATACATAATAACTGTGTACTAGTCGCGAAAACTTAATAAAATATAATATTTAACGTTTTTATAATAAATAATGTTGGTAGTATCAAGTGTCCTTGAGCCAACATTGTAACATTTTATCTTACGTCAGTTACGTCCCCTCCGTATAACAATCGCGGCCGTCGTTATATTTTATGTCGGACATACTAACTTACATTTTACGTGCCTTACTATGTTATCAGTATTGGGTTTACTCGAGTCCATTTTTAGCGCTCTGTAGCTAGTTTCTAAAGAGACTTCTTCGTCTTCTTCTTCAGCCCACTGCTCGACGTAGGCCTCCCCAAGTACGCCCCCCGTATCCTGGTCTCCAGTCTTACTCATCCAGCCCCTGCCAGGGACCATACGCAGGTCGTCGGGCCAACGGGCTGGAGTCCTATACTAAGTTTACCGAAACGCGGTCTCCACTCCAGGACTCATTTTTTCCATCGGCCGTCGGTGTTGCGGCAGAGGTGATCGGACCACTGCCGCTTCAACGTGCTGTTACCTTCGTTCTCTTACGAATGTCCTCATTTCTGATTTTATGCCCATAACCCGTTGAGCGACTTTGAATTTGTGGACCAGTCCCACTGTCAGTGTCCACATCTCAGCACCGTATGTCATAATGGGAAGGAACTACCTAAATATAATTGGTTATATTGCTTACGTATACCACATTAAGTCCTAGTAGTGTAAAGGCAAGCGCACGGGTCCCAAACTCAAAGGGCGCACGCCTGGCTGGAACGCATGCACCACTTAGGCAGTTGTCTGACCCGATGTGCATATAGTTATAATTACCACGTGCTAACAATGTAGATGGAAAACATGCACGTCGAGGTAGCTCATTGTGTCCAAACCTGCCAAGCCGCCTTGGACAAGCGTGGCGGGTATATTGTCCGGTTCTCTACCTTATTCAAATTGAGCTAAAATAAGTAAGAAGGCTTACATAGAAAATAGCGAAACAATATATTTATTTATTGGTATATAAATGTAGTAACATATGCTATCTTTACTATTTTATAACTTCTATTTATGATTACAGTAATAACCTTTAAATGAACAGCAAAAACAAGCGTCGTATACATAAATCATAATTTACATGGGATATGAATTAATTAAGTTTTAGTTATGAATAACGATTACTTATCATATTCTTACATAGGTTATCGCAAAGGGCATAATTAATAAACTAAGTATGTATATGAAAAAGTGTTCACGCAGAAATTGTTTCTGTCGGTAGAAATTTTTATTTTCAATCTGTTATAACTTGTATTCATAATAGTGTTACGAGTTGCGTGACTTGAATTAAAATTCCATTGGAATTATTATAGAGTTTATTAGAACCATACAAACACGTATCACATAGGTACAAATAGAACCGTACGCAATAACTCCAAACGTAATGCAGAAGATCGTAATTCAAAGTCCGTCACTAAATAGATTACCGAATGTACATAAGTCTTGTTTCGCGGCTGGTCATCGCTCGACTGCCTCCTCTCTCTATTGGGGGCATTGCTTTATACTGCACAGATGCAATATGTCTGCCCGGCCGCGTGGACCCAATTTCTTAGAATCAGTTTGTACTTTTAAATCCGAGACACCCGGCAGTGAAAACAGTACAACAATAGGCCATAAAAGAGTACAATACACAATGGGTTTTTAATTACAAATTTTAAACACAGAGTAAACAAAAGAGGTCCAAATGCCGAAAAGGTAATGCAGGTGTGAATTTGTCTTTGTCGGCACCTAGGTCTTAACAATAATGTTTTAATTGTGATTTGAAACAGGTGCTGGTGCAGAGGATCCACGCACCACGTTCATATTTTATATATATATATATATATATATATATATATATATATATATATTTATTATATATTTTTTTATTCTTTATTTTTATATTTTTGTATTCTTTATGTTGCTTAATATACCATGATCCTGGTTACCTCGCGCTCGGGTTTTCAATTCAATTAAGAACTTCTACATGTCTATTAGAAACTTTAAATGTAATTCTCCCATAAACAAAAGTAGATCAAGTTCATGGTCAATCTTTTGGCATTTGGCTTTTGACGTTTGACAAGTGCTAATTTATGGAAATTAGCAGCAACATCTTTTGATCTTTGATATTTTAGTATTCATGTATAGTTTGCCAGGTGGTAGGGTATTTGCCTAACCTACCACCCCTGATCTAAAGTATATCGCCATAACAATCTTGAGTTGTGTTCCGGCGGCATTAGTGACCAGTTTCCAGTTTCCCTTAAGAGAGCAACAACGCACTTTTAGCACTTTGGTGTTGGAAATGTCCATAGGCGATTGTAACCACTTTCCATCAAGGTGGCCGTCTGCCTGTCTGCTGAACTCCTGCAATAAAATAAAAAAAAACAATTCCTAATCATAAAATAAATTATATATACCTATCCACTTCAGATTTCTTATTTATTTATTTAAATTTAATTTGTTCAATACTTAATGATGTACTTGTTATTGTTCATGAATGCCTATATAGCTATGTTAGCCAGGATGTAAGGACGACCTGTATATAAAACTCGCTCTCATTGGTTGGAATTCAAAATGTTAAAAAATACACGAAATTTGAAATTAGTTAAGGGAGAGCCTTTTTACACTACTGGAAGATACTTACTAAAGTGAAAATAAAAGCCAGTTTTAAGATCGAAGTTATATTTATTCAAGAGCCTTACATCACGTCCAATATCACAGCACTCTCTTCACTGGAATCATTATCTTCATTATTTATATCGTATCTAGCCGTGCAGGACTGCAGAAAAAATACAACTTACTGCGGCCGGGCGACCTGCCGTAAGAGGCGACATAACAACCCACAGGTGGTAGGGTATTTGCTCGCTTGATGGCTACCACCCCTGGTCTAGAGTATGCCGCCATAACAAACTTGAGTTGTGTTCCGGTATTAATGGTCAACTTCGAGGCTGCCTTTAGAGAGCGGCAGCATGTTGGTAGCCCCTTCTGTGTTGCAACTGTCCATAAGCGATGGTAACCGTTTTCCATCGGGTGGGCCGTCTGCCTGCTGAGCAATCCGAACAAAAGACCAGGACACAGGAACAGGAGCGCAGCACCAATGAAGATTCCTCGCGGACGACGCCGCAGGTACAGCTAGTAGAATATAAAAATAAGATTTCATTTCATTTCAAAATACTTACTTTAAAAAAATTCAACCATAAGTTACAGTTACATGCGTAGCGACCTTAATTTTTATATTCTTTTATTAGGTATTTTACTATATTATTATGTAATGGCATAAATAATAGGTCATTGTTATGTCAAATTTTATCAATGCAGATTTATTACAGATTCTGAAGTTTCCGAGATAAATAACTGTAACATAACAAACGTACGGAAAACATCTTATACTATAAGGAGTCTAATTTTGCCATCTCAAAAAACCAAGGTAGAGACGGTATCGAAAGCGATCCCATTGAATACCCTTCATTACCAATCAAACCGAAAAGCAATTACATCAGCCCCGTATCGTGATTTAAAACAATTTCTCACAGCCATACCCATTTGAAGTTTAGATTATTACCCTCAGTAATTACGACAATCACTCATCTAATCGGTAACAATAATATCGATACGTTCGGCTTTAATTGATTAGGGCATGATTTAATCGATTCAGAATGTTATAATTCACATCACTATTGTTTTTGACATTTATGACAGATGTGGAAATGGGACACAAAATGGAGTTCGAAAACCTAATAATGAAAGTACCTTTCATTATTAGGTTTTTATACATATGTGAATATATAAATACATTTTCTATAAAATTAACAACAGTTGTAGGATATTGTTTTCGAGTAATAATTGTGTGCTTTTGTGAGAAATATAAATTATGTAGTCAAATGTGGCCTTTCAATTGTTATAAGAACTCTGTTGATTGGCGTCAATCATTACAATTTGTCCTAAGCTATAATGAAGGTGAGGCTGTATGGACCGAGTTTCCTTGCTTGCCATTGTGGCAAATTGTACCACTACTGCTAGGACACAAGATTTAAACTACATTCAAGCATATTTTAAAAACAACAAGTTAATATTAATAGATTTAAATATCATCCGTAAAACATAATTAAAACGATAAAGTTTTTCATAACAAACATTTCGTTTGAACAAATAACATAATAATAACTTTTTAGCTCCAACACTCCTAATGGCGGGCACAAAACATCCCGATTAACACCGGTTAATTCAACAATTTAAAAACCGAACAAACAAATGTATGTAAATTGCGCAACTCTATGTAAAGGCCCACGATAAACTTACCACAATACAAATGTCATTCATAACACGAAAGTCAACCTTGCTCCTTTGACGATAAGGTCTTATGCGACAGTAAATATGCACGTGGTGAATTGAAGTGAACTCCAAACAAGCCCGTTCAGAAACTGCTTACACGAATTAGCGCATCAAAACGGGGCGCAGAGGGCGAAATTAGAAAACTCTTGTCCCCTGCCCCCTCTCACCCGTACAGTTATGCCCCCGCGTTCCGTTCCGCACGTCATAAACTGACAATTTACGATAACGTCGGGATTAGCCGGTTTGTCTGTTATGTTATGCATTCGAGTGTGGAGCGCGAGTTACAACGGCGACGTGTGAAACGGAACGTTTATTGATTACAGGCAGAACTCTATTACTGCAGTTTCAAGAACACTTCTTCAAAAGTAGGTAATTAGAAATATGTTGTTATCCCATTTTAGTAAATTTTAATTAGCCAAACCTAATTTCTTAATTCATACATAACATACTGTTGAATACTTTATACATAAACACCTTACTTTAATAATATATGTTAAAATAGTTGTAATTACGAGAACATACTTATTTAATAGGATTACATATAAAAAATTGGGTGAAAAAAACTCCAAAAAAATATGTAAATATACGAAAGGTTTGAAAAAAAATGTTTCATACATTACAAAGGCGTTTGAAAATTCACATGTATAACACGACTAGCTGTACTCGCGACGTCGTCCGCTTGGAATTTATTTCCAAAACCCACCGATTTTGAAACATTCTTCATTGGTGCTCCGCTCCTATTGGTCTTTGCGTGATGACGTATAGCCTAAAGCTTTCCTCGATAAATGGGCTATCTAACACTGAAATATTTTTTCAAATCAGACCATTAGTCCCTGTGATCAGCGCATTTAATCAAACAAACTCTTCAGTGTGGTATAAGATTTTGACGAAAAAATAATGCCACCAAAAATGTAGTCACAAGGTCCTGCACTGAAGCTGACGATATAAAAAATTACAATGTAAATATTTCCTTCATAAATGTCTGATTCCATGCGTTCGATGTTGAAATTTTGAAATTGGAATCACATCGCGTGTCGTTGTTACCTGCGCGGGCGCATCACCAATTAATACTCTTCATTTAATCGATCCATTGATATATGTTAATCCTTTCGGTCTCACTGCATTTCGGCCGGTGCTATATATTTTCCCAACCGTAATTATGTGGGCGCGACCACCATTGACGTGTATTGATGTTTTTAATCTGATGTTAGGATAAGGAGTAGGGATGGACAGCATTGTTAAATTAACGGGCTGACACAATAACAATGACACGGTTGAGTGTGTCAACGAATTATTCTTCTCTATGGACCGATGGCTTTAACAGAGTTTGAGGTTGCTAAAATCGTGCTGAAAAATTCTTCCAGAAAATATTTCAGTAAAGTATTTTACAATATCATAAAAGTTGTGTGCATGTCGTTTAGAAAAATATAGACATCTCCATATGCTTTATTTACAGTACTCAAAATTATTATGTTGCTGCCCAGTTTCCAATAGAGTTTCATGTTTAAAGCTAATTTCCTTATACATGAAATATTTATCAAATAAATTCATTCGATGGTAAACGCTGTAGTTCAGAAGGCTTCGGTTAGTTTGATTCTTACTGGCTTCTATTTAAAATCGTGGGCATAACTAAATTTATCCAATTGTAACCGTTGGTAGCTTTGCTTAGTTATAATAACAGCACTAGAGAGTGCGATAGTGTATTTGTATAGTAATATACTTGTTATAATTTCATTTTCCTCTCCACTTACGACATGAGGTTGTTTCAAATGTCTTCAAGGACAGTGACACATTGGGTTCGGCTTTCATGTTGCAAATGTCCATAAGCAAGGTGATCACATCTTATCAAGTCGAATGCCTGTTTACCTGAATCAGACAATAATAAATGTTATTTAAATAAAACTGATTGCTTGCGTAAATAAAAAAAATAGATTATCTATTTAATATTTACCGCTACCACTTTTATTTAAAAAATACATTTAATTAAGTCGCTTTATTCATCAACACTATCATAAAAACATTACTAATTTCGAAATATTAAAGTCTACAGCTATTTAAATATAAAAAGTCTATAAATTGATGGGACTAGGAAACATTTAAATTTGACGGTAATGGTGTGTTTTCAAGTGTGTCGACCCAGAAAGTATTGTGTCAACAGTGTCAACAAAAACTTTAGTGTGTCAATGATTGTCAAGCTAAACTTTAATGTGTCAACACAATAGACAAAGTGTAGTGTGTCAGCGTTGCGTTACCCATGTCTATTAAGGAGTTCTCTGTTCGTCTGTCCGTCCGTCCATCTTGATTTGTAGCCCCCGCGCTCATTGCCTTAGTAATTATTGGATTTCGACGTTGTATTTATTGGCATTTCTTCTCACAATATCTTGATTTATGATTGGTCCGCCACGCTTTGATATATAGCGCTATCGATGTGTTGCCAACTAACATGATTTGTTAGGTCGCTTCACTTTAATTGCAGGCAACACAGGTTTGTAATTAAAAGGTTATTTTTAGATTTTTATAAGCACAAGTTTATTTTGTCATTGAGATTATTCGAGTGTGTTTGATTATTCTTTAAAAGACATTACCTCCTTTGTTGTTTACGATATGTTTGTTCAAGAAAGGGATTTTGTATTTAAGTCTTCATTCACTATAAAGCTGAAATAGGTTTTCAGTTACATCATGGAAGAGTACCGTGGGGTGCATAGATACCTACAAAGGGTAGCGTGCCCCAAAGAGGCTTAAAGCTTAACCCGGCCGAAGATCCGTTGTTCAAAATGACCTTATTATATTCGCGGTGGTTGTATGACAAGTTAGGAACAATCTCTTACGTAACTATTTTATTAGAAACAGAACCTGTCAGGTTTTGAAAAATCTACTACTATTTTGTTCAAATCAATAGGTATTGGGAGAGCTAACCCTTTCACGCTAATATTCTGTGAGAGCGTGGTATCACATCGATCGAGCTAAGAGCTATAATCGAAGTCATCATTCCAGCATGGCCGTACGACGTACAAAATTTTGTATAGATACAAGAAAATTTTCGCATCGATCTCATTATGTTATTTTCGGTGGGTAATCCTTCGGGAGGTGGCTAATAGCCATGATCGCGTGTCCCGAAAACAACGTGTTTCGGGATGACGTATTGGGTGTACCCACGGGACGTGCGGGGTAATGATAAAAGGAAAGTGACGAGCAATTATCACACTTTCTGGGGCGTGTACCAGTATACCTGCTCATCGATCAGCTCAATTTTCAACTAAGTGTGTTATGACACTGAATAAAATCTTTTTGACTTGTTTTTTTCTTTTTCTTAACGTAGTATAGGCTCACGTTTGACCACGATCTCGCCCTATGTGGAGCGAAGATATGGTCTAGGATAGAGCACGCTCACCTAGAAGGTATTCACACGAGACTCGAAGACACCCAGGTTATGTGTATCGGGAAAGACAGCCTCTGGCAATGAGTTACACTCCTTTGCAGTGTGTATGATCAAGCTAGATGCAAAGTGTTTCATTCTTATAGGTATAATATCCACCATATATCGGTGCCGTATACCAGTGCGTCTAGTTGTCCGATAATGGAAGCAAGATGGCAGGATCCGCAGGATCTGCGGAGTGACGCTCGTGGACCGCGTTCGTAATACCGAAGTAAGAAAGAGAGTTGGTCTGAAAGAGAGTGTCGGGGTGAAGGTAAGGAAAGGAATGTTCCGGTGGTTCGGGCATATGGAAAGAATGTATGATGAAAGAATGACTAAACAGATATACAATGCAAAAGTGGATGGATGCAGAAGTCGCGGAAGGCCACGACACACCTTCCATGATCAAATTGATCGTGTACTAGCAGAAGGTGATGTCAGGAGCCTTAAGAACAGACGAGCGTGCATGACAAGAACTATGAATGTCAAAGAAGCAAGTGAGGTTTGTAAGAATAAGCCTAAATGGCGCTTTGTTGTCCGTGCCTACCCCGCAAGGGACCTGGCGTGAAGTTAAGTATGTATGTATGTAAGATGGCAGGATCAGATCGAAGAACTCAGCTCTCTCCAAAGTGTATCTGGCAACCCTGCGTCGATATTCCAGATTCGAAAAGCAGGTCGTTGCCAATCAGCCTCCTGGCTCTCCGCTCGATGGACTCTAGTGCTTCGATTTGATATTTGGCTGAGCCATCTCACAAATGTGAGCAGTACTCTATGCAGGCTTGTACTTGTGCTTTGTAGAACTTCAGCAGCTGTTCTAATGTGAAGTACCGTCTCACCTTCGAGAGTATGCCCCCAACTTTTTGCCGCAGTCTGTGCTATATGTCAAAGAGACAAGAAGTTGTAGTTCATCGGTTATCGGAATGGATACTCTTCGGAAAATAGAAGTTAGATCAAAAGAACTTAAGCTTCATTATGTATCTATTGCTCATTTTCCCTGCACCGTCTACATCGGCAGATTAGCTACCTGTAGGTTGCCTGGAAGAGCGCGATCACATCCTCTTTTAAATAACAAGATTTTGTTGGCAATTGAGAAATTGAAATTATTCAAAATACTTTTGAGCGCTATTGTTGATAGAAAATAAAAGAAGTAAAAAATACCCTCTTTCTTGTAAAATGAAAGAGGGGAGGCTAATAAGAAAACTCATATCAACGGTTTAAACGCTCTACAGCATTACGATATACTCCTGTACCTTGAACATTATTAAGGTTCTGTTGTCAAAGACTATACTTCTATAATCACAAATTTCGGCAAGGGTTCAGTGTTAATTTGACTTTAACAATAAACAAAAGAGTATATTATGCGTGTGTGTGTAATGTTTTTTTTACTGACTTAATGTATTTTTTATTATTTTATGCAAGCATTTTGCACTCCTCTATAAACTACAAGTGCGCGAAATTTTATACTCCTCCGTCCGCGCATTTTTTGTAAAAAGGGGGTACAAAGATTTTGCTGTGTTTTTGCTTCACGTATTAATATATAGATTTCATTTAAAAACGTTCTTTTCTCCATAATTAATATCCACGTAATGTCGTTCGGTGATGGATTAATGTCAGGCCTGTGTCGGAAAGCAAACAAGAGGCAAAGGCAATCCGGCAAAATTGCATCGAGCTAATATTCCCTTGCCAATCATGCTGCTCAGTCAATTTTCAATTTCCCCGGTTAATAAGCACGTCAAGATGTTCCCTACAAACAATATGCTGGGCGGGTTTTTATTGCGCGCCGCGTTGAGACAGCGTAACATTAACGCCGGATTATTTTACCCAATAAGAAAATTAAAATATGCAACGGCAGATGGGAGAGATGTTAGAATTAGACGTAGTAGATGGCGGCCCTATGTCATCAGTTCTTTACTGTACATGAGAAATGTGATATCGTATGTTAAACAGACATGAAAAACCACACAAAAGTGGCTTTTTTTATAAACAAGTCTGCGGACTCGAATTCCGTACCCTTTTTACAACTTAATTTCTAGTTTTTTTTTTACAGTTTAACACGCTTAACGATATATTAAATTATTATTAACACGAATAACTTATTATATTAATTTATTCTAATTTAAATACTAAACTTATACTAATGTAGAGTGTATCTGTTACATGCTGGTGTTGTGAGGAAGAGCATGTGCAGTGTGGGCCTCATGTCTATACTTATATATATTATCCTATTATGCCATATGTGTTATTTTTTCCTTTCAGTGCCAGGGTTATAAATTTGTAGGCTCTTTGTGTGGCTTATGCAACTCGATTGCCAAAAAAACTGAAACCTTATTATATAATATCATATAGAATAGATAATAATTTATTCTACAAAAAAGCTACATAAAATCAACATAATATACAAGTACAATCGGCGGTCTTATCGCCCATGGCGATTTTTTCATATTGGATCATATAAATCAACTCCATTATCTCTATGGTTTTTTTTAAATAAATGATGCATCTTAGTGATACAACATTAAAATTACAATCCTAGATTAGATTGTAATTTTAATGTTGTATCACTAAGATGCATCATTTTTTTTTTTTTTTAAACTATGTCTGTATAGTCTCTATAAATAGTATAAACGCGAAAGTTTGTAAGAATGGATGTATAGGTGTATGGATGTATGTTTGTTACTCTTTCACGCAAAAACTACTGAATGGATTTTAATGAAACATTACAGTAATATAGCTTACATCAGAATAACACATAGGTTATAATTTATAAAGATATGGTGTGAATTGAAGACATCAGTGGGTGAAGGTGATAAGTCGCATAATTCCAATTCTGAGTAAATCGAGATAAAAGTTTTACTTTTATTTTAAACTGAACTGAACTTAACACCTTTTTCAACTTTTTATTTTTTAAATATACCTTATATCTATGGTCTAAGGTCTGTAGTCATTTGGTATCGACTTATAACCTTCATTTACGCAAAAAAAAGCAAAAAACCGAATATGCGACATATCACCTTCATCCTCTCACGTCTTCAATTATCCAAAATATATTATCCATCACCATGCAGTGAAACAAACTAAACAAATAAAAACTCAATAACGTCGATAACTGCAAGTGCAATAAGTAGGGCAAAGCTATGCTTTATCATTATATTGATTATATACTTACCTATCGTAACACTGGAAAAAGCAATCCAAGTTACTTTGAAGCCGTAACCTCTCCAAAAAAGGCAGACAAGGTATATGGACCACCTTGGTTGACTCATCTAAATTAAAAGACAAATGAACCATCTAGTGCTAACATTAAACGGCTCGACCAAATTGAATTAATCTGGTTGTAAACCACAGAAGTGAATAGACACGGCTGTTTTTTTTTATTGCAGGAGTTCAGCAGACAGGCAGACGGCCCACTCGATGGATAGCGGTTACCATCGCCTATGGACATTTGTAACACCAAAGGTACTACTAATGCTCTGCTGCTCTCTTGAAGGAGACTGGAGCCTGGTCACTAATTCTGGAACACAACTAAGGGTTGTTATGGCGACATACTTTAGACCAGGGGTGGTAGCCATCCAGTCGGGCAAATGCCCTACCACCTGGCTGTGGGTTGTTTTGTCGCCTCTTACGACAGGCCGCCCGGCCGCAGGAATTTGTATTCTTTCTCCGTTCCTGCACGGATAAAAATTATCCGTTTTATATTACATTGATTCATACAAATTGAAAGGTAAAATTAACTCGTCTAACACTGGCCTATTAAAATATAATAAAACACTAATACTACTTAGATAGGTTTAATGTGTTTTATATGATAATTTCGACTCAATTGCCACAAGCAGAGTGGCGCAGTGGAAGCGTGCTGGGCCCATAACCCAGAGGTCCGTGGATCGAAACCACGCTCTGCTAGATTCGTTTTTTTCTTTTTAATACACTTTATTCTTTGATAAAATGAATTATTAATTATATTAATATTGTCATTAAACTTCATTAAAAACAAGTATTTTTTTTATCTGTCAGTAGCGACATCTATTATCATATATCACGTAACTGTTCTTTTAAACAATGTAGATATTATGAGAATTTTGTTGTTAATTTATTTATTATCAGCTTATTGATTTGTTTATTTTTATTGCATGAGTTCATCAGACTGGCAGACGTTCCACCTAATGGAAAGCGGTTACCACCGCTTATGGATTGTAACACCAAAGGTGCTACCAATGCGCTGCCGCTCTCTTAAGCCTGGAAGACTGGAACCTGGCCACTAATGTCGGAACACAAGTCAAGGTTGTTATGGCGGCATACTTTAGACCAGGGGTGGTAGCCATCCAGACAGGCAAATACCCTGCCACCTGGCTGGGGGATGTTTTAGTCACCTTTTACGACGGCGTGCACAAAAAGCAATGATAAATCAACACACGAAATTATTACGAATCCATTGTTTTGAGAATATCAAGACTAGCGTCACTTAAATCACTGTAACTCGTAGATCAAACATCAGAATGTCATGAAATTTTGACATATATCTTTTGAAGGTTGGTACTCATGAAAATTCATACGGAACTTTTGTTGACAACGCCATCCATGTGTCAGTCCCAGGACTTATTGATCCACTACATATTTCTCCATTTCTACACTGATAAAACTAGGCAGCAACTTTGAAAGACAACAACTAAGAGGGATGGATTATGTGAAGGTTGACGTGATTTGTGGTGTGTTAGAGGACATATGTCAGAGGACACATGTCAGAGGACACATGTCAGAGGACACATGTCAGAGGACACATGTCAGAATAGAGGAATATGGAAGGAATAGAAATATTTTGCCGAATAATAGTACTTAATTAATGCGTGGAATAAATTAATTCATCGAATCATCAGTGGCATAAACAAACAAACGACATACAACATTGAGGTATCAAGTCCATTAAGATTCTGTCTTTCGAGATTTATGTTTAATTGAAATCTTGGAGTTATTGTGCCGCCATGATTTACGCGCTGATGCCATGGCGTGGCGGTTTCAATTGCCATCGCTCAAGGCTATAATATCAATGGACATTGTTTGATTGTGTGTTTTAAATGTATTGTTTGTTGTATCTTCTACCACCCACTGTGCTTTACGGTTATGAAGGGGTGATATTTCTATTTATTATACCACTTACGCAACGGTTCTCTAGAACGTTTCTCTTCCGCATTATGAGGATTTGGAATGAGCTCCTAACCGTGGTGTTATGCGCTGCAATATGGGGTTTTTTGAAAAGGGTGTGATAAAATGTCTTCGATGCCGACAGCGCGTTAGTGACATCTCTGGTGTTGCAAATGTGCATAGGCGACGGTATCCGCTTTCCATCAGGTGGACCGTCTGTCTCTCTACCGTACGCCAGCGACAAATATTTAATATGCCATCAACTACTAGATATAATATGAATATACAAATAATGAGTTTCATACTTTTCTGTAAAAAATAATTGATAACGATAAAATGACGTCATAACTTGTTATACTCTTATAAAATCTATGAGGCTTTGGAGTTTTATAATACAATAAAAACTCTATGAATTGATTTAACTTAAGTACTTACCCATTAGCTAAGGGGTCCTGGTTTTACATGTCCGACTCGCACTGGGCCAAAATGTGCAGATTAGGTTCTAATTAATTCAAAGCCAGTAAGCAGAAGACAGCCTCTACGTCATCGCTGTCCTCGGCTAATGAACAGTCCATCCCACGGGAGGCATACGTCGTCCCGCGCTGGACATTGCCGTGGGCTGGCCAACCGTCCCGCCAAGATTGATTGCTCCCAACTCAACGGTTAATTGATACATTGGCAAGATTTTCATTTTAAAAATGTGATTTTAGATGTTTATTGTCGAGAATATTTCTTTAATGGTTGATTTTACAATGGCCATACAAAGCTATTAATAGAATTAAATACAAAATCGGAAAAATTAAAAAGGACAATTGCATGAATAAAACACTTAAACTGTTTAAGTTCTGAATTTAGTTAGGTTATAATTTATTTCGTTAATAACTCAATTATTATAATATTCAAAGTCAAAAGCTTTTATTCAAAATAAGTTCCACTAGAGAACACTTTTTGAAGATCATACATATAAGTTGAAATTTCATTTTACTTTCTAGACTTAGTTTTGATGTTAAGGAGCAGAAGCGGCAAGAAACTCCAGCAACACGTCTTGCTAAAAATTGATTTGATAATGCAGATTAAACGTGCCTGACATTAACTTATTTCTCGTTTTCGGTTTCACAACAGTTGGTTTTTTCCGTGAGTGGGTTCCGTCTGCACAACCCCCAAAATGCTGGAGGACCACACCCATCGTTGGTCAGCGAGTCCATCGGACTTAGCTGAAAGCGTCGCTAGGCTATACTACCGACCATTCCCCCTTCTGCCGGGGGAATGGTCGATGGACGCTCCTCTACGCCGTGAGGAGGCTGACTTGTTGGAGCTAGGAGCCAGTAATTGGCAAGAAACCGAACAGGACCGGGAAAAGTGGCATATTCTCGTTTCGGAGGTCAAGACCCACTTTGGCTCGCTGAGCCAACGTAGTTCAGTCTAGAGTCCAGTCCAGACATTAACTTTGAATTTTCCACAACTTATAATTCCGATATGAAGATTTCGTTTGCGTAGAAGATTGCAGACCGGTTTCTGACATGTAAGTGCCTAATCAATATTGAACTTATTCGCTAGTAGAAATAGCAGAGTGTTGCTTACTATGCATTTTTAACTCTGTTCCGCTTACACGTATCGTACACTTTCGCGCGCTACTAAAATTACTCTACCTACTGCGCAGATATATCGAGAGGAATTATTAGTTGTGTAAAACTTTACCAAGAACTTATTTAACAAACCACATTTGAGCATAATAAAAGTAAATATTTTGAATGATAAACCTGTAAAATATATAGCAATGTAGCCGCAAAGGAATGGTTATTCTGCGTACTGCAAATCGATGCGATTTCTCAGCTTACATCCTCGGTATATGGAACACAATAGGTTCAGAGGTGCCTATCCGTCATTGGTTTAGCTTACAACAATCATTAGTCCACGTCAAGCGGGTAGTTCGAAAACGGAACGAGTCATTACGTCGGCCAATCAGCGCTCAGCGCGCGCGCACCCCGTTGCGTTCTTTATAACACGCATGCGCCTGGGAATATATCACGCGTCAAGCCTCAAAGGCGCGTTTTACCAACGTATCTCTTATTCGTCATCGTTACATTCCGAGCCTGCGCCTGCGTCGCGGCCTGTAATAAATAATATCACATGAAAAAGCATTATTTATTGAAACGTGATGGCGTCTTTTTTTAAATCGCGTTCGATTCTTGACACGGATTTGTGGAAATGGATGCGTTCGTTTATAACTTTGACCTAAAGCTCAAATATTTGTATTTTCTACCCTATTGTTTACAGTATAAGGTTGTTTTTCATTTGCTTTTCTCCTGCAACGCATGTCTTTGGGACTCATAATATTATTCATATAGAAGTAATAAAGAGATGTCCGTATATAAATATAAAAACATGACGTACGTCCGTATTCAGGTAGAATTTTAAACGAACATAATTATTAGGGGGTTACAAAAAAATTTGACAGCATCTCTGAATTACACGAAATGTCATATCTTTTAATTTATCGTCAAATACCCACTGTTTTATCAATTTGAAGAGAATTCCTATACCTTATCATAAATCTTAAGCCATATTGCTTGTTATTTGACTGTAATATATTCGATGCATTAAATTAAAATACAAGTTGCAACGTTCTACAAGGTGCAAGTAACTCACATTAGTCATCTTGTAGCTATTTTTTTTTGTTAAAAAAATGTGCACACAAACTCACATTGCATTTTTCCAATTCGGGAATCACAAATTGAGCAAGTTACGTAGTACATGCTGTACATAATATACAACAGCTAACGACCCTTCCCAGATAATTAGACTAGAGTAAGTAATAGGTAATTCATTTACTTATGGTTCTGATAAGGTAGGTTGGTCTGGTAGGCTGTATGTTCAGACAAGGTGCCCAACTCTGCTATTTCAATATCTCGATGTGGCGAAGAAATTCAGAGTACCATTCCATAGGAATTCCACGAATACCGAAATCAGGCAAACCGACTATTACTACTAACACTTACATTACCACTAACACGGCCTCTGTAGTAGCGGGCTAAGCCTTTGCCGTCTCACTTTACTGCAGCGCAAAGGCTCCAGGTTCGATTCCTAGTATGGTAAATTTCGGAAACGGACTTTGCTCGTTATTTGCTATGGTCTGGGTGTCAGGGATCAGCCACAGAGTAACCCGTTGTACATTATCCGTAACTGAAGCGTAACTTGCTTAATTTGGGGATATACATTAAATGTGATTTTCTGCGGATTATTATTACTATTAAGACCGACCGATAGCGGGGTCTCCAGATTGAATTTACAAAAACCCCTTACATCTACCAAAAATAGTCCCCATAATTGTACTACTTCAGGAACTTTTCCCCATAGATATGGAATCGATAAAAAAAATAGACAAGTGCATGTCGGACCACTTACATTGAAGGATTTCTTAGAGTGGACAAATGTTCGTTATTTTTAACCAACTATAAAAAAGGATTAATTACTGTTATTTATTTACCAGTCTTTTCCCGCGGATTCGCTCGCGTTAATATATAATTATTTTGCCAATCATCCTAATGAAATAGCTATACTACAACTGTTTGTACAACGGCAATTTAAAAATATTATTACATTACCTGGAAAAAAGTATCTTTTTTTTGGATGGATAGAAAGAAAGAAACGTTTATTTGTCAAAAGCGACACAAAAAATATATAAAGTTAATGAGGAATCATATATTAAAAGTTGTATGTCGCAAACAAACAAATGAGCTAACACTCAGTATATTGCTGTACCGAAAGTTAATTCGATACAGCGCTGATTTTCACTGCCTACCTCTTTCTTAGACTATAGACATTACATTGAGACCATTATAAGAAATATAGTCTGTTACATATAGTGCGGGCGCGATGCGATGGCGGGAGAAGGCAAAGGGACGTGGAAGAAGAACCAAGGGAAGAGTGACTTACTCTCTACTGCACTCGTCCCCCGGAGGTTCACACACTCATTAGGATATGGTTTCTGAGCATTAAATAAGGCTGTAACAGTTTATTTATTTGTGTTCCAACAATCGTTATATGTCTATTGCGGTCACAACACTGACACTAGCTGAATATACCTTGTTTTGGGCATTCTTCATTTAAAACTTTATTCTTTTCTTGATGGCAAGGATGGAAAGGAACAAACGATAATGGTATTAGGTATATATATGTATCTATTACTCAAAATAAGTAGAACGTTATATAACCTTATTTATCCGTGCAGGAACGGAGAAAGAATACAATTTCCAGCGGCCGGGCCGCCTGTCGTAAGAGGCGACAAAACAACCCACAGCCACTTGGTAGGGCATTTGCCGGATTGGATGGCTACCACCCCTGGTCTAAAGTATGTCACCATAATAACCTTGAGTTGTGTTCCGGCATTAGTGACAAGGTTCCAGTCTCCCTTAAGAGAGCAGCAGCGCATTTGTAGCACCTTTGGTGTTGCAAATGTCCATAGGCGATGGTAACCGCTTTCCATCAAGTGTACCGTCTGCTAGTCTACTGAATTCCTGCAATAAAAAAAATAGATTATAATAAATATTAACCTATATCCTTTTCTATACCCCTGAATTTAATGAGAATCAGTCCAGTAGTTTAGGGATGATAGCATAACAAACAAAATAATGTTCTCATTTATAATTTACAAAAAAAATGAATAGACGTTTTATTCATCTTAGTGGCCTGAACCATTACCCTATACGTCTTTCCCGTTCCCGTTTAAAGTATACAGAAAGGCTGCGGCAAGTATTTAAAATGAGCAGTACATGAAATTACGCGTGTACCTACAATCGACTTGTTATGGGTGGATATCAATTATAATTCCCATTAGAGGTAGGCGTGTGTTATTGATTTATAGCCGGGTTGGTCTCGAGGAGGTCGACTGAAGCCTTCAAGTTTTTTTTACTAGAGATTATATGAATTGTGGTTTGGCCGAAAACCGAATAATCGGGCACGAACTCGGCCCAAGCGCCGAATGTTCGGCCACGCTCTTGGCCGCAACGCCGAATAGCCAGCCACGGTCTCACCCCGAGCGCCGATTGTTCGGCCACGCTCTCGGCCGAAGCGCCGAATATTCCGCCACGCTCTAGCCGAAGCGCCGAATATTCCGCCACGCTCTCGGCCGAAGCGCCGAATAGTCAGCCACGCTCTCACCCCAAGCGCCGAATGTTCGGCCACGCTCTCGGCCGAAGCGCCGAATAGTCAGCCACGCTCTCACCCCAAGCGCCGAATATTCGTCCACGCTCTAGGCCGATGCGCCGAATATTCGGCCACACTCTAGACCAAAGCGTCGAATAGTCGGCCATGCTCTCGGCCGAAGCGCTGAAAATAACAAAAAGTTAAATACTTTTTTTGTCGAAAAGTCTGTTCTGTGACTTACTTTAAAAACTAAATATTTTCATAAGGCGACTGTGCAATAAACGATATTTCTTTACTCTATGTAAATGTCAGATAGAAAATTATATATTTGTAATTATGGAGGATAGAGGTAAGGAAAACCATCTCAGTATATTAAAATATGTCCACTGAAGGTGGACACATTTTCAACTGATCCCCCATACTAGATGGTTCTCCTCACCTCTACCCTGCATATTTGTAATGCATGGGTTATCTATTTCCTCCTACAACGACTCGTCATAACTAAATCAAAATCCCTTGAAATTAAGGTAGATAATCAATAGTAAAGTAAAAGACTTATAAATACTTTTTTCTAATAATTGATCGCAATTATGTATAATGAGAAGGTGTCAATTCAATGCTAAGGTGATGCGAGGGTGCAAGGGGGTGAGCTACCCGCGGGGGAGGGAGCCCGGATCGATGGCGACGTCGTTATTCGGGCGACAGCCTTTGACGACGACGCGGGTTCGAGCCACTTAGGCCCATGGGATTTGAACCGAGGTGCGGCAAATGCAGATGTGACTTGATATGGCTGGAATGGTAGCTTTAACGCCTTTATTAAGTCTACATATTACATTGGGTCGTATTTCTCATATTAAAGAATATATGTACATTAATTATAAAAAAAGAATTTATTTGCTAGGAAAGCGACAACACAAGGATGTAGAAATAATTTATACAATTCTATGAGTTAATTTAACATCTTGTACCCCATGTTTTAAAGAAATGAGGTCTTTATTGCCAACCCGTTTCAACGATTAATATTTGACCCATGGTGAATAATTAACTTAAATAACAACATATTCAAATAATACTTAGCTATATACATACATACTAACGCATCAAGTAGTAACACAATATATGAAGCATAAAACAGATATGACAAGCAGGTAAAAGAAAAAAATATTGAAAACGCACTTCGAGCGCACAGAAAAAAAACCATTCGTATGAAAATAATAATAATAGCAATCTAGGGATAATCGCCGGTCAGTGTCACGCCATATTTAGATTTAATTTGTCAAGGAGCCTCTACGTGTTGGCCTTCCCATAGCGCCACGCAAGCCCTGCAAAAATCCGGACAATTTTTATGGCTCTTGTCGAAAGTGGATAGTCGACTTTTTACTTCGATGTGCAGGTTTTACATTTCAATGACTTCATTCTCCGATACCACGTGGTAATTGCAACAATAAGCACATTAGATCATAAAACTGCCAATATTGGATTAAAATGTTACATTGCGTACAATCTCTATACTTATAGGCGTTATTCATGCCCGGAAAATTCCGGTCCATCCCGCGAAAAGTATCCCATTTTCCAGGATAAAAGTATCCTATGTCCATTCTCTATTGATACTACTTCATCAAAATTGTTATCATATTTTTTTCTGCGATGTTATTGACTGTAACTAAATGCGTCTTGCGTATATATAGCGATAAAAATAACGTTGCTTATGGATATTTACACTAGTATATGTACATTAATATGTTATTTGTGAATATTAAACGTCATTCACAATTCAATAACAATATCGTATTTTAAATTATGCATTAAACCTTTAGCTACATCTGCGTGAATCAGTCAATAACTATAGCACTATCCCAGATGGAGCTGTAGGTTGAGAACGTAAAAGACGGACAGAATTACTGAGTGAGTGAGTGATGAGTTAAATAAACATCCATTTATTTCTTGGATAATTTGGAAAGGTTGCAATTGGAGTTATAAGTAGAACACGCTGAAGTCGAGTCCACGCCTTTGCGGACACGTGACTGACGGACGCCCCACGACCGTGCTGCACTCACACAAGCGCGCTGCACAAAGAACAACGATAAAGACATATTGCACACTTGAAAAGTTTGTGTGCTCTGACAACATACTGACAGTTGATCGATTCGTGTCAGAGAAAGACAACAGTTTACTAAAGTTGAGCTGTTCGAAAAACCTTTTTTGAAGTTTCGTATTGTTACGAATGTGTGGGATGTGAATTAAAATGCCGTTAGAATGATCACAAGGTTTATTAAAACTAAACATACGTAATTTACAGTTCTTACAAATACTACCGAATACAACAAGTCCATATAGTAAACCAGAAAATCGCACAAATTCCGTCGTTATGAGAAACTACGAAAGTTCACTAGGTAACGTTTCGACTACAGTTGATACACAACTAACTCAGTCCCCGACTGATCGACATTATATATTTGTAAAAATAGCCAAGCTCTCCTAGCAACATACCCATTAGTCCTTTAGATTCTGTATTTAAAAGCTTTATGGCTTCTCAGAATTCGCATAAAATGCAAACAATAGACAGAAGGATTTATGACATCTTACCGGGAAGCGTTGGTTGAGCATTTGCCTTTCTGGATGACTTACCACCTAGACCAGGAGGTGTAGAGTATGCCACCATATTGTAAATGTAAATATCACGTCTTCTATTACATAACATAATTTTAAGAAGTCTGTGTAGTTCTATTATACAGAACCTATTTAATGCTGTATAATAAACATCTGATATTATAATAAACAAGGATATTCGCGTGGTTTCTTCCACTATATACAGTATATCTTATATATAAAATTCTCGTATCACAGTGTTAGTTACCATACTCCTCTCAAACGGCTTGACCAATTCTCATGAAATTTTGTGTGCATGTTGGGTAGGTCTGAGAATCGGACACAATCTATTTTCCATCCCCCTCAATGTTAAGGGTAGTCCACCCCTAAATATATATTTTTAATTTTTATATGTTTTTTTTATTTTAATTTGTTTATAATACAGCATTAAAAAATACATACAACACTAAATTTTCAACCCTTTACGATCAACCCCTATTTTTTAGATTTTAATTTGAAGCAGGTAGATGGCGCTGCAATCGGGTCTTTAGGTGTTCTTTGTGTTGTTGTATGTGTTGTAGTTTGTCCTGGAATGGTTTAAATAAACGATTGGACCCAGTAGGTGGCGCCGCGATACTCTTAAACGCTGGACCTGATTGTGATGATTTTTTTTGTTTGTTCAAGTGGATTTTAGAATAGATTAGATTATGATTTGGTCCCGGTAGATGACGCTGGAATCGGGTTCTAGTTTTTTATTTTTTAAAGGCAGCACAATGTCTGCCGGGTACAGCTAGTATACTTCTATAATCACAGATTTCTCCAAGGCTACACTATTAATTTGACTTTAACAATAAACAAAAGAGTATGCGATATAATTGTGCGTGTGTTAAGTACAGTATGTGTGATGTTTTTTTTTATTGAATTTTTAATGCATATTTAAAAACAATATTAGCATTCGTCGCGTCTTCTCTATACAATAAAATATAAGTGTGTGAAATTCCATACTCCTCCGTCCGCGAAATTTTCGTAAAAAGGGGTACAAAGTTTATACGTCACGTATTATATTATAGACATTATACTTTGTTTACTAAAATGTCCGTATTAATTGGCCATGAATATAATTTAAAACCATGAATTAAGTAAGACGCCGATGCTTTGAGTAATAGCCAGCGTTAACTATTTATAATTTATGTCACTACCATAGATGGTAGTTATGAATTTAAAATTCAAAATCAAATGAAGCCAACTCTATTATTCATTAAATAAGTTTGATCGCGTGGTTGCGAGGCATTAGCAAATGCCGGCGATCCGTTCCATCATTGTCCCATGCAAATAAATACCGTTTTGAGTTTGACGCAAATTATTACTGTTGGATCAGCAATATCACGACAGGTGTATAAAGGAGTTGGTAGAGATGTACGCAATGTCATAAAACAGCAGATTACTCCAGACCTGTCATATCCCCCAGGAGGTATCTTCACCTTTTTTGAAGTGATAACTTCTTATGGGAGGGTAAGCCGCTTCGTTACGTAACGCGTTACGGGACCAGTCTGTCTAGCTTCCCTTGCTCTCACGCATACGGCAGCGGTAGGCAGGCTAACTCATCACTTCTGACGGGCGTCCCGGAACGCACATTTTTTTTTACTGAAGCCCAGCAGACAGGTTGACAATATAACTGTGATGGAAAGTGGATACCGTCGCCTATTGACATTAGCAATACCAGAGGTTCTTCCAATGTATTGCCGGCCTTGAAGGAGAAATGGTGTATGGAATGGAGTATGTCGGCATACTCTAGACCAGGGGTGGTAGCCATCCAGTCGTGCAAATGAGGGTTATTTTGTCGTGTACGTGTCGTAACAGTGTCATGCTTAGAATGGCCCAAAAATTACGGTCAACATTGTCCGAACTTTCCATTACACGGCGCGATCTTGGGACAGGACTGCTTTGTTCCAGGAGGTGGCCCTCTGTTCAACAAGAGAGATTCTAAGCCAGTGCTTTTAAATCATTTTGCATACACGACCCCTTGACAGGTTGAAAATTTTTGGTGACCCTCTTGGGTTATAGGCAGACAAAAAGTTAGTAATTTAAAAGACTACCTTTATGTTTTTTCTCTACTTTGTTACTCATAATTATTATTACGGCCTTATAGACGGAAAAAAGGTTTTTTTGGAATTGCCTTTTCCTTTTTGCCGGCGACCCCCCGAGCAAGACTCTGCGACCCCCCCTAAGGGTCGCTGCCCACAGATTGAAAAACACTGTTCTAAGCGAAGCGGGGTTTCCTATCCGGTGGACAGCTTCGTGGTTCTTCGGATAGGCGGCTTTGACCGGACAGATTGATAGGACGAGTAGGGTGAGTGCATATTCAAGGAAGGTCAATTGTCCCCAACTGCAGCACCCCCGCTATCTATCTATTGCCCATTTCAAGCAATATAAAGACAATTATTTCGCGATTGACACGATGTTAATAAATCACTATACAATACACAATTTCATTGTGCATCATTCCGGCGTTTCGGAGGACACGGTGCTGGGCGTAGGGTGACGCGGATTCCAAGGACAGGTCCCGAGGTGTGAGTCGAATGGTCATTAATAATTCCGCGCTCACCTGTCCGATCGCACCATTTTTTACGTACTATTTGTTCTCGATTTCATAACAATAACGAAATTGTTAACCTATCGACTTCTTGAATACGGTAGGTGATTTTCAGAAACGTTGATAAAAGCTCTTTAGGCTGGCTCGATCCGAGTAATACCACGCACTCACAGAGTATGAAAATGAATATATCTTTTTCAAAATGGAATCTTGCTGATTACTTATTGAAAGTCATAAGGAGAAGAAGCGGCGCAACGAATCTCCAACAACATATTGTAGCAGTGAGAGGAAGAGGTTAAATAATACTTTAGATGAGTTGTGTTCACTGTAGAGTGCTGATGTGAACTGAAGGATCCAGCTCCCGTAATATCTTTACTTCAGAATTATTATTATTCGTCTTTATTAATGTAGTTTTTATTAATACAAGTTTCAACAAAGTAATTTTGCCAGGTGGTAGGGTATTTGCTTGACTGGATGGCGACCACTCCTGGTCTAGAGCATACCGCCATGACAATCTCGATTTGTGTTCCGGCATTAGTAGCCAGGTTCCAGTCTCCCTTAAGAGAGCAGCACCACATTTGTAATGCCTTTAGTGTTGCAAATATCCATAGACGATGGTAACCGCTTTCCATCAGATGAGCCGTCTGCTTGTTTGCCAGCTTTGGAATAAAAAAGTCTTAATCAATGTTTAAAAGAAAGAGAAAAAGACTTTTGAAGAAATAGCGACGTAATTACATACCTTATACATTATTCAGATCATATTTTGAGAATTTGTTCACTGTATTTTCAGCTAACAAGATTTGCACTATATATTGCTGTGCCGGAATTATATCTGACACACTAATGATTTTCAGTGCAAACCTTCTTTTTGGCGTTAGACCAAACGACCCAATTTTGATAAACTAATTCTAACTTAATTAGTTCATAGGGTAGAGTGGATTTTAAAATACCTCGCTTTCATCTTTCTTTTAAAATATGATAAAAGGCGCAACGACCCATTTTAAGAGTTGTGTCGAAGTAGGCGTTGACCACAGAGACTTTATCGATTGAAAAAGGCGACATTCAGATAGACAGGCATTTGTGTATTTCGTCATTTATGACATCAACGCTCCATAATCCGTTCGACCAGAGTTTATGATTGTAACGTTCGCAAGCAAGTGGGACGGGAAAAATTGCGGTCGTAAACGTAGTCGTTGTGAGCCTCTTCTAGAACGTAGCCCTGGGCAAGTAGAAGTTTTCAAGTAACTCCTAAAAATGACAGCACGTGATTTCTTAATCACTGAGTATGGATATTTCGAAAAGAAGTATTTGTATTCACTCGTCGACTTCACGTAGTAGCAGGGTGCAGTGACACGCGTCAATCGCGCCCGTGCCGCCTGACACCATTGTTGCTGACAAACATCTGACAAATGACAGCCGATAAATGACTTCAGCCCCCGAGCGTCGGCCGTTAACGTCATCGTTGTCAACGCCACCCGATATCGACGTCAAGTCTTCTTTTTAATTATTTCACTGTCTTCGATTTTACTTTAAGGGTTAATTCATGAGACTACATTCTCATTTTGGTTATATTTTTTTGCTGTGGGCCAATATCGAACTTTCTACAGAATTATTCTTAAATACCTGTCTCTGAAAATATAAAGTTTTTTTTATTAATATACAGGTCCAAAAATAATTGAGGGTAGTAATTTTGACTACGAACAAGAGATCTATAATTTTAATTTTGGATTTACCTAATGATACATATTTTGATAGCATTCGTGACAATCTACGGTATCCAACAAAGTATATTGCACTAGCTACTAAACTCTTTGACCATATTCAATGACAATACTTATTTGTAAAAGAATCTAGATTGTTAATGTAGATTCAGCTCACAAAATTTGCAAAGCTGGTCAAATTGATCGCAAGACCGAGAGTCAATAAAACATATAAGTCCTATAGTAAAAGGCACAGATCGATAAACATATTATAGAACGCTCTTCAGCCAGGCGGCTGTAAGAGTAAAGCAAAGACCCGGATATGTGAAATCTAAGTCTAGCATGACTGCTAGTAGTAGCTATCGACGATACCTACCATACAGTAACATTTGATTAAAAATTAATTATAATCACTTTTCAGATGCTGTCTCCACAAGATGACGATTGTGACGACAACCATCTCTGCATCAAATGCAACGCAACAATCGAAGGACTCGATAATTACATTACTCACAGAAAGCAAAGATGTCGAAAGATAAAAGATGAGCCACAAAAATCTGACCTCCCCACTATTGACCCGTTGGAACCGAGCTACAGTCTTGGAGCTGATGTTTTCTTTCAGTCTTTGGAATTACAGAGCAGTGTCAAAAAAACATCATTATCTAGATTGACTCCACCTATTCCTATATCAAAAGCTAATGAAAATAAAGCATTGGTGGTGGCTTCAACTTCTAGAGAACTACCAACAATGAGTCCTCTTGAAACTAATTTAAGAGGAGAAGATTGGATTGGTGGTCATAGTTTGAAAATAGGAAGTAACATTGACAATCAAACAAAGCTAATCAATGCAGTTGCTAGTATAAGTGGAAGTGTTAAGAAAGATCTTCCCATGTATCAAAATTTTTACGAAGACAGCGATGAATCAGAAGTATCCGAAGAAGATGATGATGAGGAACAAACAGGCGGTAAATGGAAACCACCTGCTAACTATACGGGAGGCAAATGGCGACCAGACTCACCGGAAGAATGGGACTTAAATGAACAAGAGCATGCAGGTGGGAAATGGAAACCAATAATTCCAGAAACTAATGATAGAGATGAGGATTATGATGCCCCTCCACCAGGACATACTAAAGGAAAATGGGTACCTGGAGCTAATGAGAAAGCTCAGATTATGCAAACAACTATACAAGCAAAAGGGTCAGTGCACTATTGGTGTGGACCATGTAATAGACGTCTAGGATCAAGGGCTATTTATGATAAACATTTAAAATCTAGCTTGCATCTCAAAAAGGTGTTGCCAGAACACGAACTAGAATTTGCTGGACATTTAGAGCATTTAAAGGTTGAGAAACGTGCTACAAGACCCTCGAGGTTTCTAAATGATAGTATTTATGCTCAAGTTAAAGCTAAACGTCAGAAAACAGGCAAGATATTGAATATAAATATTGAAAAAAGAAACGCAAACGAAAGCCGAATTTCATTCATTGTGCAGGCTGTAACTCAAGAGTCAGACAGCATTTGATGGGAAAGCATCTGATATCTCACTACCATTTTCGAAAAGCTACAGAAACAAGTAGTGCGGTATACCAGCAGTTGATCTTAGACAACATAGAAGCAATAGTTCATCAATCACCTTTCCAATGTAGTCCATGTAAGTTCTACACCAATTGGCTTTCAAATTTCATGCAACACTGGTTCTCTGATGATCACGAATGGAAAGTATCATTGTATGATGGACGACATTGGTGCTCGTTCTGCAAATTTGAATGTGAAGAATCTCAAGATATGCTTCAGCATCTCTCAAGTTCTGATCATAGTGAAGTTGTAGCTGTTATTAATAGATCAATGCCGATCATAATAAGGAAAAAGACAATATTCAAATGCGGATCTTGTTTTAAAGAATTTAGGTATAACATTGAAATGAAAAAACATTGTGAGAAGACTGGTCATCCATTGCCTTTTACTGCAACTGATGTTTACCAGGAGCTACACAATTGCCAGTATTGTAAAACAAAATTTAAATCATCTCTGACTTTAGCTGCTCATTTGAAGTCAAAGCATAAGCAAAAAGCGTTCCTCTGTCTCGTCTGTGAAAAGACTTTCCCATCATCCGAAGAAGCAAAGAAACACCGTCAAACTTCTGAACACAGAGTGAGAAGAAAGGAAAACTCGCAGAAGCAAGGCATACCTATTAAGGATATGAGTAAAAAATGTCCTTATTGCATTGAAAAGGTTATCTTTCGAAATATTTTGGTTTTGAAAGACCACATTCGGAGTTCTCATCCTGATGTAAAAAAGAAGTGAGTTTGAACATTTTTAATCTGTTGTTTACATAGTACAAAAAATGCCTTCCGCTTCTCTCTGTTTGTGTATCCGCTAACTCTTCCTAAACCACGCAATGCATTTTTAAATGGATTTCACCATTAGTCAGATAATTTTTCAATGAAGGTTTATTTACAGCCTTTGCCCGCAAGTTAAGTTTTTATGTATAAGGTAGAGCCACCACGCAGGGGTTGAAACTCTAGTACTATAAATATCTCACATCAATTTATATTCTTTTCCAGGTGTCCAAAATGTGGCATGTCTTTCATTCTAGCACAAGAAGTAACGCGTCACATCCGATCAAATGGCTGCAATTTCGAGTCTAACCTAAACTCCTCAGTATTCTGGAGTTGCAGTCAATGCCTTTTCAGAACCGACAGTCAAGCTGAATGCTTCTTCCACGAGATATTACATACTGACCCATCGACAGACAGTTCTGGAAAAAAACCTATCCAGAAGTATTCTTGCCCCTTATGTACGAAAACTTTTAAAAAGGCGTCTCTGAGGCAACATTTGAGACAGCATACGTTTGAGAGACCATACGTGTGCTCGACGTGTGGTGCTAACTTCACGAGACGGTCTAGTCTGTCAAATCATAATCGACGGGAGCACGCCGAAGTCAAGATTCCGAAGCTGAATGTCGAGGAATCGTTGCAGGCTGTTCTGGAATGGATTTGTGGGAAATGTGACGAGAAATTTAGTAGCAGGTACGTATGAATTATTGCTTGGGTTCTCTTTTTAGTGCCGTTGCTCTTTTATTAATGACAAATGCAACTTTTACCTATAGGCTTAGAGTAATAATACCTAGAGACATAGTTTCCTACAAAATTACATTCAAAGTTGAAGCACAAAACTAATCGATGTGTGCGTGAGCACCATGTAATTCTTTTTACTGACACACGCACACTAAGGCACAATTAATATTGTGGCGACCGAGGGTGGAACTGCCCTGCAGCGTAAATCAGTTTTAAAACTTTTAGAAAGAACTAGAAATTTCTGGAAGGAAAAGACAAGGACGGATATATTCAGAAAAGGATAGACGATAAACGAAAGAAAGAGATAGATAGATGTTAGAAAGGGATAGATGTATAAACGAAAGTTCCCGAACAGAAGGTTCGGGAAAGAAAAGACAGAGATAGATAGATGGATTCTAGAAAATTCTTCCGGGTATATAAACAGCGTAAGGCACTCCTACCGGGCAGTTTAGAGTTGAGAGTTGAAGTTTAAAGTTGAGTTCAGTCCAAAACGGTGAAACGACAAGTGCGATACTAAAGAGTTGGAAGAGAAGGTTAATAGAAGGCAGAGACGAATTAAGTGGTGAATTTAGTGACAAGTTTGGTGGACAGATACGTGAAGGAGGTGTGTAGCGTAGTTCGAGAGGGGAACCAGAAGCGAGCTAGACGTGATAATATCGGAGGTAGTCTATGCAATATTGGCGACGGTATTGAGGGTGTGAGAAGTTATCGTCGGGACTGTCCATCGTTGGTCGTGCGACCCTGCATAGAGGTACAGCGTGCGGCTGTGTAAGTCAATAAAAGCTTTTAAACTTTAGTTTAGAAAACACCAGTTTTAACTGGTGTTTTCTTCCAATCCATAAGTGCGTACCCTCGCTCGCACGTAACATGTACACGCACACTAAAGCACAAGTAAATGTGTAAGTAAATAGTCTTTCTAAAAAGTAGGGCATTGGAACTATAGGAGCTCGTCACACTGAGACTTTTAGGTCCTATTGAAAGTTCTTCTCTTTATTGGTACTTACTCGGGTTCTAAGCGTATTGATTCTATGCCTACAGGTATTAATAGGCTAGAAACAGTTTATATGAAATAACACACTTATCGCAAAAACTACCAATTAAACTTTAACGATGTTATTCATATTGACTTAGAGTAAGTTTGTAGACTTCTTTAAGAACCTTATATCTCGCAATAACAAAAAAATGTAGCTACAAAATATGCAGTCCTCCTTGACGTATCCGTCAACGTCGAGCCTTGTCTAGTTCCGTTATGCGAGCACAGGTGGCCAAATTTGGTTTTAAAAATTATTTTGCAAGGAGCGCGGTGCAGCCGTCGTGATGAGTCTTATGTGTAGCTGTATGAGACTTTAGGGTGGTTCTTTTTCATAAAGCATGACTCGTCAGAGTGTTCTACGTGCTGCGTTTCGAAGGCACCAACAGCTTTATCAATAACTACGCCATTCCCTTCTTTGCAGAGTACAATCTTCCTAACTGTCACTTGAGATGTTACATGCAGGCAGATGGTGCTTGACTACGTCCCTATAACGCAAAAAATGACCGCCATTTGCGCTTTCTCTCTCTGTATAAGTATTTACTTCCACAGCAGCTACAAAATAAGTAACTTTTGAACCAAAGTTGTAAAAGCGTTAGATAGAAATAATCGGAGATAAAATATGATAAAAGCTCGCGGCAAATCAAATCCAAACTCGCATCCGCTTCATTCATCACAAATTGCACACCAATCATTTTCATTGCAAGCACATAACAAGCGCACATGCCAGCCGTATAATGTAAAACATTCATATTTCGATATGAATCTCGAAATATCGCACATCCTGGGCCAAATTTATTGCTACGAATGTATAAAAACGTCATCGTGGCCCGAACGAGTGGCATGCGCCAGCGCAATCAAAGAGATCGCGTCAAATTATGGACGTGAGATGTCATTTGTGAGGGAATTGTGTGACAGCTGACACGCACCGCATCCGCCGCTTGTTGCGCTTGATTCGGCCGACTGCCTGTTTGATGATGCATCGTCCTATTTCAGTTTTCATCTTACATATGTTTATTTTATCTTTTTATTGGACACTATAGATACATAACAATTTATTGCTCACCAAAATAACCAATTAATAAAAAATGCCATACAACGTGGTAACGCCGCCAGCCTTTTGGGAACGTTCCAGGTACATGACAGTGGTTTGGGACCATTAATTAACGTTTAGGCACTTCCCCCCCCCCTTTTTATTTAGTTTTAGTTTTTATATAGTTCATAGTATAGTTTGTAGTTCATATTTAGTTTTATATTTATAGGTTAATCTATTTTTAGTATTTAATAAATAAATAAAATGCATAATTAAAATATTTCTTGTATTGTGTGTGGTGAGCACACTTTGTTCGTGCCTACCCCTCAAAGGACTTGGCGTGAATTTATAGTATAGTATAGTATAGTATAGTACGATACTTCTTGACAAAATCATAGGAGGCCTTATCACTAGAAGCGATCTCGTCCAGGCAACCTAGCTTAATAAATTTTTCAACTAATTAGGCTGATTAGGAATGGATTTAAATAGACATTCTTAGAGTAATTTATAGATTTAACTAGCGACCCGCCCCGGCTTCGCACGGGTGCAATGCTGATACAAAATTAAATACACTACAGAAAAACTATGAACGTTGTATATAAAAACATAGCGGCCCGCTCCGACTTTGCACGGGCATCACTACATAGAAACCTCTAAAATTAGCAATGTTGCCTTAGTATTATACATATAAACCTTCCTCTTGAATCACTCTATCCATTGGAAAAAACCACATCAAAATTCGTTGGGTAGTTTTAAAGATTTAAGCGCACATAGGGACAGAAAAGGCGACTTTATTTTATACTATGTAGTAAAGTGATAACATAAATCCAGACAAATTTATATAATACCTATATGTACTTGTAGATACTGAACTGCCTTAAAAAATAAACTTCACTATAAAATATATTTCTTTATGTCACATATTTTTTATTGATATCTGTCAATTAGATTAGTAATCTTACTATAATGGAAGAATAACTCTGCGACCGATATATCAAACACCCAGACCATTCTATTTTTTATTGCTTAAGTGCAGAGCCAGACAGCCGCAATTCAATACAAGAATAATGAACTTACACTCGTTAGGTCCGGTTGCCATATCTCACTATTAAATTCATCGTCCTGCCCTAGAGCTTATGTCAAATTTTAACCGATAATAAGGTAAATGGACATACGGTAAGACAAGGACCGCCCTTTAAAACACGGCTCAGGATGTGGTTAGACGAGCACACCTTGTATATTAAAGTCCTTTTTGAAAAAATATTTTACCAATGAACCTGAGTTAGACGAGTACAAGGTTAGATCGTTCAATTACAGAGATCGTCAAAGCGAGATTTCAAGTAGAACGATTCTAATAATTGGTTCTTTTTGTCCAAGCGGCCCAAAGTTCGGTTTAGTAGAGTATTGAAGTGCCTAGTATCTAAGTAGGGGAGAGATTCATGCAATAAACTCATCACATTCCAGCCAGTGTTAAATAGCAGGACATTCCTTGGCACGGAACGACCCTCGAGCGCAGTGGACATTTGTTTCTTAAAAACTTATTTGTAGGAGGATTGCAGAAGTATTGCATCCAGTATTTACTATTGTAAAAAACAATTGAGTTAAAGGATATTGGATATGTGGTGTTGGTGTCGAATGCTAAAAATTCCCTGGACAGCTCTCCGGATCAATGCCTCTATACTGGAAGAGCTTAATATTGGAGATCATCAGAGGTATTAGCAGTATGCCGATTTGGCTACAAAGCCTACAAGAACCCAGATAACATGGAAAGACTATGGTCTCAGGGAAAGTTACTTGCCTTTAACTTCTCGACCTCGTGGTAGATCTTCAAACAGGTCGATTGACCAGGTTGCTGACCAGCTGGACACATCGATAAGTTCGGCCCTTCACCGCACTCAAAACTTAAGAAAGAGAGCACTTATTTACTGTCATTAAAGTGATAATCCTCAGCAGTGAGGGAACGACGACTTAAAAGAAAAAGAAAAAGAAAAACGATATTGGAATTTATACGAGAGAGGAGATTAGGAGTTTTGTTTGCATAAATAAGTCGAAATATATTTTTTAAAGGGTGACACGAACGTTCGGATATTTAATCAAGTCTATATTTTACGTTCGGATACGACAGGATATGTGTTGGTCTTCCTTCTTTTATTTCGAAATAGGGTCTCACAACGACCACGATGACGACCGCGATTTATCGCGTTCCACTTGCATGCCGGCGTTACAATCTTAAACCCAAGTGGAACGGCTATTCGATCCACCTCTTGACATGAATCGTTGTGAGCGTTGTGTGATCGAATATGATGACATCATTAGTGAAGTATTTGCCACGACCACAACGACCGCGTTCGCCCTGTGAAACGGCTAACGGAACATTTTGGGCGTTGTGGGATACTAATGAAACGCCCTGTTTATGAAAAATGTTAACCATCGCGTATAAAAGCTTGCAACACCAGATGCGAAGCCAATCCGTCTCCTGCATTGAGGGTGGTGTAGCAAAGATGGGATAGGAGGGACCAGATAAAGAAATGAAATTAAGGAGATAATGGGAATGGAATAGAGGGATGGAATAGAAAAGATGTAATAAACAAGCTTCTTCGACATTTGTATAGTTTTAGTTATCACGTCTCACACTGAAAAGCAGTGCTGTGTCGGAACACCTTTCGGCACAGCAGAGTGCCAACCTCATTTCATAAATCGCGGCTTTATTTTATAGTTAATATTTTCTTATCACTTCTTTTTCTTCTTACTTTTAGTTGACCTTGGGCAAAAAATTGCCTGTTTCTCCCATACATTAATATGGGATCAAAATCACAACGACAGTCAACTACATAAGTGTGGACTAAGCATTTCCAAGAACATTACCCAAACTTCCCAAGCAGCCTAAGCCAAAGGGATCTAACGGTTTCACTTAAAGTGAGTTTAGACGCATTAGACATGCAAGTGCACTAATGCAACTCGTCGCGGCAATAACCAGTGAGATATCGTCCAACTTGGATAGTCAGAGCCGTCGGATGCGCCCACAAACGTCCATATAACTTGGAACTTGCATTATAATCGCCAGTTGGGCTTGATTCATAGACCAATTGCATTTGATGGCTCTTAGATTAGGTATGCCACTTTCCCTGGCAGAGGGCCGCTGTTTACGGGGGTATAAGAAAAGAAAGAAAATATTCATTCATAAAATTCTGACATTTAACAATAATTAATAATAAACCCGAAGGGGAGTTTGTGGCGAAGCCTACGTACCTGACTCCGGGGGCAAAGGCAAGGCCTCCGCCTTCGTGCTTGCCTTAACCAGCCGGCACAGAGTGGAGAACGCTAGAGTTAAGACTCAAGCTCCAGGGGTGGAAGTGATAAATGGCATCACGTCAAAAGTATCTTCGGTGGACCTGCAGCCCACCTCTCTACACCCCTTAGCCACTCACACCCATGTTGCCCCTGTCTTCTATGGTATTTGTTGGGGCCCATGCAGCGAGTGGCGAGTTACCGTCTGCCCATTTTTCCATGTTACCCGAACATTTCGACGGGTAAACGGCATAATCCCCATATACCCAGACCTAGTACCACTAGTAATTCACACCAATAGCCCTGTACTTTCTGTTCTCATTTCCCACAATAGTCCTACACTGGCCGGGGCTTGTCCTTAGATGCATTAATATATAGTGTAGACAGAGATAATCTCCGGTCAGTGTCACGCCACATTTATATTGAAATTATCAAGGGCCTCTCCGTTTTGACCTTTTTATGGACCCACGAAAACCCTCCAAAAGTCCGGGCCATTCTTATAGCCCGTGGTCTTGAAAGACATACACTAGTAAAAATGTGTGCCGCATTTTCGAAGTGAGGTTAGCACTCAGTATTTAGTTGTGCCGAAACATAGTCCGACACAGCACTGATTTTCAATGCCGACCTCCTTAGTCACAAATGTCATGCGACCCACGGGAAAAGCAAACAAAATTAAAATTATAATCAACGTATACGTAAAAGGAATAATAACAAAACAACAAAAAACAATGAAAACATAATTAATAAAAAATTTAAGATAAGTACCTAAAAATAGATGAAGCTAAATAAAGCACTTATTATATACACATGTTACATGTGAAACATGTGGTTAAGCTTTATGGATTTTAATAAAACTACGTTTTAACGGTTTTAATCGCGGTAATTTATTTTATTTAGGTTTATCCGCCGTTTCGGCCGCTTTTCAGTTGCCGTGGTCACGGAAGACAAAGATGACATTTGTCAAACGTGTATTGTCAAAGTTTTTATTCAGCCTACCGCCAACTTGTTCATTTTAATTATTTAGTTTTAATTTTGTTTATGGATATTATTTACTCTATGGGAGCCTAAGCTAATTTGCCACCGCTTCACAACATGTTGTGGATTGAAGAGAAGAAGCGGCGCAAGAAACTCTTCAGCAAACATGCCTAGTTCTAAATTTTTTTTATATAATATTAAAATGAGTGGAAGGAAAAAATAAAAGAAATTATCAGTCAAGTCGGTTTGTGTCGTTGCACGCAGAAAAAGCTCACAGTGTCTTGAGGTCTGGCAGTTGGTTTTTGCTGGGTTTGGGTCTTAATAGTTTTGGTGATTGGATCCCAAACAGGTGGTACCTGCCAACCATCTTCTCTATTGAAATTTTGGTGTTTTTTGATTTCAATAGCCTCACGCATCATTTTTGGTATATTCTCTTTCGCGAGGATTTGTGGGTTATCGAATCTGATGTAGTTGTTCTATTGTAGTTTTATTATGTGTACAAGTCGCGAAAACTTAAGAAAATTTTATGGATTTTGTTATCAGTTACAACATATCGAGGGCTTCATAACATATAGATAGGCGTATATGCAAAAATGCCATTATTTTCTTGTTTACTAAAAACTATGCATGTCACAATTTAGAAAGTAACCACTATGCAAGTGTATCTAAAAAGAAAGGTTTCCAAATTTCAGGCTTATACTATCAAATAGTTGTTTGGTAGTAGTGTACCATATACACAATTTTGTCCCTTGTGTAAAACTGCACTTTTGTCAGTACGCCCATTTGTTATGAAGCCCTCGATATTGTTATAAATGTTAGTAAATTATATTAACCTAACCAAACCAATATAATTGCCTAAATATAGTGATAATCAACATTCACGCCCTAACATCGGTTGAATTTTGGCATTATACTAGTTGTATGGAGCGTATGACAACTTTTAACCGATAGCATGGAAAAAGAGTAGTATTTATAAAGTATGGTAAATGAACGGTCGGTAAGATATAGGAATCCGGCCTCTGTACGCACCTTTATGTCAAATTGAATATAAATAATTATTTTTAACAAAATATGAAAATTTTTGATAAATGGCTGGTTTCTATTTCTTACTATTTATTCAGTTGCCTTACTTACCATCGGTAAAAAAATTATTGCTTGTATAAATTTTTTTTAACGGATATTAAGGCAAATATACGCTTACTAAGATGTAGTTATGGTGAAAAAGATGGAATTTTTAATGTAGAAATAATGAACAACGCCATCTAGTGAAGAAAGAAGTCGATTAGATTATTCAGAACCTAGTTTGCATAATTTGAATTTGGAAGTTGGATCCCTACCTGATCTTTATGCAATTCGACATTTTAATTTGTTTGATTTTACATTACAGGAGCACATTAGCCCGCCACGTGTCAAGCAGTTGTGTTCCACCTGCACTGATGCGCAGATGTCCCTATGAGGATTGTACATATGTAGCCACGACCACTGCTCAGCTATCCAGGTAAGTTGATAATATAACCATGGACGTATACCAGTGTTCTACAAGTTAATGTTTTTAAAATTGTCAAAATCGTCACTAGAAATATAACTATATTCTACTATTTCTAAATAGTTAGTACGGCTGACAAGATCGGATAGTAATAATTTCACATAATTATTACCCAATCTTGTCAGCTTGTGTATAATATCGCTTGTTTATGGTAATAAGTGCCATCTATGTACTTAATTTTAAAACTCTTTCAATATTTATTTCTGACTGTTTTACAGTTGTATCTATAGATAGCGCACTCATTATTTTTGTCTAGTATAGGAACTGAAAATTACATTTACAATCTGCTTATTTTGCTTAGAGTAAGTTTTAACTCTTCTTTATGGTCCTTAGAAAAGCGTTCAAACTTATTCTAATTGTCTGATAGCAGCACTGCATTTTTGGCTCGATATAGTAAGCTGTTATATAGAAAAGTATAATATAGGTAACGCCTTGTCGTGTTGTATACATGATAACAGACGAATTTTAAAGGATAGTTAATTTTAAAATACCCATTACTTTTCATGTAAAATCCACTAAGTAATACATTATACTACCGTGGAAAAAATTATCGATATGAAGGTGTTATCAAGAGGAATTTTGTTTCTGCAACAAGTTTCACATTAGTATTCAAACGTAGAATAACAGATGTCGCTGTACTTCTGTAAACAAAGATGTTCTAACTTTTATTAAAATTAACTTTTTGTCTATTTCAGACATAGGCGATCTCACGGCGAACGAATCAAACTCCATCAGTGTCCCTTGTGTCCCTTTAAAAGTGACCAGGCTAGCCATATGAAGAGACATATGATATGCCACAAGGGGATCAAACCTTATGCCTGTCCATATTGTTCATTTACTTGTGCTAGTTTGGTATGTAATGTGTTTCTTTAACTTTTATGAGAAATTTTTACCCGTAAACTTTATAACAATAGTTATTTAAATAATATTTATACATTTTCATAATTTTCAAGCTAAGAATTAGCTATTAGTATTTTAGTAGTGACGAACTCTGGAACGCGGAAACTATTGCTTTTTTCTTTTCTGTTTGGTTTTAGGTTCAAAACCTTTTTATCTAAGCTCAGAACAAAAACATGTTCCGTGAGTCTTGGGCATTGAGTAATAAATTTTGAAATACGTATAATATGTGATTTGCGTGAATTATTTTTGTTTGTTTGTTTGAGGTAGATATACTGTTATTAAACCACTATAATAACTTTTTAGGTGGAAATGTGCATAATTGGAAAAAAAGCTTAACGCGTCATTTGTCCAAACTTATTCCACGATTTGTTGGGCTTATATATTTAAACTTATATTTTTCAGGAAAACCTTCGAAAACACGTGATCCGAAGTGGTCGCCATCCAGGGATGTGTCTTTATCGATGCCATTTATGTTCTTTCCCTACAAACATGGCGACTGACCTTCGAAAACATTTTACTTCCAGCCATCCGGATAAATTTAATTCAAAAACAGCACTACATACAGTCAAGACTTACTTAATGAAGGGATGATAATAAATTTTCCTGATAAATTACAATTGACTTGTGATGGAAGTGATGAACAATAAGTTATTTTATGTCGTAATTTATTACAAATGGCGGTTAATAATAAACGGTAAAATATATCGCTTAAGAAATGCAATGAATTGTGACATACGAGATTAATAAGAACAATGCTCACAGTCATTGATTATTACTGCAATCTTTAATATTAGTATAATAAATATACGATAAGAATAAATAAATCCAGTATTAATTGTAGTGTATTAATTGTAATGCATGTACCTACTAGGTATATCTTGTGGTAATATTTTCGAATACCTAAGTCGTTCCGGTCGGAGACGAAGTTTCCAGGAAGACTTTAATGAGATAGCGTTGTAAAATGAATAGAAATGTGCTGGTGAAAAAATGTCTTTGTAATCATTATAACAAAAATTAAAATATTATATTTTATATATAATGTAACTATTTTGTTTATTCGTCTAGTAAAAAGCCCGAGAAAAAATAAAATGGGTGGGGTATTATTATAGGGCGTATTTATTTATTATGAACAGATCCGATTTTTTGCATATAGGTTAGAAACTTAAGGCAATAGCAAACTGAAGTGGGCCACCTGAATTAGCCTTTGTGGTTATTTTTTGATTTCCACCCAAAATTCACTTTATATCTCAAAGAATAAATTACTGCGCTTTATAACTATACCGCTCCCATAGTATGTTTAAAATCATAGTGCGGTACGGTTACTGGAACACTTAATGTCAAACCTGTAGACTGTACTGTCAAAAGTCAGCGCTATTTACTGCGCAACGCGCGAACGAAACGGTATCTAAAAAATAATGTAAAATTGCCGTTGATCGTTGTGGTTGTATTTTACGCAGGTCCGATTTTTATTTCTTTATAAATTAAGCGATCGTTTTATGACAGAATCGTAAACTCTGTATCTATATCAATTCATAAATCCAATTTTCTATCGTGTTTATGTTACGTTCTAATATTTTGTGCTATATTAATCCTGTTTTAAAACAAGTGCAGTGAAGATATTATTTTTTATGAATAATGACTGATAGCTCTCTTGTTTTGAGCTGAAAATCAATTGTAAACAACCATGTCACTGAAGGTAAGTGCTGCAAATTATTTTTCTGTATTTTACTTTATCTATTAACTATGTAATTATCTTTTAAAATTACTCTTCTGTTGTCATAATTTATATATTTTTTATTTGTCTCTCATTATTGTATAGCTATTGATTTTATTTTAATAGGTAGAACAGGTCATGAAATATTATTTGTTATAACTTTATTGAAATATTTTACTGAAAAAGAAAGACTGATGAGTGTATGAGAGTGAGCCCTTTGTTGGCATCTAAATAGGAATTAGAGTATTGACCTATTAATGTTTGCCCCATATTTTCCAATACTAATAATATATGTGTTTCAATTGAGTATTTATTACAAACATTGTACCTACTACCTGCAATAAGACAGAACTGGTAATAAGAGTACATATATATCACCTTATTTGTGCAGTGTATTAAACTGAATAAATTGGGTAAGTAATTGCCGGTCTTCATACTACATAAGTTATTATAGAGGTGAAAAATATTCCATATTTTTATTATTTTGTATAAAACTCATTTAATTGACAATACACCATATCTCAAAAATTATTCAAACTAATTTTATTTCAAAGTATTTGTAAAAATTTACAAGCTTGAAATTTCCTACAATTGTAAAACTTGAGAAGTACTATCCCTTTTGTATAGAGTTCCTTGAAAACTGGAATATTGTTGTCGTTTTTAAGATCTAAAATTGAATAGAAAATATTTATTTGAAGAAGTCGCAATGTCTTAAAAAATAAAAAAGCATATTTTGATGATTTGTATGCCAGATTTTCAGTGAACATAGTTTGCACTCAGCTTATTACTATGCTGGAAAGTTATATGACACAACACTGATTTCTGATGATCCACATGACCGTGTGACATTAAAAGAAATCTCTCAACTCTAGTTTTACATATATGGTGGCCACTTCCAAATTTTTATTTTTTTGCAAATTATTTGACATTTTAGCTCCATGTTGCCTACACTTTTCTATCAAACATCTACCTAAACCCAGAAATTTACTAGAAGAGTGACTGGTATACAATGACATATGTGGATGGATGGACATGGCATTTTTATAAGGGAGCCATATTGGCAAAATGTTAGAGAGAATGCTTTCTAGCAAAGGAAATCCATCCCACCCAATCCAGTGCTACAGTGGCCACAGCGACTGAATTCTGCTATTGCAATATCTTGACATTGCAAAGATATTTAAAGTAGAATTCTATTGTGACAGTGTCAAAAATTCATATTGTATTAATCCACAATATCTTCTCAATACCATTGCAGTGGAATAATAGTATAATATTTTTTCTAGCCAAAATGAAAAGCTACCAAAATTTTAAATATTTGTTAACAGTAGAGTGGCTTGGGAATGCTATTCCCATTAACAGGATGCCGAAAATGCCGCAAATCTATGATTGAGACGATAGTGTAGTGATTGCAGCGATTTTGACGAGATAGTAACAGCAGAATCGGGCCCCAGGACGTCGCACGCTCCTTGCACGGTGACCCCGACTTGTGTTGGCCTACCCCTTTAACTGGGGCGCGCCATGGCTAGAGACCTCTAATAAATGATAATTTATTCATAATTATCAACATGACATATACAAGTATCAAAATATTCATTTTAAAAATTGCAAGATGTTTGCCCGATGTCGAACTCCATATTTGCGAGACGGGGTGTCGCCGCGAAGATCGTGAAGTCTCGAAACTGCAACGCAAATAAACCGGCACATATTTATTTATAACGTCTAGACAAATCCCGACTTAAATGTCACGTCTGCAGACTTGTCCCCCGTGAATGAATAAGTAAAGAGCTATATTTAGCATTATATATTTTGTTAGAATCCTTTTTGCGACTTCGTCTGCTCAAGTTGAATACGAACGCTCCAAGTAGACATTCCAATACTATGCCTGTTTATATCTCGCACGTAGCAATTTGGACAAGTCCTATAACCAGAGCCATCTTGCCCAGGGCTGCAAGGGGTTCACGGCACGCGGGCGCAGGTGTCAAAGCAAAGCGACCGCCAGTGAGGTGGACTTTATACAGTTTGATTACCCATAGCCTCATCTTCGTTGTCAGTCATTCGCAGTCTACTGCTGGACGTAGGCATCCCCAAATCGGCGCCACTCATCCCTGTCAGTCAGAGGACTTCCTCATCCAGCGCCTACTGGCGACCTTGCACAGGTCGTCGGTCCATCGAGTCGGAGAGCGTCCGACACTACGTTTACCGAGACGCGGTCTCCACTCCAGCACTCGGACATCAGTCCTACGGCAGACGTGATTGGACCAGCTCCATTGCCACTTGCTAATTTTTCGAGCTATGTCTTGGATGAAATAGCAAAACATAACCCGATCGGGCACCTGCTTTTGTTTCAAAATATATGGTCTTACTTATAAAAATCTCGTTAAGAAAGGTTTAGCCATCCTTTAAATGAGAGATTCTTAAGCTCCTAATTAATGAATATCTTTTTTTCACTTATAAACGTGTATTACCTGTTGCTTACCGCAGAAGAGCACAGACAAACGAAATTTGAATGATTGACGTAGCGTTGTACCCAAAATATTCGACTAAAGACCGGAAAAGAGCGAAATTCTTGACAGTACTACGTTTTTTAGTCTGTATTCAGTGACTTTGTTGACACTAACAACTGACAGTGACAGCTGAGTTGTTTATGTTTGTCGTGTGTAAATAGAAAATAATAGAAATTGATAAAATAATCTTTAAATACATCACAGCGGAACGCCATGTGAAAAGAATACAAAAAAACTTGAGCGAACAGCAAGTGTAAGCGTTATAGGACATAGCATACGTAGCATCCTCCAGCACAATATGTAAAATAACTATTAATCCTTATTTTTCTTTGAATACTCTACTAACAAATGCCTAATGCACGCTAACATAATATTTTATGCTTTTTTAGCAAATTTTCGAAATGCTGGTACTTGAGTGTGCGGATATTATTGAAAAAGAAACGAGCACAAACGCGGAAGTCGCCAAAAAGCTCGCTTGGCTAATATGAAAAACAAGGCTAACAATCTGAGTTGGCATTTAAAAGAGCGAGAACAATGACTTGTGGAGGAGATTTTCCGCCTAGGTAGCCGGCCTGTTGAAGTTCAGACTTTGATGGAGAATAATATCCCATGAGTTTACTGTGGATTCCAACAATTTTGACAGTGATATTATTCATATTAAATAGGTAACTACAAGTTTTTATTTAGTACATTCAACAACAAAGAGTCACTGTCTCTATGATATATATTTTCGTATTGCTTTCGTTTTTATTCCCACACAAAGCCATAGTAGATTAATGGATAGTACATAGGGGGATACATGGCCATATGGGCCATTTAAATAAAAAGATTAGTACATGTGTCCTAACCGCAAAGTGCTCAGGTTCGAATTCTGATTGGAAAACATACATCACTCAGGTGAATAACAATGGAGGAAAACATTGAGATGAATCCTGCAGGTCGGTATAACCAATGTGTTAAACCCGCCAATCGGCCTTGGAAAAGCATATTGCGTATACTGTCAGTCCCTTTCCTTACTGAATGCGACATTCAAGTCCAATATTAGTATGTTTATAGGTTGTTATTATTATAGCTTTTGTTTTCACAGACATACGGGAGACTACTGCAAGGAAAGCCATAAACAAGCATTTTTTGTGTTGGCCAAAGCAGCATAGGAAGAAGGAATGAAGTATAAAAGAGAAGCCCTTGACTGCACGATGAGGTGTGATAAGAGTTGCATGAAAAGTGATTGAAAATAATGTATCTGGAAGAAGACTGGCTATCAAAAATAATAAAAAATACATAATTGTGTATAATTTTTTATTAAAATTGTGCATTTAAATTTTTTGAGGTGTTTTAATTGTTTAAAAATGTTCCTTTTTATTTGTTCTACATGGTCATCAATAATATTAATAATCTAAGCTGCAAGTAATGGCAGTCCTCAGATATTGGGGTCGCCATGAGATTGGTAATTTACTTAGGTTTAGTGGTTTCTGTAGAATTAATATTGTAATAGACTGCACTCAATAACATTAAGGAAGGTCAGTGATAATGTTGATCAGTATCATGTCATAGAAAGGGCTATTCTTTATCTTCTCCATTATAGCTAAATAAGAATGATAAAATTAAATCATTATTAAAATCTTTATACAGGCACTTCAGGTTGAAGATTTTCTCATCTGAAAACAAACAAAAAATCAGTATTAAGGCAAATATTAATAAGATATAGGGCTAGAAGTAACTATTAGTCAGATATAGGAACTGGCCAAAGGTCATATTTTATTATTATATGAAAAGATATTATTAAATTAATATGAATATGCACCTTGTTCTTCATTCAGCTCGATCACTAAATTGTGCAATACTGTACAAACAATAATAGTTGCCTGTATTGAGGTGTATGAGCCTATCATGGCTTCTAATAATATTCGGAACCATTGTTTCCATACACCAAAACAACTTTGAATAACATTACAAGTTTGGATATGACAGTGATTGTAACGCTGCTCTTCTGCAGTGTGGGGCCTCAGCAGTGGTGTTACAAGGTGAGAAGTCCTTGCATAACCACTATCACCAATTAGCCGTTCAACAAACTCATTTTCTTCAAATTTCCTCTTGACTGAGCTTTCTCAGTATATCCTTGCATCATGTGTGCTGCCTCTACAATGACCACAATGTCACAATTTTCGCAAAAATCTGCGTTTCAAACGAACAAACAAACGAACGTTTGAATAAGATTGCATTGACTTCTTCTGTTAAATTTGATGGCATTTTTATGTACCGCCAACTTTTCGAAGCGAACGCGATTGCTACCTTACTCCGTATGTTCACCTCAGGTATCCACTTGCAGATCAGCTCTTATTTCTATTACTTTACACATATTCGTCTTACTGAATCTGTATCATAGCCTGAACTCATCATCTGTTAAATTATGCAACAGATTGAAACGAGCTCTGTCTTTCTCCGTCTTCTTGTCGCAGCAAAAGTATGCAGCTCCTCGATATCATGTATAAAATCGTAGAGATTGTCGAATTCCATGTTTTATACCAAGAAACAAGAAAACAACAGCACACACCAGTATTAACTGTAATACATACTAAACACAGCTTGTCGAGTTAGAACTTTGAACTGAGAGAGCAGTAATAGTCCAAGAAATAACCACAAGAGACAATAGCGCTAGTGTCGGTAAAGGGTACAATAATGAAGTTATTAAATTATGTGCCGAGTGAAAATGTTTAATATTGTGGCGACCGAGGGTAGAACTTTCTGGTAGCATAAGCCGTTCTCAAGACTTTTAGAAAAAGGTAGAAGATTGTGGAAGGAATACACAACATTTTAGAACGGAATAGATGATGAGCGAAAGTTGTAGAATAGAAGGTTTGGGAAGGAAAAGACAGAGATAGATAGATAGATAGATAGGAAGTTAAAGATAAAGATACTTTAGAAAGGGATAGATAGTAAATAAAAGAATAATGAAAAGAACATGGAAGTATGGGTTCTAGAAGATTCCTTGCGGATATATAACCAGCGTAAGGCGCGCCTACCGGTAGTTCAAAGATTTCAATTGAAGACAGTGAAGCGACAAATGCGATATGAAAGAGTTGGAAGAGAAGTTTAACAGAAGACTGACAAGTTTAGTGGTGAATTTTGTGAAAAGTTAAGTGGACAGTTCAGTGAAGGAGGAGTGTAGCGTAATTTAACAGAAGATCCAGAAGCGAGCTACATGGGGTAAATTGGAATGTAGGCACTGCAGCAGCAGAAAGTGGTCTACGCAATATCGGCGACGGTATTGTGAGTAAGACATAATTGTCGGGACAGAGCGTTGTTAGTTGTGCATGTGGGGCCAACTCTGCGAAGAGGAATCGCGCTGTGTAAGTCAATAAAAGCGTTTAGTTAAAAACTGGTGTTTCCTTCCAATCCTACGTACTCCCGTTCCCACTTAACAATGTTTTTTTAGTTATTTTAATTGTTATTCCTTTTTGAATACATAATACCTAGGGTATTATGTATTCAAGAGTTTACATTGTTTGCATGTATAAAACTTTTTAGCACTTTCTTCAATAAATATCCCTTTAGCTACGGCAGGTGGCGACACCAATTCATTGTTTTTTTTTACTGATATATTTTTATACACAGATTCGATTCCCTTATTTCTGCACTCCGTGAGAATCAGCTGTTTCAAATGTGAATAGCCATTTTGCCTTTTAGCAGTCATTTAAACTACCTCTCGAGGTTGGTTAAATTTGACAGTTATTTGTGAGTTGCTTTACCATCTTTTATCCTTAAAAGGAGTTTATGGGTAAGATTTTCACTAATCAGCTGCTAAACAGTTGCTTAAAATTTAACCAACGTTTATAAGTAAGACCAATAATGTAAGATTTCGAGGTAGAAGTATTTTCAATAGCAGTTTACTCGACGAATACCCGAATTTCGACCCCGTATCGTATGACTATTATATGATGTTGATATACGATTTATAAGGTTTCAGTTTTAAAAATGGGTGCGTTACTCTAAAAATGTTACATAATATTTTTATCTTGTCAAACATGTAAGGAATTTATGGAGATATGTTGCAGTGTAAACTTTTAGTGCGTCTCGGCATTATTATGACGCCACTGTCTCTTTGTCTTACTAAGTATAAACTGTTTGCTACAACTACATTGATACTTCGAAAAGTAATTCTGTAACATATTTCTGTGTAAAACTTATTAAAAAAGAGCTTAGGATATAAATTGTATAAGAAATATAGAACAAAAACAATTTTTAACGGAACACAACTCAAGGTTGTTATGGCGACATACTTTAGACAAGGGGTGGTAGCCATGCAGTCGGGCAAATGCCCTACCATCTGGCTGTGGGTTGTTTTGTCGCCTCTTACGACAGGCCGCCCGGCCGCAGGAAATTGTATTCTTTCCCCGTTCCTGCAGGGATAACATTTTCATGCTGCTTCTCGTTAACAATAACATGTTTCGAAGCGGTGTATATAGAATAGGTACTGAATTTAAATTATATGTATGACCTTCAAAAAGTGTTATCCAGTAACTTATTTTGTATTTAGATTTGTTTGTCTGTAAAGGGGCGCATGTTGATTGTTGAACCCGGCAACCAATATGGTTAAGCATCATTAACACCATTTTAAATAGCCAGCACATTCGCCACGAGCGATTTAGTTTGTTTATATAATACTTGTAACCACTCAGAAGGGTTTAGGTTAATAAAAGAACAGTAACTTACTTATAATCAGAAGACCTTGCTGTTTAAATACATTTCATATACTGAATCCACATATCCACATTTTAAAACACCTCTCCATCTCTCCAACAATTCTACAGTATAAGAAACTTAGCGAATTGGCACATAGCGGATTGAAGACACGGAAAAACTATTTTAATTACAAAGGTAATTAATGAAAATAAAATGTAGTGAATACCGTCTATATACAATTAAGTGTTTAAAAAAAAATTCTACACAATTACCACATCATATTAGAGATAAATATTGTTACATACATAAAATTATGGTACATTATAGAGAACTACGCTATACAAAACAGACGTTAATAACATAATAAATAAAAATATAATATAATAATTCAATTAAGTAAACGGCCGATTGTATCATTTTGAAATAAGAGGGTACGTAACAAAATTTATTATTAACCTTAATATTAATATTATTAAAAGTAACATGACAAGAACTACAACTAAATAAATGTAACATTAGTTTACGTAACCAATAACAATATAGCTCTCGAAGCTCTTGTAAAACATAGCGGTGTTATGCTTGCATAAGATTAGTGAGATAGGAGCAAGCAGCGAATTAATAGATACACTGGCAGCCCAGTTTATTCGCGGTTCAGTGACTGTAGGCCCGTTGGACTGGTTCCACCGGTAGACGAGCCTCGCCGCCGGCGCGGGCTAAATATGGCGCCTGTCCCCTCGCAAATATCAATGGGAATACAGGTTTTGTGCAATTAAAAACAATCATAACGCTGAATTTAGATACTCCTTTTATTTTTAAATATCCCTCCAGGATTCCAAATGAGACCTTTGTATTATACCGAAATTTAACTCGTGTACTCTAATTGTGATGAGAATCATTTCATTCTAATAGTTCTAAAACTTAGAGGCTGTGCCTTAGACTTTTTGCTTCTGTGACTATTGTTGCAATCCCATCGACGGTAATGCATATACAACCCGTCTTGAAAAATCGTATTATATCAATTGTCCTTTTCGATAATTCCAATGTAATCAAACCCTAGAACCGGACAAGCAGAAGACGTACCGGGTAGAACTACTTTGCTTCTCTAGTGCTCAGTTATAAGGTCTATAACTCCTTAACGTCGTTTCTTTTTCCTAAAACTTTCAATTTAGGTATCTTCAAGTCTCGCCTGTTCAGGGAACTTCTAAGTAAGTGTGATTCATTAGAGACTTCATTTTGCCTTCACAAAAGATGCAATGTTCGTCGAATGTATACAACATAAAAAAAAACTTCTTACTTATTTATCCGAACTTAAAAGTTGCTAGAAAAAATACACGTAATCATTTCTTCTACAGCTCGGGTCGTCGCTATAATTTAAATTTTAATTATAACACTGTCTCTATAATTACATCTAACGACTAGAGACGACGATGTTGGCATTTAACCTAGTAGAGTTGCGCAAGTAATTATTTCAACTACTGGTTAGTTTTAAGCGTCGTGTGAAGTGTGGGAAGAGGGATGAGAGCTATAGAATACATAGCTAATGATATCCAATAAGATAAAATTAACCATGAATTTGCACATAGACAGCGTGGTATGGATGCTGATTCTAATCCTGATCGAGAAGCATACACGCCTTGGTAGTTTTCTGATCTAATATGCAAATTGTTACAATTATCACGTTCTGAGTGTAAAAGAAAACATCATGTTAAACTTGCGAATTCTCCTTGGACAAGCGCAGTGGTCCGATCTTTCTAAAAACTAAGAGATCGGAGCTACTAGTGGGACGTTGATGGAATATTATTATTAACCTAAAATTCAAGGCATTAATGGGGCTGTAGTTACGTAATTTTTGTATTTGCATCCCATAAAAATTGTACAATATTTTTTATCTTTATTGCAGGAGTTTAATAGACACGCAGACGGCCTACTTGATGGAAAGCGGTTACCATCGCCTATAGACATTTGCAACACCAAAGGTGATACAAATGCGCTGCTATTTGCTTAAGGGAGACTGGAACTTGACGTGCATGTGACATGGTAGATATTCTGGACTTTGACCTTATATTCATCTCTAAACCCTACTGTTTCCATCCCTAAATTTTAATTGAAATCTTATGAACCGTTACAAAGTATATTCAAGGCAAATTTCCAAAGTCCAAGCAGAACTTCTAAAAATGGTCATTTATTGTTAGATATGGTAGAAATACCGGTTTTCAATGAAGTATTTGGCTTTTATTTTCAAATTTAAGGTAGTGCAATTAATTTCATAGCATAAGGTAGGTAAAGATTTAACTATCTATGAATAAGCTATATGTGATGAGCCCAAAGTATTAGTTCAAATATTAAGTTATTGCTTAAGACATTAACTGAAGTTAAGGCGGTAAACTATTCTAACACTATAGCATTTAAAACTCAGGGTCAACATAACAAAAGTAACTTAATATTTTAGTTCATTTTCTACTGTTAACATAAGTATTGTTTTGTCCTTTTGTGCTATGTTTAGTGATGACGATGTATGAAATCAGATAGCAGAAATAAACAGTGGTTACGATCGTTTCTATGAATGTGTTTATCATTGACCTGGTTTGAAGATAAATTGTCCTGATGTTAAGGTCTAACATATACGATGCATATTAAATTTTACTCGACTTGAACATCGAATTGAACTCGACGTACAAGCCTTAATGATTGATTTATTATATATGTTTTTGTGATGTAAAATTTTGTGTACATGTATTATGTGTTTTTATGTATAGCGTCGTATTTTTAAGTCAATAAATCTTTTTCTTTCTTCCTTTCTTCATTCGATCAATTCCCTATCTAGGTGAATCTGATGCGTTTGTAAATTTTGATTAGCTAATCAAATAACATGTCCGTGCAGGAAATGATACAATTTCCTGCGAACAAGTGGTCTGTCGTTAGAGACGATAAAAAACCCACAGCCAGGTGCTAGGGCTTTTACCCGCCTGTATGCTATCACCGCTGGTCTAGAGTGTGCCGCCATATCAACCTTATGTAGTCTTCCGGCATTAGAGGTCACGTGGCAGTCTGGGAACCTGTCCAGTCTCGCTTTAGAGAGTGGCAGCACATTGCTAACACCTTTGGTATTACAAATGTACAAAGGCGATGATAACCGCTTTCCATCACGTGGGTCGTCTGCCTGTTTGCTGAAATCATGCAATAAAAAACAAATAGAAAAAAAGAACATTCGTATTTCGCAGTCGTGCAAGGGAGCAGAAGAATTTATTAAAGAAATTCTCACTCAGAGGCAATTAATTGCAATACGATTAAAATCAAAGTAATGAAATAAATTCATAAATTAATAACAATTACATACTAAAATGTATGTAAGTAGTCTTATTATGATGTATCTATCGCCATTATCATTTCAATTAATTACTTGAGTTTCCTGGTAGAGATCGCTTTTTAGCGATAATAACGCCCTTTTTGCACAAGTAATATATAGTTATGCTTTGTAGTTTATTTTGGTATTGGTGTACAATTAAGAGCCGTTAGCTACATACATACATACATAACTTCACGCCAGGTCCCTTGCGGGGTAGGCACGAACAACAGAACGCCATACAGGCTTATTCTTACAGGCCTCACTTGCTTCTTTGACATTCATAGCTCTTCTCATGCACGCTCGTCTGTTCTTAAGGCTCCTGACATCAACTTCTGCTAGTACACGATCAATTTGATAATAGAAGGTGTGTCGTGGCCTACGCGACTTCTGCATCCATCCACTTTTGCATTGTATATTTGTTTAGTCATTCTTTCATCATACATTCTTTCCACATGCCCGAACCACCGGAGCATTCCTTTCCTTACCTTCACCCAGACACTCTCTTTTAGACCAACTCTCTTTCTCACTTCGATATTACGAACGCGGTCCGCGAGCGTCACTCCGCAGATTTTGCGCAGTGCTCGCATCTCGACCGCGTTTACTCTACTTTCATGCTCTCTATTTCATACCCAACTCTCGCTTCCATACGTTAGCGTAGGTACCAACACCGCGTTGTGTATGCCAAGCTGGGCCTTCTGGCTGAGGTTCTTAGCGCCTAGAAGTTTACCTAACGCTCCATTCACACTATTCCCCAAATTTACTCTTCTTTCTATGTCAGCGGTGTACCTTCCATCTGTGCTAAAAGCACATCCAAGATATACAAACTCATTCACTTGTTCCAGCATAACATCATCGACCATTATCCTTGCATTCGTTCTGGTTGCTGGTACCTATCAAGTATATATTTCAATGCAAGGCTTGGGCTCTCCATTTCAAGTATACAGTACATTTTAATGGGATTTTAAGTAATTGTACAATAATTCACCATCAGCACTCGGAATCAGCAAGACATAAATGAAAGACAGCGGGTACATTCTACTCATTTCCTTAAACGGTTTCGTGTCATTTTCCTCATAGCAAAAACTTGTATATCCATCCCATCATGATATATTTTATGCAAGTATTTGGGCTACGTATGTTGACAAATGCCTTGCAAGGCTTAAGCCGGTCGATAGAATGCGCCAGACGGGAGACTTTCGATCGGGTTCATTGAATGCGACAGGTGTGATAGCTATACAGAACCATATCGGGTCCTTTATGGGTTGGGAACTTGTAAAAAGGAAGAAAAACTTGGACCAAGTGCTTTGCAGTTTCTTTTCGTTGTTTTTTTTTTGTCTTGATTTGTTTGATAACATAGCAACGCTTGTTACTAATGTTCATCTATCTATCATGTAAATAATCGAAGTTGTTTGAATATCTTTCCCTGTTTGTTTCTTCTTCGCGGTCCTGGCAATGAATCGATTTGATTGGATATGAAATTTGGATGTAGGTACTTGCGATGGCTACGATTTAAGTAGGAAACGTGTTATCTCGGAGAATGGGTTATGTTAGAATAAGCATTCGAAAACAATCACTCCAACGAATCTGAATAATCTTTAACCTTATAATATGAGACAGGTGCAATAGTTTCGCGAATAATTTTTGTATGGATATTTATTGGGCCTACGACCGCGAGAGTTATTTACTGCCACTTCTATTCTGGTGACGAAAGAGGTAGCACAAATCCAACCAACCGCACACGAGACATTTACATCATTTTTCGAGTCATAGAACAGACCATTAGATTAGATTTAAAGAAGAAGCTATAATAGATGAGACATCAAAATAAATAATAATAATAACAGCCCATAAATGTCCTACTGCTGGGCTCGGGCCTCCCATTATATGGGAAACGAACAGTATACCCGCCACGGTTGTCCAAGGCGGCTTGGCATGTTTGACACATCGGTTATCTCGATGTGCAGGTTGCATCACGATGATTTCCTTCACCGTTGTTAGCACGTGATAATTGTAACATTATGCACATTAGATCAGAAAACTAACTAAGAGGTGCATGCGTTCCGGTCAGGATCGAAACCGTGCCCTTCGATTTAGGGGTGCGTGCGCTAGCCATTACGCTTCCACGACTTATTGTAAAATAAATAGGTATGTCATAATAACTCTCATTACGAGGTAAATTAAACACACAAATAAATAAAAATAAAATTGTAACACTTGCAACAACTCAAAGGGTCTATGGTAATAAAAGAACAGCAACTTGTTACCATAATTTTAATCAGAGATCCTCCTGGCTCAAATAAAATGAATACAGTGGACGATCACACTGAACAGAAATTTAGAATACCTCTCCAATATAATCTTATCACATTTTCCCTAGAACAATTTTACATTTTTGGAAACCTAAGTAAATTGGCATAACCTATAGCGGATTAAAGTCATTCATAAACTATTTTAATTAAAAAGATTATGAACGACAAGAATTTGTAACATTTTTGTTTGGAATTTTTTATAAAATATTATATTTATAGTTCTACATGTCATAAAATGAATCGAGCACAGTAAAAATCTGTCAGTTCTGTCAACATATAAACAAAATGTAGTGAATACCGTCTATATTCAATTGCGAGATTTTAATCAATTCATTCAATAATATAATATTTGATATGATTATTGTTACATATAATCATGGTACATTATAGACATACAATGTATATACATACAAAACAGGCGCTAATCGCTGGAAGTTTACAAAAAATATTATTCAATTATGCAAATGGCTGATTGTATGTATCGTTTACAAATAAAATTATGTAAATAACTATATAAGTTCAGAAACAAGAGGATACGTAACAAAATTAATTATTACCCTAAAAAAAACATTATTTCAAAATTAAAACTAAATTTAACAATATCGAACTAGTCTGTCATGTCGTCGTCTTCTTCGCTATAACTGTCTACACTTTCAGAGTCATCACTAAAATCTGACTCGTTAAGATTTATAATTAGTCCATCCATCACTCCATCAAATCTCATATCATGATCCCAATATAGCGTTTCTAGTTTTTGTACGTCGTTGTCATAACTTTGGCATTTCTCTGCTGGAAATTCTGTAAGGAACCTTGTCAAGATGTTAATATTCTCATCTAATGAAGAATTTGTGTAATTTATTGTTAAATTCTTTTTTATATCAGCCCACACTTGCTCGATGGGGTTTAGTTCAGAGTGGTAAGGAGGCAGACGAAGAACAGTATGGCCTGCCGCCTTTAATTTTTTGTCAACCGTGAAAATTTTCTCGACCTGCACATTTTTTATTAGACCATAGAGTTCAGACTTCGTCATTTCTGGTGTAGAGTCGACATTGCGCGCGTGTAACCAATCTTGCATATCACTTTTTAAATTTATCATTGTCGGTTTTTTTTCTTCTTGGACACAATGATAGGATGCGTTACTCATCACGACCACCGAATTTGGGGTGAGTGCATTTATTAATTTGTTATCAACCCAGTTATGAAAATTAGTTGCATTCATTTCGCCATAATAGTCACCAGATTTTGAGTCGACTTTAAAAATCGTTAAAGCTCCATGGACTAATCCGTCTCTATTACCGCAATGTATGATAACCAAACGTCCCTTACCAGTGTCAGTATTAATACCACGTTCAAACTCTGGTTGACTGAAGTTATTTTTACTATTTACATATGTTTCGCCTATAAAATATATATTTCTGTTTTCATGCCTGTATTTCTGGATAGTTCTTAAATACTTATTTCGCCATTCTACAATACTGGGTCTTTCAATCAAAAGTAAACGTCTGGACTTGCATTTTTTAAAGTAAAATCCAATTTTGCGTAAAAGACTTCTTAAATAGGTGCAACTGCAATTTATAATTCCATCTTCTTGTAACATGGCATTCAGTTTACGAATGCTTGGGGGGATCCTTTTATCTGTCGTATAGAATTGGTGAATTTTCCTCCGTATTACGCCTATATCGAAATCATCAATATTTATTTTCTTTTTTATTTCTTTGGGTTTGCGTGGGGCTGAAAATTTTACTCGTTTCGAACTTTCTAGACTTGCGTTTCCTTCACCTACTATTCGAATAACGCTGCGGGCCGACACTCCTGTAGCTTCTGCAACTAATTTGTTAATGTTCATATCCATTTTATGTTCGATACTCTCTTTATTCGCCTTTCGCTTGACGAAAAACTTGTGTACATTATAAATAGCACTCTTTGCTGATCGATTTATCGGCGGTACCATATTGGAAACAGATAGATATTGATTCAGACACGTTTGTTACAGTTCACACGACTAACAACTACAGGTATCGACGCCTGACGGCAGACTGGCGCGTGGTGTAGCGCGTCGTTTAAACCCCTCCCCCCCTTGCCTCGCTTACCGCACGCGGTGACTAGCCCTCCTACGCGGAGTATGTATGTATGATGGTTTGAACAAAATAATGTATAGAGTCTGTGCGGAAAGAGAACCATCTTAATATATGAAGACGTTGCTGTGCTTAATTAACGTATTTTTTTAAGATATTAAAAATCTCTATTATCGTTATATCGTTTTTAAATTCTGTATTAATAATTGGATTGCCATATAAAAGTCATAGTGTTACAATAACAATGATATTTTTGTAGTTACAATTTACGCCACAACGGTAATACCGTTACCGCTCTCGAGAAAGTTCCCGGGAAAAATAATATTCACATATTTTATTACATTTAATTTTAATTTATTTTTTTAATCTGATCATTTATAAATAATTCTCAGAAAAGTTCCCACAAGATTCCCAGGATAAAAAAATTGCGCAAAGTTTAAGTCTAAATATTAGCTATCGATCAGCGAAAACGGCATCGAAATTGGCCCAGTAGTTTTTACGTAAATCCCAAACAAAAGACGGGTAATCTAAAAAAAATGCATTCCAGTTGTTTTTTTTAATAGCTTCAGTGTACAGATACGGCATTTTTTTAATTTTATATCTTATACTAATATATAAAGCCGAAGAGTTTGTTTTTTGTTTGTTTACTTGAACGCGCTAATGTCAGGAACTACTGGACTCAATGGAAAAATTCTTTCAGTGTTAGATAGCCCATTCATCGAGGAAGGTTATAGAATATATATCATTACGCTAACACCAAGCTTTTTTTAAATTATTCCACCCGGTGAAGCCGCGGGCAGAAGCTAGTTATATATACATATAACACAGCGTTACGTTATCTGTGGCCATACGGTCGAGTAGTTTTACTACGGGAAGCGTTTAGGTAATTTCCTTGTTGTTTTCTACATTTTCTAACTCGACATCCTGCTTAATGTTTCCTATTGTATTTTTAAAATACGACGAACGAAACTAGGACGTTGTCAGTTTAACTTCCTTATAAATAGCCCAGTAGGAACGTTACCGAAGTTCCCTCGACTCCAATAATGTAACCCTAAGTGTAAAAAAGATACCTAAAAACGCGTGCGCTGTGAAAACTATTGATGATAGAATAAAATAATGTACCACGACTTTGCCGGACACATCATTATTTTCAAAAAGTGTCGCGACAGTATATATCTAACTATTATAGTTGTGCCACAATAAGTGTTCTGTTATTTTAGAAACTTAATTGAAATGCCACCGCTAGAAAAGGCTCTTTATTTGTATCTTAGTATTCATCCTGATCAAAATAAATTACTTCATATTCAAGGCCTTTTCAATATCTTTATATAACTTTTTGAATTATTCAATTCGGACATTCCATTCGAAAGATATCACGAGTTTAGAAATGTAAGAATTAGAAAAAGTTGCGTGGTTGCCGCTAACCCTGCTCGGCTAGCTAGCCAGCACCTTATGCGATGTAAGCTTCACTGGGGTACAGGCCTTATGGGAGGGGAAATATTTTGAATTCGGTTAGTAGCTCAACAAAAAAAGTTATTTTTAGATAGTTTTGAATTAACAATCAACATTTCACGACATTAGTGGCGGTTAATATTGATTATTATGGGTTTACCCTTCAGAACATACGTGCAATTAATTCTTTAGCTCCACTTTCACTGATAAACTTGGCAGGTCACATGGGCCGTGGTCCGGTGTCCTTGTAGCAATATGTGGAGTTGCTTGCCAGCATTTCCAAGGCGGAAATATTTAACGTAATGTCAAGGCTATGCCAACTGACATTAGAAATGTATACAGAATTTTAAAGCTCGATTCACACTATGATGCCGTTCACGTCATATTAGCATTAATTATTATTTTTATTTTCTATTGCAGGAGTTCAGCAGACAGGCAGACGGCCCACTTGATGGAAAACGGTTACCATCGCCTATGGACATTTGCAACACCAAAGGTGCTACACATGCGCTGCTGCTGTTCTTTTAAGGGAGACTGGAACCTGGTCACTAATGCCGGAACACAACTCAAAGTTGTTATGGCGTACATACTTTAGACCAGAGGTGGTAGTCATCTGGTTGTGGGTTGTTTAGTCGTGCCTTACGACAGGCCCCAACGCAGAAAATTGCATTGTTTCATCGTTCCTGCACGAATAATTATACATGGTCCTAGCTGGAATTTTGTTCAAAATAAGGCCGATGAGTAGATACTCCAATCCACAGTTATGGCCTGGCTAAACTGTAACCCACTTACGTTAAATCAAAAGAAGACAAATTCTCTTAGAAAGAACCTGAAACCTAGTAAATTTCCTTCGAACTGCTCACGAGTGTTTGTAAAATAAAAAACTTCTTTTAAAAAAACCGACTTCAAAAACTAAAAAGTATAAAATAACTTATTTCTAAAGCTATTATTATTAATATATATTATCTAAAACATGTTGAAGTCGGTGCAAAGTAAAACATAAAAATTACTATATTTTGAAATTTACTAAGCACCGACTTTAAGATGTTTTAGAAATAAGTTATTTTATACTTTTAAGTTTTTGAAGTCGGTTTTTTTTAAACGAAGTTTTTTTTTATTTGTTGCTTTTTAGTTTCTAGCTTTGTATGGGTATACCTTCGAAAGGTGCAGCGCTCCTTAAAAAATATAGGTTCCAAGAAACGGTAACATAAACATGATCGTAAAATGAAAACTACTGGGCCAAAGTAGGTATGTTAAATTTTTAGGGGACTTAATGGCAACTATTTCGCATCAAACTAAACAAGAATCACGTAAATCGAATCATAAATCTCAGCGTAATCGGTGAACATACATAAAAAAGATCCCGACGAATTGAGAACCTCCTCGCTTACCAGATGGCGGTGAACACATAACGTGGCCCCTTTGTTCGGTATTATACAGTTTAGTATAGAACAATGCCCGAATGGAGGGGTGAGGCAGTCAAGCGACGACCACGATACGAGTAAGACGTGTCTAGTACTTTCGATTAGCAATATACTGACGGACTGCGCGTGATGAAATGCATTGAATCGTGCAGTGTGAACTGGTTGCATCCAGTCCTGTTTTATACGTGTTTGTACAGTTCTAATAAACTATAGTAATTCCACCGGCATTTATTTTAATTCGAGTCCTGTAGCTCGCAACAATACTTAAATTCAACCCCTCTACAGAGTTACAGTAAGTAAGTAGTATATATATTTTATGGCAGTGTAATGACGTGACCAGAATAAGTATTGCTAGCTACATACATTTGTATGCTTAAAATAGTAGTAAGTTTATAATATCTAAATTGTCTATATAAAATGTAACACTGATAAACGAGTAAAACATGTTGACGGAATCAAGGCCATTTGTTGAGAAGATCTTAACATTGCGGCGGTCGTGAATGTGTGCCAGTTTTGATAAAAATAGGTGAAACATGTGAGATTAATATTGTGTAAGAAACGTTCGATTATTGATGTGAAACTTCTTTACATTCGTTGTGATTAGAAACTAGATGAAACGAAAAAGCGACACTAAAAATGATAAACATGTAAATCTATAGGACTAAGTGTGTAATATAATAACGATATAATGTATGACATGTGACGTCACGAAATTGAGAATCCTCCCACCCATTGTCACACTTTGTTTCTCTCCCACTGCGTGTGAACTGCACACACACGTTTTTTTTTAGTACCTTGAGATAATTGTTTGTTAGTTTGTTTGTTTAAGTCAAATATTGGAAACTGAATCGCTACTGATCCCTATGCCTTTTGCAATTTTGCATGCTTGTTTGTTTAGTACTAATCGCAATATGCGAAAATGAAAACAAAAATAAATCCAATCATTTATTTGCGTAAAAACATGGTTAGTAAAAACATTGATGGACAATATGTTATTTTGTTTCATGTTTTTGCCCTTTCAGGCATACAAATAGTATTTAAAAGTTGAAATAAACGAATTAACAATAGCAGATTGTAACCCACTCAATCCGGACATTAATTTTACTTTTTTCTAAAATTATACAGTAATTGTAGATAATATGTCAAGTGCAGAGTTATTCCATATAAAATACAATGTCAAAAATGTCCTCAAGCAAGTTGCCCCCGGGCTCGAGCACCTTCGCTCTGCGAAGGCGCTCGCCCCAAAAACCCCGGTAAAGTTGTGAGGTCTTCGGACCAACAACATAAAGTCAAGTCAAATAAAAAAAAGTCAAAATTAAAAATGAAATACATTAGAAAAATAAAAATTGTCAAGGTATATATTATGTTATGTCAAATTTAATTAATAAAATCGATTGTTTTAGTTTCAAAAATAAGGTATTACATATCCAGTGAAAACTAAGAAATTAATAATAATAATAATGCTGTTTTAATTTAATCATTTGTTGATGTATAATTGCAAATATGTGATGTTACACTAGGGACTAGGATACACTAGGAGTCTAGCGAATGTGGCGGGCTGTGACGGGGAAGGGTCAAAAATCATGAAAATCATGTAACGTAGTTTGTGGATGGCCAAAGTTAGATTTATGGTTTAGAAGGTGTAGGCGGATATACAAACTGACGTGGAGCGGCGAAAAGCGACTTTATTGATATATGATGATTCTGCGAAATTGGCTATAGTAATTCCAAAGATAGGTAGCACATTCCCTCTATAGATGTTTATTCGTTTAAGCATCTTATGAAAGAGCATCAATGCTTAATAAATCAAAAACTAAATCCGCTTGTTAGCCATAGCTTACAAAAAACAGGTGATTAGTGAAAAACAACTCTCAAGTAAAAACAATCAAAGCATCATTTACGGTTGCGCAATAAGGTGCGCCGGCGCAACTAACTCCGCTTTCCGCATTTACAATAAATTGCGAAACATATTTTTAATTACTTTTTTAACTATTCTCTTTTCGTTTAATCGACTTGAGCGGAACTTCCTCATTGTTCACGTCAAAATAGATAATAATAATGCTAACATCGTCTTCTAATACAGAGGTAAAGTATTGATATATTGTCCCTTGGTTGCACAAGATTAAACTAGATGGCGCTGTTCAAAACCGAGCAAACCCTACATGGCGTTGACGTGTTCATACGAAAATAAAGGTAATATCATGTTTGTCAATGATTTTTAAGTAGTAGTAGTAGCGCAAACAATGGTGCCGAAACCCGGGAGTGATAAGTGAGTAGTGACTAGTTTTTGGATTACAGTGAAATTGGATTTACAGTGTTTGGTGTAAGGACTTGGTAAAATCGTAAGTAGAGTGAACACTTAGAATATTTTTGCTTTAAAAACACTTAGTAAAATTTAAAGTAAAAAAGACTTAGAAAAATTCGCGTCTAAAAAGACTTAGAAAAATTCTTGTATTTTGGACTTGTAAAATTTTATGTTTTTTAAAACACTTAGTAAATTCAGTGAAGTAAAAAGACTTAGAAAAAGCAGTGATTGTGGACTTGTAAAATTTTTACGAACTTTTGACACTTAGAAAAAGTTGTCATCAGTGACTTAGTTTATTTTACTTATTACGGGACTTAGAAAATTTTCAAGTGAACTTTATATGGACATTGTTACTTTTGTATGGTACTGGACTTAGAAAAAATCAAGTGAATGTACTATTAACTTTGATTATTTACACAAAGTCGAACTTATATTTCTAATAGTGTTTCATATTAATCTAGGACTTTGTACTTTTATTGTTTGTTAACAAATTTTCAAGTTAATATTTTGTGAAGTACCTACAAAATGGAATCATTATCGAAAATGATTGAGCCACAAATGGATTTACTTGAAAGATTAATTAAAGCAGAACGTAATTTTCGAAAATTAGGAAAAGAGAGGATTAAAAAGTCGCTGATAGAAACACGGTTAGAAGCTGCCGAAGAGTATTGGATAGATTTTAAAACAAATCACAAGGAAATCGTTGCGAATTCATCAAGAGAACAAAGAAATAAAGAGGAATATTTCCGAAGTGACATTTATGAGCAGTTTCAAGAACAATATTTGTCATATAAAGCATTATTAAAGGATGTTTATCAAATGTATACTACCACAGATTCACAATCAAAGCCAACAGTTTCATCCAAATCTGAATGCAATGAAATTATTAGGTTACCAAGAATTGAGTTGCCTTCGTTTAGCGGAAAGTACAATGAGTGGCAAACTTTCTATGATATGTTTTCATCAGTGATACATCAAAATGCAAGCCTACCTTCAGTACAGAAACTTCATTATTTGAAAAGTTGTCTAACTGGAGAGCCGGAGCAACTCATTCGTAATTTTTCGACAACAGATGCAAACTATAATGAAGCATGGGAACAATTGTTAAAGAGGTACAATAATAAGAAGTATAACTGCAACAGTATTATGCAAACATTATTTTCGTTGAAGCCAATACAGGTTGAATCCGCAACAGCATTAAAAACACTGCTGGATACCACTTCATCGTGCTTAAAAAGTCTGAACAATATTGGGGTTAAGACGGATACGTGGGATGCAATTATTGTGTATATGGTTGTTTCTAAATTAGATCAAGAAACTCATAAACAATGGGAATACCAAATAAGTGTGATGTCCGACGAACTGCCCACTTGGACACAGCTTGCAGAGTTTATGGAGATGAGATTTAGAAGTTTAGAAATGATAGAAGGCAGTAAGACACACAACAAGAATGCATCACAAAACTCAAAACAAATTGTGAAGACTAAGGCTTTTAATGCAGTTGTACAGGAAGATAAGAAGAACAATAATGCATGCCCCTGTTGTAATGGCTCTCATCACTTATGTCATTGCAAACAATTTGGATCCAAATCAGTCCAAGACAGATACAATTTAGTACAAAGCAAGCGACTTTGCTTCAACTGTCTCGGATTCGCTCATTCAGTCAAGAATTGCAAACAAAATACAAACTGCAGAAAATGTGGCAGACGCCATCACTCACTGTTACATGCTACCAAGGAACAAGGAGGCGCTACTTCGAATACAACATCAAACACGACAATGACAACTCAACAGTTTACAGCTGAAGAAAGAGCTGTACCAACCAACTTGGATACACACATTGTAGCGAATTTTTCAAGAAATAATCAAAACTACAATGTTTTGCTGGCAACAGCAATGGTAAAGGCAAGATCAAAGAATGGCATCGGTTTTACTATTAGGGCATTATTGGATCAAGGCTCGCAAGCCTCGTTTGTAACCGAATCGACGGTACAATTGTTAGGTCTCAAGCGCACACCATTCAGTGGTTTGGTGTCAGGTTTAGGAGACGGCCAAGTAAGAATTAAGTACATGGTTTCACTTATGTTGGAATCAATTCACAACCCTAATAATATAATCAAAGTAAATGCATACGTGTTGAGTGTACTACCAACTGCAATACCGAATAGAGAAATACCCTCTCCAATGTGGGTTCCATTAGAAGAGATTAAATTAGCAGACCCCACATTCATGAATCCTGGCAAAATAGATGTTTTGCTAGGAGCAGAAGTATATTGTGATATTCTACTCAACGGAGTAATGAAGCATCCTCAAGGACATTTATTGGCTCAAAATACAATCCTTGGCTGGATCATATCAGGGAGAGTATCACAAGAAGTTACATCACCAAATGTTATCAGTTTGCATGTGCAAACCAGAGTCGACGACCTATTGAAGCAATTTTGGGAAGTCGAGAATGAACCTCCATCAATTAAGAAGAAAATGACCATAGATGAAAAAAGATGCGAAGAACTTTACGAGTCGACAACAGTAAGGGCAAGAGATGGAAGATACGTTGTAAGACTGCCGTTTAATAGCGATAATCCGGACTGTCAATATGGGGAACATAAAACTATAGCAGAAAAGAGGCTCAAGTATTTAGAACGGAAGCTTGAAAAGAAGCCGAAGTTGTACCAAGATTATCGTAATGTAATAGAAGAGTACTTAGAATTAGGCCACATGAAGTTGGTAGACAAGGAAAATCTTGAAAATTCGAAAGCGGTTTATCTTCCTCATCATGCAGTTGTCCGAGAGGATAAAATCACAACAAAAGTGAGAGTAGTATTTGACGCATCTTGCAAGGGTGTTAACAATGTAGCGTTGAATGACAACCTTCTAGTAGGTCCCAAACTCCAACAAGATCTGAGGCATTTACTCATGAGGTGGCGAACACACAAAATTTGTATTATTGCAGATGTGGTTAAGATGTACCGCCAAGTTCGTGTGGCTAATGAAGACATAAATTATCAAAGGATCTTATGGAGAACCAATCCGAATCAAGAAATACACCATTACAATCTTCTGACGTTAACCTTTGGGACGGCTTGTGCACCTTATCTAGCTGTTAAAACGTTACAAAGGTTAGCTGACGATGAACAGAGCAATTATCCAATTGCTGCAGAGATTACCAAGAACGATTATTATATGGACGACTTGATGACTGGGTGCGATTCGGATAGTGAAGCTATTCAAATCTACGAAGAGATGAACAAATTAATGAAATCTGGAGGTTTTGAGCTTCAGAAATGGAGCAGTAACAATCATAAGTTGTTAGAGTATATTGGCAAAGACAAACATCTTCCAAGTAATTCCGTAGCGATACAACAAGATAAGAAAGAGAAGGTTCTGGGTTTATGCTGGAACAAAGAAACCGACAATTTTGAGTATTCAATAAATTTACCTGAGGTGAAGGGTAAATTTACAAAACGACAGGTACTGTCCGACATTGCTAGATTGTACGATCCTATGGGGTGGATTGCACCTGTTGTTATAGTTGCAAAATTGTTTATCCAGAAACTATGGAAATCAGGTTTGGATTGGGACGATGATTTGGACGAAGATTTGTCAACCGAATGGACTAAATATAGAAAAGAATTAGAGCATATCAAGAACATCTGCATTCCAAGATGGCTTAATTTCTCACCAGGATATAGAATGGAGTTACATGCATTTGCAGATGCATCAATGTCCGCTTATGCCGGATGTGTATATCTTCGTGTGATTGTTAAAAACAGCGTAGTTTTTGTCAATCTGTTGACCGCGAAAACAAAAGTTGCTCCAATTGAAAAGGAAATGTCAGTTCCTCGATTGGAACTGTCTGGTGCAGTTATAGCAACCAAACTATTATCGGAAGTGGCAGAAGTAATGAATATTCCAAAAGAGAATCAATACGCCTGGACCGACTCGACTGTAGTTTTGGCTTGGCTCAAGGGACCAGCTTGTAAATGGACTACATTTGTCAGCAACAGAGTGTCAGTTATTTTAACCATGACAGATTATGAGCAGTGGGGACATGTGGCAACTCATATGAACCCAAGCGACTGTGCCTCACGAGGTTTAAAACCTAGTGATTTAGCCGAGCATTCCTTGTGGTGGCATGGCCCTACCTGGTTAAATGAAACTCTTGAGCAGAAGGAAAAGCCTGAAGTTATAGACACACATGAAGAAGAGAAAATCAAGACGTTATTTACACTACAGCAACCGGATAAGATAGACAAACCATGGGAAAGATTTTCATCATTTACAAGAATGTTAAAAGTTTTATCATACTGTCGAAGAATTTTAAATTGGAAATTACCACAGACAGAAAGAAAGAATATGAAAGATTATGTTACAGTGGAAGAAATCAATCAGACATTGACAAAATGTATCAAACATATTCAAGAGCTTGAGTTTGAAGAAGATATTAGACACTTGAAGACACGAGGAAGTGTTCCAAAAAAGAGTGTGCTTCATCCTCTTTGTCCTATCTTTGATCAAGAGGGAATAATGAGAGTCGGTGGACGTATTGATTTATCTGATGCTAATTACGATACACGACATCCCATTATTATGCCTGGTAAACATCATTTTACCAAGTTAATAATAGCTGATGCGCACTGTAAAACAATGCACGGTGGACCACAACTCATGTTGAATCACCTTCGAGGCAACTATTGGATCATTCGAGCTCGCGAATTAGTGAAAAAGCATTTCCGAGAATGTGTTACATGTATCAAAATGTCACGAGCTAATAAAACACCGTTTATGGGACAGATTCCCGCAGCTAGATTAAAACCTAGCAAACCTTTTAAATCCTGCGGAATCGATTTTGCAGGGCCGATTAACGTTCGATTCTCACCAGGACGAGGATCCAAGGCTTATCGTGGCTACATAGCACTATTTGTATGTATGGTGACACATGCGATACATTTAGAAGTCGTATCGGATTTAACATCTAAAGGATTTATAGCAGCATTTAAACGCATGACAGCGAGACGAGGTCATTGTCAAGATTTGTACAGTGACAATGGGACGAATTTCACTGGTGCAAGCAGAGAACTACGTGAAATGTTCGATAAAGCTAAATCTACTTTGCCCGACGAAATTGCACAACTGTTGACATTAGAGCATACAAATTGGCATTTTATACCACCCGCAGCTCCAAATTTTGGGGGCTTATGGGAAGCAGGGGTGCGTTCCGTAAAGACTCATCTACGGAAAGTTGTTGGCGAAAGTACACTCACGTATGAAGAGCTATCAACAGTATTAACACAAGTGGAAGCATGTGTAAACTCACGTCCATTAACCATAATTAGTGATGATCCAAACGATCCTCTACCTCTGACACCTGGCCACTTTTTGGTTGGAGAACCGTTATTGAATGTCGCGGACGGTGAATGTGCAATGGTTAACCAACTAGATAGGTGGAAATTAACAACCAAAATGGTTAAAGATTTTTGGAATCGTTGGAGTGTAGAATATTTAGTTACATTAAATAAAAGATACAAATGGACTACTCAGCAGGATCAGCCAAAAATTAATGATGTAGTTATTGTAAAAGAGCCAAATTTGCCGCCTGCTAAGTGGTTCATGGGTAGAATAATAGATATCCATCCGGGAAGAGATAATGTTATCCGTGTAGTTACAATCAAAACACAGAATGGATTTTGTAAACGTCCTGTAAGTAAGTTGTGTTTTCTTCCCAGAAAGGATTGTAATACTTCTGATTAAGTTAAGTTTTGTGTCTTAGAATTTCAATCAAGTTTAGTTTTAAGTTGTATTACTGTTTAGTTTTAAGGCTATTTCGGGTTAAAAGGTTTATATTTGTTAGTTTTTTTTTCTTATTACAAAGCAATCACGGTAGGCGGTTATTTCTTTGGTGTTAAATTTTTTTTATGTTCTACCGTCATCGTCAATTTAAGTTGTGTTTAATAAGTTGTTAATTAAGAATATTAGTGGAGTTTAAGAAACAAGTTCTTGGTAGGCGGATATGTTCACGTCAAAATAGATAATAATAATGCTAACATCGTCTTCTAATACAGAGGTAAAGTATTGATATATTGTCCCTTGGTTGCACAAGATTAAACTAGATGGCGCTGTTCAAAACCGAGCAAACCCTACATGGCGTTGACGTGTTCATACGAAAATAAAGGTAATATCATGTTTGTCAATGATTTTTAAGTAGTAGTAGTAGCGCAAACACTCATGATTCATTATTTAGTTACCAACAAGCACAGTCGTACAAGGTTTATTATCCCAGACTTGTGTAATTATCATTTATTATATTACTAGCTTCTGCCCGCGACTTCGTTCGCGTGGAATAGTTTTAAAAAAAACCCCGTGATTTTGAAACTTCTTCATTAGTGCTCCGCTCCTATAGCTCTTAGTGTGATGGTATATAGCCTATAATAACCTTCCTCGATATATGGGCTATCTACCACTGAATTTTTTTTTCAAATCAAACCAGTAGTTCCTGAGATTAGCGCGTTCAAGCAAACAAACAAAGAAACAAACTTAACAGCTTTATATATATAAGATAAAATTCTCGCCCCGACACCACACCCTGTCAAAATCTCCGCTTCTATTATGTTACATTGCAGAGAAATTACTTTCAGTATGTTATATGTTTAAGTAATTAAAGCTTTTTTAACTATCCCGCGGAAACTGTTTAATTTTCGGGATCAAAAGTATCCTATATGTTGACCGGGGATATAAGCTAACACCATACAAAATTTCATGTAAATCGGTCCAGACGTTTGGGAGATTAGCCGGTACAGACAGACAGACAAACAGAGAAGCAAAAAAATTGAAAAAATTCGAAATTAGTTCTATTTCACTTCTTACATCCCCCTGACTCGGTTTTTAGCATTTTTATCATTGTACAGAAATTTGACCTTTGACCATAGATGTATAGCCTTATTTATAACAACTATTTAGATTTATTTAATTGTTTAATGTAGCTGTCATATTAAACAACATCACCCCACTACATTGCTAATACGTATCTTAAAAATAAAAACATATTTTGAGAATTTGTTCCCCGCATTTTCAAAAAGCAAGGTTTGCACTCAGCTTATTGCTGTGCCGGCATAATATCCGACACAACGCTGATTTTCAGTACAAACCTTCCTTTTGCCGTAGTACTAAAACGACCCCAATATTTTAATGAGTGTAATTTAAAAACTAATAAATTTTTACATATTTTGCAGTACGAGTATTATAGAGTGTTTTAGAATTTAGTTTAATATAGTGAAGGTGGGGAAGTCCGCCAGTGGGGTAAGTTCGCGTATCTCTCGTTTTCACCTTTTTTTAAGGAGTGTATAGAGTGAGGTCCCAGTCACCCCAGACATGCTTGATTTTAGGAAAGATGAAATTTTTAGTATCAATATTTTAACAGAAACTTAGAAAGTAATGGATACTCGCTAAGCCGAAAGCAAAACAAACCATGCTAACGCGCGTCAATGTAGCAAGGCTAGTTTTTACATATCTAATATATAAAATTCTCGTGTCACAGTTTTCGTTGCCATACTCCTCCGAAACGACTGGACCGATTCTCATGAAATTTTGTGTGCACATTGGGTAGGTCTGAGAATCGGCCAACATCTATTTTTCATCCCCCTAAATGTTAGGGGTAGTCCACCCCTAATTTTTTTTATTACCGGGCAGGACGTCGTCGGACGGGACAGCTAGTGCTATATATTATATTGTTATAAACAAAGATATACAGTTGCCAGACACTTCCTGTGGGCCATGACTTTTGACAGACACTTTCTAAAAATGTGGGAACTTACGTCATTTCAGGAAGGCTGAATTATATATATATTACCAAGTATAATATTTTAAAATATTTTCCAATGAGCCAGACAAATCTGACGGGCCAAACATCTTCCCAGACTCGTTAAGTGTTCTGCTGTGTGAGGAAGCGCCGAGAGCATTGGAGGTAGGCTAAATAAAACGTTAAGAATACTCATTGACACTTGACATCTTTGTCTTCCGTGTACTGAAAAGTGGCCGAAACGCTAGAATAATAAAAATCCAATGAATTACCACACTTTAATCCGTTAAAATGTAATTTTATTATATAAAAACAAACACAATTAAAGTAAAGTATTATTTTCCATCGTTATACAGACGACACCGTCAATGCCAACGAACTTGGCTCCCATTTCGTAACTTCTAGCAACTCTTCCAACTTTACGTGTTCTTTTATTATCTCTTAGATCTACTCAAACAACAGTTACCGAGATGATGGAGCATTATTTTTTGTTTCATGTTTTGAAACCGAGCGAACGGTTGGCCGCATTGCGTCAAGAAAGCTTTTTGTTGTTTTGTGCGGCCACAAAAACACGGACACAAAAGGCGGTAACTAACTGCGCGGCCTTGAGAATGCATTATGCACTCGCTCAAATTTATTATTATTTACTAGCTGACCGGCTAACTTCGTACCGCCTCAGAATCAATAAAAAAAAACGTTGATTTGACGAACATCAAATGTTTGAGAGGTAGGAATAGTTTCGTTCGGAAAGCGAAGTTGTTATTTCTACTATATGCCAAGTGTTTTTTTTTCATTTTTCATTTGTAACAACCTTCATGTATACAACCCTGCCTCTTGTGTTCCCACTCTCGCTAGACCCATAGATTTGCTGGAAGAAAACTCTTTTAAGGTAGAAGCTTGTCTTTGTACATCGCCACTGTTTTGTAGTTTTATTTGTAACTATTTTGTGTACAATAAACAATAAGGAGGTGAGCACTGAAAATCATGCTGTGTCGGACTATGTTTCGGCACCTTTTGAGATAATTTTCTGGATTTTACTGTTGTGTTTTCTAAATTTGAAATGTATGTCTTGCATGGAGAACAAACATGATTGGAGTAGGACGACAACCAGATGTTTCACTTCCATAATGAAGGCAAATAACTTAAGTAGTTTATTCGATGGCAACAATTGAAGGCAGCTCCTTAGTAGTCTATCCGCAGAATTGATGAAACGGGAGCAAAGAAGCGAGCCATAAGTAATATGGGCTATAAATCGGTGCGGTTCCGCTAGCTCTCTCGTGTTAGCTTATTAAGTGAGTGAGTGTGTAGCTTATTTATCAGCTTAGACTGACTATTATTCATCATGTCTGTGCTTAATACACTCATTGACCCCACCGGGTCCGGGACCGGGATGTTAAATCTGACTTTCAGTTAATTTAAAACCTATTTTATTTATTTATTTTTTTATTGCAAAAGTTCAGCAGACAGGTAGACGGCCCACTTGATGGAAAGCGGTTACCATCGCCTATGTAACACCAAAGGTGCTACAAATGCGCTCTTGCTCTCTTAAGGGAGACTGGAATCTGGTCACTAATGCCGGAACACAACCCACAGGAGGTTGTGGCGGCATACTCTAGACTAGGGGTAGTAGCCAACCAGTCGGGCAAATGCCCTACCACCTGGTTATAGGTTGTTTTGTCGCCTCTTATGAAAGCCCGCCCGGCCGCAGGAAATTGTATTCTTTCTCCGTTCCTGCACGGATAAAAAGCAACTTGCTTAGAAAGGGATGTTACACTAGTTAAGAATATTTAAATGATAAAACTCCATAGCTCGCTCCAGACTCTTATACAATCGTCATAACGTCTTAATTTTGCCAAACATGTAAGGAATTTATGGAGATATGTTGCAGTACGAACTTTTAGTACGTCTCGTCATTATTATAACAATAATAATGTTCTTCTTTCCTCTTACTGTGTCTTTCTTTGTCTTACTGAGCATGCAGTTTGCTACAACTCCATTAATTCTTCGAAAAGTAGTTCTGTAACATACTGTTCTGTTTAAAACTTATAACAATAATATAATAAATACTCCATCGGCCATCGGTCCTGCGGCAGACGTGACCCGCCCTCTGCCACTTCAATTGGCTGATTTTGCTAGCTATGTCGGTTACCTTGGTTCTCTTACGAATATCCTCATTTCTAATTTTATCCATAAGAGAAATACTCAACATAGCTCGCTCCATAGCCTGTTGAGCGACTTGGAATAATCCTGTCGTTGGTGTCCATGTTTTAGCTCCGTAGATCAGGACGGGGAGAACTGCTCGAAGACTATCGACTTCAAGCTTTGCGGGATGGTCGACGAGAAGACTTGACGAAGCTTACCGAATGCTGCCCAGCCCAAATGAATCCTCCTACTGGCTTCCCCCTTTTCGAAGTTGTGCCTACCTTCCTGTATTTCTGTCTGTCCAAGGTAGACATATTCCTGCACAACTTCCAGATGGGCGCTATCGACGTTTACCGTTATCGGCATGACGTGTTCATTCAACCAGGTTCTTTATATTATTGAGATATTAGTGTGTAAAGAAGTTATGATTTTAAGTCTCTCATAATATTTCTGTTGAAATAATTAGCTTTTCACCCGCTTTATATTTATTTTGCAAAGGGTAGCTGACGCTCTCGCAGTAGGTATTCTGAGTACTCCCGTCACCCTGCTAAATTGATCAGGTGGCCGTTTGGCTGTTTACCTCTTTCTGAAAGAATTATAACTCCTAATAGGTCATTAAGTGTGTTAAACTGTATGTGTCTTTAACTGTGTAAGCTGTACAGATGTATACAATCATGATGTTCATGTACAGAATGTCACAATCAGTCTCTCGTCAAAGTTCTACGAAGTGTTGCGCCAAGATAACTGAGTGCTCAAGTTATTTATTATGCAATGTAAGGGCTGTAGTGCATACAAAAGTGTGTGAACTTATTTACGCGATACAGATGTCCATAAAACTTACAGTTTCATAATGTTATAATCATTACCTTGTTGTGTTGAAAGTATTTTAGGCTTCCACCATACTTGATTTTTTTCATAATTTGCCACCCTGTAATTTAAGTCTACACTCTAATACTTAAAAGCCATTAAGAAATGTCTTGTATCATTTCCAAAGACCTATCTAATGACACCTCTTATGAAACTTTTGTACCTAATTGTTTTATTTTATAAATGAAGTATAACTTAAGTTAACTCAGTGTTCATACTAAGAAAGGGTCCATGAACTCGTTTCTTTTCTCTATTAAGGCGAAGTCACTATTCATGTGTTGAACCTAGTGTGCAATATTTTTCATCCGTTATTTAATTATGTTAGGTGTGTTTTTATCTATAAACACATAAAAAATGAGAAAAAATTGTTTCATTGGGTCGTTGTTGCCTAGAATACCTTTTTTCCAAATTTCTTCTCAGACACTTTGGCATAGCACCTATAATGTCTAATGGACCACACAAGATGTATGCTGCTCCTGCTATTGTTAAGAACAGTGTTTATTCAACCTTTTTCATGCCACGACCCCTTTAGTATGATGAAATATTTCGCGACCCCCTACCGGTTGCTTTTTAATACGCCTTTATTAGCTTCACACGTATGTTAGTATATAACGAAATCTTTCAAGTTCAATTTGATAGACTTCTCGGTTTCCGAGCAGGAGCTGAAATTTTGCACGTATATGTATATCACGTGACTATGCAATAATATGGTACCATGAAGCTGATCTGATGATGGAGTCGGAAGGTGGCCATAGGAACTTCTGTACTAAACAAGATAGACCCGTCGTGTTTGGGCTTGTTTTACTTGTCTTGGCTAATACTCCGCTGCTACATGGTATGCAGGATCTCAAAAGCTTGTATTTAAAAACCTTTTTAAAAATATCTACAAAAAAATGAAAAATTAATAATAGTAAAAAAAAACAAAAAAATACACTTTTATAGAAAATCCAACTAAAAATTAGAAAATGAATTTTAATAAATTTGAATTAAAAATAGTGTAAGAAAAAATGATTTTATTTAAATCAGATAAAACTATTGCCGGAAGTTTGATTTTATCAGCGGCTTTAGATATGGCGGAGATTGTTTGGCAAACAAGAGGTCGAAAAACTCAAAAGTATACCTCTGTCTGACAGAACGACATGCAACGCAGGATAAGCGATATGGTGATCAGTTACCATATGTTCGTGATCAAGTCATAGAAAAAAATCAAAGAACATACATTTGTGTCCTTGCAATTTGATGAATCTACGGATATTGCAGACTTTACTGCAGTAGCTTTCCCAACCTTTTGCAACTCCGCTATAGAAGCTTCGCGACCCCCCTAAGGAGGCTTCGCGACCCCCTAGGCGGTCGCGACCCACGCGTTGAAAAACACTGGTTAAGAAGATATAGTCAATAATTTCTGTAATTTTTCAGTACAACTAATCGCTAGGGCGATGAAACATCAACTGAGTGAGTGCATAGTAGCCACCTTGTAATTCCGCTACAGGGTCCGCCAGAATCTGGGCAGCAGTGGATCGAATCCCTGTTAATGCAGTGAATTTGCCTCTCCCGGGGGTATCAAGCACTGATGCACAGGATCAGCGTGGGCGTAACTACGTTCTATGTCTCAATCTTTTCCTAACACGAGCGCGGGGCACATGGGAGGAAGGGGTTTCAGTTGAGTATTAATCCATGGGCTACCTCTTTAATAGGGTACCTTGCTGAGTCTCCACACAAGCCGGCAATCGACTCTGTTATCTGCGCTGTTTTCAGTAGATAACTCTCTTTACTAAGGTCCAATTTCCCCTGCCTCAAAAAAAAAGGCTTTTGTCTCGTCAATGCACCGCGCCGCGACACTCCACCGTTCCACGTTGGCGACGCCGTAACGTGAAGATGTGGACAAGTCCTAAGTATGATGGTTGTGAATTAGATAGACATAATATAATCATGAAGGCTCCATTTGTGCAACTTAGCTTAATGTTGCTAAAAGACAAATCCTTTTTACTTTCAATAAAATTTCAACCTACTTACGTCCCACATCTAGGTACTGGGTAATAAGTCGAAGTTGCATTTGCGACATTTTAGAACTAATGTGTGCAAATGTCAACGACCCTGATGCAGCATTAATGCGTGCATTATGCAATTTTACCGTCACTATGACGCATTGGTGTGGAGTCTGTGGTGCAAGATCGACCGTGACGGAGCAATGACCCCACGCTTTTCATTGTTCACATAGACCATTGTAAATACCACGTGAAGTCAGATAAAAATATGCATTTCAACCAATGAAATCTCTAAATAAATCATTTGAAAACAATAAACTTATGTAGGATAATAAGCATTTTTTTTAAAGGTTTTTGAATACAAGCTTTTGAGATCCTGGATATCATACAGGAGAGTGCTAGCCAAGACAAGTAAAACGACCCCAAACGCGACGGGTCTAGGTATATTGTTTAGTACAGGAGGTCCTATAGCCGCCTTCCGACTCCATCGTCAGATCAGCTCCATGGTACCATGTTATTGCATTGTCACGCGATATACATATGCGTGCCAGAGTAAAATAGAATAATTCCGTAATTCGACCCAGAGATAATAGTATAATCCATTTGCGCTAAATTTTGAATATGGGTGGTAAAGACTTAACATCCGCAGGCGGTTCTCATCTTCAACCTTTCATTATGGCTGAACTTTTGAAGTGTGGGCCAATACTTTAACAGCTTTAATAGCTATTCTAGTATTCGAAGGCGATTATGTCTGAACGATTGTACGAGCTATTGGTATCCTTCCTTCGCAAGAAGAGCTTTTAACTAACAATTTATAATTATTATATTCCTCTTATGAAGACGTTTCTGTGTAGATTTTAATGAAGTTAATTATTTTTCACATTTATTCCCATTCCCATAAGATGTGATAAAAAATAACGGTATATGAATAGTGAATTGATGATTACTATAATTTATTAATGGTCATTTACGTCGTCTGCATCTTTCAATAAAATGTTGTATTATTTTTTCTTTTCTATCGCTTTTTTAATTTTATAGATAATAGGTAATAATGTCAACTAGTGGTCGCCCTCGGTCGAAATTCGATTATAATAATTTGTTGTCAAAGACTATACTTCTATAATCACATATTTCCCCACTGTTAATTTAACTTGATCAATAAACAATAGACTATATTTGCGTGTGTGTGTTAAATAAAATATAAATATAATATAATAAATAAAATCTATCCGTGCAGGAACGGAGAAAGAATACAATTTCCTGCGTTGGGGCGGCCTGTCGTAAGAGGCGACAAAACAACCCACAGCCACTTGGTAGGGCATTTGCCGGATTGGATGGCTACCACCCCTGGTCTAAAGTATGTCGCCATAACAACCTTGAGTTGTGTTCCGGCATTAGTGACAAGTTTCCAGTCTCCCTTAAGAGAGCAGCAGCGCATTTGTAACACCTTTGGTGTTGCAAGCCGTATTTAGCGGGAAGCGAACTATATCAAACTTGCGGGAAAAGAAGTGTGGACAATTTGGCATGGGAATCGGAACGAGCACGCACTTACCTGGTTAATGAGAATGAAACACGGCTCCTCTTCTCCACTATCCACTATCACACACACTTTATTGTATTTTTATATATATATAGTATTTAATTTTATGTATATTTATTTTTAGAGTATGATATGTTTATCGTATATAAAAATGCGGCGCGGAGCGGGTTATTTATATTTATATAGTGTGGGCGCGGTATATATTAAGTTATATTATGTTATTTTATTTATATACATTGCGGAGCGATATATTTATTTTAATGATATGACAATGAGAGTTGAAGTGACGTGCGAAAGGGGAACGCGCCGTCACATTTCGAGGAAGAATTTAAATATGTCTAAGAAAAGTATTCATAGGTTGAAAGGAGGTTTATATGGCGGTACCATTTCCCCCGGCCTTAAAGGGTTGCCTTTAAAAAGAAAGTAAATTAAAATACGAAGGACCAATAAATTAACCAAGCGGGCGAAAGTCCAAAGTTAAATGCGGTGAGCGAAATCAAATTTAACGTTTAATTAGCGAATGGCAACCATTAGTAAAGTGAGCGGAGTTTAAACTGTATATGCATGAAGCGAGCGAAAAAGTAATGTATAATGAGCGAGCGGGTATTTATATACAATGAACTTCCAGTACGATACGTCTGATTGTTCAAAGATATTTCCAAATGAGCAGTACAATGGACATGAGCGAAGTAATAAAATAAACTGAGCGGTTATAAGTGAATAAAGCTTGAGCGGGGGACTAATAATATGTCCATTCAATTTGAAAAGGTATGCGGAGCAGAAAATATTCAATTAAAATTCAACTTAATTAACATATCTCAAGTAGACGAGAGTCAATATAATAAATTAGCGAGCGAAGAACTTATATAATATAGCGTCCTGCGCAGACAAACAAACTCGAGCGAGTAACTTAAATTAATAGAGCGTATTCAATAGTTAAAACATCAAGTGAAGAACCAATTATTATAGTCCAATAAAATTATAGTGAATAAGAATAAAAGTATAACTGTACGAGAGCGTACCCTAATAATAAAGGAGCGAGCACGGATGTTGGACTAAATAATGCTCAAATAAATAATTAATGAAGCGAGCGTGAGACTTTAACTAGCAAGGTCCAAATTAATATAAAAAGAGCGGGAGCGGGACCTATACTAGTATAGTCCGAAGTTAATTAAAGAAGCGGATACGGGACCTAAACTTACAAGGTCCAAAATAAGTATACATGAGCAGTTGCAGGACCTAAATAAGCAAGGACCGAAATTAGCTTATAAAGAAGCGAGAGCGGGCTTGGGACCTAAGCACGCATGGTCCAAAATAAATTTATTAGAGCGGGTGCGGGACCAAGACAGCTAGGTCCGAATTAAAATAAAATACGGTAACAAGGCTTATATTTGTTTGGTCCAAAATAAATTTACAAGTGCGGTGCGGGACCAAAACAAATCAAGATCAAAATAAACTTATAAGAGCGAGAGGATTAAAGCACGCTTGGTCCAAGTATATACTTATTTACAAGAGCGTGTAGGAGACCAAAGCAAGCTTAATCCATAATTAAATAAAGAAGCGGAAAACAATTAAGTAAATAAATACGAGTATTGAAACTTATCTAACCTAATCAAAAGTATCAAATAAAATAAATATTTCTTAATTATTAAATTAAAACTAAAGCGGGAAGTGGGTTATATTTAAACCAAACAAAAATAATATTTCATTGACAACTAAAAGAAAAATAAATATTAATATAAGTTCGGGTATTGGACACAACCAAACGAATGAACGCGTGAACTTCATTCATTGCGTATATTCGGATTCACGATATACCGTCTCGAAGACTGTGTTGCCTATTACCCTAAAACAACAACTAAGAAAGCGATGCGGTGGAAATTATTTAAAATTAAAAATATTAAATTAATAAAATATTAATCCCTCGATCCGAGTAAAGACATCGGATGAGGCACGATGCGACAAAGTATTTGACCCAATTTGTCGCAAAGAAAATTTTAAATTTTCACGGGTCGGCTTAAAACAAGAATTGTATTTGAAAACTCTATGATGACCGGGAATCACCCGTAAAACAATGTCCATAGAATACTTTATCATTATGACATTATACGATGTATTAAAATTATGAAACGAATGTAAAACGTCATTAGAACAGAGCGCGAGATTATATTGATAACTCGAACCTAAAAGTATGCGAGTTTTCGAAGAGGTTTTATTTTGTACTATTATTACAGTGCGCGGAAACAAGGAATGTTCAAATAAAGCGGGCGATTTAAACATCGTAATATATACGAATGGATACAAATTATCAAAACGTGAAAGTCCTATATCTTGGAAAGATATATTATGTTTGTCATTGATGAATATAGTATTTTGCGAAAGTTTATAGTCGTTTGATTTAAAACCATAGTGACGTTTAATCAAACGAACTGATGAAACAGATTTTAATAAACATTCATCAATAGCCACAGGAACTACAGATGGCGTCAATGTGGCGCGGGAGTAAATAAGTGCGGAAGAAGACAAGGACTTGCTTAGTACAGCTAAAGTCGAAGTATCTGAATCAGATGCGGTTTGAGTACAATTTTCAACATCGTGACTATAAGAAGACATTGATGTTGATATATTAATAAGCGGAAGAAGAACATTCTTATGAGGAAGATCAGGTTTTGAAGACTGCGGTACGTATGAAACATCAAACTGCGTAAGCGACTGTAACGACTTGCTTGGTACAGCTAAAGTCGAAGTGGGTGCATATGATGAGGTATGACGACGCTTTTCAACATCGAGACTACAAGAAGCCATTGACGTCGATATCTCGTCATTGCGGTACGTATCAATGTGTACATTATTAGGCGAGAGCGGTGTAGATTTATGAGGTAAATCGTCATTAATTACTAATGACTGCGGTGAACAAAGAGCATCAGACTGCGTTGAAGACTGCAATATTGAAGTGCTTGATACAACAGCGAGTGATTGTAAAGCGGTTTGATCGTTATTTTGAACATGATTGCAATCTAGTACGTTGTTCTTTGATTGCATCCTCCTAAGGTCTGCTTTTGTTTTGCAATATAATTCCTCAAAAGGAATCATTGCATCAAAATCAGGTAAGGCACCTGGCACACTCATAAGGAGAATTTCGTTATATTTGTTTGCGGTATCTTTAAATTGCTTGCGAATGTTGTCCAAAGTTGCAGCATAATGCAGAAAGCATTGCAGACATTCTGTACTGTCAAAGGCCTGCTGCGATTTTGTATATATTAATTGAAGAACTTCGAAGAACCCATCTAGTTGAGATTTTAAGCCCATTAATTCGATGTTGTCATCAATGTTCAAAATGGAAGACATATTGATGACAAACGTAGCTCAATTTAAATAATGAAGTACAAAAAACAAATGCGGTTAAATGACAAATATGTCGCGGAAAATCGATAAATGAAAATAGCGAATTGATGCGATATGAAATATGATTTAATGAAAGTCGAACTTAATTATATTTATTTCTACTAATAGAAATAACACTTGGCTAAGGGTTGCCTCAACTTGCGGGTGCGAGTAATTAATATAGCTTAGACAAACACCTATAAGACCAAGGGCGGTGTAAAAAGAGGATGCGGGGCGGTAATTTTCCTAGCTCTAAAGCTAGGAAACACACGAATGCGAGAATGCGGTATATGATATGCCTATGGTAGGGCTTTAAATATAGGAAATACGGCTCGATTACGCCAAAATTACGCGTATCGAGTATCCGGCTCGAAGGACCATTTGTTGTGGCGTAATCGAGCCATATTTCACACCTTTGGTGTTGCAAATGTCCATAGGCGAAGGTAACCGCTTTTTATCAAGTGGGCCGTCTGCCTGTCTGCTTAACTCCTGCAATAAAAAAAAATACATGTTAGTTGTTGTGTTGTGTGTAGGTAATACGTATTCATTCATGGCCTTACTTATAATCGTTTGTTAAATTTTAAGACACTGCTCAGCTACTGATTAACGAAAATCTTACCCATAAACCCCTCTTAAGTATAAGAGGTGGTGGTAAAGTAACTCATAAATAACTGTCAAAAATAACCAACAACGAGAGGTAGTTTAAGTGACTGCAAAGAGGCAAGATGACAAGTTTCATTTGAAACAGCCATTGATTAGGGGTTTAAGAGTCTCTTATTTAAGAGAGGGCTAATTCTTTAACGAGATTATTATAAGTAAGGCCCTAAGTCTTTAAATATTTATTTAATCTTGTTACGGTTTTTTTTCTTACTATTTCTATTTAGATTGTTGTATGTTCACTTCATATGTTTCTCTCATTTGCCTGTTTCACACGGAAACAGGCAAATGTATGACTAATGACCCTAGCGGAAGATCAGCGCTGGTTATCTTAACCGGCAAGTGTGCTGAGCTAAGACCAATTTACTTATTGTTTTTATTTAAATAGGTCAAGTGGTTTTTTATTGTAGTTCTAAATAAATCTTTTTCTTTCTTTAATAATTCCTCCTTTTAATAGTTTTATAATGAACTCACCAAATTAAACGCGTTAATTGATATTTTTAATTCTAGTCAGTTTAAGTTTATGAATAATTCTAAAAAAAATCTCTCACACAATCTGTATTAATATCTATTGTCGATTTTTCACTCCTTTTTCTTTTTTATTTTTTTTTTTATATTATTTATAAAATGTATATGAACAACTTTTTTTAGTATGTCTACTTTGTCGTTCATTTAATTAGCGCATAGTTTGGATTATAATCTGGCCCTGTATATTACATTGTTATTATTTATTTTTAATGATTGTAATCTGTTTTGTGCTTAAAGAAATAAAAATAAAAAATAAATAAAAATTCCAAAGTGACCGTTGAGTCACTTTCAATTCTCTGGAACGTGTTTTGGCCTTTCTCACGCCCACTACATTCAGAAGACCTTTAAAGGTAATATATTTTGTTTTCATCGAGAATATCGTCAGTGGATTTGGGTCAGCTCTTGTATGTAGGTTACTTAAATTTAGAAGCTTTGTTCAAACGGAATCAATATCATTGTCAAGAATTTGAAAGACTTGATCCAGTTTGGTAAATTTTGGGCCGCAAAATAACTAGGTTGATATCGCCGATCAGCTAATATTACCTCATTTTAAAGGTGAATAGCTCTCTAGTTCTATGTACAGTCGCGGTACGAAAAGATTCGTCACCTTAAAGTCGACTTTTGCTTTCACAATTTTTTTACACATGCTAACGTGCGTGTGTATGTGTGAGGCTATGAAGGTCTACCTCACTTCAACGCAGAGGCTCCGGGTTCAATTCCTGGTATAGCCAATTTCGGAAACGTACTTTCTCCGTTATTAACTATGGTCGGGATGTCTGGGATCGGCCCCAGAGTAGACCGTTGTATATTACCCATAACACAAGCGTAACTTGCTGAATTTGGGGATTTACAATATGTGTGTTTGTCTGCCGATTATTATTATTGTTAAAATGTATCATCAGTAAGTTGTTAAAGCTATATAGTTAAATATCTTTTCCAATTACTTTTATGTTCATTTCACAAGCCAGTTATTAATTTTCACTAGCGAATGGAGTTAATTGAATCCAATCTCCGTTGCCATCACATTATACACTAGCAACATCCATTATAACAAATCACAGCGCTATGATGTCGACAATCAACGAAGGATCCACTTATGCAAAACTGAACCAATCCACAAACATGCCAAAATTGGGTTAAGGATGCAGTAGGCTTTCAAAATGCATCTTCTATCGACTCAATAAGAATCATAACAAGATCTGACAAAATTAACAGAATAAAACATTTTTATCACAAAGTAGCTAGCCCACAAACACCAAAGGCCTTACTTATAATAATCTCGTTAAAAAAGTATTAGCCGTCTCTTAAATAAGGGACTCTTAAGCCCCTAATCAATGGCTTTTCAAATAAAACTTGCCATCTTGCCTCTTAGCAGTCACTTAAACTACCTCTCGATGTTGGTTATTTTTTACAGTTATTTACGAGTTACTTTACGACCACCTGTTATCCTTAAGAGGGGTTTATGGGTAAGATTTTCGTTAATCAGTTGCTGAGCAGTTTCTCAAAATTTAACAACCGATTATAAGTAAGGCCACAAGAGTATAATAAACTAACAAGATCCATGATCCAAAAACCTAAAAGGTTTACTTGAATATATAGGACAAAATATAATATACAATAGTCAACATTTTTTTCCCAAAATATAGACACTATTTTTGTACGCAAAATTTTAATAAAACTGCTTTTTCTCAAAACTGTCAGAAAAAATGCTGCAAAATGGAACCAACCCACATATGGTTCCATTTTGCATAACTAGGTCCGAATGGAGTTGAATCTAGATGTGTTATTTGAGTTAATTGCACAGGCAGCGTACCAGTAAATACAATAATGCAATCATATCGATCTCGTTATTAAGATTTTTTGTAATGCACTATTCATTTTATATTCGTTGCAAAAATAATAGGTATGTGCAATATTGTTAATTGTATTATGATCTAATTGCCTGATTTCCGCAAAAATAGTTATATATCCATTGTTTAGTTCCTTTGTGTTTTTAATGTCATTGATCTATTATTCATTATCTACTAAATTTTAATCATTTTTGAAATATAATTAAGTGCGGTGAGTTATTTGATTTTTATTATTCCGACATTTCGGCCACATTCAGTAGCCGTGATCACGGAAGACAAAGATGAAGTGTCAGTGAGTTTAATTGTTTATGGTTATTATTTACTCTATATTATATATATTAAGGTGGTGCAAAAAACCGACTTTTTTTGAATCTCGTGTGAAAAATGTTAGTTTTTGCTGTAAGAACTCCCGCCAAAGGACAGCTCAAAAAAAATTTAAAGAGGTCGCGCCAAACTTTTAAGATTTCAACAATCGCCAAAAACCGTTTTTTTATCGTTACGGTATAATTTTATGGACCAAATAATAATAACACTTTATTGTACAGCATTACAGCAAACACAGAAAAATTTAGCCTAAAATATTCTAAATGTGCACATTGGCTATTCTTAACGCTGAGAAGCGAACTCTTTCAGACAACACGTGGCAGGATAAAACAGATTATATTTTATTTAATAATAAACATATAAGTATGTAAAATATTATATAAGTAAGAATTATACTTAATAGACATATATAAATACATCTATTAATATTAGTAACACAGATAAACAGTAACATTAACAAAGGGCGTTTTAAAGAAAATTCTGGTTATTGCATTAGGTCTGATTATACAATATTCAAGGCCAGTATAAAAAAAATATGACCGATAACTTATCAAATAGTTTGTGTTGAGATTTTCTTCCTTGTCACTGCGGTGATGAATGGGTAACTTTCGCCCATGACTCATCGGTTCTTATGTAAAACTGGTTTGACCCTGAATGCCATTGATGTGTTTTTACTTGTGTTTGTTCCTCTTTCAGGCGTAGATAGTAGTTGTCTATTATTAATTTCTTTGTTTTGCTTGCAACCGCATGTGTGAAGCCATCGCTGTGCCTGCCTTTAAGATGAGATAAAGTACATAGGCTTAGAACGTTTCTAAACCTCACGGGACTCACGGCTGCCATCTGTTGTGGTTTCTCGTTATCCAGCATATTGGGCGAAATGATGCGCAACGAGAGAAGTTGGCAAGCGGTGGAATTCTTCTGCGAGGACGTCATGTCGCGGAAGGAGGCGGTCGAAGGACAGCGAGAGGAGGAGCGACGACGACCGCGATCTCGGGATCGTACTCTCTACTGGCATCTCACAACTTCTTCCTCAGTGAAGGCATCTGCAGAATTGACCCCAGGTATTCCCACATACCCACCCCTCCGGGGTCTAAGGGGTTGCGTAAATGCATTCCCCCGCCAATTAAAATTACCCCTTACCGTAAGTAAGTAAGTAGAAGATTCTGGAAGGAAAAGATAGAGATAGATAGATGTTTAAAAAGGGACAGACAATAAATAAAAAGTAACGAAAATAAGATCGAAATTATGGGTTTCTATTCAGAAGATTCTTTCGGGTATAAAGTAGCGTAAGGCGCACCTACGCAGCTCAGTTAAGACACCGAAGCCACAAGTGCGATCGATACAAGAGTGTTTAAAGAGAAATTAAATAGAAGATAGTGACAAGTTTAGAGAGTTGAAAGAAGAGTTTAGTGGAAGAGAGTAACGAGTTTAGTGGGCAGTTCAGTGAAGGAGGAGTTTAGCATAATTTAAGAGAAGATCCAGAAGCGAGCTACGTGCGGTAAATTCGGAAGTGAGCAGTGTAGTAGCAGGACGTGGTCTACGCAATATCGGCGACGGTATTGTGAGCGAGAGATCTCATCATCGGAACAATGCTTTGTATAATGTGCGTGACGGAGTAACTGCAATCAGGTACGGCTGTGTAGGTCATTAAAAGCATTTAGTTGAAAAAGCTGGTGTTAACTCGCATGTAACAATGTCAAGTTGAAACTGTTGAAATGCTTTTTCCAATGACAGGAAGAATTCATTATTTAACTTTCCCTTGTGACTCACTGCTGCGCAAGACAGGTTTGACCTCAGCAGGGTCTTCGCCTGTTGAATATCAATGGGCTTCGAGGTCCATTATCATATAATAAGCATCATAAATGATTGTAATTGATTTCATATCAATCATCAATTATGCCTAATATGATAAGTGGCATGTAAATGTGACTATTTTTTTCCAAGCCGTCTTTATATTATCTTAGAGTAATTCCATTGTTTTTTAAGTAGAGTAAACTATATCATAGCGCCTAATAATTGGCACCGTCTGGAATCGTACCCGATCTCTCAGTGTTCCAATAATGTAGGTGGCCAACACTTGATCTCTAGGCCACACAAGCCGCCAAACCTACTATCATTATGTTAATACGTAAAGCCAAAACTTTAGACCCCTTTTTACGAAAAATGCACGGACGGAGGAGTATGAAAGTTCTCACACCACAGTTTATATATGTTACGGCTAATACCCGAAGTGCGGCTACACCTAGTTCTAGCCGGCTAAAACTAGGTGTAGCCGCATTTCGGTTTTTAAACTTAGGTGTAAAAGATTTGTTCACGGCTAATATTAGGTGTAGCCGAGGCGTCTGTACAAGGACAGAACGCAAGGGTATGAAACTAATCACGTATAGATTGGAAATAAGTTTTTTACGAAGTTCTTCCAATCCATACTAGAGCAGTACGCAATTACTGCCAGTACACATAGGGACTAATCGTGTATGTTTCGGAAAATTATTTTTGGGTGGTTATAAAAAAAATAACCACGAAGGCTAAGGCGGGTGCTCCGCTTCGCTTCCCACCCGCCTTAGCCTTCTAACTTATATTAAAAATGAAAACATGTCACTACAGACCAAAAGACTCCACGTAGGACTGGCTACATCTAGTTGTAGCCAGCATAAAGAAGGCTATGCCTAGTTTTAACCAAATGAAGTCGGCTACACCTAATATTAGCCGTGAACAAATCTTTTACACCTAGGTTTAAAAACCGAAGTGCGGCTACACCTAGTTTTAGCCGGCTAGAACTAGGTGTAGCCGCACTTCGGGTATTAGCCGTGACATATACACAAGGAGTGTAGAATGCGAATATTTTTTTTAATTCATAATAAATACATTAAATCATTAAAAAAAAATATTACACACACCAGCAGGTATTTGACACACACACGCATATATACTCTTTTGTTTATCATTAAAGTCAAATGAACAGTGTAGCCTTGGCGAAATCTGTGATAATAGAAGTATAGTCTTTGACAGCGGAACCTTAATAATGTTCAAACTTATCTTCTTAAGTTTTCGCGACTTGTACACATAATAAAACTACGTTTTAACGGTTTTAATCGCGGTAATTTATTTTATTTAGGTTTATCCGACGTTTCGGCCGCTTTTCAGTTGCTGTGGTCACGGAAGACAAAGATGACATTTGTCGAACGTGTATTGTCAATTTTTATTCAGCCTACCGCCAACTTGTTCATTTTAATTATTTAGTTTTAATTTTGTTTATGGATATTATTTACTCTATGGGAGCTTAATCTAATTTACCACCGCTTCACAACATGTTGTGGCTTGAAGAGAAGAAGCGGCGCAAGAAACTCTTCAGCAAACATGCCTAGTTCTAAATTTTTTTTATATAATATTAAAATGAGTGGAAGGAAAAAATAAAAGAAATTATCAGTCAAGTTGGTTTGTTTCGTTGTTCGGCAACTGAAAAGCGGCCGAAACGTCGGATTAACCTAAATAAAATAAATTACCGCGATTAAAACCGTTAAAACGTAGTTTTATTATGTTCAAACTTATCATTTAAATTAATCATGATCGAAATTCGACCACTGTGCGACCACTTATTACTTGTAAGTTTTAATGACTATGTGAAGTAAAGATATTACTTATTCATTGACGGTTTTCTATATCTTACTATAGATTAATTTGTGTTACTATTTGTGATATATAACAATAAACGTTGCAATCAAGCCTACTTGGTCGGTCTGCTGTCATTGCGGATTGTTCCTTGATAGCCAGAGCACGTCCGGATGGGTTTGATGGGTAACTTTCTGAGTCCGATGTTTTATTTGAATTCCAATATCCTGGTAGGAGGACGCCGCACTATTAATTAAAATTTGGCATAAACTCTATACTGCGCGGGTGAATCAAGAAGTTCTTAGTTAGTTTAGTTTTTGGGAGAAGTTCGGTATTCAACCGAGCAGGAACAGTGAAAGAATACAATTTATTGAATTAGTATTTTTTTCCGTTCCTGCACGGAGAAAATTCTTATGATTTTGTTATTGTGTATTTTTTTGCCCGAGGAGATTTTTATATATATATTTTTTATATTAAATAGGTTTGCGTTTGATCAGGATCACGTCCGGTACCGGACGATGATGCGGTCGAAGATGGAGCACGCTTACCTAGATAGTACCGATTCACACGAGACTTGAAGATACCCAAATTTTACTTTTCGGGAAACACGGACTCTGCATTCCAAAATTCTGTCGTACGTAGAAGGAACGTGGAGGCCAAACGTTTAATACGCACTGGCAGCGTTTTCACTGTGAAACGATGAACTAGACCAGAGCACCTTGTACTCCGAAAATGCAGTGGTGTAGGGGGAATCAGGTCGAACAGTTCAGTCGCTCTCCGAAATGAATCCTACAAAACCGGTAGACTAGCAACCCGGCGTCGATGCTCTAGGCTTTGAAGCCTTGTATTGAGATGTAGAGCCTTGTATGAGATTGAGATGACGTAGCTGTCCATGCCTTAAGAGATGCGCACTGTCGCTGACCAGTGACCTTATTACTTTAATACTGTACCGACCTTGCTACCGCTAAAGGAAAAATGCTACTGAATAAATATTATTATGTAAACGCGCGCCATCGAATTGCGTGTTAGCCGCGACCTTCGTTTAACATTGAACTTGTTTATTTCTGTGTGATTAACACCATACGTATATCGCGATTTGAATCAATTTAATTATATATTTGCATGTATGGGAAATTAGTTTTTGTTTCGGCTATTAAGCCGGTTAATTTTGACTCGGTCCATATAAACGTTAATTTGAATCATTCAATGTGATATATTTTTTTATAATATTAATATACCGTATAAACTCCATGTAACGTTACTCGATTTAGCGATAAACTCCCTAAGCGTCGAAATCACTTGACTTTTGTTGGTTTAGTTTGTCTCCCATACATACTATATACTCTATATAGCATTACACAAACTCTCAATAACGATAAGTGATAAAAAGTACCTTTTAACTTGCCAAAATTAGTAAAAACTGCGCAACTGCGTACGTTCTTTTATCGCTTTGCTATCTTAGCCCATAATAAACTCTTCTGTTGACATTATGCATATCGAAATTTTTAAGAAATAACGAAACTTCCAAGTACTTCCTTTATAATTATGCAAATAAAGATATTGATAGATTGATTAATATTTTATTAAGTTTTCGCGACTTGTATATATAATGATGCCTCAATATCGCAAGATATGAATAAAATAAGCAAAAGAAAAACAATAAATTTACTGATACATCAAAAGATGTCACACAAAAATAACAGATTTCTCTCCATTTAACTACTACTCTCTATAACGCCATAAAATACACAGTCCCATCAGTATCGTTATATATAGTTATATATATACACTGTATTTGTTTCCCTATTATATTTACAGCATATATATATGTGTGTATTTCTATATATGCTGTATGTGTTAATATGTACACGTATTTATGTATATACAACATATATAGAGATGTGAGTTATTGGGTCAAATGTATGGAGGTTGGGACTAAACATCAGCGCTATGTCGGGATTTTTTTTTAATTCCGATGCAGCGCAATTCCGATTTGTCAACCTGGTAAACTAAAAAACTCGACGTACAAGCCTTATTTATTTATTTATTATATATGTTTTTGTGTTTTATGAATCAATTTTGTTTTTGTGTAAGATTTATTGTGAATGTATTATGTTTTTTTATGTATAGCGTCGGTTTTTTTAAGTTTTTTACTTCTTTAGACTTCATCCGTGTACAATAGTTAAAAAAACCCCCGATTTTGAAACATTCTTCATTGGTGCTCCGCTCCTATTGGTCTTAGCGTGATGATATATATAAGCCTATGCCATCCTTAGCCGATAAATGGCCTTGTTAGATTGCTGAAAGGTTTTTCAAATCAGACCAGTAGTAGTTCCTGAGATTAGTGAGTTCAAGCAAGCAAACAAACAAACTCTTCAGCTTTATGTATTAGTATAGATATGCTTTTTTTTTTTTTTTTATTGCAGGAGATCAGCAGACAGGCAGACGGCCCACTTGATGGACAGCGGTTACCATCGCCTTTGGACATTTGCAACACCAAAGGTGCTACGAATGTGCTGCTGCTCTCTTTAGGGAGCCTGGAACCTGGTCAAATGCTTCAGCGTATTCAACCAAAAATCAATTGAGGTCATCGGTAGCACTTTTTACTATATACCAAATTGCGTATTACCGGTTAATTTAATTTTTATGTTTGTAAATGCAAACTTTCTGATTGCATTATTATCAACGTGTTTGCACGCAACGTGACCTGTCTCGGATGTCAGCTGTCAATTGTTAACCAAATGACGAGCGAAAGTGCGAGTGCGTTTGACACTTTGCACGACGTTTGGGCACCCAAAGGCTTACCGCTTGAGCCCAATTTAGGCCATTGAAATCCTCATTTTTTAGCGAGCATTTTCGATAGGACGCAATTGTATTGTGTTCATGTGTAGAGGGGGTTTTTGTAAGCTTAAGGTCAAGTGTGGGTTCGCTTGTCCCACGGCCGCCATCTTGGAAAAAGGGGTACAAAAGGTTTTCGCGCTGTATCTCGTAAACTAGCAACCCTACGGAAAATTTTATAACACAATATTTGTAGCAAATTAAATTGTCTTCAACTGTATTCTTATTACTTCTATATATATCTTCTTCTTCTATATGTCTCGTCTCTATCGCAAAATGGAAAAAAGTTATAAACTGAAAATTTTTAAGCAAATTTTCTTTTGTGCTTTATTTTTTTTTCTGGTCATTTAACGACTCAATGTTGTTATGGCGACATACCCTAGATCAGCAGTGGTAGCCATCTACACAGGCAGACACCCTACCACCTGGCTGTGGGTTGTTTACTCGCCTTTTACGACAGGCCTCCCGACCGCAGGGAATTGTGTTCTTTTCCCGTTCCTGCACAGATGATCTATCATAAACACGTTTCGCAAAGCACGCATCACTGCTAGCACAGATAACGTTTCTTAAATTAGCAGCTTATCGTTATTTATAAACACTGGAGAATGCAATATGCATACAAATAAGTTTCTTGTTGTTTTTGAGAATATGTTGACAGTCGAACTGACTGTGAAATTTTTTATCGTCGTATAAAACGCTGAAGGCTAAGAGAATAGCAAATTATGACGTACCCTAAACGAGTCAGAGGTATTAAAGAAAGAAAATATTTGAAGGCTCACTCCGGGAGAATGATGCTCCGGGTATAATACAATAATAATCTGAAATATTATAATCGAAGTTTATTACACTAGAATTATTATAATCACAATATTATAATATTGCAGACAGAAATATTAGAGTAACTGCAAGAGTTGCATCCACGCTTGTCACGTGTCGAGCAGCAATTTGCCGTTCGAGAATAAAACGTGCAAAGTCCGTCACTTATTAGATACCCGATTGTAGGACACACGTCTTGCTTCGCTCGTGATTATCGCTCGACTCTTGCTCCCAAGCGGGCCATTGCTTTTTACTTCACAGATGTCCGCCCGGCCGCGTGGACCGAATTTCCTAGAATCAGCTTGTACTTTAAATCCGTAACATCTGGCTAATGATCACAATACAACAATAGGCCATAAAATAATTTAAATGTTGTTAGTTCAAATGCCAACGGGTAAAAAATGTGCTTTGTTTCAGATATGCAGGTGCTTTATGTGTTTGTCGGGATCTGAGTTGTAACAATATGAACAAAAAAATATATTAAAAAATAATAATAATGAAACTAATTTGTTTTGGACCTAAAAAGTAAAAGGTTGATTTTCATAACATTCTTATATTCATGTCTAAAATAGTTGTCTGTTTACTTGTGTATATAATAGCGGAACATCACGCTATCCTCATTAGGCGGTGTGTAGAATTAGAAAGCGTACAGCGAATTAACGGGCCTCTGTAATCGTGGACAATTTATGGGGGCTGTTAGCCATGGTGGCTTTTATCTTCACGCGAGGCTGTGAATTATAATCTTCCGTGTTGCTTTTGGAGATGATAACATGCTAGATTATCTTAAGCAATCAGCAATCAATGAGCTACTGTTAAACAAGCTAAATCACTAACAATTCTTTTACGTTTGCTTATAGGCAAACTAGCAGACGGGTCCACATGATGGCAAGTGGATACCGTCACCCATGGACATCTGCAACACTAAGGGGTATAAGGATAACAATATTTAAGAACACGACAAAAACCTGCAACATCACTATGTTTATATTTTTACGTATATTTATGTATGTAATATCAATAGGTGTATTTATATACGTCTATTAAGTTACTACTTATATAATACACTGACGGACTCATAAACTGCATCAAAGTAATAGACGACTTTGAAATAAATATTTTAACCAAGTATGCAAACTTTCTATACAGATTTAAATAGAAACCTCTAGATTGGTTCGTGAACTTTAAAACAGCGTAGGGTCATATCCTTAAGTTTAAGTTTGTGTACTGGAAAGGACCTTAAGACTTTTTTTGAAGAAAAAACAGAAAATTAAGGAAAATTGGTTTCATTAAAAAAATGGTTTTAACAATAGACATAAACTTTATGCAAGGGTTTATTTATGTTTTAATAAGGTGTATTACCTCTACGTGCCCTTATTACGGATTCTAATCGGTTCCGCATAGATTTTATTAAGGTTGTTAAAAGATCTTGCGGAATATTGTCCCATTCTTCTGAAATGGCTGCCACTGTTATGGGCAAAAGGTTTCTCGCATATACAGCTCTTTTTAAATTGTCCCAAACATGCTCAATGAGATTAAGATCCGGGCTGCGTGCTGGCCAATTCATTGTACGTATCCCAATCTCTTCGCAATATTGTCGAACTTGTGCAGCAGCGTGCGGCCGGGCATTATCCTGCATTAAAGTAAAATTTTCGCCTATGAATCCCATGTAAGGCACCACGTGATCTTCTGAGATCTCTGTTATGTAGCGATATGCAGTCAAACCCCCTCTATTACCGTTTTGACGGACCATGTCTATGAACACAAGTTCTGTTCGCCCGTTCATCGATATGCCACCCCAGACCATACACGAACCGCCTCCAAAAGGAACACGCTCCTCAATGCAACTTTGAGCATATCGCTCCCCACGTCGACGATAGACTCTTCTGCAACCATCTGCACCATATAAACATGTCCTACACTCGTCCGTGAACAATACGGAGGTCCATTGCTCTTCTGTCCAATTCAGGTGATGACGCGCAAATCTTAAGCGAGCTTATCTGTGAGCTACAGACAGCTGGACCATTTGCTGGTCTAAAAGGGGTGATATCCGCTTCCTTTAACCTTCTTCTCATGGTTCGTGCACTCACGTTTACTCCACGCACTTCATTAAACTCTTTTTTGATGTTAACAGAGTGAGGAAACGATTTCGCAGGGAAGTTGTAACAATAAATCGGTCATCACGACCGGTGGTTGCTCGAGTCCTGCCTGTACCACGTCTCCTTCTGTAAGAACCTGTCTCCACAAACCTTCTGTATATTCTAGTAACCGTAGACTGGTTTTAATTTAAATTTCTACCAATCGTTCGTTGATCCAAGCCCTCCCGCACCAATGCTACAATTTAAGCCGCTTGTTCGGACGAAGTATCCATATTATGGTTCAAAAACTCTCGATGAGTTAAAAAACTAACCCAACAATTCTGCTGGTAACAATAATCAATTGACAAAAGAATAAAAAATCAATGAGAATCAATTTATAACTTTGCTATAAATAACACGCAAATCTGATACTACGAGTAAATTTTCTTTTCCCGGCTATATTCATTTGTTTTACTGCAGTTCTATTTTTAAATTTTCCTTTTTTTTTGAGATTAAGAGCCAGTCTCTCCGTATTTATATAATTTAATCTAAAAAGTTTGCATACTTATTTAAAAAAATCATTTCAAAGTAATCCTGAACTTTGATGCAGTTTATGAGTCCGTCAGTTTAGTTTACATACTTACATGTTTACAAATGAATACAATACATGGAAGTCACTCCATATCTTCTAATATTTATGTAAACCATCTTTGACCAAAATCATTTGTTTTATTCGTGCCACGGGTTGTCTGGACGAGATCCCTTCTTAGCAATAAGACCGCCTATTGTGCACGTTTAGTATATTTTTAGGCTATAAGTTTTATTGTATTTTCTGTAATGGTAGTGGTCTACAATAAAGTGTTATCTATCTATGACTGTAAACATTTGCCACAATGTATAAATAGAAATAAGTTGTGGTAGCGTAATGGCTAGTGCACGCGTCCCAAACTCAAACGGTATGAATTCGAACCTGGCCGGAACGCATGCACCACTAAGGAGTTTTCTGACCTAATGTGCATATTGCTGGAATTACTGTGTGCTAACAACGGCGAAGGAAAATAACGCGACGAAACTTGCACGTCGAGATAACCGATGTGTCTTACCTGCCAAGCCGTCTTGGACAAGCGTGGCGGGTATACTGTCCGTTCCCCCTGTAATGGGAGGCCCGAGCTCAGCAGTGGGACATTCGTGGGCTATTATTATTGTGTTTTTTATATAAATAGAAATTACTTAAAAAGAGTAGCAGGATATAACAGGAACGTATTTAGATATTAATCAAATGAAAGTGAGATTAAGGAAGGAAAATGATTGTAAAATAGATAATAAACTATATTATAATTATAGTTAATACTGAGAATGCCCGCGACTGCGTCCACGCTTGATTTGAAATTCTCGCGGAAATCCTGGGACACATTTAAAAAAAGAGTGAAAGCTATCGTTTTAGAGGAAACTGTATCGAAAACATTTTTTATGGTTCCGAACAACTTCAAACCGCTCCTGCGAAATTTTCTGCGGGAATCCCGGGATAAAAAATATCACATATGTTATTACATTAAATTTGCAAACGATCAGTAAATAATTACACTGGAATTATTATTTTTTTAATCTGGCCATTTTAAATAATTTCCAGAAAATTTCCCGCGGTAATAATATGAACTTGTAAAATGCAAGGTAATTTTTATTAGATGACTATACCACTACTGAAATCCAGACTTTTATACTATCTTCTGTGGAACATTTATATTTTGCATAACATGTAAGGACCCTATGGATATTTGTCGCAATATGAATTCTTAGTATGTCAGAATGGCGACGATAACAATATTTTTAGATTATTACAACTCCATTAATTTTTTTTACAAAGTAACTGTAATAAAACTTCTATGTGTATTTTAAAACAAGAGGCTAAGGTAATATATAGATAATTATGATGAAAAAATCATTTTTAACTAGGGAGTTTCTTGCCTCTTGTGCCCCTTTGAACAGCAGAACAGCGATAACACATTTCGAAGCGGTGTAGAAGAATAGGAGGTAGATTTAAATTTTGACTTACATGTGTGACCTTCAAAAAGTGTTCTCAAGTTGAACTTATTTTGAATAGAAAACCTTGAATTTGAATCAATGCACGTTTCTCTTAGACGCAATACTAGAATAGTAAAAAAATCCGTTAAATTAAATAACCAAAACCATTATGAACGTATCAAGCAGCAATAAAATAATGGAAAGATTTGTATTTGTAAAATGTTATCTAACATTAAATATTGATCTGCTTGAACAGTATAAACAAGTGCTTATAACAGTTCTCGTGTTTTTTGCGAACTATTTATTGGCAAGGCAATCTTAACCGTTGTTACGGTTTTTTTATTTTCGGACGACGTGAATGACGGATGTAAACAACTCTCTATTTCTGTGTTATTATTTATCGAAGACAATTTTGAGATATCTGCTCATCTCGTGCTGTTTTAGCCATTGATACTGTTCGTGCATCGTGATTTGATTTTTGATCTTCATAAAGAATTTTCTTGATTTCTGAATGTCGTCAGCCATTCGCAGTCCACTGCTGGACGTAGGCCTCCCCAAGACGGCGCCGCTCATTCCTGTCCTTGGATTTCCTCATCCAGCGCCTGCCGGCGACCCTGCATAGGTCGTCGGTGCATCGAGCTGGAGGGCGTCCGACACTACCTTTTACGATTTCTGAACATTAGCTGTAAATATTAAATTTCTTATTTGGGTCGAATCTGAGTTCATCTTACTCTTTGGCGACACGGCGTGTTTAAAACTCGAAAATAGATCAATTATAGAATACGTATTTTTATTTATTTATTGGTGAAGCACAGCAGACTGGCTTACAGCCCAACTGTGATGGAAAGTGGTGCTATAAATGCGCTGCTGCTCTCTTGAGGGAGACTGGAACCTGACCACTGATGCCGGAACACTATTCACGGTTGTTATGACGGCATACAATCCAGTCGGGTAAATGCCCTCCCTGTGTGGCTGTGGGATTGTTTCGTCGCCTCTTACGACAAGACGCCCGGCCACAGGAATTTGTATTCTTTCATTCGTTCCTGCATTGAGGAAATAAATACGTTTTAAAAATACATCACGAATAAGGATCTACTCGCAAGATAAGTATAAATATTTAACCCTAAGAAACTCTCGTTAAGCTGCAATATATAATTCATTGACGTGTTCACAATAGGGTTTACGAATGTCAAATGTTTTTCCTACTATCAACACAATAGTGATTTAAAATGCAAATCGAATTTACATTGATGAACCAAGAATTTAGGTAACTTTGCTAAATATTTCGTTTTAGGCTGATATTCGTCAATGTTGATGTTAGTGATATTTTAGTAAGTGAATACATTACAGAATCATGCGTGTAATTGCGTTGCAATACCTAATACTAAGGAATGCATACCGAAAACCGTTTTGATGTACCTATTATAAGTTTGAATGCAGCATAAAACCGCAAACGTAATGCTTCGATGCGGTGCATTTACAACGGTAATAGAAATATGGTGGTAATTTATGTAATGCAGCACCTTTCTTAGTTACCAGCCCAAGCTTCCGGAAAAATGTATAAAGTTTTCTTTTCAATTTACATAAACTGAATATGTTTTGCACGGCATTATGCCGATATTATACGGTTATTTTTTTCAATTTTCAAGTGATCCATGATCCGTAATCATTCAATGTCATTGAATTCCATCGCGCCGTTTCAGTTTTGCCTTTCAAGCAAATTGGTCGAGTTTCGTTGAACCGTCTAACAACATTACTCGTCGTTGTTTCAGAATTAAAATCACTAAGATTTTAAATGATTCCGTAAATGCATATGGCAGCGCAATAGTTGATTATGTGTTTAAAATGGTCAATTACAGAGCAAAAAACAACGTAGAAGGTACGGAATATCATAAGGTTAAATATAGTCTTATTGTGTAACCTGTGTATGTAGCATTGAATTAAGATCTAGATCTACCAACAATTCTTTAACAACGTCAAATAAGTAGACCGTATTACCATAATTTACATTCTTTATGTTGAGTCTCGCTTCGTTAAGACGCATTCAAGGTCGGAATATCACAAAAACTGTTAATCTTATTATAATTACACCACTTACCAGTTAATTGCTTAATTCTGTTAGTCCGTACGACTTGATCTGCTGTGTAAATACCTTTTGAAATGGTTTTCTGTGGAGGTTAGCCAAATAACAACAGTAAAGTTCTGTAACTGGTTTTTAATTAGTTGAATCATCAGAAACCCTATCTATACTGTGTATTTTTTTAATGTTTTGGATGTGATGTTTATGCCGTCACTGATGTTAAGTCTTTCGCTGTTTTGTCTTAGAAAAATTCAGAAGTGTTTTTTTAGTTTTAAAAGTAGCGCACTGTAAGTAATTTCATAAATTACGTGTGATCTATATCAAAATTTGCTTTAGAGCACTATATCAACTGAATCACTGCACCACATAGTACGTTTACCTAAAAAATGTTTAATGGCACAATAAGTGCCGGGAATAATTTTATCCGGCAGCTTATCGCAATAGGCGACAATACTACTCAGTAATGTGGCATGCCATTTGATCGCCTGGATGGAAACCATCCCTGGTGTAGGATATGTTACCATAACAACCATGAGCTGTGCTCCAGTATCAATGACTAGGTTTCAGGCCCTCCATTAGAGGTCAGCAACACACTCAGTATCTCTGATGTTGAAAATATTTTACTTCACATCCGATGGGTCGTGAGCGTGTCTTCTGTACACCAGCAATTAAAAACACAGCTGACTCTGACAAAAACTAATTGATGCCTAATAAGAACTTTCGAAACAATTTATACACATATAAAGTAGACTACCTAAAGTAGAAAATGTGGTCGACTGTCACTGATAAATGGTTGTTCAACTTACCTACAATTGCAAGAATACTTTCTCGTATTCTTTTATCGTTGTATGTTAAGAGAGTCTAATGTGCTTAGACAGGCCAAACCGGAAATTCAATGAACTGGAAGGGAATGTGTTGACAGGAAAGCGTATTTGCTCTTGACTTACTTAACACCAGTAGCTGCGAGAACTTGTTTAATAATTACATTCAATTGCTAGATTTTGATCTCAACTTCCTCGGCATGTAAAACCTCAAAAATTGAATTGTCGCAATTCTTAATCGCTGATAGAGTCAGAGAGACAATTACACACTTCTTTTCAATCATAAATCAGGAGCGTATACAGCCCCTATCTTTTATCTTTGAATTTTATTTCTTTAAAAGGATAAATGGTTCCACGTTTGACCACGATCACGTGTAACTATTAGACGATGATGCGGTCGAAGATGGAGCATGCTTAGCTAGAAAATACCTATTCATACGAGACTCCCAGATTGTACTTTTCGGGAAACAAACTCTGGTAGCTAATTCCACGGCTTTGCCGTACGCAGAAGGAGTTTGGAGGCAAAATGCTTTGTTTGAATTGATGTGTTTCTACTTTGAAACGAAGGCGTAGACCAAAGCGCCTTGTCATCCGAAGATGGAATGGTGTAGAGGAAATCAGGTCTAACTGTTCAACTGCATACTCTCCGAAATGAATCCTGTGAAATACTGCTAGACTAGCAACCCGGCGTCGATGCTCTAGGTTTTGAACCCTTGTATTGATAAGCTGGTCGCTACCAATTAATCTCTTGTTCTCAACCTAAGATTCCAATGTATTAAATAATAATCTACAAATTATCACCAATTTGGTTCTTTGAACGAAATATTGACCAAATCAGTTATAAATACTTGAATTAATATCAGGGGTATAGAAAAATAGCTTTCGTAAATTGATTCTAGGACTTTCTACGAGGATTATATATTTATATAGGTATGTTATAGTCAAACATGGAAGCTCTGGCGCTCCTAGGTTTGACTAATGAAACCTCAGGGTCAGACAAAGACTTAGTCGAAGTCCAAATAAATTACTCTTTTATTGCCTTTGACTAACGATTTTTTGTCTAACCTAGGAGAGACTAATTATACAGTCACTAAACATATGACAAGTAAACTACGAATCTGCCTTAGTCGCTTCTAATATCGACCAGGGAAACCCCGAAACAAATTATTTTACGTTCGGCGTTTGACTAAAAATACTTCAGTCATAAGCCGAAATTGTAATTTATTTCGGGTTTTGTCGAAAGGCCTTATTCAAGCCTTGGATAAACCAAACATTCCGAGAAAAGACTGCATATCGACCTTTGCCAATAACATACATACTATCCTGCACTATATTGAATTACATTTTCTATATATAATTGTTTTACTCTCAAAGAAATTACACTTATATGTTATTACGAATTTGCTGGTTCAATTCAACATAGTAGTGAGGATTAATTCACCAAATTTCACATTTCATTAAAGTAGTTGATACTAGAATTTTATGCGGTAGTTGAAAATATAAAATGTTTTACAGGTCTGTTTGAAAGTATTGTCAACAGTAGCAATTGTCCGTTTAACTGAACAGTTACTGACTGGTAGAAAACACGCAAATTGCATGAATCATTTTAGTTGTTTCGACAAAACTTGGACAATTGTGGGTCATTAAGTTTATACAGGTGTAAATAATTGTTTGGCAAAATACAGCTCTTTGTTTAAATGTATCAAACAATACGTTTTTAACTTGTTTGTAGTATTTTATTTAAAATTTAACATGGATTTAATTGTAGTGTAGTGGTAAGGAGGTTACTACCAAATATGTATCGGTATTGTTTTTTCTACTTATCTATACATATAACTAGCTGTCCCGGCAGACGTCGTCCTGCCCGGTAAAAAATAGGGGTTGATCGTAGAGGGTTGAAAATCTAGGGTTGTATGTATTTTTGTATGTTGTATCATAAAAAAATAGAAATTAAAAATTTTGTCTAAAAAATAAATAAAAAAATTTAGGGGTGGACTACCCCTAACATTTAGGGGGATGAAAAATAGATGTTGGCCGATTCTCATAGATACCGGATAAGCACAAAAAAATTCATCAAAATCGGTCAAGCCGTTTCGGAGGAGTATGGCAACGAAAACTGTGACACGAGAATTTTATATATTAGATAAAATTGTAGAGATCGAATTTTCGTACAATGCAAAAAATGCTTAAAACCGAATCAGGGGGATGTAAAAAGTGAAATAGAACTAATTTCGATTTTTTCGATTTTTTTGTTTCTCTGTTTGTCTGTCTGTTTGTACCGGCTAATCTCCGAAACGACTGGAGCGATTTACATGAAATTTTGTATGGTGATAGCTTATATCCCTGGTCAACATATAGAATACTTTTGATCCCGAAAAATTAAAGAGTTCCCGTGGGACAGTTAAAAAACCGCACCATACGAAAGAAGTCGTGGGTATCAGCTAGTTTGTAATATTTGTCTTGCAAAGTTTTAACATGGATTTAATTGTAGTGTGATGGTAAGTAGGTTACCACTGCGAATATTAGTAAATTACTACGGTGATTTAAGATATGAATACTCTTCTGACTCCAATCGTGGTGTGTCGGGCAGATGGAGATGGAATGAAATAAATTACATAACTGTCTTTAATTAATTACGACTTGACTCGGGGAGGTGATGTGTGGCGACTGAAGACAGTACCACGAATATCTGTATCTGTTTACCAGTTAGTATTAAAATTTTTGCTGAATTGCATCTCTCGCTAGCTGCCACATTTTGTTTAGTCAAGGTGCCGAAGTCCCTCAATGGAGGAAGTTCATACACCGCTCGTTTTTTAACTCTTTTAAACGGAATTCAACGCCAACTGCAATTCGAAGACAGAATTCAATGGTGTTTTAGCCTCACTGACTGATTTGTTGATGGAGTTTCCCCACTGACGGAGTTCGCCACCTTGACTATATAAAAATATTATCTATTATATCATTTGGCTAACTTAGCGTAGGAACTCGGTGACTATCTACGTGAGGTCCTTGGTAGGGTCTAAAGGAAGATGTCTGCATAATGAGTATAATGTGAATTAAAATAAGTAATAAAACATTAATAATGAAATCGGAAATACACTTTGAAACAGGGAAAAACCTGACTAAAAAAATTAAGACTTTTCCAAGAATCAGAGTGTGTGGCGCAAACTTGAGATGCGAATGGCCGACAGTAGACATCGGGTCACTGTTAACGAAGATATTTTATCAGTTAACAAAACACTGCACACAGGGATTACTTGGTAAAATACGTCTGATTACGACATCAAAGCCTTACGTTTTACCTAAAATACCCAAAATCAGTGACCGTGAGCTTCTCCGAATTCCATCCGTTTTTAACTTTTTACTAACCATAGGTACTATACATTTACGAGTATAATAGCTTCCTGGTATGATAGACGAAGAAGTTTTGATTGAGTTCAAATCACTAAAAGTTAATAATCCATGTCCTCGTACCATTTAACAATTAATAGGATTATCAGTAATATACTTAGTTGATACATACATAACTTCACGCCAGGTCCCTTGCGGGGTAGGCACGAACAACAGAGCGCCACACAGGCCCATTCTTACACACCTCACTTGCTTCTTTGACTTTCATAGCTCTTGTCATGCACGTTCGTCTGTTCTTAAGGCTCCTGACATCACCTTCTGCTAGTACACGATCAATTTGATCATGGAAGGTGTGTCGTGGCCTTCCGCGACTTCTGCATCCATCCACTTTTGCATTGTATATCTGTTTAGTCATTCTTTCATCATACATTCTTTCCACATGCCCGAACCACCGGAGCATTCCTTTCCTTACCTTCACCCCGACACTCTCTTTCAGACCAACTCTCTTTCTTACTTCGGTATTACGAACGCGGTCCGCGAGCGTCACTCCACAGATTTTGTGCAGTGCTCGTATCTCGACCGCGTTTAATCTACTTTCATGCTCTCTATTCCATACTCGCTTCCATACGTGAAGTTACTTAGTTGATGATTTCAAAAATGTCATTTCATTTACTATTAAAAAACTAATGACTCCAACATGCGTCTTAACATAAGTAACACAATCCGTATGTATACGATGCAAGCAACATGTACTAGTTCTCGTAATGAATATAAGATGACCACGAACTCGAGTTACGGTACATCTGCAATATATCCGCCTTCATCTGATACGCCTACGAGGTCGTTTGGTGGGTGGAAGAAGAGGTCAACAGCTGATATTTTTAGAATATTGTATGAACCATACAATAACCGATGATTGAAGAAAGTTCTCATTCCTAGCTGAGGATATACAATTCCATACAACCAAGCTCCACGATTATCTCATTGTCACAATCATAATATTATTACAACCTAGGCGCCGACAAAAATAAAATCACACTTGCGTATCTGTAAAAGCACATTACCGTACCCGTCAGCATTTGAACTAATAACATTAAAACTGATGATTTTATGATCGTGTTCTTTTTTAACTTATTTATTGGCATACGGTCTATTGTTGTATTGTAATCGTTTACAGCCACCTGCGGCTGTAATCATTAGTCAGGTGTTACGGATTGGACGAGGACGGACTTTGCGCTTTTTTGAATTACAACCTTCTGCATTATGTTTGGATTTGTTGTATTCGGTTATATTTATACCTGTGTTATACGTGTTTGTATAGTTCTAATAAACTATAATAATTCTAGCGGCATTTTAACTCGAGTCCCGCTAAACTTGTAATTTTTTTTAAAGTATAGATTTAGTTGAAGCAATGAGCATATAGAAGGTACTTCAGTAAACGGTCTAGATGCATGAGTAATGGGTAATCCAGATTTTGCTTAAACTCAAAATATTACATACACGTACAGATGTAGGTGTTAGAAAAAGATTCTGCTAAATATTGTATCGGATATCGCGTGTATGCTCATGTTATACATGCTGTATGATATTACTAATTCAATTATTCAGATAACCGTAGTGGTATTGATTATATAAGTGTTTTTGATCTGCCGTCTAGCGCAAAGCTGTAAAATCGGTAAATGCTATCTACATTATAAAACAATATTCTCGTGTCCGGTAGGAATACGTCCAATAACGGACCATACACGGTAATGAGAATGGATAAGGAGAGAAATAAGTAGGTACTTAAGGAGTTCTATGAATGTTGCACCCGTGACTGAAAAGTTGGCAGTATTAAGTCTATGGTGGTATGGACATGTAGTGAGGAGGGATGAAAGTCACGTGATAAAAGAATGTTAAACTGGAAGATCCCACCGTTTAGAAGGAGTTTAGCCTCGCCATCTACCGGGTCTAATCATGAATCTAAACCATCCTGGGACCTTCATCACACACAAAAAATAATTCCACCTAAATCTTGGAACCCGATTGCTGCGCCACCTAGAACTAAATTTACTGAAAACTAACTTTTTAGTTACTAAATTTGCATCGAATGCTAAATTAAGAGTCAATCTACTTTATCATATATTTAGTATTCAATGCAACTGGTTGTAATGAAGTTGAGATGAGCCTGAGATTGCATCTCCAAATTCAGTGTAAATAGCAGTAATATTAAAGGAAAAGTCTATTTCACTTTTTACCGTATACACGGCCAGACACGATAGTTCGACAGATAATAAGCGAATTTGCTTTAATAAAACCGGATAATCTGTCGTCCGGTTTGCCATGATTTTCTTGATCGGACAAACACGAAGACAACCGGACTGCCCTGTCAAAAACTGGATATCTGGCAACCCTACAGATATGTCGTATAGTTAACATGTGCCTCGCCCACTCGTTCCATTCACCTCTTTCCACAAAAATGGCCAGATTCAATAATGAACAAATGAATATGCAAAATTATGCACTTTCAACTCATTAGTAGTCACTTGTTTTATACAAAAAGTATCCTTTTCTGTCCTTGTTTTTTATTTAGTTACTAGGTATATGCCCGCGAATTCATCCACTCTTGACTAGAAATTCCCGCGGGATTCCCGAACCACGCAGTACCGTTGCATTTAAAAAATAATGTAAGCTGTCGTTTTAGTGAAAAGTGCGCTTTGAACAGCCATTTCCCATCGAGAATGATTCCCAGATATTTCATCTGAAACCCGACGCGAATATCCACCGTTTGAACTGTAACGGTCAAGTCCGCAGGGGGATTCTGCAAACGCTTATGGAACATGAGGGCCTCCGTCTTCGCACCTTGAAGCCCAGCCTAACTATCCTCTGGACCACAATCGCCAACCCGCCGTTGGCGAGGTCCACGGATTCCGCGAATGACGCAGCGCATGCATTGAGTAGGGTGTCATCCACAAAGCAGATTACTCCTAACTCGGGCATGACTGGCTCCCGAAGGATTCAGTCATAACCGTCGTTCCAAAGAATCGGCTCGAGGGCGACACCTGTTCTCAACTAATGTTGAGTGATGACGCGGTCTAAGATGGAGTGCGCTTACCAAGAAGATAATCAATATATTAAATATATTATTAAATTTTTCAGGAAAAACAGAAGCTGATGCCTTGGCCACCAAGCCATCCCGAGTTTATTTCCTATTTTAGATTTATTAAAACCTCGATTCTGTTGCACGCAATCTCGTGACGATTCGACACGATTATTTTGAAACGTTCGTCTTTATCCCGCAATGAAATGGTACCTTAATTCATAAAACCGTGTGACACGAAATATCGCAAAAAGTGTTTTGCATGGAAATATAATATTTAAATGTGTTTATAGTTTACTGATAAATTTTATCTGAGTTTTGGTTTAAATGTATGATGGTAGTGTAAACGTTATGTGCAGTTTTATCAAGGTTTTTAACTGCATTTAGTGATTAAACTCCAACAAAAAACAAGCAGTTTAGTTTTTGCAGTAAAAAACTAAACTAAAGAAAAATTTACTTTTAGTCCTCTTATAATACATAAAAAAGTTTAATATTATATGAAGTAGTAAATTATAAAAAACAATATTATGATGCTTAAATAATACTTTCAACGAAAATCGTTTTAGAAATAATCACCTCTACAGAAGCCTTCGTTGTGCGCGGACTGACAAGCACTTAGCCAATTTCTTTTACTTAGTAGTTGTTATTTTTTATATTCTTGTTCACTTATACTGTATACATATATATATTGTGTTTTTTCTGGTGGGTCAAAAAAACATGTTTTCTTTACAAGTGATACGGAAAAATGGGTTGCAAAACACCTTAAAACAATTCTCACCAAATATGAGCTCTTAATTTCAATAGGAAGATCCTCCGCATCGTTGTTTGGTATTTTTATCTCAGTCCGATAGAAAAAAAATCATACCTCATCAGTAATTGATTGTACAGAAAAATGTTCTCGAAGTATTTTGTGGGAAATTTAATGCCCTACAAAAAACGTATCTTATATTGATTCCGTAAACCTCACCATTTGAATGATATTTAGATATTAAGTGTTATTTTAAGACAAATTTCATTTTTTTTTATGAATTTTATAACTGGACAATAAATGACTATTGGAAAATGCATAATACAAATATTTGTAGGAAATTAACTGCTCTATAAAAATGGTACCCTATGTGTTGGCGATTAAATTAAGCGGTCAAAGCGGGCATTTGCCCAACTGGATGGCTACCCCTGCTCTAGAGGATACTGCCATAACAACCTTGAATGGTGTTCCGGCATTAAGCTGGCCAGGTTCCAGTCTCCCTTAAGAGAGCAGCCGCGCATTTGTAGCACCTTTGGTGTTGCAAATTTCCATAGGCGATGGTAACCGTTTTCCACCAATTAGGCTGTCTGTCTGTCTGCTGATCTCATGCAATAAAAAAAACGAATGGCAACGGACAAGTGGAAAAAAGAATTGCAACGTACAGATGGAAAAACTTCAACTGACAAGTGACAAAATTAATCGCAACAAACTTTTGTTGAACTTGAAGTTCACAGTGTTCTTTTATTTTAAAATTTTAATTAAAATGCCGCCGCTAGAAAAGGCTCTTTATTTGTATCTTGGTATTAATCCTTATCAAAATAAATTATTTCATATTCAAGACTGCTTCAATACCTATGAATAACTTTTTGAATTATTCAATTCGGACATCCCATTCAAAAGATATCACGAGTTTAAAAATGTAAGAATTAGACCACGTGACTGTGACGCTTTTTCGTGAGCGAAATATCGTAAGACTCCCTCTGTATGATCCAACTACCGCTATAAATATTCGATTAAAATTTCAGAAAGAATCTCGCACCGACGTCCAGTTCCACTTGGCAGCACTGAGGGGCGACTGCGAAAGGCTGAGACAACTTCTTGATACTGGCAAAGTGCACATTGACTCACGAGACAGGGTAAGTTCGCGTTTCATGATATCCATCTAATAACATGTCTCCGAAGACCACGGGCCATGAGAATGGCCCGGACTTTTGGAGGGTTCGCATTTGGGGCCATGGGAAGGCCAAAGCGTAGAGGCCCCTTGATAATTTTAATGTGAATGTGCTGTGACACTGACCGGCGATTATGCAAGCATGCCAAGCAATATATAATGCATCCAAGGACAAGACCCGGTGAGGGTAGGACTATTGTGGGAAATGAGAACATAAAGCTATCGGAGTGAACTGCTAGTGGTAGAAGGGGTCTGGGAATATAAGGACTATGGCGTCTGCCAGTCGCAATGTTCGGGGAACATAGAGAAATGAGGAGACGGTGATTCGCCACTCCCTGCATACCGTCCAAAAATGCCATAGAAGTCAGGGCGATCATGGGTGTGAGTGACCGACACCGAAGCTACTTCTGACGTGATGCCATTTATCACTTCCACCCCTGGCGCTTACGTTTTATATTCGTGCGTATATTATTATTGTATTACCTTATCTATTACGCTCGGCGGCTTTCCACACGTATTGGACGAAATAGCAACTCATAACCCGACAGGGCACCGCTTTTGTTTCAAAATACAAATAATTCTGTATGCTGTGGTTCGCCATTATGGCGTGTGTGCTTGCGAATTATTATAGCTTTTCATATTATGTTGTTATTTACGGATTTCTGTTCAGTTCTGTGGTAATTACAGTGCTTTTTTTGCCAAAAGGGTTTAAATTCATTTGAAATGCTGCTCCACTGAGTACGTGCTTTTTTATGTTGATAATGGGGCCTGAATTTCTATAATAGCGGTGTAGTCGGCGCTTGTATCATACGGTATACTTTTTCAACCGGATTACCCTGGCCGAATTTCCACCCCGCGCCACTGCCATCGGGGTAGTTTTGTCGCCCCTTACGACGGGCCGAGCAAGCGTAGTAAGTTTGTATTCTTTCTCCGTTCCTACGCGGATAAAAAATACCTACTTATCTACCTTCCTTCTTTAAAAAAACTAAATGGAAAGTATGGGGAAAATCTATAATTTTTGGATTGTATGAGATTTGAGAATTGATGATAAATAGGAATCATGCTGGTAAAATTCATTTCCGAAGTCATAATTATAAATTACGATTTGTAAAGAAAACTGGAGGTATGTTCCGTAAGAACCAATTTTATTGGAATTCATTCTGTTTGGAATACGACATCCCAAAATACTAAAGGAATTTGAAATCCAAATACAGACATAATGGACATCAGATTAAGGCGGACTAAAATAGTCACGAATTAGTGCGATATAAAAAGATTCCTTTGGACTTCATTTCCTTTTTGCTATGAAGTGGATATTGTAATATTTCTTTAAAACTAATCGAGATTTTACATATAGAAGTCATAGCAATACTTATTTACTTCTGGTAGAGCCAAGCTGGAATAGTTGCCATATGTTAGGTCCAGGTATTGGGGACTCTAATAATACAACTATTTCAGCAAGTGTCACGCAATCACAAATACGACCTGCTTCTGATGACCAGACTGCACAATTATTATATAAAATAGTTTAACGCGACTCGACTTGTGGCGATGTTGAATGTTGAAGGAATGATCAATGCGGTGGCGTGCTTACGGCGTCTTCAAATGTAGGCCGATACCTCCCGCTCTTTTGAATGAATATGCTTTATTGTGTTTTAAAAGGTACAGTACAGAAAATCTCGGCGGAGAGTTCCCTACAGATCATTGTGGTACGCGGAATAAACGTTTTAGAGAACCGTTGCGCAGATGAGCGTGGCTGCTCCAGGAAATGGAGGTGAACATCCCGACAATGGCGAGCGGTGCGGTTATAAAAATGAGGCGTTGACACCAGATCACAGTTCCTCGCAACACTCCGTTTTACAGGCAGTAGAATAAGCAAAGTCTCTCCGAAGGCCAAGCGACTCTAAACCGGCTGTTAGAACGAGATTGTCGACTCTATACGATCGGCGCGTCGCTGGATAGAGTCAAGAGGGTCAGTCTGGTATGCGGGTGCTCCAGCCCATAAGTGTGAACAGTATTCCATATGCGGCCTAATTTGTGCTTGGTTAAGCACATACCGATTTAGCACACCAAGATTTTTGGAGGCAAGTTTAGCCTTGCCTTCCAGATGACCCCGAAACTGCGAGTCGTTCGTTATGTCGACGTCAAGGATCCCGATACAGTGGGAGCTTTATCGACAGATCAAACAATTCATCGGAACGCTCCCCGTTGTACAGCCGATAGAATACGCTAAGGGACGAAATTTCTAAGGACATTTTCAGGCAATAACAAAAGCTCTTATTATGAGATAGATGGATGGAATTATCTATTAAAATATTCCACTAAATTATAAAATCAAATTATTGTTGCCTTTCATAACATCATCTCTATTCGCTTCGACTCTGTCCATAGTAGTCAAAAATAAATTTTACTTCCAAAGTTGTTTCTAAGATTTTTGTAACAATAAAACCGCCGGCCCACTTTCGATCAATTTCTTTTATTTTTCATAACCCAACATTAGTGCGGTGTGAAGTGATAGGCGGAAGCGTTTATTGCGCGTTGAAATGTTTATGGTTTGTCAGTTCATTAACCTATTTATGTAATCACTCGTTCGGTTGAACTTCACGAACTGTAACTAATCTTTTGCCATCAGATATATTCTATTCCAAGCGGCTCTTTTGAAATATACATTTTTGCTTTAGGACAAGTTTAGAGTAATAATCAATTCTTCGAATTGTTGCTCTTCATAATCAACGTGTAAATTACTATAACAAGATTTATTTATGTAATGTCTTTATATAAATATCTAATATATAAAATTCTCGTGTCACAGTTTTCGTTGCCATACTCCTCCGAAACGGCTTGACCGATTCTCATGAAATTTTGTATGCATATTGGGTAGGTCTGAGAATCGGCCAACATCTATTTTTCATCCCCCTAAATGTTAGGGGTAGTCCACCCCTAAATTTTTTTATTTATTTTTTAGACAAAATTTTTAATTTCTATTTTTTTATGATACAACATACAAAAATACATACAATCCTCAATTTTCACCCTTCTACGATAAACCCCTATTTTTTACCGGGCAGGACGACGTCTGCCGGGACAGCTAGTATATTTATAAGATAATGATTCGGTATTGAGAATAATGCAACATACCTCTGTTCTTATCAAAAATTTTGTCCAACCAAAGGTTCTCTGGAAAAAATCGCTAATAGCGATAAGACCGCTTATTGTATTGTAAAATTTTATTTCTGTTAACTGTGTCTTTCAAAACCCAATAAATTATATTCATTCATTCAAAATTTATATTGGTAATTTTTTACCGCGCCTTAACTTTAGTTAGATACTCCATAACTTTTGACAATTTTGAAAATAACTGCAACCTATAAGACAAAATAACGCAGCTATTAAATAGCCACATTAGTGTATATTACATACTATTATGTTCGCGCGGTGTACGCACTTAGATTGGATTGGAAGAAAACACCAGTTTTTAAATAAATGCTTTTATTGACTCATACAGCCGTACGTAATACTTCTCCGCAGGGTTACCCCTATTCAGACGACTAACGATGCACTGCTCCGACGATAAGATGTCTCACTCACAATACCGTCGCTGATATTGCGTAGACCACCTCCTGCTACTGCAGTGCTCACCTCCGATTTTATCGTCTGTAGCTCGCTTCTGGTTCGTCTCTCGAACTACGCCACACTCCCCTTTCACTTAACTATCTACTAAACTTGGCACTAAATCCACCACTTAACTCGTTACTGTCTTCTATTAAACTTTTCTTCCAACTCTTCCGTATCGCACTTGTCGCTTCGCTGTCTTGAACTGAACTCAACTCTTAAAGTGCCCGGCGCGCCTTACGCCGCTTATATAGCCGGACGAATTTTCTGGAACCCATAATTTCGTTATTCTTTTATTTACTATCTGTCCCCTTCTAAACATCTATCTATCTCTGTTTTTTCCTTCCTGAACATTCCATTCTAAAATTTTCGTACATCGTCTATCCCTTTCTAAAATGTATCCGTCTTTGTCTTTTCCTTCCAGAATTTTCTGGCTTTTTCTAAAAGTTCTTAAACTAACTAGACGGTTTCACCATCATTCGCCACAATACGTTATCTGTCAATATTTAACGTCAGTAATTATATTACACCCATCGCCACATCTGCATGAAATGGCCGTTATCTCTTAACATTATCCAAGGTGAAGCCCCACCGTAAAGATAGTATTTTGAAAACTACTAAGGTAATTTTTACCAAAAGTACACGTGGTTAATGGCTTTGTCTAAAACATCATTACCTATCACCCCGGTGATTAAAAAGTTGCTAAAAACATCATGTGATTGGAATTCAATGGAATGGAATTCAGATATTAATTTTTGGATATAAATCTGCTTCAAGTCTCTAACTTAAATACCTAAGGTCGTGTATTCAGTGCTCCGCAATGATTTATTGTTTGCGCTCCGCTGTATTTATTACTCTTGCGTAACGTGATGTAACCTAATGGGCTGAGAAATTTCGTGCGTTAACACAATCGTGATTGTGCGCTTATCCTAATGTTAAAAGGTAGCGTGTAGGTGCTAAATGGGCTACGTGCAAAGGACTTTTAGGATGTAAGGACATCTGGTCCACAGTTTGTTGTCTCGGGTATTATTAGTCTGTTACGTTGAGCCGATATAAGATGCTTCATTTCTGTCTTTGAATTCGGATGAATCAACCAAAGTGATCTATATAAACATAAAATCGAATCATTCAATGTCATTGAATAATTTTTCAACCATATTGGACTAATTTGATTTATCCGTTTAGTATCAGAATTACTTCTGAATACAGCTGCGTTTCTATACCTTATTATCCATTCTTTTACTAAACCATTGATATTGATTGACAATTAATTCGAGGCTTTATCGCTATTTTATTTACTACACTACTCCTACAAGAACTCCCCATCTTGAAATACCGGTGTCTTGTAAACATCGGTTCACACGTGCTCAAAGTTGAATAAGCAAAAAAGATACAGAACACTTAGCTATCTGGTTTGCTTATGTTAACGCTCTCGTTACCATAAGCAAACACATGTACCATATATGTAAGCTTTGAATATGCTGGTTTGGGAGAGTATTCAGTAACACTTGTCATGAAAAAAGTATTTGGATATTTGGTGGCTTGATTTGCTTTGAACTCATCACGAAACCTTCTCCAATTACACAACATGACTTGGAATGTGCTAGATTTTGCATTAAGTAATCTCAAGGTATAGCCATGCTCATTTATCGTCAATTATGTCCAGTCTTGACATTGACAATCTATGTTTGCTCCACATATCGCGGTCCAATATTGTGTAGGTCATAATTAAACCGGGCTGAAGAGGGTCCTACGCTACTTATGTTGGGTCACAGTCTTCATTGCAAGAAATATCAGCTCCAACGCTTTTCCCAGAGAGACGTGATCGACCCACTGCCACTCCAATGTACCAATTTTATGAGCTATGTGATTTTATTCAAGAATGAAACACCTACGTAGCTCATGCCATAGCCCGCTGAACAAATTAAAATTAAAGCATCATTTCCACTGTCAGTGCCTACATCAACATCTGTTTTCCATACATTGTATAATATGCTTGGAGCTTTTTAGGATTTCGACACACTAATACCTGACCCATAAGAGAATATTAAGACGGAAACATTCTTAATAATAGCATTTATATATTTGCCTAAGTTAATAAACACTTTCTTCGCATGAATGCGTAATTCGGATTCACATTTGCATATAATTTCACGCCGCTGCGTTCAAGTGTTAATTAATTTCTTATATTACTCGCTCAAGCGTTAATGAAGGTTCTCGCCAGAACGGTATTTTAATTAAAACTTCTTTCGAGCAGTTTGCACTAAGCTTCAGTGACTGTTTATAAAAGCTTTTATGAAAGTAGAACGCTGACTTACATTGACTTTGACGTGAAAGACGCTCAAAGTTCAAAGACACGAATGAAAGGTCCAATGAAAAGCTTTTTAAATTTCTTCCATTCGGTCTCGTCCAGTTTTTGTATGAAAGGGTTAGTTTTATAGATTAGTTTAAGAGTAAATACATCGTAAATTACAAATCGTTTCGCGAGCTAAGTTCGGAGTTTCTCTTTGGTTAAAATTCAAAATGAGAATGGCCGTAAGAGAACCAACGTAACCTATGTATGTGTGTGTATGATATTCATCCGGGCAGGAACAGAGAAAGAATACAATTTCCTGCGGCCGGGCGGCCTGTCGCAAGAGGCCACAAAACAACCCACAGGCAGGTGGTAGGGCATTTGCCCGACTGGATGGTATGCCGTCATAACAATGTGAGGTTCCATTCTCCCTCAATAGAGCAGCAGCTCATTTGTAGCAACTTTAGTTTGCAAAATTAGCAAGCTAAAGTGGCTGTGGCACGTTCACGTCTGTCGCAGAAACGATAGCTGATGGACCAGAATAATTGTGGAGTGCAGACCGCTTGGGTAACGCAGTATAAAACGTTCTCCATCCAGTAACGGTGACCAGAGTAAGGTCGGGAGTAGGCTTTGGATAAGGAAAGCGGAGGTCTACGTCGAGCAGTAATTGACTGCGATTACCTGACGACGAGGACTACACCTTACTTCACTCCTCTTTGCAATGCAACTTTTTTATTGTCGGAGTACAGCAGGCAATAAAAAAGACTGACTCACGACCCACTTGATGAAAAGTGGTTGCCATCGCCTATGGACATTTGTAACAGTACATAACTGCTATCAATGTAATATCAGCCTCGAAGAGGAGATTGAATAGATTGAATTCTGGCCTATAATTTCGGAACGTAACTCAAGGTTCTGATTTGCGCACTCTACTCCAGGGTTACTGGTTGCTCTGCTGCCTGGCTGTATGTTGTTTTCTTGCCTCTTATGACAGGCCGCTCGGCCTTAGGTAATAGTATTCTTCTTGGCTTATTCTTAGTGTTCACAATTTTTTAGTTTTCTTGTACAACTTCCAGGATGGCACCACACCTCTCATCCTGTCCGCAGCCATGGGCCACACGGAATGCGTCCGGGAATTATTGGCGCAGGGCGCTGATCCAGCTTGTTGCAGAACGGTATGGACACTCCTCCAGTAATCCTTTAATTTTACGGTCTCTGTTCTTTGAATGGGTAATTCAAATTTGAAAATTTTTTATGCTTCTACTGAAAATGTTTTTGGAAGGTCGTGCATGTTAAATAATAAGTCACTTCTTATTTTATGCATGCCGCTTCGCAACGTGTTATCGCTGTTTGTAGAGAGGGAGCGACAAGAAAGTCTTCAGCAATATGTCTAGTTATAAATTAGGTTACTTCCTATTAGATCTGAGGTTTTTTTAAATTACACAAGTATGGTACAATTATTTTTCGAAGAATTATTGGAGTTAAGGTTAAGCCTTTTCGATTTCTGGTATCTTGAATTTCGCAAACGACCACCCCGTAATTTATTAAGGTTAACTTTATGTCTGGGATCAGCCCCAGAGATTAACCATACAACAAAAGCGCAACTTGGTTAGCTTACTATTATTAGGCTCAGGTCTCTCACTATAGAGGAATGGACAGTATACCCGCCACGCTTCTCCAAGGCGGCTTGGCAGCTGATACACCGGTTATCTCGATGTGCAGGTTGCATCACGATGTTTTCACGTGGTAATTCCAACAATATGCACATTAGGTCAGAAAACTACCAAAGTGGTGCACGCGTTCCGGCCAGGTTTCGTACCTACGTCTTTTGAGCGTGGGACGCGTGCGCTAGCCATTACGCTAGAGATGTACAATGTCTGTTTGCCGATTATTAAAAAAAATATGTGAGGTCCACAATGACTGAGATCGCTATACTGGTGTTAATTAAGGAAGGCACCAACCCTCTGAACACCCGAACAGTCGATGAGCCGTCTTGTTTGCTGGTGTCGATAGTGTCGTTGGGCGCCAAGGTCCCGGCGTCTCAACAGCAAACGGCACGAATAAATAACTCTCGTTGGGGGTAATGTAATATGTGCGCCGTTTGAGCGATTCGACTGTTAATAAAGTAAACAAGCAATAATATTAAAAAAGAATAGATGATTGTAAGTCCGGTCTGTATGTCAGACAGGAACGAGCGCGCTGTTCTTCGCGGCGCAGGGCGGGTTCCTGGACATCGCGCGGCTGCTGCTCGACGCGGGCGCAGCGATCGACGCGCCCAGCATGGTGAGCACTCCTCCACGCTATATCGTTGATATTTATATAATATTAACAGTGTATTACAGTTATTTTTTACCGACTTCAAAAAAGGAGGCTTCTCCATAAATTCGATTTTATTTATTTTTATTTTGAAACAGTACTCCTGGATCGTCCCATATTGAAATGTACCCACATTCACCAAAAGCCAAACTTTTATACGCGTGACGGTATTAAAATTTCTACAGGCGCTTCATATATTTGTTCTAAAACTATTAAAGTATTTTCGCAACTAAAAAGTAGTTTTTTTTGTGGAAAAAAAACGGTTGCACTGCTATTTTTATGTGTTACTTGTCACCGACTTTAAGATGTTGTGGAAATATTTGTTTTCGTCTTTAGGGGCCATCCAGAAATTACGTCGCATGTCGAGGGGGGGGGTCGACGTAGTGTGACATTGTGTGATAAGAGGTGGAAGGGGAGGTTCTAAATTTCGTGACGTCACATTTCAAAATCTAATATATTTAAGCGTTAAAACACGATATCTGAACTAATGGTGTTACTGTATCATCATAGTGTTTAAATTATTAAGAAATAATTTAATGGAAATAAAAGGAATTACGGAACTGCTGTTATAATTTAATTCTTTTTTGATGTAGTGATGGCACATTTCATCCATCACTTGCAATCTTAGTCGCCACCGTAACGTCACTTCTAAAATATCGAGCCGTGATTTTTCACCGGTGAAATGAAAGCAGTGATAAAATAAAATAACTTAACGGCAGTGATCGATATAATAGAGTAGTTGTAATTTCCATCATTAGTTTGAATTCGGTATTGTTTAAAAAAAAAAAATTTCAATGTACAGACACGGCATTTTTAAGACGTATTAGATTAACTAAAGTAAATATTTTTAAAATCAAATATTATTTTGTATTTTCCAGGATGGCGGCACACCGTTGTTCGTGGCGTCCCAATGCGGCCATCTGCCGGTGGTTGAGGAGTTAATACGGAGGGGCGCCAACGTCAACGCTTGTATGAAGGTAAACTTCGCCCATCTCTTAGTATAGAGAATTGCCTCACATCAAAAATTACTTGCCAGTATTGTTTATTATATTTATTGTTTTAAATAGTTTCAAAACAAAAAGAGCTTTTACTATGAAAGTATAGGTTTGCTTTCGACCACTGCCTCACCTGATGCTGAGTGAGGACGCAGTCTAGAAGATACCTATTCACTCGTGACTTGAAGACTTCGAGATTGTATTTGTCAGAAAAAAACAGACTCCGGCAGATTGTTCCATTCTTCGGCAATGCGCACCAGAAAAGATGAAGCGAAACGCTTGGTTCTGACTGGTGGTGTTTCCACCAGGTAATTGGTGGCGCAAACCGGTCCGTCTGCTTGTCGATGGTAAAAAAAATCGACAAAATTAATTTTTCAAAATTAAGAAACAGTGCCATCTAGTTTTCGATTTGGTAAATGTGGTATTTAGAATGTTTTAATTAATACGATAAATGTTTTTGCATATTTAAATAATACATGAACTACCTTGAATCTTAACTATTTTTGTATGTTTTTCTTAAGTATTGTCTTTGATCTTCTTGCACATAAATGTCGAGAAGATTCGGGCATGACTCCTAGTGACGATGATGACATGATGGAAAGTGGCTGGTAATGTCCTACCGGCTTTGCTCAGTTTGTTAAGAAAGTTGGGCTTCATATAAAATTGCACGAGCCTTTGTGATATTTTACCATTTTGTAGAATATTAAATACAATTACAATCTTCGACCAGGTTTAATAGTAAGCTTAAACTATATTCGTAGTGATATTTCTACGAAAATCAAATTGAAAGCTACATCGTTTAAAACTAGATGGCGCTGTTCGTTATCAACATGCACTTATATGCCGCCTACCTACTTCCATATACTAAATCTGCTTTGTTTGTGAGAGGTTGGCTTTTTGTGTGGCGGCATTAAGTGTCAGTATATCAAGAGGCACATAACTGCATAAGTGAGTTCAACATTAAAAACATATTAGAATAGAATAGAAAACACTTTATCGTTCACCAAATAAATAATTACAATAATTTATTATGGTTATTGAATATTGAACTAAGGTGTAAAGATAGCAATATACATACATATTGTCACGCTAGTTTCCCATTGGGGTAGGCAAAGACGAGGGATTTCCACCTGATACGATCCTGACAAACATTTCGATTCATAAACTTTCATTATACACTTCGTACATACAGACTTATTTAAAGTGCTTTTCACATGACATTTCTTTAAAATACAGCGTAAACTCTATATAACGCCACTGAAGGGAATGTTCATTTATGACGTTATAGAGAGTAGTCGTTAAATGGAGAGACGTCCGTTATTTTAGTCTGTCTTTTGCTGCACCAGTAATTTTGTTGTATTTTTTTACCTTATTTATATCATGCGATATTGAGGCATCTTGATGATAAAGGAAGTATTGAGAATTTTAGTATGCATGATGCCAACAGTAGAGTTTATTACGGACTAGCATAATAAAGCGATAAAAGAACGTACACAATTGCGCCGCTTTTACTAATTTTGGCCTTAAAAGGTAGAATACAACAGAATATCACGGAAATACATTATTGTACACAATGTTACAAAATAAATTCGTACATACAATCTTAACGATAAGTACAATGGGAGGTCTTATTGCTGGGTGCGATTTTTTCCAGACAATCTTTTGATGGACAGAAACTCGGTATGAATGGAGGTAGATACACCAATATATATGTAAATAAAAAGTAAAGTAAACGTACTTTTTATTACTTAATTGTTGTCGTTGTTGAGAGTGGGTGTAATGTTATATAGAGTGTGTCATTGTATGGAGGAACTAATTTGGACGCTTAAGGGAGTTTGTCGTTAAGTGGAGTGACGTTACATGGAGTTACGCTGTAATAAGATAAAAATAATATAAGATTTTAGAAAGGGATTGGTTAAGGTTGTTTTGATGTTAGGGTGGGCCCAAAATGGGCGTTGTCCTTTGCGAAAGTGGCGCTCTTCAGGTGGTATTCGAATCGCGGCTGCAGGCAGCACATGCGGCGGCTGCACAAAGCCGGCTGTGGCTGTAAGAGTGGTTTTCTATGTAGAAGTATAGATTTCTGTGAAAAACATTCCGAACGCGGCTGCGGCTGCAAGTGCTGCTGCGACTTGACGATTGCAGCTTTATTAAATCGACAATAATTCTTAAACTGATCGTCATCATACTTCAGCTGGTTCTTAATTAGTATTGAATAACTTCCATCAGTGGGTCCACATATGATATAAGGACGTGTGGCTCTTCTATGGCTAGTTAACAATGACAACATGTCATCATCATCCTCTTCCTCTTCTAATAATGTCATCATACTATTCTCGCAACTATTCCCCACGTCCGACGTTCTGAATTATTGGAAGTGAGTACGTGCTGCCGAGCCTATTATAGTTTGATGTTATACCTTTAATAGAAGAGGATGATGATAATATACTGTCATTGTTAACAAGCCATAGAAGAGCCACACGTCCTTATATAATATGTAGACCCACTGATGGAAGTTATTCAACACTAATTAAGAAACACTTGAAGTATGATGACGATCTGTTTAGGAATTATTGTCGATTTAATAAGGCTGCGATCGTCTGCGGCTGCAATTCGCAGCAGCACGTGCAGCCGAGGTTCGAACGGCGCCCTCATTCATCGTTTTGTGTGTCGCGGCGGGCGCAGGACGGCGCCACGCCGCTGTTCATCGGCGCGCAGAACGGCCACGAGGAGGCGTGCCGCGCGCTGCTGGCGGGGGGCGCGGGCGTGGACGCGCCGCGCGCCGACCGCGCCACTCCGCTCTGGATCGCCGCGCAGTGCGGACACGAGCACGTGGTGCGCGCGCTGCTGCCCGCCGGCGCCGCCGTCGACCACGTCAGGCAGGTCGGGCCCGAGGGCGACTGATTCAGTCGAATACAATATATTTGTAGTATTTATATATAAAGATGGACTTTTTTTAGTTACTTGAATGCGCTAATTTTAAAAACTACTGGTCTGATTTGAAAAATTATTTCAGTGCTACAAATTTATTGAGGAAGGCTATATATAGGCTTTATATCATCACGCTAAGATCATTAGGAGCGGAGCACCAATGAAGAATCTTTCGAAATCAAGGGATTATTTAAAACTATTCCACACGGACGAAGTCACGGGCAGAAGTTAGTTAAGTATATATCTATTTAATATATACATCTTTTGCATATATATATATGTCATTTATGTATTTATTATTAAAAAGTGAGTAGTTGGTACTACTATCTCGATTGAAATTGGTTTTCATAACATGTTGTTGTATATGAAAAGCAGGACGGCGCAACGCCGCTGTTCAAAGCTGCACACAAGGGCCACGCGGCGGTGGTCGTGGAATTGCTCAAATACAAGCCGAACTTGGGTTTACTTCCTGTGAGTATGCTCGGACGTTTTTCCTCCATTGGAGAATAGCGCCATCTATTGTGTAATTTAATTCTAACGAACAGTCACCATGTGTTTTGCAGTATAGAATATAGGTGTCGCTCTTTTACAATGCTTAAAAAAACTGTTTTGTTATTTGTGTTATTCTAACATTAAATAATGTGTCTATTGGTTATTAATCGCGGTTGAGAAATGTGCCGGGGCAGCCTTATTCAATACTAGAGTTTACCTAGTACTCTAGTGCGTGTCTCTTGTTTATAAAGCAAGCACTACAGGTTATATTATATTACATTTTTATGTATTTGCCCACGGAAGATTCACTTCATTTTATATCGCTAATTATACCATCCCCCGTCTATCTGTCAACAAAATAAATTACAAAAGTGATCAAAAAGGCCAAAATGGTCAAAATGACTAAAACGACCGGGATGACCAAAATGACCAAAAAGGCCCCAGTGACCGATGTGGCCCAAAATGACGGAATAGGTAAAAACGATCAAAAAGGCCAAAATTACCACAAATACCAAAATGACTGACATGGCCAAAATTACCAAAAAGGCCAAAATAACCAAAAAGACAACAATGACCGAAATAATCAAAAAGGCCAAACTAGTCAAAATGACCAAAACGGCCAAAATAACCAACAGGCCAAAATGAGTAAAAAGGCTAAAATAGCCAAATTGACTAAAAAGGCTAAAATTATCAAACAGGTCAAAATGAAAAGTATACCTTTTCCATCCTCAGTATTTAATTGACATACGTACCGAATTTCAGCTAAATCGGCCCATTAGTTCTTCCGTAAAAGCAACAAACAGAAAGACATATATTTTTATCCCGGAAACTATCCCACTTTTCGGGATAAAAAGTATCCTATGTTCATTCTTGGCATCGAAAACATATATATACTGAGTTTCAGAAACATATATATATTCAAAACGGAACAGACAGACAGAGTTACTTTTGCATTTATAATATTAATAGGGATAAAGCTGATTTTCGATTGGATTGGATTCGTTTTTCCACTTCTACTATGTGTCCCAGCACAATATTTTTTTTGTTATTCGCTTAAAAGTAATAGATCCGTTTGTGAACGCCAGAACGGGCAGTCGGCGCTGCACGGCGCGGCGATGTTCGGGCACCTGTCGTGCGTGCGTCTGCTGGCGCGGCGCTCGGACCTGCGCCTGCGCAGCGCCGCCGGCCTCACGCCGCTGCAGGCCGCGATCGCCGCGCGCAAGCACGACGTCGTCGCCTACCTCCGCCGCCTCGAACACCACACGTGATAGTGCACAGAGTATTCTGCCAACGGCTGGAGTTCACATCAAGAGACATAGAGAGACAAGCAAATATTGAAAATGCAGTGTAACAACTCCATGTAACGACACTCGATATAACGACAAACTTCATCGAACGTCCAAATAAATCACTTGGCTGTGGTTAGTTTGGCTTGTCTTCCACACAATGAGACGCTCTGTATAGCATTGAACCCTCTCTCAACAACGACAACAATTATAATACGGCCGGCGTACATGCTCTAAAGTTCGCAGAGCCTATGTTCACATTCGCCAAGTTACGCCGGCCGTATTATACGTAACAAAGAGTACCTTTTAAGTTGCAAAAATTAATAAAAATTGCGCAGCTGTGTACATACTTTTATCGGTTTATTACCTTAGCCTAGCCCGTAATAAACTCTACTTTCGACATTATGCATACCGAAATTTCTAAGAATTTCCGAAATAACGTAATTTCTAAGTAATTTATCACCAAGATGTCTCAATTTCGCAAGATATGAATTAAATAAGTGAAAAATATAACAAAATTACTGGTGCAGCAAAAGACAGACAAAAATAACATACTTCTCTCCATTTAACGACAACCCTATAACGCCATACAATACAGTCCCTTCGGTGTCGTTATATAGAGTTTACACTAATTTACATTTATTTCGTAGTGTTAATTTTTAGAATCCGTGCAGGGTGCACGGCAAGGTGTCGTGGTCGGGCAATGCCTAATTTTTTTTATCATGGTACAGATTCGCATTTGACAGTTATCTCACCAGATGTTAAATGAAAATGGTCTATACTCCGATTTTTAATTGCCTGAACTGAAATGACAAATGTCTATTTTTGTATGACTCTTATAAAATTTACTCAGATATTTCTTTTTCATGTTAACTAGATTAACATAACAGCTGCAATCTACCTTTTTTATATATTGCAAGCGTAAAAGCAGTATTGTATTTAAACTCTATAGAATTAACTCTCACAAATTAATTTAGTCTGCTGGTAATAGTCTAGTCGACAAGTTGAAAATGGTACAAAATAGAGATACTGCTCTTAAAATTAAATTAAACTAAAACACTATAACTAACTAAAACTAAAACTAACACACCATAATTTTTTCAAATTTAAAAAGAAATATTCAATACCTTAAATAAACTAATTAATGTGCCGTACTCGCTTTTGACGCCACGCGCGCATCCTAAAAATGTCACGCGCAGACCTATTTTCGGCGTTAAATTAAAATTATAAATAATGGAGATAGAGTTCCGAGTGTTAGAAGTTTTTTATTGGAAATTTCCTCCTCTTTCAGAATCTTTTTTTGAAATTTCTTAAATATTAATAGTTTATTAAATATTGGCAAAAAACGAAATGCCATTTTTTTATCTTTAATTGTTTATAACTTTTGCTTTTTTTTATGTGCTAATACACGCTTTTGGCACATTTTTCTAGACGTCATTCCGGATCCAATGAGCTATCCCACATAATTGTAAGAGCATTTCTATTTTGTACAATTTTCAACTTGTCGACTAGACTATAAATCCGTCATTGTATTTTAGATACCCGAAAAAAACCTGCTTCAACTTGATGAACTTCTTATATAATTTTTTGTTATATCAAACCTTGTCTGAATCAAAATTATTTTTTGATATAACATTCTTAGAATACTTGTGTTAAATTGTTAACACTCCAGCCGTTGATACGATATTAGAATGGTGTTAAGGCAATAGATCGACACTTTTGTATGAATTGAAAATTTTGAAAAATTTGTCGAAAGTGTATATATTATTACTAATAAAATGTAAGGTCTCGTTGTCGAATTGTATCGATCTGCATACAAAATCTCACATTGATCCTAAGCATAAGTTCTTGTTAGGGATGACCTATATTTTGTATAGCCCGTTGTAATGTAGCCATTTTGTCAGCTTTAGCCACTCGCCTTAGCATTATACCTCACATATTATATTATACATGTCGCTGGAAGATCCAGTTAGCAGTATAATTACTTGCTGATTTATAAGTAATTTGTATTTGTAAGTTGGTACTATAGTTTGTAAAATGTAGCTCGAGTCCAACAGTTTATTGTCCTTTGATTATATGAATTGTATTTACTTTTAAAACTTGTGGTTATCCTGGACCTAGTTATGCAAAATGGAACCCCAACCCACATACTGAGTTTTGAGAAAAAGCTGTTTTTATTAACATTTTGCAAAAAAAAATAATTGTCTATACATAATATAAATATGTTTATAAATATTGTATGTACAATATTAAAAAAAAAACAAAATACAAACACATTTTTCTGAAGATTTTTTTTTTAAAAGGCTTTTTCTCAAAACTGTCAGTGTCTGAGTTGGTTCCATTTTGCATAATTAGGCCCAGGTAATTAAAAATCACAAGTATAATAATTGGTCTAAAATGACAGCTGTGTGTTGTGGTATGGCTCTCTCATAAGTGAGTCAATCGCAGCTGCCATTTTAATGCACGTAATTAAAAACCAGAGTATATTTATTTCTATTGTCCATAACCATATTTGAAAAATCCAACGGTATTATCACACCATTTTGCTATAGGGGTAGGCAAATACAAGCAGTTCCCACTTGCTAATATATACCAGGCAGACGTTGTCGCAACAGTAAAGAATAATAATCTAGAAACCGATTGCAGCGCCATCAACCGGGATCAATTGTTATTCTAAACCATTCTCAGATCTAGTTTTAAAAACACAAAACATTTCATCAAAATCGGTCCCACCGTCAAAGAGGTGTTCATCGTCAATCTAAACTATCCCGGAACCCATTTGAAACACACACAAAATTAATTCACTTAAATCAGACAAATGACAATGAGTTTAAGGCTGGTGTGCACCGACTTTTAACCAATGGTTAAAATAAAATAATCGCTAAAAATGTATGGAAAAACAGTGATTATTTTTGGTTAAATTTTGGTGCACACCAGACTAAATCCAGTCATCATTGCCAAAATCGACCGGGAATGATTGAAACAAATAAATGGCTAAGTTTTTTATTGATGAATATCATATTTTATTACTTATTGTCCTACTTTAGAGGAAGACAATCCCAAAAATTTTAAAAATTGCTCCAACCATTCTTCATTTGTAAATGGTGTAACTAACACGATTTTGTTTTAAATTTGCTATTGTAGTCAGTGTATAGTTTTTTTAATTGTTAATAAAATGAATTAGTAATGTGTGACACAATCATTTTTTAATTAATTTTGACAAGATGATAAATAGTATGAGAAGTCTATGCAATACCTGAATACATTTGAGCAATTAATAAAACTTAGTGAAGGTGCTTTGTTATGTATTAGGACTCTAGCTATATTTTGTAAAATATACCATCCTTAGAAATCGACTTGAATTCTTATATCGATAAGTAAATCGACTAACGTGAATCGTTATCGAATCACGTACATATTTCAAAAAACTCATAATCATTTTACTTTTTCAATTATTACACATAATAAAGCGTGTTTAAAAACGCAAGCGTGTAATATTACTGCTAACTATTTGTAAATATTCACTTTAGATGATAATACGAATTTTAGTTTATAATCGGTGCTGCATAGTCAATACGCATAATAGTGTCGTTTTAATTCTAGCTAGTCAACTTTCAACGCGGCTACATATTCAGAAGGTTTATTAGATGAAGACAGTGAAACTATTTTTATAGTAAACTAAACGAATAAAAAATGGCTTGAAAGTGACGATGACGTATGTAAAGAAAATAATTGCGAAGCCATGTGCAGAATTTAAAAAAAAATGCACTTTAAACCTTTTTGAGTATGTAGCTTAGGGTGGTCGTTAAAAATTAAATTTCTTGCGACGTCCCCTAAAAAGCTTCCTTTTAATGAAAAAACACTGGGATTTTTTTTATAATTTTTTCAAGTCAAGACAAGTGTTGCCTCAAGACGATTCAAGTTAATTTTTGGGTAATATCATGTTTTTTCAGGAAACTTCTTCATACTTAGAAGTAATAATTGTTTTAAGATTGGAAAAGTTTTAACAATTAAATACCTTCCGTATTATCATTCTCAGTGATGAATTTCAAATTATAGTTTCAGAAAAAGTTTAAAATTCTTCGTGATTCAAGCTTATCTTTCAATTTTTCTTATATTTTTAGTTTTAACTTGAATCGTCTTGAGGCACGTGATGTCTTGACTTGAAAAAATTATAAAAAAAATCTCAGTGTTTTTTCATTAAAAGGAAGCTTTTTAGGGGGCGTCGCAAGAAATTTAATTTTTAACGACCACCATAATGTAGCTGATTGTACTTCATTTTAAAGTACATTTAACTCTTATTTTAATTTTAATGCATTAAACTGTATTTATTTATTTAATTGTGTCGTACTTTTAGAACTCTTATCTAAGCCTATAGGGTAAACTATATTACTGTTGCCAGTTAATATATTAAACATCTTTTAAAAAATATTTTATACTCGTATGAATAGTGGTTTGGCCGAATACTGAATTTTCGGGTTAGAGACGCGCTCTTCGAATTATAGAGAACCAATTGAAAATATCAAGTTATTCAATTTTGTACCCTATGTTTTATGCAGTAAATATTTAAATTAAATTACTCAAAATTTTAATTTGGGTCTTTATAATTTTATGGATTGCGAAGTGTATTCGCGCGTATAAGCCGCGCGCGGAAGGTTTACCGAGGACTACTTATGATTATTGTATATAATAAAGTTAAGTATATACATTAAATGAAAAATTAATTAAAATCGCATTAAAAACTGTTTACACTTGGTTTAACTATGAGTATATTATGATTAAAATATATACAATTTTGAATAATATGCTTATAATATGTTTTTTCACGATTTCATATTCGATACTCGGCTAAATGCTGAATAGAATATTCGCCTTTTTTTCATTTCAAAGCAGGCGAATGTTCATGACATCTCTAAATATTATCATTTTACGGCTACAAAATAAAAACTAAGATTTCTTAATGTTTTCAATTAATTAATAGGACGCGAATTGTTATTGGGGTGTCGATAATAATGTAGTTTACCCTACATACAATTGTAGATTAGTCACTATTTATTTATTTTAATTTTGATTTTCATCGCCATTATTCCTATAAATTGTGAAGGAACAAAATTTGTTGACGAATATTCTTTTATTGTATTACTTGGTAAGTCGTCAGATGCCGTCGAATAAAGTATTGTTGGACCTCGAATGACAGTTCCTAAAGGTGAAAACTATGAGTTACTATGACCTTTATATTATACTAGTTTCATCCGGCGACTTCGTACGCGTGGAATGTTAAAAAAAAGTTAACCCCCTCCCTATTTTGAAACATTCTTCAGTGGTGCTCCGCTCCTATTGGTCTAAGCGTGATGATATATATATATAGATATAGCCTTCCTCGATAAATGGGCTACGTAACACAGCTCTACAAAATAAAAGTTTTGTTTTGTTGCCCTGAATATCATCGCAATTTTTTACGTTTTCAAGTGCCCAGATTATGAATATATTCATGAAAATTCTCAATTTTCATGATTTTCCGTCAATGTGCAATTCAGCTAACTATGGAACGCCACAAAACAACCGCATTCAGAGGAAGCTTCCGCTATGCAGCTTCAAGGTGTTGGAATAATATTCCTCACTTTTCAGGGTCAAACTTAAGAAATTTTTGAATGTACACCAAATTGCACAGGCTAGTCTAAGACAGGACACAAGTGCTATTTGAATTTTAATTTACAATAGTTTCTATTCTATTATCATTCTTTTAATGTTGTCTTTTAATATGTTATAGTTTTTTATCATTATTATTTTATTGCATTGTACATTATGTATTATTTATTATATGTGTTGTATTGTTCTTCGTGACTTCACTTGCTGGTCCCAGGCGAAAGAACAGCGCTGGCCTTAATTGGTCAGCATATGCTGAGACTGGGTCCAATTTTAGGACTTATTCTGTTTATATTAGTTTACTGTTTGATATTACTCTGTTGTATTTGTCCTAAATAAAATATATCTTTCTTTCCATTTTTACGTATCTTATATTTTGAACAATTAATTATTGCTGGTCTTTGAAAAGAGATTGTCCCCTGAAAGACTATAAAATAAAAGCTCCTAAAAGGCGTTTTATGGAAATATAAAATATATTTTCGACATTTTCCTCTTTATTTACTTCGATGTATCCTAATTTCTCAAAATATTACTGACATTATAAGTATATCTGTTATTTTATTTCTCTTTTTTTGATTTTTGTAATGTAAAATAAAAATTAAAAAAATCAGAGCAATTCTAACAAAATCATTGATAGTTTCATGAAGTGTCTGCATAAATGGACCCAAAATCATTTTCATATCTAGGGCAACAAAACCACCACCAGTGTAATATTTCAAATCAGACCAGTAGTTCCTGAGATCAGCGCGTTCAAACAAACAAACAAGCTCTTCAGCTTTATATATTAGTATAAGATTGCGTTTGCGCACACAAGAGATATTGCGTAGCCTTCTGAAGATAATATCGAAGACATAAAGGATGGCGCAGACTATAAAGGTTGATTTTCAGTTCAAAAAGCGGTCATAGTAATATCAACGGACTACGTAGTGTATGAAAAATAAAACTATATATGTGCATGTTCATGAGAACTGTTTATTTAGTAAGCTGTTGTGTCGTTTTAGTACATAATATTAAGTGCAATTATTTCGTTTACTGCAACGGTCAATTTAAACCCTTGTATTTATTTATTTAATTTTGACTATCGATATTATATGGAGCGGCAAGAGTTTATTTGTTTTAAGCGACATTTTGGAAAATTTTCAGAAGTAGAGTTTAGGGTCTCGAATAATTCTGGAAAAAGCATAATAAACAAGATTTGCAACCGTATTTTTATGAATAGAAATATCTAAAGGTCACAATTTAAAATCAAGTCCTATATTTCAGACGTTAGGTGCGACAAGCTTCATCTGCGACAGTGTTACAAATATAGGCCATTTCACGCAGATATGGCGATAAGTTTAATGCGTTATTTGGGATTCGACATTGTTATATATTGACAGATACATACACATATATTATCCCGGAATGACTGGTTTATCCTAGGTTGGACTGAGGCCTTTCGACAAAATCCAAAACTAATTCTCATTTCAGACTTTACCTAGTCGATCCTAGAAGCGACTAAGGCTGGTGTGCACCGGAATTTAACCGACGGTTAACTAAAAATAATCACTGTTGTTCCATACATTTTTGGCGATTATTTTATTTTAATCACCGGTTAAATGTCGGTGCACACCAGCCTAAGGCAGACTCGGTTAAACGTCGATTCGTACTACACTCGTTACATTTTTAATAACCATACAAATTAGTCTCTCCTAGGGGTTAGACAAAAAATTTTCAAAGGCAGAAAAAGTCATTTATCTGCTTAGCACCGCTTCTCAACTTCTTATTGCTGTTGAGAAATAAGCGGCAAGAAACTCCCCATCAATACGTCCAGCTAAAAGTTGTTATTCTTTGTCAAGCTCATTAAAAAAAAATAATGTTATATAATATATATATGTAATATAATTACTTTTCGAAGAATTAATAGAGCAGTCATCAGACATGAGGAATAGGAAACAAGGGATGAGATATACGATATGCGGAGTAGGAATTGGGCCATCGGAAGTCATGTTAAGAGTAAATGTCGCTTGAAACATATAGTCTTTCACTCCTCGATACCGACTCGAATGATAAAAAGAAACAAGTGAACTAGGGGAAACTATACCACTGTTTGCACCCTATTATTTCATTGAAAACATCCAAAATTTATTTTAAGCCATACAATGCTATAATCAAAATATTCTATTTTATGGTTACAAAATAAAAATTATAGAGATTTTGAAATACCTTGAATAAATGATGGTTGGGGTGCCAACAATCATATAGTTTAACCCTTTAACCTGGTTTCGCAACGCAATGCGAATTAACCAAAATCACATTATCACTCAAAGAGGAAATTGTATGAATAAAATACGAATCTCTTTTTTAACCTTTTGTATATTATTTTAGGCTAATTTTACATTAATTAAACTAACTTAAAACACATTTTAAAGTTAAGTTTAAGTATATTTTTTTGTTATATTTGTTAACAAAATAAATCTGTTTTATCATAATTCTCCGACTTTTATTTACAATTCATCAAATTTATATATTAAAGATAAGAAGTAAAAACGACATAAAATATTAAAAAAACGCATTTCGTGGCACGCAAACAAAAAACATTCTACACATAAATAATGAAGATATTTTACTTTAGATAAAGCAAAATACTCTTAGATGATATTGTAAAATAAAAAAGAATTCCGTGTAATATTAAAATAATTTCACCGCAACAAGCAGGGAAGTGGGCAGCACGAATATGTAAATGCAATCTTATTGAACTTTTGATATTTAATACTCTCGCTGCCCACTTTCCTGCTTGCTGCCTTGAAATATAAATTAGGGCATTTTATTAGCACTAATTTTATAATTAAATACAAAAAAATGAAATGATCAATACATGGAATATGTATAAGAAAATCTTCATCTTGATATTCCTACCAGAATATACTTTAATAATAACATTGTAAAATATAAATATATTCCCATATAATCTAAAAAAATAATTTCTCAAGTTTTCGCGACTTGTATACATAATAAAAGTACGTTTTAACGGTTTTAAGCGCGGTAATTTATTTGATTTTTGTTATTGCGACGTTTCGGCCACTTCTTTTCCTTTCACCCATTTTAATCCTATAAATATTATGAACGCGAAAGTTTGTAACAATCTACGTATGGATGGTTTGTTACTCTTTCATGTAAAAACTACGAAATAGATTTTGATGAAACTGTACAGTAATATAGTTTATCAGAATAACAAATAGGCTATAATTTATAAAGATATGGTGTAAATTGACCAAAATATAAAGATTTTCCATCACCACGCGCATCTAGTATTATATAAAATTATTAGAGTAAGGTATGTTTGCTGAAGAGTTTCTTGCGCCGCTTCTTCTCTTCAAGCCACAACATGTTGTGAAGCGGTGGTAAATTAGATTAGGCACCCATAGAGTTAATAATAACCATAAACAAAATAAAAACTAAATAATCAAAATGAACAAGTTGGCGGTAGGCTAAATAAAAATTCGACAATTCTCGTCGACACTTGTCTTCCGTGACCACGTCCACTGAAAAGTTGCTAAATTAACGCCGTTAAAACGTAAGTTTACTATAATCTAAAAACTAATTAATAATAGATTTTCATGATTTATCTGTGATTTGGTCTTGGTCCAGCATGTGGTGGGCGGCGGCCGCGAGGTGCTCCGCCGACGGCCTCATGGAGGGCGCCGCTTCGGTGCAGCAGAAGAACAACGCCAACGAGTTCGCGTACTCCTCCTCCGGGATGTTCGCGGGAATCGCTGGCCGCGTGCCTGTATGCGAAACACTAAGTACAGTCGCGGAACGAAAATGCTCGTCACCTTGAAGTCGACGAAACAATACTGCCAACGTTTTAATAAGTGAAAAAGAAAAGTACCACATTGACAATGACGGACTGTTACATTGTGCAGCACAGATTAGAGCCAATAAGACCAATGATTAAACATAGGTCCAATTTGGACCGAAATAAAACTGATATAAATATTTTTTAGACTACAACAGTGAACATTTTAAACTGATATTAAGAAGTTTATTTTTAATTATAATATGTTGGCAGATGTAAACTAAATAAAGAATTATCTGTGAGTGTATTCTCTGAAGTTTGACTTCTACAGCATGTGAACTGCACACACACACTATACACAATTTTTTTTATATATTAAAATGTAATGAAAATTTTTATTTATTGTTAAATTGTAGTAATGTGTATATACATATTAATCATAGATATTTTATAAAATAACATAAATCTTAACTAATTTAGTTTATTATATACATAGATAGAATTGCGTTATTTTAGTATTAGTAATTCTTACGGTTAATTACCTATATTTTTGAAGGTAATTGATAACATTTTCAAGCCCTGATTTTTCCTGTTAGATATGATTTTGCAAATTTTATCTGTTTAAAAAACTTTTAATTTGTTCTCCAAAGTATATAAAGTGACTCACCGTATTTCTCGGAGAAGTAATTGCCGAAGCTTTCATCTTCCAAACTGATCCCGCTCATGTCCAGAGTGTCGTCGTCGATCTGCGAGTGGGGCGGCATGAGGGCCATCATCTCCCACAGGGTCAGCCCCAGCGCCCACACGTCCGTCTTATTCGATATTATACCACCGTTAAACACCTCGGGGGCACTCCAAGCCTGTGTTCCTGAAATTATTATTTATATATTGGTTTTTTTTTTAATCAGCTCTGTTTACTATCGGCGGAGTGACGCTCGCGGACCGCGTTCGTAATACCGAAGTAAGAAAGAGAGTTGGTCTGAAAGAGAGTGTCGGGGTGAAGGTAAGGAAAGGAATGCTCCGGTGGTTCGGGCATGTGGAAAGAATGTATGACGAAAGAATGACTAAACAGATATACAATGCAAAAGTGGATGGATGCAGAAGTCGCGGAAGGCCACGACACACCTTCCATGATCAAATTGATCGTGTACTAGCAGAAGGTGATGTCAGGAGCCTTAAGAACAGACGAGCGTGCATGACAAGAACTATGAATGTCAAAGAAGCAAGTGTGGTGTGTAAGAATAAGTCTGAATGGCGCTCTGCTATTCGTATCTACCCCACAAGGGACCTGGCGTGAAGTTATTTATGTATGTATGTATGTAGCTCTATACTATGTTAATTTATTTTTTTAAATATTTTCTTTTCTACCTGTCATCAATCAAAAGCTATAATCAGATTTGATCTTATTGATGGAATTTTAAGATTGGCACATGTGTCAACAAGTTGTGCAGCTAATGGGTTTTTATGGTTATTATATATTTTTAAATCTAAAATGATACCACACTTTAGTTTTTATCTAAATCGACTTCATAACCTTGTGAGTATTTTTTGCTATTTCATAACCCATATAGTTTAGGGTTTGTATCTGAAGAGTTCACCTTTATATTGTTAGTTTATTTTAATAGTACATTATGGTACTAGTGTCTAACATTGGTGATTACTGCCGAGGCGCCATTGAGACGCGAGCCGTAGGCGAGGCTCTTAAGAGAGCCGAGGACGGCAATCATCAATACACACGTGTATCATACGACGTTTTTCAACACACTTGTGAATAAAATAACAACAAAAACACATTTTATTTAGTAGATAAAATAGATATTTTTCCTTGGAGTTTTCAGGTAGTAAACTTTCCATAAAGTTTAAGGGCTTCACATCTTGTATCGGGCGGTGTACAACATAAATCATTTTCTTCGTAACTAGTACTTGTAGACATTTTAATTAATAAATAACTATAATTTCAACAGTGAAAACGAGTTGTGAAAAATGTTTCGCTATGGCGGGAAAAAATAATCAGTTTTCCTATGCTCGCGCATTGCGATCGGCCACAGACTAAAGGGATGAGGTTTTTTTTATATTTTCCACGCATAGGGTTTGCGCCTATTCTGCCACGTACAAAATGGGGAATTTAAAGTTCTCTTTTATTACAGAGAAAAAAAAAGTTATATACGAGTGAAAGTTTTATTTATTAAACACGTACGAGTTAAAAGTACATACATACATAACTTCACGCCAGGTCCCTTGCGGGGTAGGCACGAACAACAGAGCGCCACACAGGCCCATTCTTAGTTAAAAGTATCTATTTAAATAAGAAGTTGCATGAAATGAGCAAGCAATAGGAACATTAACTTATTTGTTCTATAGAACACGATCTTTTTTTTTTAATAAAAACTTTTTTAAGGACAAAGCAACTCAACCAATAAAATTTAAAAAAAAATCTATAACTCAGTAGTGAGTTATTTTTTTACTCAGTTTGATTAAGGGTGTCATTATGTGCCTAATTGCGGTGACCATAGAGTCACTTTATGAGCAAGTGTGTTGAAAAATCTTTTACTTTAATGACTGTGAATTTTAATTGTAAATATATGAAGTTGAATAAATATATTATGATATAAAACAGCAAAATTATTTCGAAAATATTCTTTAGTAAAATCTTACCAAAATAAACAGTGTTACCAGCACTCTGTTTATCAAAAACCCCATTTTCATCTAGCGGCAATGTCACTCCAAAGTCACATAGCTTACAGATCACAAAGTCACCATTGACGAGAATATTGTACGATTTCATGTCTCCATGTAGGATCTGCATCTTTGTGTGGAGGTAGTCCAGGGCAGTGGATATGTCCGCAGCAACCTGGAAATTCAAGTACAATTACATCGCTTTAGGCATATAGCACAAAATGCCTAGTGTACAAAATCAAATAAAAGTGGTGATAGTGTAATGGCTAGTGCACACTTCCGAAACTCAAAGTCAAACATATACCAGGTTCAAATCCTGACCTGAATGCATGCAACACTTAAACAGTCTTCTGACCTGATGTGCATATTGTTGGAATTACCACATACTAACAACAGAGAAAGAAAACACAATGATGAAACCTGCACATTGAGACAACAGATGTGTCAATCCTGCCAAGCCACCTTAGATACAAGTGGCAGGTATACTGTCTGTTCCCCAACAGTGGGAGACCCAAGCCCAGCACAGAGACATTCATGGGCTGTTATTTTTAAATTTATTTTATACAAAGTCAGATGTGATTAGATGGAAAAGACATACATTGTTATCTTGAAATGTCTTCACATTGTATTTTCTCAAGTTTTCATCACTAAATACATATAATTAAAACTACATTGTAAGATAGGCATTTTATTTTGATGTTCAGACACTTCAGTAGCGGTGATAACTTGAAACCATTAAAATATACTTTTTAATTATGAACGCACATTGCTGTAGAAATAAGAGCATATGAGTATTCCACTCTTGCTTATCTTACCAGCCATCGCACATCAGAAAGTCAATTCTAATATTATTACCTTGTAAAAATCGCCTGACATTTTCATCATAATTATAGCTTTGCCTGATTTTGGTATTCTGTTTATCCTAATGGAATGTTCATGGCAGACGTGGCATTCTATTTATAAGTAAAAACTTATAAAACAAACAAACACTTGAAATTTTAGTCTCTTCTTAATTTGATTTCCGCAAACACCATTTTTGCCTTTAGTAATTCATTCTACTGTTATTCTACCACAACAATAAGATATTGTGGACTTAGTAGACTAGGAATTTTTGACACTATTGAATATCTATGCAATACCAGCATATTGAAATAGCAGAATTGGCCCTATGGGACTGGTAAATAAGCCAGGGGATTGTACCTCAGCTATGGATGAGGACTAGAGTTTGCATGTTCAGCCATATTAATTACTGGATGTCTTTGGTAAAAGTGATGGAATCTTTCCATGGAATGTTTTAGGGAGTATTTTGACATTCTAACTTTTATTAATATAAATATAAATCTTTTAGCCTACATCCATTAACATATTATAATTCATATAATTCAATCTAAATTACACTTTAAAGCATTCATAATAGTTTACAATAAATAAATGCACACTTTAACTACCCCACACTGTTTTTGTCTTGTTACTCAAAATACAGAATGCCTATTTCAACAATTACATGAAATTTCACTGTACATAGGCAAAGGAGACAGCTGAAGAATTAATTGTGCCCAGGAGATTTTATTATAAATTTAATATAAGATTGTATTGTTCTGAATAGAAAAATACCTAGATTAATAATAGTTTACAAGCTGTTTAACACTCGCCTTCAAGATTTGCTTAGATTTGAAGGGCAATCCTTCGTCTTCCGTCAGCTTCTCAATCATGTCACCTAAGGAGACATCGCAGGCTTCCATACCCAAAAATAATCTTTTCCCTTGACTAAAGGCTCGGTACCCCACAATGTTTGGATGCGACATTCTCTGCAATAAATCAGCTTCAGCTTTGATCCTGTCAGTATACACTTTGTTGGGTTTCACTGTGTTGTTTAGCATTTTCAGGGCCCATGGCGAACGGATTTGACCCGCGCGAGGGGATCGAATAAGTTGCATTACACTTACGCCTGCAAATAATGTAAGATAAACTTAAAGATAGTAATTTAAATTGTTTTAAAGATCTCAAAAGAAATCGGAAGTTCGACCAGCACAATAATATTTATTGAAAGTAGAAAGTAAAGTAAAGTAGTATCTAATTTAGATTAGATCAAAGTTGAAACTCACCAGTTCCATATCCTAGGCGATTAAGAAAAGGGGATGGTGGAATAGTTATTTTATCATTTGCGTTCATTAACTTAGATTTTACAGGCGTCTTGAATTCAGTCATGTTTGTAGAATATTAACAATATAACTTTAATCAAAAATGAAACCGTAAAATGTTGAAATGAAATTATTAAAATTTCAAAGTAACGAATCTTTTTAAAACGAAGTTTCGAAATTTAAAATAAATTGACGTTGATTTGGTGACGTTAAAAACATTTGTGACTGAGGTTTGCAGTTAATAGTTCTATCTCTTTCACTTTATTTAGAAAAATAAGAGACAAAGCAAAAAATAAATGCCAAATAACTTTAAAGCGTTTTGTTATTCATGGAACAAGGTGCATTCGTTCTGAAATTTATTTCGTTTAGAAATTTGATCATTAATATATTTATTATGTTTTTGTTGATGAATGGAAAACCGGAGAAACGGCCAAAATGGCTTTATTTTTGTTTTCAATATTTTGCTTAATTCTCAACTAAGCACCGGTTGGAAATGGAGGGAACTTCCCGCCGCGGTTTTCCCTTTGCGTTATGACATGAGGTTTATTAAGAAAATCAAGAAACTATATTGTAATCCAAGATCTGGCTTAAAAGCCTAGATGCCAAGCCATAAACCTAAATAACTAAAAATGCGTTGCTCTCAAGGTTGGTTTACTAGATGGTGTTACGGGTATCACTTTATCAATAGGTATCTTAAATTAAAAATAAAGTTTGATGTTTCTATGAATTATAACATGCCCACTTCATGACATAATATATATATATTTTTATAACGCTAGAAATGTATTTGCGCGCTCGCTATCTCTGGGCCCAGGAGGAGGTCGTGTGGGACTTCCAATGGCCCGTCCTCCACTTTACTATCTACAAAATATACATTAACGCGACCCAAACCCCGGGCAAAAGCAAATAATACATATAAAATGTATGTAACTCACTGCCACTCAACACCAGACATGCTAAGTTAGTATCCTCTTTTAAAGTCATGGTTTTTAATTATTTTTGGACCTCTCAGATAAAATAGTGCTACTTATTCTGTACGTATTATGATATGTACTATGTTTATATAGTATATTATAAAGACTTATTTATGTATTTAATATGTTTTGAATGTTTTATTTTATTTAGTTTAGGGGGTTGCCTGGAAGAGATCGCTTTAAGCGATAAGGCCCTCCTTTGTTCAACGTTTATTGTATCTAGCTACTAAGAACGTAGTTTCAATTTTGGTGAACAATAAAGTGTTTTTATTGATTCATTCACAGAAAGCTGGGTGATCCTTAAAATATTAATAATATGACTTTAGTTTATTAGTTAATTTTCTTATTGGCTAAGCTTTATGCTGGGGCCGCACCAGCGATAATGTTAAATATATTGATTGGCTTAAAGTGGTTAAAAGTTTAAAGCATTACATACGTTATCTATCAATACGTGACGTTTTAAGCAATTGAAAGCAATATAACACAAATAACACATTGCACCCATCGCCACATCTGCATGCAACGGCCTGTTTTGTAACATTATCCCAGATGTGGCCTCACCATTACACAAACGAATTTTACTAGAACAACAAAGGATAGGTAAGTAATCTGTTGCTCAACCAGTTTGTTAAGCAATATATAAATACCTAATTAGTTTTAGTCGTGCGTCCTCTCCATTTCTAGATCACTTTGGTCCCCTCAAAAACTTCTAGAAAGCAGGGCATTCGATTTGATTTTCTGACACCAATTTTTGGCTTGACTGGTATTCGGGAAGCTATTCATTTGTGTAATTAATCTATCTTCTACAATATAAAAAATCTGTAGAGACGACGGACTTTGCGTGATATTTATTATGTGTGATTGCAATTTTCTGATCTTCAGTTTGGACTTGTTGTATTCAGTTGTATTGGCAAGAACTGTGAATTACGTGTGTGTAGTTTTAATAAAATTTGTGATAATTCCAACGACATTTTAAATTCATATTCCACAAAATCATAACAATATATTATGTTGGATATATTTCCAGCACAAGAAATAACTAAGCTGCCAACCTTATTTGCTGGAAATCAAGCATACAGCACTCAAGTTAATAACAATGTTTGAACTCACTTAGATTTAGAATAGAATAAAATAACATTTATTGTAACGGGTGTTTTTTATAGAGGTATAGAACTTTAAGTTGCAATCAAACAACGATGGATTATTCGATTGACATGAATTTTATTTATCCGAAAGATAATCTTGTGGCATTACATTTTAAATATGATTTCTGGCATATGACTGCCACGGCTGGCGCGGATGTAGTTCAATCTGAACGTCCAATTTTCGATGACTTTTTCCAACATTTGTGGCCGTATATCGGCAATAACACGGCGAATGTTGTCTTCCAAATGGTCAAGCGTTTGTGGCTTATCCGCATAGACCAATGACTTTACATAGCCCCACAGAAAGTAGTCTAGCGGTGTTAAATCACAAGATCTTGGAGGCCAATTCACAGGTCCAAAACGTGAAATTAGGCGGTCACCAAACGTGTCTTTCAATAAATCGATTGTGGCACGAGCTGCGTGACATGTTGCGCCGTCTTGTTGAAACCACATCTCCTGGACATCATGGTTATTCAATTCAGGAATGAAAAAGGTAATAATCATGGCTCTATACCGATCACCATTGACTGTAACGTTCTGGCCATCATCGTTTTTGAAGAAGTACGGACCAATGATTCCACCAGCCCATAAAGCGCACCAAACAGTCAGTTTTTCTGGATGTAACGGTGTTTCGACATACACTTGAGGATTAGCTTCACTCCAAATGCGGCAGTTTTGTTTGTTGACGTGGCCATGCAACCAGAAGTGCGCTTCATCGCTAAACAAAATTCGCTTATGAAAATCGGGAACAGCGACAATCTCGTTTTGGGCCCATTCCACGAATTTACGCCTTACTTGATGATCGTTTGGCTTCAATTCTTGCACGAGTTGGATTTTGTAAGCACGCAAACCAAGATCCTTCCGCAAAATCTTCCATAAAGTGGATGGACACAGATCCAATTCCTGTGCTCGATGGCGGATGGACTCATTCGGGTCTTCCTCAATGCTACGCTCTACAGCAGCAATAGCTTCTTCTGTACGCACCGTACAGCGTCTCTGGGGATGCGAGTTATCAATAAGAGTAAACGTGGTGCGAAAACGTTCTATGGTTAATCGAATTAACTGCTCTGATGGACGATTTTGTCGACGATAAAATGGACGTAGTGCGCGATACGTATTCCGCACAGAACCATTATTTTCGAAATAAAATTGCACTATTTGCAAGCGTTGTTCAGGCGTGAGTCTATTCATGATGAATTGCCAAACCAAACTGAGAATAAATCACTTGACAGCTGTTAAATCGGTCGCCATCTTGAACAGTAATGCCAACTTAAAGTTCTATACCTCTATAAAAAACACCCCATATATATATTTTATTCAATTATATAAATTTTCTAAATTATTATAAAAAAAACTAAACTATCTTATAAATAAACTGTCACAAGCATAAAATTACAGAGATGTTGTGTTATTTGTTGGAACGACGGTTTGTCCTTTCAAACGTACTACAATACAGGCAATTGTAGTGGACATTATAACATTAATTATTTAATTAATCAAAACAAAAAAAAAGAAAGAACAAGGAAAGAAAGTTTATTTGTCAAATGTGACACCAACCAAATATAACTAAAACGGGTAAAATATTTTTTTTGGAGTTGTATGCCGCAATTCGACAAATGAGGTTGGCCCTCAGTATATTGCTGTGTCGAAAGATACCCACAGCACTGTCAGTGTCCACCTCTTAGTATAAACGTATTATTTTGAGACCCGAATAAAAAAGTATAATTGTTTAATTTAATCGTGACAATAAATAGTTGAAGAAAATTTAAATAAATAAAAAATACATATACAATGATCTGTATAATATATATGATTTGTTACATACATAATATATAAATGAAATAACTTAGGGAATTTTTGAACATGAACTTCAGGTGTAAGGTTTAAAAGTTATTAAAATAACGATATGTATATTATTTATTTTTAAAATCTTATATATAAAAATGAATGTTTGTCTGTATGTCCTTTATAGAATCGTAAACTATACATTTGATCATATGATGATTTTAGCAAAGTTGTTGTGCATGAGCCAAAGAAGGTTTCTGAGTTGGTTCACAATCGGACCCGGTAGGTGGCGCTGCTGTCGGCATATCGATTGATGCTTTTCCGGACAGGACGACGTCTGCCCGGCCAGCTAGTAATGAATAAAAACCAGCCTGGTAAGAATGTCATATTATAATAAATATTTTTTTAACGTCAGCCAATCAACTTCAAATATTGTTGTACATTATTTACATGTAGGTACTGTCGATTTCCTAACAAATAAAGTCTTTCTTCTTTAATGATACTGGCAGAATAAGATACGACGGCCAAAACAGAAGCTAATTGCCTTTTGTATAATTGACTAGAGTTAAAGAGTGCAAGCAGGGTCGTACCTAAATGGAAAAGAAAAACAATCGTGAAATCTAATTATATAACGATGCACTACGTATATTGCGTGGTATAAATAACGTTACGTGGTGCCTTCTGAGGATTATAATAACAATGTGTAATAACTTGGACGAGCGGCTCACATTTGACAATAGCCAGAGGATAGTTACGCCACATACTCTAGTGTGAGGGGCAAGGTTTGAGAACTAAAGCAATGGCCTACTAATTGCTTACAATGAGGATTATGTAAATGAAAACGAGATTATTTCTAGTGACAATAATCATGACGAGGAAGGGAGAGAACGTATACGTTTCTTGCTATTTCATAAAAATCCTTAGCCAAGCGTGTAACTGAAACTAAGTACTCTATATTGAAAAAGCACTCGTCCTTAAAACTAATTGCGTTTAACGGAATTGAAGTTTCACTAACTTTAATTTCCCACTAGTGTTATTACTCCATTGAAATGTTACATGAGCTTTGCATTTGTTAGAGGACGCAATTTTATTTTTGGGACATGTGTGGGGTCAATAGAAACTTAACCTCAAGTTTGTGGGGTCACCACCCTTGTCCCCCGGCCGCCATCTTGGAAAAAGTGGGGAAAACACTTTTTTCGCGATATCTCGGAAACTATGCGTCTTACAAAAAATTTGTGTAGTAATAATTTGTAGCAAATTGTTTTGCCTACAAATATGTTTATTTAACTTTTTGCCCTAAATTAAAAATTAAAGAAGTTATAAGCAAAAAAGTGAGATATTTTTTATTAATTCCTAACTCTTTTCTTTACCATAGAACTTACCCTTAAATTGACTCTTAAATTGTAAGAATTCAATGGAATATACACTATACCTCCTATATTAAAACCAAAATTACATCCTGAAGCAAATTGCCAACTGTCCCTGGTTTATAAAAACCTCGGAGGTCATAGCTATGTAAAAATAGAAAATTCATTTGGAAGTAATATTAATCCCTATTCTTAATCTATTTTTCTTCGTCGTGTAATTTCTATGGTAAAATAAAAACATCATTGTGTGTCGTGTAGAAATATCGAGCTGTGCTTTATTTTATATTATTTTTTATGTGGAAAATTATCTTTCAAGATATAATGGAAAAATATATTTTTTGAACTACCCTATAGTATATCTTATAATTACGATTGTGTGTATCATTTTTTTCATCAATTTGTGTGCAATAAAGAACATTCTATTCTGTTCTATTCTATCCTGTTCCATTCTATTCTAACTCAACGATACTCTATTATGGCTGAGGATGCCGAATTCTTTTTGTATTTATTGTTAATCAGGTCTCAGGGTTGTTAAGCATTGTCAGATGTTTAAGCATTACTTAGACACTTTTTATTTTTACGAGGAGTTTATAAGTAAGATAAATAAGTAATAATTTATAATTAATCACTTGCTTAAGATTTAAGATGGTTTTAAGGTGGTTATATATAAAATTTTCAGTGTGAGTGTGTGGGCACTAATAATTGAATACTCGTAAATTATTATTTGATGCTAGTTAAATTTAATTAGTAAAGAAATTGATTTAACGAATATTTTTAGAGCTCCATAGCGATTTTGGCAAAAACGATATTACAGGAACGGAGAAAAAATTAAATGTCCTGCAGACGGGCGGGCGGCCACTCGTAAGAGGCAAAAAACCGACCTACAGCCATTGATATAGCAATTGTTACATTAATGCCTACAGCCAGGTAGTAAGTAGGCTATTTGCCCGTCTGGATGACTACAACCCCTACTCGGTGGCATACTCCAGAGTATGCCGCCATAATAAACCTGAGTGTTCCGGCATTAGTGACCAGGTTCAAGTCTCCATCTAGAGAGCTGCAGCGTATTGGTAACCCCTTTGGTGTTACAAATGTCCATCGGCAATGGTACCCGGTTTTCATCAGGGGGTCTGTCTGTATGCTGAACTTATGCAATACAAAATCCTTATTCCACAGATTTCTCGCAACTATTGGATCTATTTATGTTCTATACAGATAAATTTGGAAAGAAGACTTAGTCTTCTGTATGTTGCTAACCAATAGTGAACAAACTAAACCTTAAAGATTACTGTTAAGCCGCCACGCGTTTAATTGATTGACATAGGCCGCGCGGAATTGAGCGGAACACGACTATGTTTGGTAATTCCTTTTTTATTTGAGTCACGCAACGCTGCGTTGAATGACGTCTTACGGAGGGCCACTTGCCACTACCAACATACCATTTTTACTAGAGCCGAACGGACTTGCCGCACGTAACGATGACAAGCGTCTTCGTGGAATGACTCTGAGTTCTGCCATTGTGGACAATTTCTGATATTCGATGCAGTCTGCGTAGATACGTTGGCCGCTAGATTGGCTAGTATAAAGGAATCAATTAAATCATCCAATTGGTGTCAATATGAAACTCTAGTGAGACTTACTTGCTTACAAGATTTGCTTTTGTTTTTCATGATGGAGTGGTACAACTTAGCCAGCACCCTGCTCGGGGACTTTACCCAGGATACTATAGGCGAGCTGATATCAAGGAAGAAGGTTGAGGACTTTATACGGTTCGCAGCAGTAATAGCGGAACGGATAATAAAATTACCCGAATATCTCGTAACACATTTAAGTAAAGATTTATGAAAACGAGCATAAATCAACGCTATAATGTTATTCATTAAAACGGAGGCGTAATATTCAAATGATATACCAATAAGCATTTAGACTTACATAATGGTGTAAGTACATAATAAGGTGAAACTAGCCGGGGAGGTCATTTCTGTTCCGGAATACGTGGAAGAACCGCATTAACTTGCCAACGTGAAGACGTCCTTATCGTTTACCTGTTCAACGAAAGGAAATACGCTATTATTGGGAAAACAGTTACTTCATTACATTAATTATATAATGAAATACTGAATTTCAAGAAATTACAATCTCGGAATAATATTAGAAATCTAGTTTCATAAATCTATTAATTCTTTAAGAAGTCTTCTTTTTTCTTCTTTAAGAAGTCAGAAGAACATACTTCTGTATAAAACTTATGAAAAAAAATTTTTTTTTGCAGTATTGCAAGAGTTCAGCAGACAGGCAGACGGCCCACTTGATGGAATGCAGTTACCATCCCCTATGGATATTTACAACATCAAAGCTGCTATAAATGTGCTGCTGCTCTCTTAAGGGAAACTGGAAGCCGGCCACTAATACCGGAACATAACTCACGGTTATTATGGCGGCATACAAAGTAGAGTAGTTTGGCTACCACCCTTGGTCTAGAGTCCAGGGGTACTAGCCAAACTGTTGGTGGAACTGGTAATCTTGCTTGTCAACATAGGAGAATTCTTTCACACTCTTCAAGTTATCAGTAACAGGAAGTAGAGCATGATAGGAGCAGAAAGGGGATTAGTAAGCACGCGAAAACTCACCCAACCGCTGCCAAAATCATTGTCACCTTAACTAAAATATGTTATCATTATAATAAGGAGCTAGAAATAAAATTATAGAAATAAGTGAATTTAAATTTTTTAAAAAAAATTAAAACATATTGTGTTAGTACTTACACGTTAAAAACAATTAATTTCAACAATGTTTTAGTAAGTATACTGTTAACTATCGATCACTACATATCGCAATAAGCAATATTCGTGTTAAAAACAGTTTAGATTTCCAAATGATCAATAATAAAAAAATGCATTGCACATTTGTTGCGCATGCAAGACAAGTTGATCGGTTGTTCCGAGTGTAATATGAAAACCGTTTGACGATTACCGTAATCTTTTAAATCTATGCAATGTCCGAAAATAATTAACCTTGAAAATACGTGTTATGTAGGGTTATTGGTTCGCTTGTTTTCCTATTCAGTCGTAGCTTTGCATTATTTTGAATTTAACCAGTGGAAAAATAAATATTTCATATGATAATAAATATTTCTAATAATCTTCGCCTTTTTCATGACCGTTCTTTGTATATAAAATTTTCCGATAATGGAATATAAGGGATCAGAATGGAATAGAACGGAATAGAATAGAACAGCATGGAGTAAATTGGAATAGAACTAAATAGAATGAAGTAGAATGGAATAGAATTATTTATTTCCCGTAATTAAACTTATATAATCAAAATAATGTATTTCTTATGTTAATTTAGAAAGGACTTTTTGCGACAACAAACAAACAATTCTTATTAAAAAATCTACAATATTTATTACTAGTAAGGTATTTAGTTATAGAATGATGAATGTTTCCTGCAAATGATTTTTTAAATAAAACTGCAGAACAAAAGATTATTTTCAAGTAATCACAATTCTAATGTTATATCCCGGTTACGTCCTAACTTTACCATTTAGAGCCCGAGGTTTGCGGCCTTACCTCTCTTCCTCTACTTATGTTGAAGAGGGAAGGAAAGTGTCACAATATTAATCTAGAATTGTTAATTGTGTTTTCTTTTATTTTACATCTTACCTAATGTAAAATATTCGAACTTGTCCTTCAGATCCAACAAACCAATAAAATTAAAGTGTCTGTCTGTAATTTCAAAATAAATGCCGTATGAATTAAATTTGCTATTTGTACCATGCTAAATAATTATAAATGATCGTCTTGAGAATTGTTGACTTCGATCTGGCTTAATTGGTTTTAATCAAAATTTTAGTCTATTTACGCGTATGTTCAATACCCACATCGTGCAGGTATTAGAAGTCCAAGTTCTGTACAAACAAATGTCCGGCATACAAATACTGTGTGTTCTCAAGATGATAATTATCGTAGAACACACGATTTTTGTTTTTAATAATCTTTTTAAAATTCAAAAGTTTTTATTGAAAATAACTTCCACTGGAAAACACTTTTTGAAGGTCATATAAGTTAAAATTTAATTTTACTTCCTAGTCTATGTACAACGCTTCGCAACGTCTTATTGCTGTTAAGGAGAAGAAGCGGCAACAAACTCCCCAGCAACACGTCTAGCTAAAAATTGTTTTTCTTTATACTAGTTGTTTTATTTATATTTAAGTTCTTTTTTTATAAGTTTTATACAAAAGTATGTTACAGAATGACTTTTGAAGAATTAATGGAGTTGTAGCAAACAGTGCATATTCATTAAGACAAAGACACTTTAAAAGTAAAGAAATTATCTTAAACTTTAAAATATCTTAGTTAATTTAAAGAACATCTAAAGTTAGATATTCGAGTAGAAAATGTTTTAAATTAAATTTAATAATTAATTATTTTACACGTTGTCTGGAAGAGATCGCTTCTTAGTGTTCTTAGTGATAAGGCCGCCCAGCCGCCCATTGTGCACATTTAGAATATTTTTTGGCTATAAGTTTTTCTGTGTTTTCTCTGATGGTGTACAATAAAGTGTTATATACCTATCTCTCTCCATAAATTAACGATATAAACACTACCAAACGAATAAAGTTCAAAAGGTTTATAAAAGGAACAAATGTAATAACCTATAGGCTTATCTTGTCTATATGACTTGAAGCAGTCCAATTAAACTTCATCCACGTTTAATAGCTGATTTACATGATCCAGCTGACTTCAAACTCGAAGGATGCCACTGACAACTTCATACTGGCAAAGTGTAAATGGATTTGAAGTACGGAGCTACTAAAACTAACTGCATATTCCTGAATAAATAGTTAGTTAGTTGTCAGTTCCTCAAGTCAGCATATACTCACAAAACGTGTAAACCTTAAAGCGAGGAATTTAATAACGATTTGCAAGTACCAAGCGAACTCTGGTAGTTGTTGGTCGGCGTATTATCGGCCGTTGGTCAACTCAGTTAGGCGGAGGTAACAGCGAGTGGCGGGCGTGTGGCACAGTACTCGGGCGACAGGGGCGCAATAGAGGCGCAACCGTGAGATTACGCGACATGTCACCATGCAACGCTTACAGGTGAGACGTGCAGGTGCAGCCGCGGGTGCATATTAGTGTTGTGACAATTATTTCTCTATCTAATCTTGAGTTGGTATGCTTTGCTTTACAGGTAAGTATATGCTGAAATATTTTTAAATAAAAAACCAAAATAATATTACTTAACAATTTATAAATAAATAAACAATATTATGTGCGCATAATGAGAAGTTAAATTATTAAATATTACAAAAGAAAGAAATAGTTTTGACAAATATAAAAATTCTTGGATTGTTACACAATTAATTTTGAGAGGAGTGTTTAATAAAATTAAAATTCTGCCGGCGTCATTAATCATCTTTAATTATGAAAGTGAAGGAAACTTTTTACAACGGAATTAATATGCGGAAGAAATTACGCAAATCATATTATTTAATATATAAGTGTGTAATTATTATATCATTTGAATTAATTAAATTGGCTACATCCGAAAAGAAATGATGAATGACGAACTATCTTATTTTCTAATCTGGTTTTGTTAAATTATTATTACGATTTTGTTATACATTAATATGTTTTTAAATTAGATATAAACTAATAAAATAAAAGAAAACTTAACTTAATTAGAGAGAGAGGTATAACATTTCATTGCACACCGAAATACATAATTACAAAAACAGACCATATTTACAATATTTTATAAGCACTACAATAGGCGGCCTTATCGCTCAAAGCGTCTCTTCTAGGCAAATTAACTGAAAGAATCAGGCGATATAGGCGGTGCAGGATAAAGGCAATAGATACATAAATACTCGAACTAATTTAAGAAACAAATATACAAATACATACATATATTATATACATAGACATATATACAATAATACAAAAGTTATTATAACAAATGTATTAGCATGACTATAGCAATTTGTGGGCAAATAGTGTTTTCTGAGCAAATTTCTAAACGTTGGTAAGGATTTGGCCTCTCTGACAGTAAGAGGCAGCATATTCTAAAGTTAGACAGCCTGCACTGTAGAAGAATTATCATCAATAGGATGAAGTGTGAGCATTAATTAAGTTGTGTTCTACATATAATCCCTCAAGGTTATAAGTAAAATACTGAGCCTAGGGCATCATCTTCTATGGGTAAAGTTGTTGTTGCCCAGAAGGTTGTCTATGTTTGATCGCTGTATTGCCATGATATATATTGGTCTCTGATATTTTACTAGGCATCGAAAAACATCATCATGTTAGTGTTAAATCTAGGTTATGTCTGAAACAAGAAAGAAAGAAAGAAAATAATGTTTATTTAGAGTTATTTAAAATGGAAAGTATACAGAAGTAGTTTAACAAAAGCCTAAGGTTAACTAACTCTAATTCGGCAAATGTTGGTTGATAACAACCAATGCTGGTCTTCTGTTACTGCCAAGCAGAGACGCCACCTTCACAGAAGGAAAAATAACTAATGAACATTTAATATTATTAATAATTAGAACAAACATCCATCTGTTGGACGTTTCTGATGCCTGGTCCCCTTATGTACACGATGTTTATCGACTCGTTAAAAAGAGTAAAAAATAGTGTTGTTTTAAAGTCGCAATATTAAATAATACAAATATAAAAATATAATACAAAATAAATCTCCACCATGAGCCTCTACCAAAATTCATCTAAGGGACTCTTCAGGTGGTCAGAAGGCTGGTGCTCACCTCAGGTAACGGATCAGTATGGCGATCCAGCGAGGAAACGTAGCCAGACTTCTGGGCACCATACCTATCGAAGATGGTGATCTGGGCTCAGTATTCTACTTATACTCTTGAGGGAATATGGTAGAATACAATACAAATAAGTTTTCTTTTATTTTATTCTAAAATATTGTTCAAAATAAATTATCAATCTTATTAATATTAAATTAGTGTATGTTTGTAAAGCCTAGAAACTTCCTCAAATTCAATATGAATAACATCGTAAAAGTATAATCAATTTTTGCATAAAGGGCTGTCATGTCGTTAAGAAGCCATCTATTCCGGACAACCCCAATTAATAACATTATGAAAAACACTTTTTACTTAATATTAACCAGCCGGTAAACCTTGTATAGTTGTTATTAGTAAGGTGGTGGGTGCTTAGTTGCTACTACTCAGTTGTTATTATTCTTCTACGCAGTTTCTCATAATTATTGTGCTCATTAGACTAGAAAACTATATTAGGACCAGCTCTCTTTGCAATTTAGCAATGAGCTGCTATTTGCATGTACCTCATATACGTATACACATTTAAAAGTAACTATGAATGTAAGAAGTTTCACAGGATTATGTTAGGTTTTGATTTCCCAAGCGTCGGTTACAAGTGAGTATAGCTATTGTTTAGTTAGTTAAGTTTTTGGGATGGAGGAATTTATCTCGCTCCTCCAAGCTTTTGTGTCATCCCTAAACGTCGCTGGGGAGTTTGTTGCACCACTTCTTCTCCATTAACAGTAACTAGAATTGCTTTAAAAGTGGTGATAAATACATTCATTTTCAACAAGAATCAAATAAAATACTGCGCTTAAAACCGTTAAAACGTTATTGTGTGTCTGTACTACTCACAAAAACTTACGAAAATACTCTGTTCTAGTACCATTGAAATCCGTTCAGTGTGTAGTTTCCACCTGATGCTCTGATAAACAGACAGACAAACATTCCAAAAGTAGCATTTTTCGAATTTCCCGGTTTCTCCCTGATTTATTCCCATTTTTAAACGTTTCGCACAAGCTTGACTCCTCGTGAGGTTATTTTTTAATTTAATTGCATGAGTTCAGCAGACAGGCAGACGGCCGTCTGCTAGTATCCGCTTTCCATCAAGTGGGCCCACTTGATGGAAAGCGGATACCTTCGCCTATGGACTTTTGCAACACTAAAGATGCTACAAATGCGCTGCTACTCTCTTAAGGGAGACCGGAACCTGGTCACTAAGGCCGGAACATCCCCCAAGGTTGTTATGGCGACATACTTTAGACCAGGGATGGTAGCCATCCAGTCTGACAAATGCTCTACCACCTGGCTGTGGGTTGTTTTGTCGCCTCTTACAACAGGCCGCCCCATCGCAGGAAATTGTTTTCTTTCTCCGTTCTTGCACGGATAAAATTTAATTAATTTCATTTAATAAAAAGGTTAATTGTATTATAGATTTGTTTGATATTTATTAACGAAAATTAAAGTTTGTGTTATGAATTACCTATATACAACAAACAACTCTGCATCTCATCCCAGACACCCAGACCAGAGTAAATTATGGAGAATATTAAATAAATGAGGTTTCATTTCTGAATCATTTTTAAACTATGACACATAACGTAAACATGTTGTACAATGTACATACATACATTGATTACATTGCAGTTATGAAATTTACTAGTAGCACTGACTAATTGTGTATATGCAATCAACGCTATCAATTAAAAGTCGACATGTATGGAAAGCCGATGTAATTCACGGTAGAGCAGTTATTGAGGGAGCAGTAAGACTGTCTGAAGGTGTTATTTCACAAATTATATTATTAGAATTGGACTGAACGTCTAAAATATAGGTGTTCAAAATAAAATGTGTAGAAAAATATTAATTTGATCCGTGCAGAAACGAAGAAAGGAGCCTAATTCCTGGTGCCGGGCGGCTTTTCGTAAAAGGCGACAAAACAACTCACAGCCAGGTGGTAGGGTATTTGCCCGACTGGATGGCTACCACCATTAGTCTAGAGCAGTGGTCGGCAACCCTTAAGCAGGCCAGGGGCCATAAGGTGACAATATTTGGTAAAGGCGTGTATATGTATATATACATATATGTATGTTAGTTTTCATGTTAGTAGTTGCAATGCTTATCTGTGTGAAGGAAAGTATATTTATTTTTTCGTTAATTAAGGATTGATCAAGTTCGCTCTCACAAATAAGTATGTACTACCACGAATTGTAATTAACTGCTGAGCAAACCTTTTCAATTAGCGTGGTACACTTATAAAATAGTCATGGGACGCATGGAGGCATCTCGTGGGCCGGCTGTTGCCGACCGCTGCTCTAGAGTATGCCGCTATAACAACCTTAAGTTGTGTTCCGGCATTAATGGCCAGGTTCTAGTCTTCTTCCCGGGTGAGATAAGAGGAATGGCGCGTACCGGTGGCTTTCTGACCATCATGAGAAAGGGGGGCGGGTCTCGGGTGCCCCGGTTGCGGGCCAACGCGGTATGCACCTAAATTAGGCTGCTGCGCAATGCATAACAATGCACCTAAATTAGGCTGCTGCGCAATGCATAACAATGCACCTAGAGATAACTTGTGTATATATGTGTGTATGTAAATATGTGTATGTGATTATCGAGGACTTCATAACAAAGGGGTGTACAGACAAAAGAGCAGTTTTAAACAAGGGACAAAATTGTGAATGCAACAAAACTCATCTCATTATTATCGCATATTATTGTATATTTTTATGTCATATTTTATATTGTAGCTGTTTGTTGTTCCTTTAGATAAAAAAAAAGATGATTGTATGAGTTTGAAATCTGGAATAGATATAAATAGACAGGCTGTATAGTTGCACACTGGTAAGACTTTCTAAATTGTAACATGCATACATTTTAGTAAACAACAAAAATAAGCCAATTTTTCGTATACGCCCATTTGTTATGAAGCCCTCAATATATCGCATTTTTGCTTCAATAATGTGTTATCTTGTTAATAGAAATTTTAGAAAACAGCATTTTAGGCCTATAAGAAGTAATTTTATCGAAGCGTATCCTTAACTTTTTCTGTCAATCTAAAATGAATTTCCGCAGATGCCAAAGCATTTGTTACGGTACAATTATTGTTTTCAATTTTTAAAAAGAGTCTTCTAATGTTTCAATTTTCAAGATAACACATTATTGAAGCAAAGAAGCGATATATTGGATGTTCATTAAATTAATTTATTTATATTTTTTATGATTGTAAATTCATTTTATACAATGTAATATAGGACATGGTTTTGTGAAATAAATACATAAATACATTTTCATTGGGATAGAGAGTATGATATAGAAGCTATGGGATAGTAAGGAATAAGATGGAAAATGTGTTATCGGTACTGCTGAATCATAATTAGCTCAAGGCTAACCATTTGAAGCCAATATTCTGTGAGAGCGTGGTATAGAATTGCCAACCGTCTTATAATATATAATACATAACATAACTTCACGCCAGGTCCCTTGCAGGGTAGGACGAACGACAGAGCGCCATTTAGGCTTATTCTTACACACCTCACTTGCTTCTTTGACGTTCATAGCTGTTGTCATGCACGCTCGTCTGTTCTTGAGGTATAATATACAATAGTAATATATAAACATACTTCTGTATAAAACTTATATAAAAATGAGCTTGAGATATAAAGTTATATCTTCTCCCGCCGACAGCGACCTGGAGTCTATTTTTTACTTAAAGATTGTTTTTTTTGCAAGTCTAGCTATATTTATATTTTAGTTAATATTTATTTATAATTAGTTTTAATAAGAAATATAAAATAAAAAATCTTTACCTGGATGTGTTGCTGGGGAGTTTCTTGCCGCTTCTTCTCCTTAACAGCAATAACACGTTGCGAAGCGATGAACATAGACTAGGAAGTAAATTTAAATTTAACTTATATGTATGACCTTCAAAAAGTGTTCTCCAGCGGAACTTGTTTTGAGTAAAAACTTTTGAATTTGAAATTGGATTTTAGCCAATTGTACTTATTTTTATATATTGTATACCTCAAGGTTTTATTCGTGCAGCAGAGAGTCGTGTACACAATATTGTTTTATATATAATAGAGGCATTATTCGATTAAATTTAAATAAATTATTTTTCTAATATATCATAACGACTTAGTGGTTGCCGTTACAGTACCTAGAAAGCCAGTAATCAGTTGTTAAACATGTTTTTCTAATATTGTCCAACTAGTTATACGTCTTCAGACATCAAATACAGTTATAATTATTAAAGCAGACTGGTTGATTATTCCACATATTATATAAATGAAAGAAAAAAACGGCAGCGAACAGACGCAACGTCAAAACGCAACAAAATATTCACAAACGGACTCTCTCTAATTCTGTTTACATTATTCGTATGAGATGCTGGTAATGTTACTTAATATGATTTAATAAGCATATATTTAGTTATGTTGGTCACGGTTTTTGCTAAAATTTCTTGTTCGCCGTTATTTATAATGAGGTTGGTGTGTATGCTTCTTAGGGTCCAGTAAAAAAGTAACTTTTTCAAGTGAAAATTCTGTAGAGTCGTTGTGATTTGAAACACGATGAAACGGAAAAGCGACGCTAAAAAGAAATAAACACAAATCGCTAGGACTAAGTCTGCGAGAGAATGCGATAAAATACATTGTATTTAATAATTTAAACATTGCGCATACAGATATATGTGGAGAATGTTTTAAATGTTTCTCCTTAATACTTCAAATTTCATGTTTTAAAGCTTCAATATATTATAACGATGTAATATATGAAATGTGCAGGAACGGAGAAAGAATACAATTTTCTGCGGCCCGGCGGCCTGTCGTAAGAGGCGACAATACAACCCACAACCAGGTGGTAGGGCATTTGCCCGACTGAATGGCTACCACCCCTGGTCTAAAGTATGTCGCCATAACAACCTTGAGTTGTGTTCCGGCATTAGTAAGCAGGTTCCAGGCTCCCTAAAGAGAGCAGCAGCGCATTCGTAGCACCTTTGGTGTTGCAAATGTCCATAGGCGATGGTAACCGTTGTCCATCAAGTGGGCCGTCTGCCTGTCTGATGATCTCCTGCAAAAAAAAAAAAGTGACACCACGAAATTTAGAATCCCATCTACCCCTTGTCACACTCTGTTTCACTTTTACTGCGTGTGAATTGCACTCACTCTTTTTTTGTCATGTTTCTCCGTCTGTCTGCCTGCATTTGTCTCCAAATCAAATTCAAATTTCTGAAAAGTGAAATTGTTACTTGATGATTTTTTCACTATCATCCTAATAAACACCACTTGTTTGCCGTGTAATATAATTATATATTGGTAAGTGTTGAAACGTGCATGTCTAACTGTTTGTGTGGACTATTTGACTAATAGCTGTTAGGTAGGTATATAATAAATAATAATCTATTAATTTTTCTGAGACATAAAAAAACTTGACCGCAAATTTGCCGCAGATAATATCTGTCGCCTTAGGCTCCAGCCTATTCATGGTTGGTAGGTGCGGTAAATCTATAAATTTATAAATTCACGTGTATTTCACATTCCTGTTAGTAAATCCACCACTATTATACAGTCCTGTTGATAAATACACAACTATTACACATTCCTGTTGGTAGATCCACCACTATTACACATTCCTGTTGGTAGATCCACCACTATTACACATTCCTGTTGGTAGATCCACCACTATTACACATTCATGTTGGTAGATCCACCACTATTACACATTCTTGTTGGTAGATCCACCACTATTACACATTCATGTTGGTAGATCCACCACTATTACACATTCCTGTTGGTAGATCCACCACTATTACACATTCATGTTGGTAGATCCACCACTATTACACATTCCTGTTGGTAGATCCACCACTATTACACATTCCTGTTGGTAGATCCACCACTATTACACATTCCTGTTGGTAGATCCACCACTATTACACATTCATGTTGGTAGATCCACCACTATTACACATTCATGTTGGTAGATCCACCACTATTACACATTCCTGTTGGTAGATCCACCACTATTACACATTCCTGTTGGTAGATCCACCACTATTACACATTCATGTTGGTAGATCCACCACTATTACACATTCCTGTTGGTAGATCCACCACTATTACACATTCATGTTGGTAGATCCACCACTATTACACATTCCTGTTGGTAGATCCACCACTATTACACATTCATGTTGGTAGATCCACCACTATTACACATTCCTGTTGGTAGATCCACCACTATTACACATTCCTGTTGGTAGATCCACCACTATTACACATTCCTGTTGGTAGATCCACCACTATTACACATTCATGTTGGTAGATCCACCACTATTACACATTCATGTTGGTAGATCCACCACTATTACACATTCCTGTTGGTAGATCCACCACTATTACACATTCCTGTTGGTAGATCCACCACTATTACACATTCATGTTGGTAGATCCACCACTATTACACATTCCTGTTGGTAGATCCACCACTATTACACATTCATGTTGGTAGATCCACCACTATTACACATTCCTGTTGGTAGATCCACCACTATTACACATTCCTGTTGGTAGATCCACCACTATTACACATTCCTGTTGGTAGATCCACCACTATTACACATTCATGTTGGTAGATCCACCACTATTACACATTCATGTTGGTAGATCCACCACTATTACACATTCCTGTTGGTAGATCCACCACTATTACACATTCCTGTTGATAGATCCACCACTATTACACATTCCTGTTGGTAGATCCACCACTATTACACATTCCTGTTGGTAGATCCACCACTATTACACATTTATGTTGGTAGATCCACCACTATTACACATTCCTGTTGGTAGATCCACTACTATTACACATTCCTGTTGGTAGATCCACCACTATTACACATTCCTGTTGGTAGATCCACCACTATTACACATTCCTGTTGGTAGATCCAACACTAATGTAATTTGATGTAGCTGTAGTAAGCAAAAATAAAAGTGGCTATTTATACACGTAATTGAGAACTGTTTTTTTTTCGATAGATATCGAAAGGTAGTAGAGTACACATAGTCTTGGTTGGTATTGTTGTTATCCAGATCTTGTACAATAATGGCAATATTCTTTAATGTTATAAGTCAGTAGGGGGAGGTTAATTGTTACTAAAGTTTAAAACTTGTGTAAACTCCCTTAAATTTTTCGAAAAGTTCTAAAAAAATTGGGGTACATATAGAAGTGTAAAGATTCAAAAATACTTTTTAGAAAATTTGTCTGGTCAAAATATTTTTGGTAGTTTGTTAGATTGCTATTTTCGATAAAAAGTATTTAACGCGATAAGTGTAGCTGTAACACCATGTATGTAGTGTAACACCATTTTTATCGCCTGTCCAGAAGCCTTCGTAGTTCGTGGAGTGGTTTTTTTAACTTCAAATGCTTCAACGCATTCGCGTCTGGGACTTTGAAGTATCTATGGTGTGAATTTCAAGTCGATATAAATGTAAAGGGGGTTAATACCGAACTGTGGCTCTAATGTGTCCATTCACTATTTATTAATGAATAAAATAAACATTAATTATTTTTTATTTCTAATAAAATTCAGAATATTTCCAAGCGGTCTAAAGACATAAAAATTGAAATATCCTATGTGTGGAAACATCATCATTGGTAATATAAATGTGAAAGTTAGGTTTGTTAGGTGTCTGGCGCGAACGCCGTAAGCTATGTACGGCGTCACGCTGTACGCGGCCGACAAATGCTTATTATTGCACTACGTTAAACAGTCTCTTTCAGACGCCATCGTAGATTCCATACGTCTTTTTTGAAAACCCGAACAATTGTTGCTTGACATTCGTGAAAAGCTGCAAAAATATTATGACAGCATATGGCAATTAAAATCAATAATGCTTTGGAATCATAAAAAAATCAAAACATAAGAAACAATGGTTAATTAAACGGCTTATTATGCAAATAATGTAGAAGGGATATATCTCAAGACAGCGCCACGGTATACACATGTTTTGAAAACACATCTATTGTCTGTCCGTACATCGGTCTTTATAAAATGAGTTCATATAATAATAAGATTTTGCTGCTTCGACATTTCAAACATGAACTACTATTACTGGTAAGCACGTCTCAAACAGAAGCATTAGGCTCCTAGTTGTAAAGTTTAACAATGCTGTTTAAAATTCTACAATCATGTATATTTTGTAACAAATACAATTATTTTATTTAGTCATATTTAATCAGGACAAAAACAGTACAGAGTGTTATCAAACAAGAGAAATAGAATAAGTTCTAAAATTGGTCCTAGACCTAGAGCAGCGCTGCTCTTCCGCCTGGGACCTACAAGTACATAATGTACAATGACAACATAACATAACATAAAAATAATAGATTTAATTTTTGTACCGATCACGTGTACAGAAAAATAAACTGAGAACAATATATAAAATAAACAAATTATAATAAAATTAATGTAAATGAAAATGCATATAACACTCGTGTCTTGTCTAAGATTAGCCTGTGCTTTGAGGTACGTTACGTACGTTAAAAAATTCCTTAATTTTGACCATAAAGAGTGAAACTGAACGTACGTTTCTTATCGGTGGAGAAATTTCTTTAGCTGAAATTCCTGTTGTTAGTTTTTTTTTTTTTTTTTTTTAGTTTGGTTCGCAAACTGGCCAACTCAGCTTACTTTTAACAAAACTAGGATACAGATAAAATATATTTGCTGACTGGCCTTCTTGGTGCGAACACAGCATGCATTATACATAAGGCATTGAGTACATATTAATTTAGAAAAAAAGAAGAAGAAGAAATATATAAAAATATAAAATAACGAAATATAAAAAAAAAAAATTTGCCAAAAAAAATTTTGCCAAAAAAGTTTTGCCAAGAAGAGTCAATATTTTTTTGATATTTAACAAGGATCTTTTATTTTCAGGTCATTCGTAATTTCCTGGGTAATCGTCTGTGCAATAATCGAATCACCGACAAGTGGCTTCACGATACCTCGTACAGCCAACAACATTACTGAGGAAACAGATCTGACTGGCGAAGAAAGCTCAGTCCTAACAGTGCGACACGAGTCAAAGAGGCCTAACGATATACACAATTATGACAACAGCAAGAGTGACTCGAAAGAGAAAATCACTTTCGAAAATAAGCAAAACTCGCAAGAGATATCTACTGATAGATTAGTTAGTAAAATTAGTGAATTTAGCGCGGGACCAATTTCTACATTGGAAGATTTTAATGGGAAATTTATACATTCCAAAGACAAGGAAAATTTTAATTTTAGTCGGTATAGGAAAGAACCTGAAGAAACTTTCCATTTAACAACGGAATTCACGACATCAATAGATAATGATCCTTATGAAACAACACCAATTTTATTATCGGAAACCATACATTTCCAGGAAGATAACTCCAAATTTCCAAATACCGTTGAAGCTACAAAAACTACAGACGGCTCTTTAACATCCTCAAAATTTGTGCCTGGTTATAATGTTTCAAATTCAACAAAAATACATAAAACCACGACGTCAGCATACGACATTAGTAATCTCAAAACGTATACTCTTGCTAATGATCTTACGGCAATAACCTTAAGTATTGATGAACTATACTCACTTAAAGATCTAGCAGGTTCTATCACAGAAATAGTCCCGTCAGAAACTACTACTGATAGTTCTAAAGTCACGAATACATACTTAAATAGCCAAAGCCCTATAGTTTCTATACAAAGGCCTGACCTTAAGACAGCAAGTACCAAAAATAAAAATACAAAAGATGAAACTAAAAACTATTTTTACTCTACTCCTACTACTTCTTCCAAACTGGACTTAAAAACTATTGAAGATGAAATATCTAACCTTGTGACGACTGACGCATCAACTGACGCGGTTACAACACAGGCTTTATGGAAGAAATACACAACCCTAGAAAGAAAACGAATTACTACTGATACAAGTACTGCCACAGAATCAGAACCATCGAACAAAGCAGAAAACTCTCAGACAATGATTAGTTTTGACCGAACTTTAGATCCAAACCCTACTACACCTTTTGTCAAAATCACAGATGATATCAACAATATAAATAGTAAACTTTTAACCACTACAATAGATTATTCAAGTGTAACAGAGCAAGATTATACACCTTACGAGTTTACTACGCCTAAATCATCCCCAAAGCCTCCTAAAATAGGCGTTGTGTCATCGAAAATGGCAGGATTCTTAGATTTTTCAAAAATATCTTCACGGAATCTACCAACGGTGCAGAAGTATGAAGTTGATACAAATAAAAATGAGAGTGAATTGAGCATAGTGTCTGAAAATACAACAATGGACACTACCACCTCTGAAAATAAAAGCACTAAAGTCACCGAGACTCAAAGTCAATTGGTAAGTTGTAAGGCAATATTTTAGTAATTAACAACAGAAATTTATTTATTTATGTGATAAACATTTATGTTTTTGGTTTTTAATAGTTACATTATAAACTTTTTCGAAAATTGTGTTCGTTGCGAATTCAGAATCTAAGGATAATTAAATGCAACACATTGGAAAAAAAATACATCGCCAAAAATTTTAATTGATTTACTGCTGCTGCTTCGGGCCCCCTTTCTAAACAAACTATCAGAAAACAGGACAGAAAGTGATTCAAAAAATGATCATTTATGATTAGGCAACAAAAATAGGTTAAATCTTTGCATCTACCTTGAAGTCACAAACAAACACTTCAACTTTATTTATTAGTACCTCAAACAAATAAAAGTATAGACGGATAGTATAACGGATAAATCTGGAATAGTGTCCAGGGATTTGACAGTTTTGTTCATGTAGCTATGAACAAAACTGTCAAATCCCTGGACACTATTCCAGATTTATCCTTACTAATTCTATAATTGTAAGTTCTCATAACGTTAATAGTTAGTCAATTAAAATTGTAAATAAGTAAGATGATTAAAAATTAAGTAATAGCTTTTTGAAAATAACACTTTATTATAATTATTTTTGTATAATTTGAAAGATGATAACTGAGTAAAACTTGTACTTGCTAAGAATTTTTGTAATAGTTGAATCATTTCTAGACTTGCTGTAAATTTGCTTTTTTATATACTTACATAAAGTAACGACTTGTTTTTTTGTATATTTCAGGCAGATGACGCGATAAATGAAGAACTTCTTAAAGAAGAATCATTGAACGACAATGAAGACGCTAAAAGATATCGTGAAGGTCGTCCTGATATTTTACATGATTTCAAAGAAGTGAAGCCACTTGCCGCTGAAGTTGTGAATATCAACAATTTAGCGTACAACCAAACTGATGATACGTTGATAGTGCAACCCATCAATCACGATAAACTAAAAAATACCATATTATATGCAGTGAGCTCAAAATATAAACCAATGAAGAAAATTGAGATACAACCACCTAAGCAGTTTGTTAGGAACCCTGATGACAATAGTTGGAGAAATGAAAGTATTAATTCTTTAGGTATCGTCTACAAACCTAAAAACTCTTCCAAGTCATTCATACAAGTTTTAAAAAATAAAACAGAGATAGAATTAAATAATTTGGCTAATAGGGATAATAAAGGAGGAGTGTTAGATCTTAGACAGAGACTAGAAAAGATAGCAGAAGTAAGGAAATCAAAGAAAAAGAAGACCAATAAGTATGGCGATACTATTTATGTGGATTATGAGGAAGGTAATGCATCAGCAGAAGTGGCTGGTTTACAAAAGGAAAATAACACGGTTAAAATTAGTTTCATGGATGCTATTTTTACTACAACACCAGTGACAACAGACGTTAGTGTTCAAACTGAAAAAAATATTCAACTTTTAAAAGGAACCAACGCTTCCATGGACGAAATTGATGATTTTTTTAAGAGGTTTGAGTTAGATGCATTAACAACAGACAAACCAAAAAAGTATGCTAATGTAGGAGAATATTACGACACCACAGATGAATACGACGTTGACTATTTAAATATGTCAAATATTGATATAAAAAAGCACACTTGGCCCATAACTAAGGTAACAACAATGACAACAACACCTCAAACCCCAGCCTCAGTTTATGCAGCAGACAGACAGCCAACTATTCAATACTTCCCACCGACAACGAAAAAAGTTAAGGTCAACGTGAATGATTACGACGATGGTTTCAAAAAGAAAGTAAATCTGTATACAGTTGAAGCTCTGCCAAAAGATTTACGTAAAGCACTAAGTCCTGCCCCATTTGTTACAATGGTTACTGTGCCGCCACCAAAAGAAAACATTGAAGAAATAAGATCGACTTTATCGGGATTCCAACCCAGCAATTTTAATCAAAACCCTTATTTCACAGATAATGCAAGAGTAACTGAACCACACAATGCTTTCGTGAACGAGCCTGATTTTAACAGAGGTTCCTACGTCATAAGACATTACAAAGATTTCCTTAATGTTGCAGCCAAAGACGATGATTACAGAAATGAATATATGACTGTTACAGATTCTCCAGTGAAAGGTATCACTGTCAATGAATTTTTGAAAGAAAACGACGAAAAAGCAGCGCAGGACGACTACGATTACGAACAACAATTTCGGAAGGATCTTCTGAATAGATTCGTTGCAAATTTCAATAAGAATAATGAAAGATTCAAAGTGGATTTCCCGATTTTATTTAACAACAGTGTAGTTCATAAGAAAGTTGATGAAAACGGAAGAGTGTTAGCTGAGTCTACAGCATTTATGAAGAGACTATATGATACCGCAACAGCAAAACCAAATCCATATGTTTTAAGTAAACCTTGTGATCCAAATTGTGACAAAATTACTGTAGAATTATCACCCGCTTATGAGCTACATTATTACGTGCCAGAACAAGAAGAAAAGGAAGAGGCCGAGCAGCCACCAGTGACCATGGGATACCGCCAATATAGATCAAAGTTAGATTAAGTAGGAATAAATTTAATTAGGACTTAACCTGCAAAGGTCTGAAGTAAATGCTGCCAAAAATTAAGGATTATATCCTACAATTAATAGCTATTATTTCCTAAGTAGAAGCTCAAAGTTCAGACCGCTGTGGAGTTTTTGGCGGGAACTGAAAGGTGTAGTTGTGCTGTGCAGTTTTATTTACTAAAAATGTGTACTCTAAAATGAACAATAGTTGTAGGATATTGATCGTTTTTGAGTAGTGATTATGTGTTTTGTGAGAAATGTGAACTGTATAGCCAAATGTGGCCTTTCGAGTTGTCACAAGAACTCCGTCAGTTGATAACCTACAATTCAACTGAGCTATACATAGGCTTAAGAAAATGAAGAAACTATTGTAATCTAAGTTCTAGCTTAAAAGCCTAGCTGCCAAGCCATAAACCTAAATAAATAAATCAGACCACTGTAAATTATGAGAAGCAAGTCAAGATTTTGACAGTCGAGTGTAGCAGCTCGGGTGAAAATAAATATAATCTATAGTTCCATATATTTCTTTAGCTATACACCTAGGGCCTTACTTATAATCGTTTCTTAAATTTAAAGGAACTGCTCAGCAACTGATTATTGAAATTCTCACTCATAAACTCCTCTTTAGTCGAATATTTTGAGTACAACCTACGTTAATCATTCAAATTTCGTTTATCTGTGCTCCTCATAGGTACACAAAAGGTAATACACGTTTATAAGTGCAGAAAAAGATATTCATTGATTAGGGTCTGATTCTGATTCTCTTACTTAAAAGATGCCTAATCGTTTCTTAACGAAATTATTATAAGTAAGGCCGTTAATGATCATACAAGATTTATTTAAAGCAATCTTGGAAAGTATAAGACAATATACATAAGTCAGTCATTGTCTTGATAGTCTGTTAGTGTAGACAATATTGGGCTGCATTATATATTTGACTTATGTTAATGGGTGTGTCATGTTTGTTTCTATAGGATATTATGCTGCTTCGAACGTTAAACTTGGTAACCCAGAATCGAATTGCATAATACCCGATCGACTACATTTCGTCTAAAATGAGGCTAAAATAGTATTACTTCGATGTAGTGAAAGTTATTAGATGTATAAAAATGTTCGGCCGGTACTTAATTATGCCGTCCGTAAGTACGAACGGTTAACAAAGACTATGAACGACGATGGATACGCATCAAGGCTTAATGTTGTATATTTTCATGTTCAGGATGATATTGTAGATACTTTAGATAAGTGATTTTCAGCCTTTTAGAATACGCGACCCCTTTACAGGTTGAAACGATTTGGTAACTTTGGGCCATAGACAGACAAAAAGTTAGTAATTTAAACATTGATATATAAAATTTAAATGACAATGTCGTTCTCTATTTTGTTACCTATATTTATTACTACGGCCTGTATACTCTGCAAAAAGCTGTTGAGCTTAGAAAATACCTAAGTATGAGGTAATATTGCCTTTTCCCTTTGGCCGGCGACCCGCCGATCAAGACTCTGCGACCCCTCTAGGGGTCGCGACCCACATATTGAAAAACACTACTTGAGATGATATGATATTGGCAATAAATGCAACGATAGGGACGCATTATAATGTTGATATTAGTGATTAAATTTGGTTGAAAGGTACATAATTGAAAGAACACGACGATAATGGCATTGAATTATTCAACTTTGTTTATATGAATATCTTTGTTTGATTCATCCAGAAACGCTATCGGCTTATGGCCGGTTTCAATATCTGGGTCAAACACAAAAAAGTTTTACATGTCTACAGGAGAAGACTACAAAATGTTGGAACTATGTTTTGATTCGCAAACATGGAATGCTGTTTAAACTATAATTATATGAAAAGATGTGAATTTTTTACATATTTCTATAATTAAAAAGTTTATTCTTTGTTATGCGATTATTTTTTAACTACGAAACTGAGGTATTCATTATCAGAACCGTCTACAGTAGGAGGCATTTTGGTTTAAACGAAACCAATAAGAAAATATTTATTGATTCAATACAAAAAACTGTCAAATCTAACAAACATACCGAAAACATAATCTCATATAATAAAAAAGTCATGAACAAATACATGTAAAGTTTTTGTAACTCGAACATTTTATCTACTGTTTTTGTGTTTGACCCATCTATTCAGACTTAGCATCGGTTGAATTTTGACAATACTTTTATGGAGCTTATGTCAAATTGTAACGGATAGTAGCGTAAATGAACGGTCACTGGAATATACATATAGAAACCAGCCTATACTGTGATAGTGTGCTGCGACATCCATAAGAGAATGAATATTTGCAGTAACCAATGGGTGGTATACCTTTTTCCTCGTATATTTGTTTATGTCTATATTAGTTGTTTAGTGTAAATATAATGATGTAAAGCTAATTACTGTACCAAGTGAAGAAGGCGCAGCCTTTACCCAGCTCTCGACCTCTTTATGAAACTCCACGTAAAGACCACTGTTCTAGTAATATGTCCAATTGCGTTTCGGCGTTTATAAAATAACTGAAACTTAAGTTAAAGGTGCTGCCTTACCGCGAGCATTCGCCTGTAATATAACGCTGCAGATCCAAGCATTACATAAGTGAAGGAGAACCAAGCATTACAGTGCGCAACCTGTAATGTTACAATTGTAAGCCTATGGTCTGGGTGTCCTGAACAATCGGTTCGGGCGTGAGTCGCGAACAGGTTTAAATCACTTTGTAAGAGTAACATGACATTTTGTACTGGTCCAGTACAAGGTACCACTTCAAATGAGGCGACGAGATTTGTATGGTTTGTACCGCGGCAGTACATTTGTAGCGATGAGGCCGGTGAGGCGGTGTCACGCACAAAACTTCTAGATCAGAAATGTTCGTTAAGTATCGTTCGCCTTTGTCACCTCATTTTAGTAGCAGTCATACATGTCATGTTGTCCCTCTTTGTCATGTGAATATCAAGAGAGGCGTCATTGTACTGATGTCCTCGTTCCGTCCTTGCTCCTATTCGCCCTTCGTCTCATTTGATGCGTGATTAGTATTGGCAGAAAAATTTTGAAGTAGTACAAATTTAAATTTTAAACCTATTTTGTACGGGACAAACTGCCTCACGTGTGTACTTATCACGGGTGCACTCAGACTAGAGATGGTCGTTTTTGTAAAAACGTTTTTGAGCAACGATGCCAGTAGACGATGCCGGCATCCGATGCCTATATATTGAAAAACGGATGCCCGCAATATCCGATGCGAACTTCACCGAATGCGAGCGAGCGAGAGGCACCCGTTGACCACGCCACGGAAAACGCAACGATGACAAACCGAAGACTCGACACTCGACGTATCGCTCGCTCGCTAACTCTCGGGTGCTCTCGGTACGATCGGTGGTTGTGCAAGACAAACAATCAACATAAACAACACTAGGAGCGTGCGTAACTGTTAGAAAATTTTATAATAATATAGGTACTTATTTATTTTTTAAAGTATCTCCTGTATTTTTTAACAATCCCACTGAATGGTGGCTTCGTCATTCCAAAATATACTCGACGTTGGCAGAAATATACCGTTCGAGGTGCAGTATTATTATAACTTCTGTGCATCGATCACTTCTGTGCCATGCGAACAGATATTCCAAAGCCATATTTTGAATTAACGAAAAACTCGCCTTACAAGTTCCAAATTTGTTCAAAATTGATTTTTCTTAATGTAAACTATAATTTTGTTAAAAATAACGACTAATATTAATTAACTTATGTTTATTTTTAACTTCCACACTTTTAAAACAATATACCAGTAGAAGTCGTAATGTTGAATATCGTATCTAAATTATTTACATAACTACTAGACAACAGGCATCCAATGTTATACGCAGAGTTGCAGATACTTTAGCCGGCAACTAATTTTGGCAAATGGCATCGGTGCCAGAAATAACGATGCCGGCATCGGATGCGGTTTACAATTAACGATGCGCATCGGATGACAAAATTTAACGAAAACGCCCATCGCTAACTCAGACTACTGAGTTAGACGCTCTATTGCCTGTTACTGGCCCGGCCGGACGTTTTGCCACTCAGGCCGTACACAAATACTTTGATACAACTTGTAACACAACGACCGCTTCGTCTGACATTCTGGAATCAACTAAATGCTCGAAATCATAAATGTTACTTTACAGGCAAATCACGGTGAAAGCACCTCAATACACAATTTTAGAACTTCCAAACACTAGATACTAGTGTCTATTTACTAATGTCTCTGCTCCATCTGGGATAATGTCTTGTTAGCAACGCATCAGAAATAATGCACTAAGCCCGTAGTTACATCTGTTAGGCATGATCACAATGATGAAATGATGATGACAATATCTGCTTCACAGACAGAAAGACTTTCGCTCAGATGTGTCGTTACACTTTGTTAACTCTGTTTAAATGAGATGCAAGGTCTACTGTGAAACCTTGCATTTTATAATTAGAAAAACTTTCATTCAATTATATAATAATGTAAATTCGATAGATAATATTTCCTCAGACTGCGGAAACTCGTAAAATACACATTATTCTACAATTTCTTAAATGTTTCCGTTGGTATACTAGTATGAGGTTAAGAATGTTACGTGGAATTAGATTGAAAATAGAAAATTTACAGTCGCATTCTTATTAAAATTAATATTTTAACAAATAATTAAAGTAAATTGCTTAATAATAACTCTAAGAACTTTTAGACCGCATAAACTCTGCCCAATGATCACTTGACCGCAAGACAAATCTTCTACATACAGGACGTTTCATTAGTAGCTCACAATGCCCAAAATGCTCCGTTAGCCGTTCCACAAGGTGACCGCGGTCGTTGTGGTCGTGGGGAAACATCACTATTGACATCATCATTTTCGTACACACAACGCTCACAAACAAATATCGAGAGGTGGCGACCCGTCGACAATAACCGTTCCACTTGAGTTTACGATTGTGTTGCCGGCAAGTAAGTGGAACGGGAAAAATCGCGTTTGTGAACGTGGTCGTTGTGAGTTTCTAATGGAACGTAGTCTTTGTTGTTTCAAAACCATGAAGCCATCAAGGACAGCTTTTTACTATCCATCTATATCATAACCATCAGTTACGGTTCAACTTCTACTTTGATGTAAAAAATGTGTTGTTGTTAATTATACAGATATAATTAAAATATCTATCCATAGTAGTTTGTTTGAAGACTACGAGATCAGAGACTACTGTAAGAGTTTTTTGTTGCTAAAACAATGCAAGACGTTATTTTAGCAATAAAAATCTCATAATTTATGATTTATCGGGATGTATTCCCAAATAAGAAATGTATAGCACAATTTATTACATACACAATATGGTAGTCAGTTATGTGATTAAAATGATTTTGTAATATTATGGTTTTTTAATTCTTCTTAAAGGCATTTCATATATAATATAAAATTAAGGCAACAGTTAACTGGCTAATAATATGCAGCCTAAGAATGTCGCTAAGAAACGATTAACCACCTGTTAGCTAAGAAGCTTTTAATCGCTAACTAGATTATCTATTTTCACTTCTAAGCTTGAGTAACCTATCAAATCTAAGCAACGTACAGATAAACCAAATCTGAATACTAAACATAGATTGCAACTGAAATCATCGTTTCTATTGGTGTCTCAACCGAAAATTTAAACTAGACAAAACGATCAAATCCGTGCGCACATTTTCGCTCAAAAAACTAATGGGCACAACTTTTAATGTTTACTATTTGGAATGTATTAAACGACACCTACATAACTATTTAAAAGAATATTGAACAATAAAAAACTACGAATAGGTTCTTATTGAATAACAAAGTAATTTCTGAAGTTAGGTATAATATTGATATGACTGGGGCGCGTTCCTTTAGTATCTCACAACGCACAAAATGCTCATTCTGTTTTCCACATGGCTACCACGATCGTTATGGTCGTGGCGAAAACGTCACTAATGACCTGATTATTTTCAATCACACAGCGCTCATAACGACCCATGTCAAGTTCTCTGTATCGATTGACACCATGATTTTGTACTCTACCAATGACGCTCCATAATCCATTCCACTAGAGTTTATTATTGTAACGCCCGCAAGCGAGTGGAACAGGAAAAATCGCGGTCGTGGTCGTTGTATCTCTTGCGGAACGGAGCCCTGGTAATAAGCTACTTTGTACTTACATATTTTTATGGCCATTTCTCAAAAGGGTAGGCAGAGATGATGGATCTTCTTGCTGCAATCCTAACATACACTTATTAAGCTCTCTTTTCTGTGTTGCTATGTGGAAATTTTTTTTAAATTAAAATAATCATATTATTACTTGTTAATATTTTTGAAAAATGACAAATATAAGACATCAATGTCAGAACTTTAAATTAATTTGAGGTCAGAACAAAAGTGATTGAGTTTTTGGCAAGCACTGAATGGAGACGTCGTGCTGTTTTATTGTCTAAAAATGTGTAAAATTACTCTAATATGAACAGTAGTTGTAGGATATTGATACTTTTTTAATTAGTAATTATGTGTTTTTGTAAGAAATATGAACTGAATAGTCAAATGTGACCTTTCGAGTTGTCACAAGAGCACCGTTGAATGGCGTTAGTTGATAACAGTTCAGCTGATACAATCTTAATGAAGTAAGAAGTAAAGTAGAAAATGAAGCAACTATATTGTAATCTACGATCTGGCTTAAAGGTCTAGCTGCCAAGCCATAAACCTAAATAAATAAATGAATGATACCAACATAATAAAACACAAGAGACAGTTTTTTAAAATACAATTTTATTGACTTTTTCATTTTTCGAATAGTATGCAAACATCACTCGATCGTTCGATCGCATGTAATTGGGTTATACGTCATTTGAGCATATCATAATAGTTGATACAACATAGTACATTTTATTATAACCGCTAATACACATCCAGCGGGACATCGGCGTGGAGTGCAAATGCAATTCTGGACTCGATACAAATAATAAATTAACCCTTATTAATCTCATCACCGCATTGGCGTAGCGAGAGCTTCGACACTGTTCACTGCACGGGCGACACTATTACAATTTATTTGTTCCTATTAAATAATGTTACACTCTTAAAATATTGATTGATTAGAATGACAGCTGTCACAAAAATCACGACCATCAATTTCCGTATTACGACACGCGAAATGTACGTACAACAATCTTGTATTTTATCGACAAAAGCGCAAGAATAGTGGCGGGTCATCTTACTTGCCTAACCATCGCGCATCGGTGAATTTTGACATTAGATATGTCAAATTTTAACAGATTGCGATTGTAAGTAAATTTTATTACAGTATATTTTTACGGTCTTATTCATATTGAGTTAAAGTAAGTTTGAAGGCTTTTTTAAGAAATATAAAGGCTACGTTTCATTAGAGACTCACAACGACCGCGATCTTTCTAGTTCCACTTGCTTTCCGGCGTCACAGTCGTAAACCTAAGTGGAACGGTTATTCGACCCACCTCTTGACATGGGTCGTTGTGAGCGTTAAATAATCGAAAATGATAAATCATTAGTGACTTTTCGCCACGACCACAACGACCGCAATCGCCTTGTGGAACGGCTAACGGAGCATTTTGGGCGTTGTGAGCTACTAATGGAACGCGCTGAAAGAAGCCATTAAACTTACTCTAATTCAATATAAATCAGACCGTACTTGTTTAATTTTGTATCAATGTGCTCTGTACTTTCGGCACCAGTGCATTAGTTTGACAGCTGTCATTTTAACCAAGATTACTTTTAAACGAGTATAAGATTGTACAATTACGATATCGTTTTTAACAAATTATGTCTTGGAGAAAAGGCCGTTTAATACTATTTTATTTGATATATAGAATCTAGTATAAAAAAATATGTAAGCTCACAAATTTTGACTAACATTCGAAGCGACAATGAAGTGGTATTACTCTCGTGGTTACGGTACCAAATACAGAGTCCGTAAATCACTTTATAGGAACTTAAATATGGCTTCTAACATTAAACATACTCACTCATAAATTAATTAATTCTAAATATTTCATAACATACTTAGAACTTGTTAATAAAACTTAACATAGATGTTCCTTTATTTTTTGTTCGTAAAACTATAACACGAGTCTGCTAGGTTAAGAATACGAAAGAAGAGTTGAAAGAAGGACAATTGATCAGTAACAATATAGCACTGTTAAGAGGCCGCCTAAATTGCGTTCGCTGTCTCGCTCGCACATTACCATATTTTTGAAGATATAAAGTGACAGAATCTACTTACGATAAATCTGTATTATATAAACCTTGTCAATAATATTATTAATTAACAATTTGTCCGCGACTTTGTGTATGTTGGAAACGTAACATAGATTACAGTTCTTTTGCAGCAGGGTAACGGATTTGTAAGTAAGAAAATACATAAATCCCGGAAATTTCCGTTAACACCGTAAAAATAAGTTATGTTACTAAAGGTGCATACACGACTACAATTATTTAACAAAGAAAATGATCGGTCAGTGAAAATTTCGCATCGGAATCAATTTTGTTTTTCGACCTGGCCACCTTCACCTCTCCCGAGAAAATATCCATGCCTCTTGGGATATAAAGTACGGTGTTTTATATACAGCAATTTTTGAATCGCATCGTAATCGAATAACTGCACTTTTACAGTTTTATAATATTGTAGTTGATTTACAGAAATTTCTTTTCATGCACATTTCTTTGTATAAAAAATCAATTCTCATAACGACTCAATCCATTTTTACAAATGTATGACTCAAAATTATTTTTTTATAAACCATACGTTATTAGCAATAATATATTACATTACTGCCGAGGTTCGTAGAATACAGATTACTGTAGTAAATTCTCTAAATTTATATTTTCAAAAATATTGTAACGCGCTAGTGAGATAGCCGAATCTATTGAAACTATTTTCAAGACAAATCACTGAAATGCCAAATTTAAATTGCTCCAAAATTTCAACTATAATTCGTTTTTTTTTAATTTACTCATTGAATGACTTTTGGAGCGTTAAGCGTGAAGATGAACTAACTCGTAGGTTAAAACCCATTCAGACAAGTTGAGTTCACAGTTGCGATTGCCATACATCGGAATGAAAATCTTGATTGCCGTATCAAATGTTTACATAAATTACAACAAATAAACTAAGAGCCTTGTTACGCCAACACGTTACACAAAAAAACAAAACTAAGAGCGGAGAAAAAAAATCACTAAATGAACACATCCATCTTTGGAAAGGAAAATGAAAAGTACAAAAACGATAGAACACCAATTGGGTATCTAGTTATTTACAATAGATGACGAGAATTAATTGAACGGATGATAAGTATTTGTTGTGTTCTCCATTTTAAATGTGTCCATTTTGATAAAACTGAAAAGTGGGGTTTTAAAACGAACGGAGTCCAATAAGAAACACTGTTTAAAATTATTTGACTAATCTATATTACTTATAATAAATTTCGGGTGTAGGTAATAATTATGAATCTTCACTTATGAGACGATTCTGATAAACAACTTCCGCTTTATCCACTTTCATTAACTTCACATTTATTTAAGACGCTTTTTACCTGACCTCTCTTTAACACTTCTGCTATTTGATCATAGTGTGTATATCTCGATCTACCGGCAGCTACTCTTCCTTCCACAGTGCTGTCATACACTTGTTATGTGATTCTACTTTTATCCATTCTCTCTCTCTACACGTCCAAATCACCTTAAAATTCCTTTTTCAACTCTTGTTATTACATTTTTTTTAATCCACAACATTCCCTTATTATTCAAGTTAATCGCACATATACTTCTCAAAGCTCTCATATCAACTGCGTGTATCTTACTTCATGCCTCTGCCATATCCAATGTTCTCCACTACTAGCCAGGCGTGCCCTTACAGACACTTTCTGGATGTTCATAAGAGTTTAGCACTCCATTCACCTTATTACCTCCTATTACTCTCCTTTCAATATCACTTTCATGCTTTCCATCACTGGTAAACATGCACCCTAATGCTTGCTACACGCCCCAAGTGTCTCCTCATGCCACCGATATTGTTGACGACTGTCAGTAATAAACGATGAAACTTGCGGAGCGTGTGGCGTAAAGAATGGCTCATGAAAAGCCATTTTCTCATACCAACTTATTAAATTTGGCTCTGCAAGATTGGTATAATTATTTAAGGATGAATGTTTCCTGCGTACCTACATGTGCTGCCTTTAGTCACCGCACTAAGTGCAACCGACAAAAATGTATTTAATGGAAATTGCAAATGCCACCGATGAACGATAATGTGCAACGATTTGTACAGAGAAATCACTACGATATATCGTTGAATATGTAGTAGGCATAAGTAAACAAATTCTCTGACTTGCTCGAATTTTGGCTTCGTATCTGTTTGCGGTTTGATGGAAATTCATTATATTTTGGATAATTCAAACTATATAATCATAAATTATAGCCTATGTGTTATTCTGATGTGTAAGCTATATTATTGGAAAGTTTCATCAAAATTCATTCAGTAGTTTTTGCGTGATAGAGTAACAAACATACATCCATTCTTACAAACTTTCGCGTTTATAATATTTATAGAGAAGAGATATAGAGATAGTTATTCTTTCAAACTCCATGACTTTCGTCTTGTACACATTAATTTTCATTTTAGAATATGACATAATCATGGATGCTGATTCGGACCAGCAGATTTTGAAATTTAAACTTTTTGTTTTTATGTTTGTCTGTCCTAGCATCACATGAAACTACTAAACCCGAGACGTTTCATTTCAATAAATAATGTCGTTTCTATGGGATAGACGAATACAGTCATAAAACTGGCGCTGTAGTCGCGCTTCTATGGTGCCGCCATTCCAGACACGTCGTCACGACAACACGAACGAAGTTACGCCGACGCAGGCAAATGGCCAAACAAATTTAAACAGTGTTTCTCATGCGATAAATCTATTGTGATTAAATTACACGTGAATCTCAATTAATTCGGTTATGCTTAAAACGATTGCATAGAATACAGAGTTTAAAATTAACATAAATAATTGAAACATAAAAAGAAAGATTAAATAAATAAAATACACGGTATAGTGACGCGCGGTTAAATACTATCGGTATTTTGCTGGTAAGATAAATTCAATTACAATTATTCATAATATTCTTTAATATTACAATAATAAGTATAATAATATAGTTTATATTAGACTAAAAGCGATTATTTACAAAGAACACGCCACTTTAACTAGCTGTATACCTGCCTCCCGACTTCGCTTCACTGCGCTGTGTCCCAGATCGACTTCGCGTAACACAACTATTTCATAAGAATGACTAAAATCATAAAAAATAATCCAATCTCCAGCCGAAACATTCGAGTTTCCCACAATAATTGATCACTATGTATCTTTCACTCGCACGAACATATCGCCGTCGCGCTCGCACCACGCTATCGTGCGAGGGAGACGGCAGTATATCTGTGTAATCGACTGAAAGAGGTTTCCCTATAATCGATATTCTAAATGATGGAATATACCGAATATTCAGTTTATATATTTTATTATTTATATGGTCGAAGCCTGCAACACAGCGCACACAACACGCGCCCCTTCGAACCAATACAATACCTAAACTCTTTACATTAGCCAGTCTTTCGTTTACACTACTACACTAGAGTCTACTGCGATACTAAGCTAGCCGTCCGGCGCTCCGTGACAAACGATAATTTAAATAAATAAATAATTTGGATTATGGCTACTTTAGGATCGGTTGCGTCAGTTGAGTCCTTAGCATCGAAATCGTATATTCAGTTTATTAGAGACCTTATTCATAACATCTTGACAGTTAAACCAGTGATAAGTTTATTATTTTCTCATGTTAAAGAAAATTGTGACAGACTAAATTGAGAATCCGGCTCGAAGGACCAACCGACTCGTAGTTACAAATATCTATAAAACACCAAATCCATTAGAATAACTTCGTAATCTTCCTTAAATATCATAATTACAACTCGAGACGGTTTAATTTCTAATACGCATCAACAATGGCAAGCCGACGTGGTTCTGTACGAGTAGCGGCGAGAAAATCAATTCAATATCACCTTTGATATGCTCATAAGGGATTTCCCTTATTTTCTTGGACCATTCGTACTGAAAAACGTAAGCATAATTGGACAGACCTGATTGAGAGTAGAGAGCTTCAATGTACAAAGGAGGAGAACAATGGTAATATCAAATTGATTCCCCGATTTGATCTGTAAGAAGGGCATTGTATATAAATAAATAATAGAGGATTGTAAACTTAAAAACGAAGTGAATAATCCGTGTTAATTGGCACCTCTCATTTTTGGCACCACTAGCGTTGAACCGAACATTCTGAATGAGAAAATGGTCATTTGTATATTGGGAGCTTGTCGTAGCCTGACAGGACTATATCTTTGTTAACTGTTATTACAATTATTTTATAACAAGTCTATCTCCCATTTTGAAATAACCATTTTCATTTAATCACAAAAACAATTTATAAATAAATTAAAAGCAGTAAATTCGGGATGAGCACCAAAGGACGAATGTTACATAAACAAAACTAATTACAAAGTAGGAACATGGTGCCTCACAACAGACAACAGTATGGTAAAAGGGCATCTATTTGTAACATATTTTAATCAATTTCTTGTTGTCATAAAGATATTTTTACAGGTCGGTTTTTAAATGTTTAATAACGTGTTGAAGTAGTTGTGATATTTTAAAATTTTATTATGCCTTTAGGTGTTTTAGAAGACCTAAAAGAATATTAGCTAATAGGTAAGCCGCGCACTAAGCAGCCGTTAGATTCGGTTGTTGAACCAGGCTGCCTCGCATTTTAGGGTAGGTGGAACCTTTTGAGCAGAGTTCCGTTTTTGTGTGGTGTCTCCCCTCTCACACAAACACATGTATTTCTAGATATCATTATTAGGGTATTAGGAGGGTCGGCAAGTAATGTCGTTTTATACGATTTTTTTTTGTTGCACGAGTTCAGCACTTGATGGAAAGTGGTTACCATCGCCTATGGATATTTGCAACACCAAACGTGCTATAAATGCGCCGCTACTCTCTTAAGGGAGACTGGTCACTAATGCCGGAACAAAACTCAAGGTTGTTATAGCCGCATTGAAAATTTGCAAACTAGATGGCAAGATTGTTGACAATGAGGGTAATTATATTATTGGTCAAAAATAAAAACACGTTACAAATTTATGTATTTGAATTTTAACTTAAGAAAACAACATAACTTCCGGTCCCCCTAATATAAAATATATATATATATTGCCTTGTCAGATTCATAATGTCATTCTGCAAGGTTGGCCATCCTACCCTTAAGTTGCTTGACGAGTGAATGAAATAGTCTGCGCTTTATATTGTATTCAATTTTAGTTAAACAATAGATATACATACACATATGTAATATAATGACTACGTTCCATTAGAGACTCAAAACGACCACGTTCGTGACCGCTTGCCAGCGTTACAATCGGAAACCCAAGTGGAATAGTTATTCGCATGCGCTGTGTGATCGAAAATGATGAAGTCATTGGTGGCGTCGCCTTGTGGAAAGGCTAACGGAGCATTTTGGGCGTTTTGAGCTACTAGTGGAACGCACTGAATATAAAAAAATTGACGAATGGAATATGGAAAAGTTTGTCTAATTGGAATACGTAGAACAATATTATTTTACATAATCGATATTCAGCTTCAAAAATGAATAAAATAAAAATACTACACGTTCAAATTACATTACGAAAGGTTTTTTATATATGTATTTTGATTTTCTTTGCATTTCTCTATATTATGTTGCATGACACATTCAAAATGTTTTAATGGCTTCGTCAAAGCGTGTATTATAAACGAAACCAACGTAAAAACCATTCATATATAAAACATGTTGAAAATGAAACTAGCACCACTACAATTATTTATAAATACATTGAAAAGGGTATGTTGAAACTGTGTTTTAAATTAAATGCAAGACAGAACATTAAACTATCATTATATATTAGGGAGGCGCCAAAAAACAGATTTTTTTTGGGTCTCGAGTGAAAAAATGTTCGTTTTTGATGTTTTAAGAACTACCTTCAAAGGACAGCTCATATAAAAATTTAAGAGGTCGCTCCAAATTTGTTAAGATTTCAAAAATAGCCAAAAACATATTCTTTTCTCTTGTTACGGTATAAATTTATAGACCAAAAAATAATACGTTTCTGCAAAATTTCAGTTCAAAATAATACTTTAGATTTTTTCGAGTGAGTAACTTAAAAAAACTAGTAAGTTAAAAAAGTTATGAGTGACATTTTAAAATTCAAATTTTGAACTAACACTTTGAAAAATGTATTATTTTTTGGTCTCTAAAATTACATGATTACGAGAAGAAAATATGAATAAAAAAATTCAGTTCTTGGCGATTTTTGAAATCGTCAAAAATTTGGAGCGACCTCTTAATTTTTTTTTGAGCTGTCCTTCCAAAGAAGAAGTTCTTAAAACATAAAAAAAACTATCATTTTTTCATTCAAGACTCAAAAAAAGCCTGTTTTTTTTGCACCACCCTATTATATATATGTAATTTGCATAAAACTACGAAATTGACTTGTAAGCGTTGATGAATTAATCTTTTAGAGGATGACATAAATCAATAAACACTATAATACGGCCGGCGTAACTTGGCGAATGTGAACATAGGCTCTGCGAACTTTAGCGCATGTAAACTCGTGAAGAAAATAGTGACCAACTAGTACAAAGCAATGAAAAAATACAGGAATGAAGGGCGACCAATTGTATTCACTGACGAGTCGTATGACCACTCGTCACACGAGTGTACATGCTCTAAAGTTCGCAGAGCCTATGTTCACATTGGCCAAGTTACGCCGGCCGTATTATACTCGAATGATGTCGTACGTACCTCTTAGCGGTTAATGGGTCTCTGACACTATACATTTATAATTGAATTCTTTTATCTAATAATAAAAAGTGTAGAAAGTTAATTTGACGGCATCTGACAACTCGATCGTATTACAATCTTATAATAGTGAGTATGTTTCAAATATTCCGTATATTCATAAATAAAACACATTCATAAAGCTCTAAGAGGAAGCCTCGCTATACATATAATTAGAATTAATCCATTTTAATTAAATATTAATAATATAGGTATATTTTTTTATTATTATTAAATATCAATTATTTTTACACATTCATACAAAAATCCCTAACAAGACTAAAGCATTTATCGATGTCCCAAACTAAACGCTAGAATTTTTATCATTTTTTTTTACATAATTTAATTCCTTATAATGAAAGACATATATATAAAATTTTCATTACGAAAGCGTAAATTTTTTTTATAACTTAAATAAAAAAAAAACGAATTGTTTTGGATGTTTGCAGTTAGATTCAAAATCGACTAGTATTTTTGCATTAAAGAAGGGGGGGTTTAAATGCAACTATTAAAATACCTAGACAACATGAAACGTTTTCCATGTTTTTTTTTTGGTGTCACCCAAATGGAGACCGCTAACTCGCTCGCGTATTACCATACTTTTCAACATATAAGTTGACAGAAATTACGACAAATCTGTTTTCTACGAATCTTAGTATTAATATGAATGTTTTAATTCGACCCTAAATTAAATTATTTAGGGTTAATATAATTACAAGTTTGAACATGATTAAGGTTCTGCTGTCAAGGACTACACTTCTATAATCATAGATTTCGTCAAAGCTAAATAATATACTGTTAATTTGACTTTAACAATAAACAAAAAAGTAAATATGCGTGTGTGTGTCAAATACATAGTAGTATGTGTAAAGATTTTTTATTGATTCAATGTATTTTTTATGTACCATAAAAAAATGCATTCTGCACTCCTCTATATAAACTATAAAAGTGTGCAAAATTTCATAATCCTCCGACCGCGCAATTTTCGTAAAAAGGGGTGCAAAGTTTTTGCTTCCCGTATATATGTAATCAATTCTGCTAAAAAATATAGATAAAAAACTTCTCTGAAACAATATGATTTCCTTGTGAAACATTCTTATTATCATTGTTGGGAATTCAACAACGATATTAAGAATGTTTGTCTGTCTTTATATCTGTCGTACTGTCGTAATACGCAAGCGAGATAATGAGCTCAATTTTGGTCGCTCATTTAACATCATAAATACGTCGTGTATCGAACTGTCTTTTATAAGTTTCACATATTTTATAGAATTGTCCGTTAGTAAAGTATGACCCTGTCACTTGATACAACAAGTTAACTCCCCAGTCATACATTGCGCACTCTTATCCGGTTCGTATATCATACTATCCATTCGTTTGCCTTACAGTTGATTAAGGAGCTACTTAAATATAGCTCGCTATCTCGCTCGCGTATTTTGACAGTACCGCAGATATAAATCACTTATGACAAATTCTCATATTGTATATTTCACAAATTAAGCAAGTTACGGTTCTTATAGATAATAGACAACAAAGTACTCTGGGGCCACATTCCCAGACACCCAGACCATAGTAAATAACGGAGAAAATTAAATTGTGTTGCAGTGAAGTAGACTAGCAAAGGCTTAGCCCGCTCAACCATTGCACAGAGACCGTCCAATATTGAGAATGTTTCACAAAAAAGGGACATTTTGATTCAGACCACGTTTCATATATGATTTTTTTCACATGAATTTCTTTTTGAATGTCTATAAATGTATATAAAATCGAAATGCATCATAAACATTCGAAATTTTATTGTTAAGATTCCTATAACGCAGACTTGTCTGTTACTGTTAATTCAAACAATACGACGGCCGGGAAGGAAACCAATTTTCTCCGTTATTTACTATGGTCTGGGTGTCTGGGATCGACCACAGAGTAGTCAATTGTTTATTACCCATAACACAAGCGTAGCTTGCTTAATTTGGGGACATAAAATATGTGTTTATCTGCCGATATTTTTTTTTCAAAAATGTGGTAATACGCGAGCGAGATAGTGACCTCTATTTCAAGGGCTACCTGCCCCTTAAAAGAAAACTCCATACAATATCAACTTACAATTACTGGTAAGTTGAAAGATATTAACTCGGATTCTATCAAATGAAATTACAACTATTAAAATTTATCAACGAATTAAATCGATTCATGTTTCTGTCGCTTATGACGATCTTAATCGATATATACTTTAAAATCGATATACGTGATAAAAGCACTACATGAAAACCTTCAAATATCGCTTTATCACACGATCGTATTCGAAATACACGCGGCGATATAAAATTCCGTAGTAGGGACCACTTGATCGAGAAAAAATATGCATTTTATTATAGCTATATTACATGTACTACTCGGTAACGAGTTTGATACTTGGACAAGCTTTAACACCGGTGAACCATATTATGGACCTATTATCGCTCAAATATATCGTAAGCGGCATTTTAATTTACATTTTTTTAATACAAACCTATTTATATAACGTATATTTAATTTATGTTTCTTTAGTATTTTAAGTAAAATAAAATTTGAAATTCAAAAAACATTAAATTGTCTAAAAATGTCGCTTACGATAATGGCCTGATATCGAGTATTTGCATTTGTCGTAATCGAAATTTGTACATAAAAAGACTTTCTTGCTAATGATATTTTAAACTATTATTTTGTTTTAAGATTTTCAATTGTTGTCAAACTAGACCCTAGTGAAGTATAAAGTGGTTACCCTCGCCTGTAAATGTTTGGAACGTGATGGACGAAATCAAATCGCTGCCAGCTTTTAGGACAGGATAGTGAGGATGGGATAGGAGAACTGGAATAGGGGTCGAAATAGACGGCTGGGATAGAAAAGATAGGGTTATCGTATGGAACACGATTATTATCTTATAAATATAAAAATCTTGTGTCACGATGATGTTGCCAATAAACTCCAAAACTACAAAACCGATTTCAATCAAATTTGCACACCGTGTGGAGTTTGATCCAACTTAAAAGATAGGATACTTTTATATCGTTGGAACCGGTAGGTGGCGCTAAGATCGGGTTCTAGAATCCTCCTAATCACTGGGAGCGATTTTGATGATTTTGTATTTGTGTCATGAAACAAAGTCTTTTAGGAATTCAAAAAATATGGCGGTACGAAGTTCGCCGGGTCAGCTAGTATTATATAGATATTTAGTGAGAGCTCTCCAGCAAGACTTCACCACGTTTAAACTAGGACGTGATATAACCATGCTGCTTGCTTAACTTGAGCTATCAAATTTTGATAATTCAGTTACGGTTCATTGAAATAAAGCACAATTTTATAAAGATCTTTCAAAAATGCATCATTTGTAATCAAGTATCAAACTCGTTCCCGCATCTATTTGACTATAATAAAACCTTGTTTATATTAATATTATAATCGTAATATTGTATCTATACAGCGATGTGCTTCTGAAGTCGATAGGTTCTAGTGCTTTAGGCGATCACGCCAGGGGCTAATGGCTTCCTTGCTGAACTACATTCATATTTTCATGCTTCATTTACTTTAAATATTAAAATCAGCATTGCCACCATGTCTTGAAATCATTGGGTTAAACAATGCGTGTATATGAAGAAACACGTTTATATCTGTATCTGAAGGACGATAATCGAATTTAATTGATATGTGAGTATGCAGTACGAGCAACCATTTTTCTGGGCCGGATGTATTGCAGTCACCCAAGGATGCGTTTTATTCAAATATATATGAGTAAAATGTAAAAATACAAGGCGATATTTTACCATATTGATAGCTAGCTCCTGGCGCGAAAAACAGACAACGTCGACAAGAGTAAAAACCAGCCAAATCCCACTTTCAGCTGACAAGCCCAATTTTTACAGAAACATACGATGCTTACATTTTTAGCCGGTTTCTACTCTACTGGTCGGTGGTGACGAAAGAGTTTAACCGATACTTGTCTCTGTCACTCGCTCACAAAAGTATCATCGTCTCGTTCACTATTTACTACTGTGCGAGAGAATCGGCAATATATTTATATGAGAGTGAAAGAGATACAAAGACGGATTGTCATATGAAATTCATCCCACAACGGGACCAGCGTAGTCTCCGTGTCTTATTGCTACATATGTATAATAAACTGCATAATTTAAAGTGACTTATGGAGTTAGGAATTGATGGCTGATTTTTGATTGGCTTACTACTGGATCAATTTCTTCCGATGGTAAACTAAAAGAATCAGTAGTAAGATATGGTGACCAGGCATATTTTCCTAACTCCTAACACCTAGCTCTTCCTAGGAACGCCACTGAACAGCGCAAAGTGGCAGCGATTTCAAGAACAACAATTACACCGTCAACTATCTTCACTAATTACATGAAATCTGAATAATGATAGATCAAGTCTATGTTACTTAGCCGCCTAATGTTTTCATTAAAATTGATTTAGTAATTCTTCACTAATATGCAATGTTCGTTACACCTACGTTTACCCTCGGTTGCGCTTTCACTTTCGGTATATCAGGAATAATAAATACTACTAGTGTTTTGTTTTACGTCACTATCATTTACTGGTATGTCATACAAATGTGACTTGAATTAATCATCAATTAACCAACTAAATAAAGTTGTGTCCAATAATACATAGCTTTTATCTCTATTCCGATTAATTTTAAAAATGTTTGTTAAATACAGTGTAATCTCCATGTAACGTCCCTCGATTTAACGACAGACTCCCTTGAGCGTCGAAATAAATTGGCTTTGGTTGGTTTAGCTTCCATACAATGAATACTCTCTATATAACATTATATTCTAGCCCGTAATAAACTCGACTATTGGCATCATGCACCATCATTGAAATTACTAAGCACTTCGTTTATTACCAAGATGCCTCAATATCGCAAGGTATGAATAAAATAAGTAATAAAATACAACAAAATTACGGGTGCAGCAAAATACGTCAAAAGAAAATAACAGACTGCTTCTCCATGTTCAACCATTTTACGACGACTCCCTATAGCGCCATAAAATGCACAATTCCTTCGGTGTCGTTATATAGAGTTTACGCTGTATATTAGCATTCAATAGTTCGTCTACTGTGCATACAGGTAACTTCACACGCAGGATTACCAATTCACAAAGCCTGACTTTATTTATAAGGCGTAATTAAACAATAGCTTGTAATTAAAGAATAGTATACAAAACATAATTGTCATTAATTGCGGTGATTTGAGTGGTTTTTGATTAAGGCTTTAGAGGTTAAAAATTTTGATCCGCGTGGCCTTACAATTTTTTTTTCCAAAATCAATGTAGTTTAAGTTACTCCTTATGACATCGGCATCTGCCAGTGAATGTTCCGTTGAAATCGGTCCAGCCGTTTCAGAGATTAATCGGAACAAACAAACAGACAGAGAGACAAAAAATATAACAATAAACTTTTTGATATATGTACCGTATATACCTTTCATATGCGTTTAGAAAAAAGCTGTTATTTTGCAATTCCAAACAGACTTAAATTTATTTATTCGTATAGATTTACGTTTATTAAACAAACTACAACTATTTGTATATATACGTAAATTGTTTGATCCTAAACAAAGTGGACTAATACGCTTGGATGACATACCAGCACGGAGTGTCGAGTGTAAGATCGGGAAGCTACAAGAGCAGACAGGCGTTGGGGTGGTCGCGGCGCCGGGGCGCCGCCCGGGGCGCCACGTCGGGCGCCGCCGAGGGCGTGTCCGGCGACACGTCGCACGACGCCGACGACACCTCGCCGGTGGTCAGCGAGAGCGTCGTACGCGACGGCGACGCGTTGCTCATGGGCGTCAGCGTCACGGAGGCGGTCATCGACGAGTCGTCGCTGACGTGCAGCGTCTCGCTGCAGCTGAAGGAGGCGTCGCGCGAGAGAGCGTAGCCGGCCGGCGACGGGGGCGCGGGCGCGTCGTCGCCGGGGGCGTCGGCGTCGGGGGCCGCGTCGCGCGTCGGGAGCGTCGTCGGTGCCGCGGCGGGGTGCGAGCACTAGCTGGCCACGTGCTGCGGCGCGCGCAGCGACATGCCCCCGCCGCCGTTGTTCGCGACGCCCCCGAACGAGCCGCGCAGCGACTCCTCCATCAGCCGGCATAGCTTCTCCCTGTCGGCCTGCCGATTCAAATACCAAGGTTCCATCGGAGAACACTCTTTGAAGGAAATACATTTTTTTCTCTATATTTCATACCACATCGACTGAAATTACCAAAATGACACAAATGGCAAACCCCAAAATAAAAACCTATCCTACTTTCTAGGATAATCTTTATATAAATCTATTTCCAACCTCATTCTATTTATCCGGGATGAAAAGTATCTCTTGTCCACCCTCGGTATTAAAAAGAATAACAAACAGAGAGATAGATATATTTTTATACCGGAGACTATCCCATTTTTCGAGATAAAAAGTATGATGGGATAAGTTTTGGGATAGATTTATGTAAAAGTTATTACAGAAAGTGTCATAGGTTATTCGTGATTTGCTATTTTCGCTATAACTATACCAAGTTTAAGATATACAATGAAGTGAGTTTTCGGAGGCAAATAGCAAGTGACATAAAAATGTGATACAATGTTGTTAGTATGCGCACCTCGTGGATGAAGCCGAGCTGCACGAGCTCGTGCGCGAGCGCGGGCGCCGAGTCGGCGCGCGACACCGCGCACGTCAGCTGCCGGTTCATCTTGTCGTCCATGCGCAGCAGGATCGTCATCTGCGGACGCGTGAATGCCTCTCAATACACGAATAAAGTGTGCGATGTGGATTGTGACAAAGGGCAAGACACGGGGCACTCACGAGCAGGTCGGCGTCGGGCGCGTGCGCGTCGCTGTGCGCGTGCGGGTGCGCGGGCGGCTTCAGGCTGCACATCATGTTGACGACGCGGCGCGTCTCGAGGTCGCGGCCGCGGTCGCGCGGCGGCGCCTCCGCCTCGGGCTCCGCGCCCGGCGGCTGCCGCGCGGCGCCGCCCGGCGACGCCGACCGCCCGCCGCTGCCGCAGCACCCGTACGCCGTCAGCGGGTAGATGCCGTATCTGACGACAGCATTTATGGCGTTATAGAGAGACGCTTCTTATTTTCGTCTGACGTCTTTTGCTTTTTTTTTGCTTTGCACCAGTAGTTTTGCGATATTGAGGCATCTTGGTGATAAAGGAAGTACTTAGGAATTTGGGTATGCATGATGCCGACAGTCGAGTTTATTACGGGTTAGGATAATAAAGTGATAAAAGATCGTATACAGCTGGGCAATTTTTATTGAGAGTGGGTGAAACGCTGTATCGAGTGTATCATTATATGGAAGGCAAGCTAAACCAGCTAAAGCCTAGTGATTTGGACTCTTAAGGGAGTTGGTCATTAAATATAGTGACGTTACATGGAGTTTACACTGTATATGACTATGTGTATATGTATTTGTATATTTATTTTTTCAATTAGTTTCTGATCCTCTGATTAAACTGTCTTTGGTTTAGGTTGCCTGCAAGAGATCGCCCAATGTATTTAACCTTATCTCTGTGTAATGTCGGTGTGCAATAAGGAGTGTCGCGCGCACTCACTTGACGTCCTCGACGAACTTCTCGAGCTTCTCGGCGTGCGGGGGCAGGTCGCGCGCGGCCAGCTCGGCGCGCTCGCCGCCGCGCACGCACCACGCGAGCGCGTGCCCGCCGCCGCCGCCCGCCACCTCGTCCGTTATCGTCTCCGAGATGTTCGCTGCGGAAACCACCCGTTCGAACGACTCATTGGTGCGTTCCACCAGGGGCTCACGACGACCCAAATGGAACGGCTAATGGAGCATTTTGGGCGTTGTGAGCTACTAATGGAAGGGCCTGGTAGTCGTGGCAGCGTAATGGCTAACGCATTGGTTACATCCCTAAACCGTAAGCTAAAATGCTGACAGGATGCTTCCTCAGCATCCCGTACTTCTCATCCGACTGCACCACACAGTTCGAACCAGTTCGGATCGCGCCACCTCTAGAGTTCGACGTATTCTTAATATCCTAGATTTTTAAGTAAACAAGTTTTATTACTTCATGAAAAACAAGTGCATTTAAAAAAAAAAAGAATGTTCTTTTAACCGGAACAACAGCACGCGTCTCAAACTCGAAGAACTTTCTGACCATATGAACATTGATGCAATTCGGTAGTTGAAAATTTTTGAGAAGTAGGTTTATTTTGAACCTTATGGTCTATTTTAGCTAAAATATTAATATTTCAGCAAAAGAACAACATTACCAGCAATTTTAGCAATTTTATAAATATGTTGACATTTCGTCATAAAAACGCGTCAAGCTGTCATGGCGTCTCGCATGACGTCACAGCGTGCAAAACAAACATCTGTTTCGTTGAAGTGTTATCTGAGAAGTCATTGATTACTTCTTGTGTTTTGCACACTATGACGTCACGCGCTCTGATCGGCGTTCATTGTCACGTGGCTAATGGCTGCAATATAACAATTTTATTTCTCAAAAATATCAATTAATATTTAATATTTTAGTTAAAACAGTTTATTTTTGTCAAATTTAGACCGTAATCTACGATATATATCAAAATCAGCCTATATTTTTCACACTGACAACTACTGAATTACCACGCGTTAACAACGGTGAGGGAAAACGTCGTGATACAACCGGCACACCGAGATAACCGATGTGTCAAACCTGCCAAGCTGCCTTGGACAAGGCATTTCCCAATAGTGGGAGGCTTGAGTCCAGCCGTGGGATATTTATGACAGACCACAAAAGGCTCCACTCAGCTGAGATGAGAACGTTGCGATGAATCTATGGTTGTGGTGTTACAAGAATGGAGAAGGTAGGAAATGAGTACAAAAGGGGATCTTTGAAACTTGCATCAGTTACTGAAAAAGTGAGAGGACGAAGACTGAGGTGGTATGGACATGTAACTTCTACTCACCAGTGGTGTTGACGAGCGTGTGTGCGGCCAGCAGTTTCAGGGAATGCACCTCGAAGAGTAGGGGGTGGAACAGCAGCTTCCGCGCCGTGGGTCGCTTGGATGGGTCTTTGTTGATACATCTGTGTGAGAACAAAGACGGAGGGTAGTACCTCGAGAGCTTATTTACTGTTCCATTGCAGATAGGCGCACGGCCCATCTCATGGAAAGTGATTTCTGTCGCTGATTCAATTTGGAAAATGCTTTAGCGCAACTTGACTTCTGGGGTATATAGAGACTAATCGGCGAAGGTTGAATGGAGAATGAAGATGAATTGCCCATGACATGCCCATGCCGTCTTCTTTTCTTCTTCTAAAATTAAGGAGAGATCGGCCGTAACGAGGAATTCCCCATGGGGGACATTGGCCTAAACAACCAGATACTCCAGATATGCCAGAATAACCAATATTCACTCGATGTTCTTATGGTTGTGAACTCTAGACCACGGGTGGTGGCCACCCAGACAGGCAAATGCCCTACCACCTGGCTTTGGGTTGTTGTGTCGCCTCTTAAAATAGGCCACCGCAATACAGGAATTGGTATTCCTTCTCTTTTCCTGCACGGACGATACGAGTCCAAGCAGTGTACCTATATATGAAGTCCTTCTGTTGCGGCTCCTCCAGGGACTCGACGGTGCGGATGATGTGGTCGTCGGTGACGTGGCTGCCGGAGTCGCCGTTGCCCTGGATCTCCAGCGCAGCCGTCTCCAGCGCGCACATCCCGAACGAGTAGATGTCCATGGCTGGCGTCACCATCTGCGACGCTGCCGATCAAGATGTACATATTCTATTATACGGGCAAGATGAAGTAAAAATGTCTTGGAGTGGAATCCACGCCTCAGCAAACATAATGTAGGACACCCGGTGACTTGAGTAAAGTCGCTGGTTGGGACTAGAACAAGAAAGCGGCGCACCGAAATATATGGCGCAAACTAGGAGCGGTCTAACATTCAGCAATGGATGATGGTTGGCTGACGACATATTATCATGCCCGTTTCCCATCGGGGTTAGTAGGGAAGTCAAAAGTAGCAAAATCGGCTCACACCTTTCACTTCTTCTACTTTTATTGACATTTTTCATAGCCGCTGTTCAGTAATGAAAAATTATTTTGCGCGCTTAGCCTTAAGAAGAGACAAAAAAACCCTTTCAAGAATAAATACATTCAAGATTACATACCCGAAAACGAAGCACTAGCAAGAACAACAGATCCTAATCTTCGTGAAACATGAAATTCGCAATGCAATAGATATGGCACTTACATCCATATTCGGGGGCAATGAGGTGCATATTCCTCATGTTCTCCCGGCAGGTCTTGACGTGGTGGTGGATGGCGTCCGGCGCCACCGACCCGATCTTGACCAGGCCGTTGTGTTGGATGAAGATGGTGTCGCAGGTCAGGTTCCCGTGGACTATCGGCGGAACGCAGCCGTGTAGATAGCTGCCGAAAGCATTATTAATATGAATGTTTAAGTGTATCATGCTGAGATTGTTTTAGGATTTTGCTCTATATATACCAAGGTTTACCAAAAGCGAATGAATTAATGAAATGATAGACAGATAACTTTTTGATGGTTATAAGCAAGCATTGGTCATAGATGAACGGTGTTATGTCAGAGATTTGGGATCTAGAGGTTTCTCTCCCAACCCTTGTCTTGTCACACAATGTTACACATAGGCTACTTTCCACAAGAGACTCACAGCAACTCTCTACTACTCTCTCTCTCTCTTTATTCTCAACTAGTGGAACGGATTATGGAGCGTTGATGTCATTAACGACGAAATACACAAATGTCATTGGTTGATATGAAAATCGCGCCTTTTTCAATGTCAATCGATAGAGAGAAAGAAGACCACTTCGACCCAGCTCTTGACATGGGTCCTTGCAAGCACTGTGTAACAAATTAGTCTTTAACTACAAGTAATATCTTGCAGTCGGATGGCTGCCAATGCTGCTGTAACACAGGTTTGATCCTAGTGCGGGGTCTCGGCAACCACCTGACTTCACAGCGTTTCTTTCGACAATTCTGTCTATTTTCTACCTTTTGCTTTTAACACTTTCTATTTCAGGTTTGTCCTAGGACGAAACATGGATATCCTTAGCGGGGTTTAGATTCAACTTTGTGCGAGCGAAGCACTTAGCAATGATGTGAATTTAGTATTTGACACTCGATACCTTAGGGCTGATAAAATTTGCGTACACCATCGCTTCCACGCCTGCAGCGGCAACCGTTTCACATTTCGTTTGGTGCGTTTCAGGAACTGTTTCAGGGAACCGCAGGACATGTATTCCGTTATGAATATCACCTGGAACAAGGAACGTCCGATTCCATAAAGTATTAACCAAACACAAACAAAGAAAACACTAATTTGAACACTTCATCAGAATCAATTTTCAGTTGCTGCTAAAAGAAGGGGAAACGACATAAATAAACTTCTGGTTAGTCATTTTATATAGTGAAAAATTTTAAAAAATAATCGAGCTGGTAGAAATTAAATTAAATTTAGGGTACGTTCACACGTGCATCTATCATCGATGAGTCATTAAAAACGTAGTATATGTTCATATTTATAAACGTTTTGCGCGTTTTTATTGCATGACTATGACCCAATATATGGATATGCTAAAAATGCGCTGCTGCTCTCTTAAGGAATGCTGGAGCCAGGTCACTAATGCCGAAACACAACTTAAGGTTGTTATGGCGGCATACTCTACCAGGGGTGGTAGCATCCAGTCGGGCAAGCACCCTACCACCTGGCTGTGGTTTGTTTTGTCGCCACGTACGACAGGCCGCCCGGCCGCAGGAAATTGTATTCTTTCTCCGTTTATGAACGGACACAGATTATGAGAGTCTATGAACATTCGCAACACCAGAGATGTTAGCAACGTGCTACTGGCTCCGAAAAAATTCAATAACACCTGTTTTAAAAACTACTTTTGGTAGCGCTCAGGGAAAACCTCTGTTGTTAGCTTATTTTAAATCTCAAAATTCGTCAAAATGATTCCAGATAAATAACGATTCTTGAGAGAGAGAGATAGATGTTGACATGCGTGACCTAAATCGCGATTATAAATTGAAAGTAGAAAATATCTTTTACTACAGTTTACCCCTAGTGCGTACCTCTTGTTTAAAGAGCTGGCGGTACAAGTTATATCGTATTATTTTTTTATGTATTCACCCCCGGAAAATTCACTTCATTTTATTATAGATCGCAAACTATCTAACCCATCACCCGTCTATCTGTAAACTACGCATATGACAAAACTTGACAAAATCACAAAATCTATCATAGTTTCCGGGATAACAATTACATAAATCTACTAACAATTGAATAGACTGAAGAGTAACTTACTCGTGGTTTATCATTGTGCGTGTCGGTCCAGTACCGGTGGAATTTGACGATGTTGGGGTGCTCTAGCCTGGTGAGGTTGTCGAACACCATCTGTATCTTGTCCTCTTGGGCCTTGAAGTTCTTCCTCTCGGAGAACTGGACCTCGTTCCAGACGACCTCCACCCCCTCCTCTGTGTCCATCGCGAGGTGCGCGCAGTCGATCCCGGGGACGTCGCGCTGTTCCACCTGGAAATTAATGATTATTTGGTGTATGAGATCCGTGCAGGAACGGAGAAAGAACAATTTCCTGCGGCCGGGCGGCCTGTCGTAAGAGGCGACAACCAGGTGGTAGGGCATTTGCCCGACAGGATGGCTACCACCCTAATCTTAAGTATGTCGCCAAAACAACCTCGAGTTGTGTTCCGGAATTGGTGACTAGGTTCCAGTCTTCCTTAGGAGAGCAGCAGCGCATTTGTAACACCTTGGTGTTGCAAATATCTATAGGCGATAGTAACCGCTTCCCATCAAGTGGGCCGTCTGTCTGTCTGCTGAACTCCTGCTATAAAAAAAAACTGAAGACGATTTCAGTTTTACATTTTCTGCCTCTATCGACAATAGTGACAAGTCTGATAGCCGTTTCAGTTCGCCCAGCAGTTATTCTCAGAAATATTATTAATCTATATAAGATCGAGGATAAAATTTTGGGAACTTTTGCTTACAAACTTTCGGGGCCCTTGTAGCCTGGGGGCCCCGTATCATTAATACGGCTAATATGGCGTTAGCTACGCCCCTGATTCCCTACAAACTGACACCGCTACAAGTCTTTTATCTTTAGTTACGATTATTATTCATATATTTAACACTAATAGACAATCATTCGATGTTTACAAATCAAACGCATACGCAACGTTGCACTCGCGGCTTGCAAACACGACGTTATCGGTCGACGACCCCGTCCTCTGGGACGTTGCATCCGAATCAATTACGTAATCGTTTACAACACACGCGTATTTAATTAATTAATTATTGTTAGATGTTGGTGTTTAATTAATTAATTTATTGCCAACGACTAGTCCCCCACATAAAACGCATTTACATTCACGCTCGACGTAGCGTAAACTGGCGTGTCGTAAATTCATGATTACGTGTGACAATTAACGTGTGTACATTAATCATGTTTTGCATGATGATTAAAATAGTAGGAAAGTACGGCCCCTGAAGGTTTAAAGTGTCTCACACTTTAATTATGGCTATTTCAATTTAATTACTTTGCTATTAGTTGAGGTTGGAAATGCATGTATATGGATAACATCAACCCAGCTGTGCAACGTAAAAACCTAACAAATGATAGAGGAGAAGGTGGTAATGTGGCCCCCCACTTTGTTTTTGAGGTTTCATGTAAAAAATAAAAGGAAAGCCAAGGTAATGAATACATCATTAGTTTGCTTATTTATTTGGCAATACACAACATAATATGGAACAAATAAAAATACAATAGATAATTGAAAAAATGTTTATTAAAAATAAAAAGGAAATTTGAGATCAAGTGAGGGTTATATGGCACCCAGGGGGCCAAATCAAATGTATAATACATTACACATTACTTAGCGACAAAAATCGCAAATATAATATTCGCTTTCAGGGCCCGCGCAGTCAGTATGAGTCCATAAGTTGCAGCTTTGGCACTGAATTCACTCCTCTCCACGTCTGTCACTGGAGTAATTATTGTCACAAAATATACAAATCGTATATTTCCTGAGTATTCAGGAATTACAGCTTATTAATGTCGCCTCAAAAAGTGATCCAACCATGCTCTTCCTGCTACTTCATTTCTGAAGTTATTTCCAATATTATTTTTCAATGCTAGTTGAAAAGCTATTTTTCGAATATCCATCCTAGTAAGTCCATAGTATCTAAACTCCATAAATGAAATAACTTTTCTTTCTAAAAAGATGGAAGTATTGGTTTTCTACCAAGAGGCTTATGAACAAATAAATCTAAAGATTCTTGAGAGTCTTTTACTAATCGTTTTAATGTAGACCTAGGTACGGAAAATGTTTTTACCGCCTTTTTATAGCCTATGGTCTAGTTCTCACTGCTTCAATAGCCTTTTTCTACTGTTTTTAAAATAAGCATTTGCTAATTAATAAATTTGAATTTAACATTTTTTTGTGCTGTGATATAAAATTGGAATGCATCTTTTACGTTTTAAAATTGCGCATATATATATATATATATATATATATATAAAACAAAGTCGTGTTAGTTACTCCGTTTATAACTCAAAAACTGCAGGAACAAATTTAATGATTTTTGTCTTTTTGGAATTATCTTCGTCCGGAATAGGATAATAATTATTAAAATACTCATTTTCATTCGTCTTAGATGAATTATTTTTGTGTGTGTTCAAGTGGTTCCCGGGATAGTTTACATTCACGATTGAGCTGCTGAACACCTCTTTAACGGTGGGATCGATTTTGATGATTTTTAGTGATTTTTCAAGTACATTCGAGAATGGTTTAGATTAACAATTGGTTCCGGTTGATGGCGCTACAATCTGTTTCTAGATTTTTATTTTTAAAGGGCAAGACAACGTCTGCCAGGTACAGCTACATTTATATATAGAAATGTATATGAAAACAGTATACGTAAAACATTCGTAATTTTATTGTTCAGTAGAAAACATATTTGTCGTAAGTAAATTCTATAAACAATCTTAGTCTTCAAGTCAGGAGTGAAGAGGTATTTTTAACCGACTTCGAAAAAAGGAGGAGGTTCTCAATTCGTCGGGATCTTTTTTTTATGTATGTTCGCCGATTACTCCGTGGTTTATGATCCGATTGACGTGATTCTTTTTTGTTCGACGCGGAATAGCTTCTAATTGGTCCCCTAAAAATTTTACATAGTTTGGTCCAGTAGTTTTCATTTTACGATCATTTTTTTGTTCCCGTTTCTTGGGACCTCTATTTTTTAAGAAGCGCGGCACCATTCGTAGGTCTATCCATACATAGCAAGACACTAAAAGTAACAAATAAAAAATAAAAAACTTCGTTTAAAAAAACCGACTTCAAAAACTAAAATGTATACAATAACTTATTTCTAAAGCTATTATTATTCATAGTACATAAAAGCAAAACATAAAAATTACTATATTTTGAAAATGACTAAGCACCGACTTTAAGATGTTGTAGATAATATATATATTTTATTCTTATATATTATTAATAGTAACAGCTTTAGAAATAAGTTAATATATGTTGATTTTGGCGGACCTGGACTAAAATGACAGACCTTTTAATGTTGCTAGCTTGGAGCATAGTATGGGTCATTCATAAGTGAGTTTAATCGATGACTAACCACCGAGTTGAATACTGTACATTTTTTATAAAAATTCTATAGGATTCAACACGAGTGGTGAGTTGCATCAACGGCATACACAACTTATTAATGAATGAGCCATACAACAACACTATGCTCCAAGCTTGCAACAAAAAAGAGGTTGATCGCAGCTGTCATGTGAGTACAAATAATTAAACATCAGAGTAAAGGTAAGCGCGCTTCAACCTAGACCGCGTATTTTTTTTTTGAGGCGGAGGAAATGTATTTCGCACACTACCGGGTACTTTGCTAGGTATTTGACCATGACGCCGGCATCTGTGGAGACTGGGCAAGGTACCTCCCTCTATGTGGAGAAGTAACCCATATAGCGCGTCATCACTCAACATCAGGTGAGACAGTCGTCAAAGGCATATGTTTGCATATGCGTGTGCATTTCACACGCAGCAGGAACGAAACTTCAAAGAATATACTCACAGATAATTCTTCTCTAACTTTTATTACCATTAATATTTTGAGCCTACATCTGTAAACATATTATAATTCAAAATGAACTTCTTAAGTATCACTTTAAATTTTTATTTGTTTCAGTCTAAAAAATATTAGAATCAGTTTTATTTCGGTCCGCAATGGACTTATGTTCAATCATCGGTGTTATTGACTCTTAATCTGTACTGCACAATGTAACACTCGCATCTCATTCTTTCGCAGGCTTAGTCCTATAGATTCATGTGTTTATCTCTTATGTGTCGCTATTTCGTTGCATCAAGTTTCAAATCGCAAAGATTCTAAAGAAGTTTCACTTCGAAAATCAGTTTAGATCTTCTTAAATGCGGTGATGGCCAGCGACATTGCGAAAGCCGTTTAGGTAGCTGCTCAAGTGGAAAATAATATTTAGACGATTCGACCACCGTATATGGTATTCTCAACAGGTCTCAATTGAATGATTGGCGCTCATCTAAACAGCGTTGAGGTCGAGTGTACCTACGACACGCGTTCAATTGGTGACCGCGGCTCCCAGGGTCTGCTGGAGCCGTCCGGCGATTGTTTGCAAATAAGCCTGTACCGAACAGCATTGACAATAGTATGGTAATAAATAATACTGTCTACACGACTGATGAGTTACTATAGCTACATCTTGAAATAAAACAGCTGCGTTAAATATTGACAAAATGTTCCTCTAGCTATCTAAGTTAGAAATGAGGATATCCATAAGAGAACCAAGTAACGGACATAGCTCGCAAATTAGCAAGTTGAAGTGATAGTGGACCAGTCACATCTGCCGCAGGACCGGTGGCCGATGGAGCACCGAAAAATAGATTAAAACGATCTTACACACCTATGTCTTAAGACTTTCTTCGATTCAAGCGCCTTGTTGGTAGCAGTAGTGCGCATATCTCAGTGGTATTGTATACGAGTGTAGAAGATAAATGTGCTACCGGACAATGATGCGCTTAGAAGATTCACCCACACCTCTAATCACGATTGTATATTTTTCTCAATACATACACAAAAATTATCATAGCAGTTAGAAGTAAACAATCAATAAATGTAGGATCCATGATGTCAAACTACATTATGTTAATGAACATTTTTTTGCAATACTACCATATAGGAACGAGGTTGGCGCCCATCTATGTAAACCTGCAACTTATTTCGCATACCTAAATAGATAAGAATCATAATTCATAGTTGAAGTTTATCTGCGGCTGCGCTGCGGGTCAACCTCTAGTGCGTGCTTCTTGTTTAAAGAATAGGTTACAACAAATTTTTATGTTACTGCTTTTTGCCCCGGAAGATTAACTTCATTTCATATCGCAAACTATCCCATCTCCCGGATGAAAAGTATCTATGCAAATTTTCGGTATTAATATCACATATCTACAACGAAAAGACCAAATCGACCGCATTGACCTCACCAACTATATCAACAACATCGACCAAATCCACCATAATCACGAAAGTGGCAAATCACAAAATAAAAACCTATCCTACTTTCTGGGATAATCTTTACATAAATATATCCCCAAACTTTTCTCATTATTCAGGATGAAAGGTATCCCTTGTTCGCCCTCAATATTAAAATTACATGTATACCGAACTTCAGCCAAATCGGTCCAGTAGTTTTTCCGTAAAAACTGAAAACAGACGGACAGAGTTACTTTCGCGTTTATAATATTAATAAGGATTGGACTTTGTCACAAAAGACGTAATCTGGGATTAAAAACACTAGTACGATAAATAATTGCGAACCCGTGGCCTTGATTTTTATCTGGCCCGGTGATAAGGCGCGGTGTTTGTTTTCTTACGTCACTGGCTGCGTCACGGTTCAATCCGCCTTAGAGCGCGTTCCCACTACGTCGTAACGAACAACACAACGTATTCATCGTCGGACCACTATCGTCTCTAGCTGTTCCCATTATAACGACTGTTTGTCGTCAAAAATGTTTAACGACCTTTTATCGTTTTACGACTGTCGTGCTAGCCGTTCCCACTGTCATTACAATCTGTCGTCACTGCAAAAAAATGTCGTAGACGACAGTAAATCGTGTCGTTCTATATGTGAACACCTCCATTTAAACATATAAGCCACGACACTTAAAACTACACGAGTAACTGTCGTCACGACATAGTGGGAACGCGCCCTTAAGATCGATTTTTCAATCACCAGACTAAAGTTATTCTTAGAATAAAATGCAATATTAAAAATGACAATTGCTTGAATAAAACAGTCAAATTATTTCAGTTTCAAACTCGGCCAGTATATATTTTTTTGTGTTTGCTAATAGGCAAACAGGCAATCGGACCACCTGGTGATAGGTGGCTATCGTCGCCCATGGAAATCTGCAACACTAAGGGAGCAGATGCGTTGCCTACCTCGTTGAGACTTTAGGTATCTGTTCATGTCCTTTTTGAAGAGTCCCATATTGAAGCCCTCTGGTAAAACCGCGAGAGGGAGTTCATTCCATAACTTGGACACATATGGCACGAAGGAACGTCCGCCACGTGCCGTGGAGGACTTCCAAGTGTCCAGGAAGTGTGGATGAACTCCCAATCGCCGGCGAGTTGTGCGATAGTAGAAAGGCGACGTATGCACCACATCAAATTTCTGCTCTTAGTATAGTAGTAGTCATAGTTAGTATAATCTAATATATAAAATTCTCGTGTCACAGTTTTCGTTGCCATACTCCTCCGAAACGGCTTACCCATTTTGATGAAATTTTTTGTGCTTATCCGGTATCTATGAGAATCGGCCAACATCTATTTTTCATCCCCCTAAATGTTAGGGGTAGTCCACCCCTAAATTTTTTTATTTATTTTTTAGACAAAATTTTTATTTTCTATTTTTTTATGATACAACTAGCTGTCCCGGCAGACGTAGTCCTGCCCGGTAAAAATAGGGGTTTGTCGCAGAGGGTTGATAAATTAGGGTTGTATGTATTTTTGTATGTTGTATCATAAAAAAATAGAAATTAAAAATGTTGACTAAAAAATAAATAAAAAAATTTAGGGGTGGACTACCCCTAACATTTAGGGGGATGAAAAATAGATGTTGGCCGATTCTCATAGATACCGGATAAGCATAAAAAATTTCATCTAAATCGGTCAAGCCGTTTCGGAGGAGTATGGCAACAAAAACTGTGACACGAGAATTTTATATATTAGACACACAAAAATACATACAACCCTAATTTATCAACCCTCTGCGACAAACCCCTATTTTTACCGGGCAGGACTACGTCTGCCGGGACAGCTAGTAATTTATATATTTTTAAATATATAATGCATGTATATGTGTGTTCATATATATTAAGGTTGCCTGGAAGAGATCGCACTACGCGATAGGGCCGAATATTGTTTTACATACATACATACATAACTTCACGCCAGGAATATTGTTTTGCCTACAAATATTCTAAGTAATGTTTCTGTTTGTCATTTGATGAACAATTAAGTATTACCTATCTATCTATCATCAATTTAAACCGTAAATGAGTACAGCTTGTTCTAAACTCCTGGTTGAACTTTGTCTGTTCCTATGACAACAAGTTGCATTAAACGCGATAGGACAGTACAATCAAACTGCTTAATAGCCCTCCGATAGTTGTTATCGTTGGGCATAATGTGCCCTACTATAAATAAATGCAAGTAATCAAGTTTTATCAACGCTGGGCCCGAGTTCATTAACTTGTAAACGTTGTTACCACATATTACATTGAAGCTTGTTATATTTAATTAAACGAAGATTGAACTGAGGAAGCTATCGATGCGGCCAGACTTCCTACCAATAACAATCAACTCCTTTGTCTTACTATGTATTCATTTGCTTTACTACTGGTTTTAATCCCTATCAACATTGATGTAGCAATAAAAGAAATTTATTATTACATCAATGCCTATTAATGTTATAAATGCGAAAGTAACTCTGTCTGTTACGGTTTCACGGAAAACTTGCTGAAACTTAGTATATATATTTTCGATGCCGAGGATGGGCACTGGATACTTTTTATCCCGAAAAATGGTATAGTTTTCAGGGGTAAGAGTATATTATTCTGTTTGTCTGTTACGCTTTCACGGAAAAACTATTGGACCGATTTGGTTGAAACTCGATATATATGTAAGTTCAATATCTAAGATGGACATAGGATACTATTAATCCTGGAAAGGATATAGATTTTGGGACGTTTTTATGTATAGATCATGTCCCTTTGGTCATTTTGTCATTTTTGTAGTTTATTTGCTATTTTTTGATGCGAAGCTGGTAAACAGGCAGACGGCGCACCTGATGGAAAGTGGTTACCGTCACCTATAAACGTTTGCAACACCAATGCCGAAGCCAACGCGTTGCCAACCTTTAGGGCGAGATAGAAGGGATGGGACATGGGATTGGAATAGGGGGACGAGATATGAGGGGGGAGAGGAGTGGGTCATCGGCACTGTAGTGGAATACTTACAAGCCAACAGATGGCGCTTTGCAATAATTGAGGTCGCAAACCATTCCCGAAACGTACAATGAATATATATTCAAATTTCGATAGATCTTCCCCTGAGACGGAGGAGCATCCCATCTCGCTCCTTCACCCTATACGGGGCACTCTGTTCAGAACTATCACTGATCGCACGAAACAGGTTAAGCTGAAGGCTAGCCGTTTCAAAAATATTAGAGTAAGGCCATAGCGCGTCACAGTTGTTATGGAATTGAGGCTTGGAGCTGAGACTGCGTATTGGAAAAACGTAGTTTTCAAACGCGATGGGTCTATGGTCTACACATGGTTGGCGGAAGGACCTGGTAGAAGGCAGCGGTCACTAGAAAGTAACCCGGACGATGTAGAAAGAAATGCACAACAGAGAAAAGCGGACGATAGAAAAGAACGAACAATAGAAAAAAACGGAGGACAGAAAAGACCAGATGATACAAAGAAACAGACGATAGGAAGGATATGTGATGCAAACTACAGGGCTTACGTCTAGCAGTGAACTGCGATTTGATGACAGCGAACAAATACAAAGTATTCTTGAACATAGCATTTACACGCTAAACTGCGCAACGGTTCTCTTGAATGTTTATTCCGCGTGAAACAATGATCTGGAGGGAACTTCCCGAGGTGCCGAGGTTTTCCCTCTACGCTACGACATGGGGTCGTTAAGTGCGTTATAAAATTTCTTACAGGCCGGAAACGCGTTGTCAACGTTCCTGGTGTTGCAAACGTGTTTAGGCGACAGTAACCACCTCCCAACGAGTAGGCCTTCCGCCTGTTTGCCTGCTTCAGGAAATAAATAAAAAATTGAAATATTTGAAAATTAAAGTATCTATTTTAAAATGGAATCATACACAATACTTATTGAAAATCACGCGACTACCACTCTATTTAACATAGTCTAGAAAAAGATACTTTCGCTCTCGTATAACAAATGGCCGTTGGAAAATAATCGACGTGATAAGCTCAGAGCAATTACATTGTAACTCTTAACCAATCCCAAAGGATTAAGAACTTGAGAATACGTGTAAACATTTGCCGGCCGAATCACTCTGGGAAGGTGGTAAACTTGATTTTCTTGTAAAGCAAACGCCATTGTACGTGCTTGTACTTATCAGAGTTTAAGTTTCAGCTTGCACGGTCAATATTTACTGTGCACTGTTTGAGGCCGTCTAGGTTTTATTAGTTGGCTTTAAATATCGGAGAAAAAAACTAATAGACTCAAGGCTTTTGTTTGATTGATACATGCAACACAATACGGTAAGAAACAAAATCGCAAGAAAATCGAGAGCGACCCTCGTTGAAGAGTGTACCGAACGAAGAGTGCGATGGCAAATTTGTATACGCGTGCCAGTTGCACAATTTCTACAGGTAAACACTGTGACATATATACCATTTAACCATGTTTTGAACAAATAAATTTGATTTGATTTGATTTGAGGTGCTTGATATATTATGTATTTCTAAACCTATTGAAGTGTTTGCGCAACTAAAAATATATCTTTTTAACAAAAGCAAAAAAGTTTCAAACTAAAAACAAAGGCTCAAAAGGACAAAACCATTTAAACTAGTGGTATAAACAAAACAAACGTGTAGTGTAATGTGCTAGCTATTAATAAAGAACACATGAACAAAGTGTCTTCGCCTTAATAGAGACAACAAGAAAAGTGTTAATGGACACTTTCTTAATAAGAATTATTTTAGTCAATTTAGGTTATATATAAATTACTTATTAATCTTTTTAGATTAGGTGGTAATATTAATAGGGTATTCCTTTCTAAATACCCTATTTATAGAAGAAAAAAAAAACTAAAAACACAAAATAAATACTTAACCGGCTACTTTCTACAACATCTTGAAGTCAGTGCCAAGTAAAAGATCAAAGAACAACAAATAATAAAACTACGTTTTAACGTTTTTAAGCGCGGTAATTTATTTTATTTAGGTTTATCCGACGTTTCGGCCGCTTTTCAGTGGCCGTGGTCACGGAAGACAAAGATGACATTTGTCAAACGTGTATTGTAAAATATTTAAAGAAGGAAAATATATTTTTTCCTTCCACTCATTTTAATATTATATAATTTTTTTTTTGAACTAGGCATGTTTGCTGAAGAGTTTCTTGCGCCGCTTCTTCTCTTCAAGCCACAACATGTTGTGAAGCGGTGGTAAATTAGATTAGGCTCCCATAGAGTAAATAATATCCATAAACAAAATTAAAACTAAATAATTAAAATGAACAAGTTGGCGGTAGGCTGAATAAAAACTTTGACAATACACGTTAGACAAATGTCATCTTTGTCTTCCGTGACCACGGCCACTGAAAAGCGGCCGAAACGTCGGATAAACCTAAATAAAATAAATTACCGCGCTTAAAACCGTTAAAACGTAGTTTTATTATGTGTACAAGTCGCGAAAACTTAAGAAAATATTAAACAACAACAAATGTACAAAATATAGCCACTGTCGCTGTCACTTGCCGTATGTTCCGCAAACAAGGTTTGCACTCAGCATATTGTTGTGCCGGAATTATATCCGACACAACGCTGATTTTCAGTGCAAATGCCGACCGTTGCCTTACTTCTTACTTGGTTCGAATTTGACATGAGCTCCATACAAGAAATGGCAAAATTGAGCCGATGGCAGAGCAAGTGAATGAATAGTAATGTTACACGTCGACAAAAGTGAATACACACCTGCAGTTTATTAACTTTTCGGCATTTGGACATCTTTTGTTTACTTTGCGTTTAAAATTTATTATTAGAAAAACAGCCTAGAGTATTGCAGTCCTTTATGGTAGGCTTTAGCCAGGTGTGATTCTTGGAAACAATTGTTATGCGGTCTAGTATTGTGTCGAGACATATTGTATAGGTGCAGTATAAAACAATGCCCCAACTGAGAGATGAGGATTCAAGCGATAACCACGAAGAAGGCAAGACGTGTGTACATTCGATAAGCTATTTAGTGACGGACTTTGCGCGTGTCATCGAATCGTGCATTACGTTTGTACTGGTTGCGTCCAGTTATATTTGTACCCGTGTTATACGTGTTTGTATAGTTCTAATAAATTCGAGTCCTTTAACTCGATTGAGTGATATATTAGGAACCGGCCATAAATCATGACGCAGTACGCGTAATTAAAGCACACAAATTAATTAACCATTATACGACTCTGAGTGTTGACGATAATCAAATATTCAATCAATATAAACACTCTTATTGATATAGCATACGTGCGTTACATAACAAAAACCCGTCAAGTCGCCATTCGCGTGCAAACGACAAACTAAGTGAACAATTGTTAGTTTATCAATAACAAAGTGGTGTATAACAGAATGTTAACGAATTTAACACTTATCTCAATGAAAACATCCATTAATTATCACTCTGCGAAGACAATGAATCAATACAGACGCTAACTATGATATTGTTCCCTTCCGTAAACTGTCTAATGTGTCCTATTAGTGCGTGAGTAATAGAATTTACGGCGCATTTTGGAATTAATTCCTCTTACATGGTATCAAATGATTCGCAATAGTGTAAGGAGAAAGAAAGACTTTTTAGAACTGTATATAATGGTCAAAACACTCAATAGATATTCATACATAAACATTGTTACGAGCTACGGGACTCGAATTAAAATGCCGTTGGAATTACTGTAGAATTTATTAGAATTATACAAATACGTGTAACACAGGTACAAATATAAGTGGACGCAACCAGTACAAACGTGATGCACGATTCAATAACACGCGCCAAGTCCGTCACTATATAGCTTATTGAATGTACACAACTATTGCTCGTATCGTAATCGTCGCTTGACTGCCTTATCTCTCAGTTGGGGTATTGATTTATACTGCACCAATACAATGTCTCCACATAGTACTCGACCGCATAACAATTATTTCCAAGAATCACACCTGGATAATGACTATCATAAACATTACAATACACAAAGGCCTGTTTTCGAATTACAAATTTTAAACACAAAGCAAACAAAAGAAGTCGAAATACGGAAAGGCCATAAAGTGTGCTTTATAGCAGGCAGATGTGCATTCACTTTTATCGGCGTATAACAATATTAGCCCGCCTGTTTCCCATGGCGGTAGGCAGAGACTATAGGATATATCTCCACTTGAGACGATTCTGACAAACAACTTTCGCTTCATCTACTTTCATTATCCTCTTCATACATGCACGTTCAATTGTTATGCTTTTTACCTGACATCGTTTTACCACTTCTGTTATTTGATCATGGTGTGTACGTCGTCGTCTACCGGTGCCAACTCTACCATTCACAATACTGTCATACACTTTTATCCGTACAGGTATGGAGAAAGAATACAATTTTCTACAGCCGGGCGGCCTGTCGCAAGAGGCGACAAAACAACCCACAGCCAGGAGGTAGGGTATTTGCCCGACTGGATGGCTACCACCCCTGGTCTAGAGTATGCCGCCATAACAACCTTGAGTTGTGTTTTGGCGTTAGTGATGAGGCTCCAGTCTCCCATAAGAGAGCAGCAGCGCTTTCGTAGCACCTTTGGTGTTACAAATGTCCAAAGGCGATGGTAACCGCTTTCCATAAAGTGGGCCGTCTGGCTGTATGCTGAACTCCTGCAATAAAAAAAAATGTGTCCATTAAAAATTGTCCTGCTCGGAAACCTTCAATCGATATGCCGACAGAAGCGCCACCTACCGGGTCCAATTGTGAACCAATTCAGAAACCTTCCTTGGCTCATGCACAACAACTTGGCTAAAGATCATCGCATGATCAAATGTATAGTTTACGATTCTATAAAGGACCTAGACAAACATTCATTTTTATATATGTATATAACAAGAAGAGGAAGAAGAAAAAGACGATCAGATTTGAAAATAAATTCATCAAATATTGAAATAGTTAACATACATGCAACATTCTGTGACGATTCGTTGCGTAGGTAATCCGTGAAACGAACAAACTCCCACCACCATTTATAACATTACTCAGGATGATTACAGAAGATATAAATAGACAAGCTACTACGTCATGTAATGCTGCAACTGTCGTGATCATTGAAACCGTTGAAAATGTTACGACGTCACTTTGGCGTGATCCTTGCTCGTAAAGCGCGCAACGCACAACTTCCTTTACATATTCGTGCCAAACCTGTATTCGGCTACAAATCCAAGTATTGGGAAAACATATTACGTGCGTTGAACCATTCAGATATGCTAATAAGTCGTGGTAGCGTAATGGCTAGCGCACGCGTCGCAAACTCAAAGGGTTCGATCCTGGCTGGAACGCATGCATCACTTAGTCAAGTTTCAGATCTACTGTGCATATTCTAACAACGGTGAATGAAAACATCGTGATGCAAGCTGCACATCGTGGTAACCGATTTGTCGAACCTCCCAAGCCACCTTGGGCAAGCGTTGCAGGTACTGTCCTTTCCCCCTATAATGGGAGACCCGAGCCCAGCAGTGGGACATTTATGGACTGATGTTATATATGCTAATGTACCTATGAGAGGAAACAAGCTCATATTGCGCTTTTGATCGTCTGAAATATTTTTTCTATAAGCTTTTATTTAACTTCTAATACAGCGAGTATTAGAAGTTAAATAAAACTTTGTGTAGGTCAAATTTTGTAAACTGAATTAGTACGATTATCTTTTCTGACGGCAATACACGAAAATTAAAAATAAATGAAAACTGTTGAAATGGTTAATTTGAAATATTTTTCCAATTAATATCTAACTAGTTATATGTCCCTTGAGTTGAGTAAGGGCCGACTTTTCAATCATCACATAAAAGTGATACATCGAGTAAATTTACAATCTGACTGAATTTAAAAGTGAAACATTTCCACCGTTTTATTTGCGCAGCTCTAATGTTTAATTTATTTAAGTAGTATCTACTACATAAGGGGGATCTTTGAAAGTTGCAGTCGTGACTGAAAATTTGAGAGGAAGACGATTAAGGCGGTATGGACATATAACGAGCAGTCTGCAGTGCGTCGTCTATATTCGCCGAAGCACACATAGGCTTTGATACTTTGTGGTGTAAAAAAACTGTGTCGATGCTAAGCAGATTGCGTGGTAGCAGCAACAGCATCCTGAAGGAAATAGCTGATAAATTTGACTGCCCACTGATTTGGCATTTCGAGGTCTAAATCAGTACTAGTTATTAATTACTAACATAGACATTAGGAAGAAAATATTACTTATAAAATTATTGTGTGTTTTGTAAATATATATGTGTGTTGTCATGTAATAAATAAATAATTATCTTATTTTATCTTGTACCGATATATAAAGCTGAAGAGTTTATTTTCTTGAAAGCGCTAATCTCAGGGACTACTGGTCTGATTTGAAAAATTCTTTTAGTGTTAGATAGCCTACTTATGGAGGCAGGCTATATATCATTACGCTAAGACTAATAGGAGCAGAGCACCAATGAAGAATGTTTCAAAATGGCGGGGTTGTTTACTTCCCTTTTTATATATTCCAAGTCGGTAGCAGAAGCTAGTATTATTATAAATAGAAAGACAAACGGATGGACATGTCTAATTTTGTCCAAAAAATATTAATTAGCTACAAGAAAAAAAAATCTTTTCCTTTTCCACTATCGCATTAGTACTTACCTATACCGTGAGCACCGAGGGGCTAAAAACGAACACATACCTATCTGTCAGTCCCTTATAATACAATGTTAGGTTAGCATCGCGAATCTATAATAAAACCAGCCGGAAGGTCACGACATTGGCCTCCAAAACGCGGCATACACAAGATTGATCAACTCCTGAAACGAGGCACGCGTACCCAATGTCAAGTGTATGTTTATTCTTATCGCATTTTCTTCTTATCCATTACGTCATCCCTTTGTGATAACAGGGATAACGTGCCCGAGTGGCGATGGATGGATACAATCTTAATACACTAGTTGTTAGTATGTGTAGTGATAGTGAGACACCTGTGGAGGCTACGGTGTCGGCACTTTGGCGACTGAATGATATGAGTCTTACTATTCGATTGGCTAGAACCACTATTCCTTTGAAATATTAATTTTGTCAGTGTTGGCAATATGAAGGGGTGAAAGTGATAGATAGATACATAGCACTCTATTGTACACCATTAGAGAAAACACAGAAGAACTTATAGCCTTAAAATATTCTAAATGTGCACAACGGGCGATCTTATAGCTAAGAAGCGATCTCTTCCAGAGAACCCGTGGCAGGAATAAAACATATTATATTGGTCAAAGGTGGTATACATAAATATTAGAGGATATGCAGCTACTTACATATATTTTATACTTAATAGACATATATAAATACACCTATTGATATTACTTGTTAATTGTGTACTTTTGGGTTCGTAAAAGGATCGAATCATGTACTCGTACATAAAATGGTTCAACTACGTTCGCCGAACTTTCAGTCGCGTAACGCATCGCATGATGTGTTGATTTAAAATGCATTGAATGTATTCTCACGGAATCAACCGCTAGATAGAATGTTCGGCATTTCGCCGAACGCTACATAATTTCGGCTGAGATGTCATACACTACGAGCGTATTTAGCCGACCTTTCAGCGCCTACTTTCGGTAGGTGTGTCACTAGCATAAAGCGGTGGCCTGCTACAAACGCTGTAGGCTGCATACGACGGACGCTGTACGCGATCAACGAAAGTAAATTATGAAAGCACCACAGTGCTCTGTCTCAGACGCCACTCGCTCGCTCGGCAACATTGTTAGTGAGATATATGTAGAAACCGGGCGTTAGTCGTCACGGGCGAGTCACGGGTGATCAAATACGACGGGAAATGTATCTTACGCCCACTATTAGATGCGGGGATCCGATTAAAATTCGCAGTTTTATTAATAAACCGATGCTACGACGTAACGATCCGGTGACGCGAAGGTGACGTCACGGTCAAGGTGATTAATTTTGTTAGGCAAGATCGTGTCTACGAGATACGAGTGCAAAACCGCCGTGTGGTTTTTAACCGCTTGTTTTTCATGTTTATACATCGTCGGCGTCAGTGCAGGACATTGTAAGTACATTTCTGATGAAATTATTTTGACACCGACGAAATGATGAATCAAAAACCGGTAGAAGTTAGTTTAATTTTAGAGCAAGAATTTATACAGGTAATACATTAAATTCTTATTTAAGCGCTATTCGTCCCCGGGATATTGAAACACTTCTACACTAGAGACCCATCTCAGTTACCGGGACAAAAAATATCCTGTAATTTCAGCAATATCTATATCGCGGTTTAAAAGCGGAAGTGGTCACGGACAGACAGACAGAGTTGCTTTCGCATTATAATTACAAAAAAATAATGGATTTTCTTGCATATAGTTTGTGGCTTTATTTTTCGTGGAAAGTTTTTTAATGACTACATTTGCAGCAGTAGGCTTATGTCGAACTATGGATTATAGCATTCTACAAACAGCATATCCGTGCTTTTGGTTACATCCGAAAATTATGTCTGGTTTTACTATGAGACCCCATGAGTAGTAGTAACGAAGCAAATCCAACATGGTTCCGGTATAATTTTTGGCACATATTGTCACAGAGTTTTTTCCTTAAGATACTCGCGACGTTTATTTACCGCTACATGTAAAGCACGCTTAATTCTTATTTAACCTCGACTCTGAAATGAGATTCGTGACGTTTTATTCGCAAGGTGGCGTTGATATCGAATGACAAATTACAAACATCCGGTGACGATCATGCGATTCTGGAGAATTTTTCCAACCGTTCATGTTCTAATCAATATTAATCAACATCTATCTACGTCTTGTCTTTTTGAACTCAAATCTTTCAGCTCTATCGTAAATGTGATATGAATTGGCTATATTACGATACCGCTCGCTAAGTTCTGTATCGTTTATAGAATAGAATTTACTGTTTGCCCTTAAGGTGACTGGGTTTGGTTTAATGTTCATATGGCCATTTGAATTATTACCATAGTCTGCAGTCTTCTCTTCACTAAAGTCGATATAACTCGGTTTATTTCTTTCTTTCAATTTATATGAATTAACCAAAGTGACCCATATAAACATTAACTTGAATCATTCAATGTCATTGGGTACCATCGTGTCTTTTCAACCAAATAAATTCAGCTCGGTTGATCCGTCCAATATCAACGTTACATGTGACAAATATTTATAAAAATGTGCATCCAAACTGATCTCTTTCAAAGTTGCATAAGATATGGCTTTTGCAATCACGGTCTTAGGAGATGCTGTTCTGGATATGTTGTAGTTCACACGAAACTTGAAAATGTCGATAATTTCTGACTTCAATCGAAGACTCTTATAATCCCTGTTAAAGCATCACATCGTCGCAACCCAAGTACCTGGCAATGTGCCAAACGTCAATCAAAGCAGATACGCGTCATGAGCGGATGCGAGCAATATATTTGCTGTTACAACTTCGAAAACGCGAACCGGTATGGCTATATAACGTTTCAGGCGCGTCCTTACAGCTGGAGTAGCGAACACTGCTGGAGACTATACGACATAAGCGGAAAAACGGATATTCGTGTAAACTTTATCAGATCAAGCAGCAATGAACCTTTAATTATTAAGTAGAAAGACAGATGATCCTTCGGATGGTAAGTGATTTCGTTAAAACATCTGCAGCACCTGAGCATTGAATGTTTGATTTGACATGTTTGTTTTTGAGAAGTGACGCAGATACCAGAAATTCAAGATTATTTATTTCAGCATGAGTGCTGTATGATTCTCACACGGTAAATTTCGCAATTTGTAAATACAAAGTTTTAGGTGTTAGAAATTAGCGAAACGAACGTTTTAACCCTTTTTATGCCTGAACACGTAGGAAGCGATACTGACGGCAGCAGTGTGTTAAACTATGAGTTACGGTTATATGTTTACGGTGAGTCAACGTAATGTATAGCCGCATTAGTGAATTTACTACAAAACAATAAAGTCCCAAAGGCATATCTTGTTTTTTAAATATGTTTATAATTAAAAGCATACACGTAACTTAATGGTTTTAACTATCGCATGATAAAATCCTCATAGGTTGTTCAGGTAGGAGTCCTTGGGATCAATAAGCTCCGAGTTCTTCGCAATTTAACAACAAGATATAGCGGAACTTGGCGAGGCTCCTGAGTATTTGTCTCTTGGAGAAACGGAGCACGGAGCGACAGGTCGACGTTGGTAGGGTGGGAGTAGCATACAATCTTAATTTTGGGGTACTAGCTTTTCTGGTAATTCAAAGAGAATATTTTGGAAATGCAAGTGATTTGTCGATACGAATTTTCTCAACATAATATGATCACCTTAAGAAGAAAATCAATAATATGATGATGATAAGTGTTGAGATGACGATTTACCGTGTGACCTGTCTATCACAGCAGACATAATGTGCCGAGCGCAAACGATTCGAATGTGATGATAGAAACAAGATAGAGAGATATAATCAATTCAGTCTAATACCAACAAGAGTAAGTCTTCAAAATATTGAAAATAGGCACGAAAGCACATACATTAAAGTCGTAGCATTCAGTTAATATTATTTATCAGCCCCGGAGAGCCTTCGGGAGAACGCGTACATGTTTGATGCGGTCTCCTAATACCAAAGGCATTTTGTTCTCGGGGGCCGTACGTGCGGGTAGAAGAGATATTTAATGCGAGTTTTATGTATAAAACTTTTAGAAATTTTCCTTTTGGTTTTATTATTTTCTTTGAATTTTGAGGCTTTTCTTTCTCTAAAGAGCTTTTGATTATTATCAAAGTAAACATTGGTCATGACTTATGAGATGTTTGAACAAGAGCAGACATTCTACAGCGTCTTCTTTGAAATATCTTAGGCTTATTCACTTAACTCTCAGGTTCTTGTATAACGTAATACATAATTCTTTAGCTCATATGTATTGTTCTTGAAAACTGCCTCCATTTCACAAAGAAGATCGATTCTCATTCAGAAGTCCTCGCATTGGAATCACATTCAACAATATAAAGTTGCTATGCAAAACGCTATTTTAATGCATACTACTTAAGTAACTTATCACAAGTATTAAGCAACTATTCGTAAGTAAGTTAATCGATTTACTAGAAGTGTTAAGCTTATCTTATAAAACAACTTACTGTAAGAGGTAATAAAATACTACAAGTATTAAGAACGCTTCTGTTGCGCACCGTGGGGATTTGGAATGAGAATTAGAATTTTTCAAAAAATATCTTCGAAGCAGGCAGCGTGTTGGTGACATCCCTGATGTTGCGCCTATAGGCGACGGTAACCGCTTTCCATCAGGTGGGCCGTCTGCCTGTCTGCTGTATTCCAACGGTAAAAAAGCAGCTTACTGTGAGTGTTAATCAACTATACGTAATAATGGACTTAATTTAAGAGTTAAGCAACTATAACTTATAACGAACATACTTAATCAGCTTTACAATAACCTGATTAATACTTAGTATTAATCAACATAATGTATACAGTATATATAATAAATATCAACTCACCCGATTTATTTGAATTTTTTTTTACTTGAAATTCCCGCGGGATTCACGGGACACAAAGTACCGCAGCATTTAAAAAAGATTGTAAGCTATCGTTTTAATGAAAACTGTCGGAATCACCTAATTTTTATGCACCCGAACACTTACAAACCGCTCCCGGCAAAATAGCTGCGGAATTCCCGGGATACGTTTTTTCATAAAGTTTACTGTCGTTCAGTGAAAACCACATCTAAATCGGCCCAGTAGTTTTCACGTGAATCCCGAGCAAACAGACAAGAAACCTAATAAAACAATTGCATCGAGTTCTCCATCGTTTATGTAGTCTATGCCAATTACGTTTTATTTATAGCTTCAATATACAGGCATGTTGAGAATTCTATAATATTACCTATTATAGATGATACCACTATAAAGTTACCAGCCAAAAATGAACTTACAAAATTAAAAGCCATACGACCTTTTACATAGTACATAATTATATCGACTAGCCCGAAGAGAGAGCCCCTCGCCTGTCATTTATGAATTGTAAATTCAGTCCCGTCGCTGGGACGGCGCGGCGGCGCGGACACAAGCTTTCTCCCGATATCGACATGTTTATGGGCGCCCTACGACCAATTCACTCGCAGTTTCAATGTACACGGTGATGTATGCCACTTGCCCAATGTTTTGCCTAGTCGAGTCTATGAGTGACATTATGTTATAGGGATAAATAAATGATGTCATATTATGTTATATATGACATCATTTATTTATCCCTAGATTATAATTATTAATGGTCTCCGATTTCGGCGTATCGATACTTCTAATAAAACTCTTTACCGTGTTTATTTCTGTTCATTCATTTCATTTCATTTATCATTTAAGAGCATGCTCTTGTCGGTGGAGCCTGTTCCTATCTTCTCTATTATGGGCCAGTTGTTTTACTTCTATGTAAGACACGACAACCACTTTTTCTTTTATTTGGTCCATGAATGCTCGCCTTGGTCTTCCCTTCCCTCTCCTTGCTTCCACTTTGCCTTCAAAGACACAATTCTTTATCTTACTGAGTTTGTACTGTTTCCTACAACTCCATTAATTCTTCGAAAAGTAATTGTATAAACACGTATCTATCAATTTTAACTACACGTTTTGCTGGGAAGTTTCTTAGCGCTTCTTCTCCATATCAGCAATAAGACGTTGCGAAGCGATGTACATAGACTAGGAAGTAAAACTAAATTTTAACTTATATGAATGACCTCCAAAACCGTTTTTTTTTATAGCTGGAGTACAGCATACAGGCTGACGGCTCACCTGGTGGAAAGCGGTTACCGTCGCCTATAGACGTTTGCAATATCAGAGATGTCACCAACGCGCTGCCGGCCTGGAAGGAATTAAAATCTCCACTGATCTCCAGTGGAACTTAATTTGAATTTAGTCAGTTATTTAATTTTCCTACGACATAGACGACATATGAAACGCCAGCGTTGGCGAAATTGGCAATCCGCGTGGTCGTATGTCATCACACATCTGACGACAGAGGCGCCGGGCGGCAGGTGGCGCCGGTGGGATAGTTGGCGAGCGGCGGCCACCTTGACCTGCGCCCCCGATGCCAAGCCAGCTGGAAAGGGGATTTCGTCGATGCACGCTGAAATCAGCGCTGATGTTGTCCAAGTGAATATTATAAAAGGTACCTATAGCTCAAAAAATCGGTTAAGCGCTTTGTAATCCGCGTACAACGAAAGATTCGTAGAAGTGACAAACGGGAATCTCTTTTCTTTTTCGTACTAATCTATTCTGAAATACGTTCAGTCTCTGTCACACCACAAATCATCACTTCATCCTTCACATAATCCCTGTTTGGAGCGTTTTCTTCATTTGGCTACGAATACAAAACAGGTATTTTTTCGAAAAAAACTTATATCCCAAAAACTACTGAATGAACATAATTGAAAATAATTTTCACTGATAGTATTTTTATTTGAATCTTTGTTCCCATTTCACTTGTAGGTGTATATTATATTTAAGCTAATAGTATATAAAAAAATGCCATCTTTAACATATTAACGAGGAATAAAGTAGAGTATAATATAATAAATAATAATAACAGCCCATAAATGTCCCACTGCTGGGATCGAGCCTCCCATTATAGGGGGGAACGGACAGTATACTCGCCACGCTTGGCCAATGCGACTTGGCAGGTTTAACACATCGGTTATCCCGATGTGCAGGTTGCACCACGCTGTTTTCTTTTACCGCTGTTAGTAAGTGGTAATTGTAACAATATGCACATTAGGTCAGTAAACTGCGTAATTGGTGCATGCGTTCCGGCTAGAATCAAACCTGCGCCCTTTGAACTTCGGACGCGTGCGCTAGCCATTACGCTACCATGAATATTAAACAAGTAGAAAGTAGAGTCATATCAGTTCGTGTATGATTAAATAATACATACTGAGCATTATATATAGGTCAGTTCATAATGTTTATATTACACGTTATTGCTTGCGGTGACCAATCACCTAATATCCTTTATGTTGGATTCCGTCCTTGTAGCCTATTAAATGAAGTTAGTTACTAATGCCTATTAGCAACTTCACTTCACAGAGCATGAAGAAGTGACAAATAAACATCGAAACATCACTTCTCAATTTATTGTGGTGTATCCACATCACTAGCTCGTAAATTTATTTTGTCTATGTTTTTATTCTTTCTTCTTTGTCAACGTCATGTCGGTGAGTCGTATAAAATCTTGAATCTCTTTTTAAAATCAAAATAAACAGTTTGAAGTCAGTCAGTATATTAATTAATACTAGTGGTCGTCCGTAGTCGAAATTCGACCATATTAAATAATTTAAATTATAAGTTTGAACATTATTTAGGTTCTGTTGTCCAAGACAATAATATAATGACAGATTTCGCCAAGGCTATACTTTAATTTGGTTACAACAACAAAAGAGTATATATATATATATATATATATGCGTGTGTGTGTGTCAAATACATGTCTTTTATATTGATGTAATGTATTTTTTATGCGTAATTTAAGAAAAATTATAGCATTGTGCACTCCTTCTCTATATAAACTACAGGTGTTCGAAATTTATTACTCGTCCGTCCGCGCAAGTTTCGTAAAAAGGGTACAAAGTTTTTGCTTCACATATCTATACATATATTTATAATGTGTGTCTTCCTAAACAGCCTAACCTAAGCCTAACAATAAATAAATAAAAATTATGTTACCACATACCACATTTAAGTTATTTTTTTCTTCAAGCAGGAGGTCACCTCACTAAGTACATCTGTAACACTATAGGGGTCGCTAACGCGTTGCAGACCATCAGGATATTACTAAAACATTGACGTACATGAACAACTGTGTAATCTAAGGAATCGATCAAAGAGCTCGCGAATACCACATCTGCACAGCAACGCCATCTACCGTTGAAAATAAATCAAAATGCAAATTGTTTCCCGCCATTAGCACGCGTCGGGATAATCTTATTAATCCGCCGAGATGAAAGCGAACTAACTCCCTGCAACGAATGCTAATACTATGCAATAAAATGCGCACGCGTGATTAGGATATGTCGCATCGCCACGGTCTGGTGCAACTGTGACGGTCAAACACTGATCACCTTACAAGAGCGGTTTATACCTCCAATAAATAATAACAGAACCATGGGTTCAATTTGGACCGAAATAATTTTTTTTGACTAAAACAGTTAAACACTAAAAGTCATACATACTTAAGAAGTTTATTTGGGATTATAATATGTTGACGGAAGTAAGCCTACATTCGGAATATATATATTAAATAATATTATATAGCGAAACATAAACTCTCAAGTTCCCGCCAAAAAACCCAGAAACTTTTGTGTTGGTTGTATATCATTGGCCTTATAAACCAACGAAAATTTGGCATATATCATCTTTATCATAATCGGTTTATATATAAACACTAATATTATAAAGAAGAAAGATTTATATTTTTGTACGTTTGTAACATAAACTCAAAAACTACTGGACCGATTTCTAAATTTCATTCACCATTAGAATGTTACATTATCCCTGAGTAACATAGGACTATATTTAATTTGAATAATCGGTTTTTAATTTTTTTCAAAACAGGTCTCCTTCTGCCGCTAGTAAACAATAAAAATGCTTTTCATTTCAATTAATAGAGATAAAAAGCCTTCGGTTGAAACAGGGTCATCCATCACAATCAATCAACGGAGTTCAAGCCTGAAGCACAATGGTCTAGGTGGGTGTTAACATTTCTAGTTTATTCCTTTCATGCCGACTGGATTATTGGAAGTGGTAGCTTTATTCGACGCCAATTTTAGAATGGCTACAACAAAACCAAAAGACAATTGCTCTATTGTGCTGAAAGTGGAATGAACTCGGCTCGATATTATATCTGTGGAAACGTATCCATCTCATATTTTTATTACGTGAGCTCATCAGAGAGGCAGATGGCCCCCTGATGGTAAGCGCTTACCAACGCCTATTAACATTTGTAAAACCAAAGGTTCTAACAATGTGCTGTCGCTCTCTAAAGGGAGGCTAAAACCTGGCCACTAATAGCGGAACACAACTCAAGGTGATTATAGTGGCATTTCACAGACCAGGGGTGGTAACTATTCAGACGGGCAAAAGGAAACCACCCTACCCTACCACCTGGCTGTGGGTTGTTTTGTCGGCGACAGGCCTCCCGACCGAAGGAAATTGTATTCTATCTCCGTTCCTACATGGATAATCTTATTATGTATAAAAAAAAATTTTTTTTTCAAAAACCCAATTATTAATTTTTGTTTAATAATACTAAAAATTTATAATAATACTAAAAAATAGTACAATGGACAGCAAATTTTTTTAAAGTTAGCTAAAAGTTAGTTAGTTAAAAATCTTTGGACGGACAAGATCTTATTAAAAGTAATGCTTGTACTTTAATTACAGTCAAATAAGTACAAGAAACTTCAATTTTATTTGTATAGAAAAGATACAAGAGAAAGTCATTAGCCTGCTCTATGAGAGCAGCAGCGGCACACGGTAGATATTACACTACGAAGACGTCAAGAAATCCGAGTTGACTCATTTATGATTCAATCCCGAGGAGTACATTAGCCATCATCCCTTCGCCGCTGCGGAGGTGGCAGCCGCAACGTGGAACGCAGAAATAAACGAAGATAGTTGATACACGATTACACGACTCGCTAGGGTTGACAATGCCCGGCGAGGCTTGAATAATTATTTAGCTTACTTATTATTGATAATTAATTGTTTGTCACTTTCTGTCAGATACACTTCCGGTTCCGTAGCGACAATCGTGTGGGTCATCAAAAATAAAATAAAATAATTGTTGCTCTAGATATTTAAAAAAAATGTTATTAACGCTATTAAAGATCAGGCTGTTATTTTCTGTCTTTTTTCTCTTTTTATTATTTTTACTTTTGTGTCTCTGTTATCCTTATCCCTCACATATATGCCATGTATAATGTATATAAGTTCGACTTAGAGGTTCTACTGTGTTGGTATAGTACTAAGCACGATGGTCGACTCGCTCTGCTACCTGGTTAAGGCCATGTTGCAGAGCAGCGACAATTGGGGGGGCTGCGGTTACTTTTTGCTAGGCAGTGTTGTCTCTCAAGGAGGCCGCAGAACGCGATAGGGAGAGGAGTCCTGCAGCGCGTGCTAATGCGTCTACTCGAGGTCGCCGGTCTTCAGCTGGCACCCGGAGAGGCAGGTACGCGCACTACTTCCCGCCCTGAGTTAGGTTCCGTTACGGGGGGCCCTTAGCTAGCTAGGTAAGCAAGGGACCATCGACCCTCGTCTAACGAAGTGGGGTTGCCCCCAGGGCACACTCCAGGCACTTTGTTGCGCTGGAAGGGCTGGGCGAAACTATATTCTAAGTCTCAGTCTTTCCTTCACAAACTAAAGCGCAGGGTCGACAGGGAGGAGGGGGTTTTTAGTGGGTATTGTGGTTGCTTGCCCTTATGCAGCTTTCTCGGAGTCTTTCCACACTATTCTGAGTCTATCGCGGACGGATCACTGTCAAGAGCATACTATTGCTGCAGTGATATCGCCCCCGACCGACGTGTGTCGTTCCCTAACAACGACCCAGTTTGTGCGTAAATCGGTAGCATTTTCCCTCGCCTCAAAAAAAAAGGACTAAGCACGATCTCGTCCTGAACATTCTTGAATCTAGTGCCTGCGTAGAAGAAAGCGACAACCCTGGGTACATTGTATGGATAATAAGAAATAGGCCAAAACGAAAGGTATGAGTGTGCCATCTGAATCATATCGAGGAATAGCAAGAATTGTGATTAGATATATTTCTACGTTTAGTTAATGTTTCGCGTAGTTCGATGACTTGAGGCGTATTTTTGGAAGATAAATGGTCATGGTATGTCAGTGATGAAGATCGAATTTTTATGGGTTTAAGAGAATTTCTAATCTCAACTCTTTCATGGTATGTCTCTAGAGACCACAAGCCATCAATATGGCCACTTTTGGAGAACTTGCGTGGGGCCATGGGAAGGCCAACACGTAGAGGCCCCTTGACAAATTTAATGTAAATATGGCGTGACACTCACCGGCAATGGGGATTGTTCACAAAAAATTACCCTCTGATTTTATATTTTTATTACGTAAAATAGGGTATTTTAAGATACTAATTTGAATATTGTTGTATTTTAAGCGTTAGTTTTTTTATAATTCGATTTTAAAATTATTTCTCCGATGACGTCATAAGGGACAGGTTTACATTGATTTCTTTACCTAGAAAACAAAAATAATAAAAGTAAGTTTTATCTATATTTAATCATAGTAATCTGTGCTACTATTTAAATGTCACTGTCATTACTCATTACGTATCGTGATCATTTAAGTGTTTTTTGTCGCTAGGCTAATAATTTTTCGTGTTCAACCATTATTATTTTCTATAGATATCGTTAAATTTTTTAAAGTGATCTTTAGGGAAAAATCCATGTTACAGAACTTAAATCAAATAATGTACAGCTAGATTTTTTTTACACCTGAAGCAGGCAAACAGACAGACGGCACACCTGATTGGATTTAGTAAGGTCAAGTAAAGGTCAAAACATTTCTTACAAAATACAAGAAGATCGTACGTTTTTTGGAATTTTAACTAGACAGAAATGATTAGGGACACTATTTCTCAAAATGGTTTTTGAAATAGCTAGATTGAAAAAAAGTGAACAATCCCAATTATCGCTGTCTATACTATATACTAATGCACCCAGTGTAGGACTATTGTGGGAAATAAGAACAAAAAGTTCCGGGCTATTGGCGTGAACTGCTAGTGGTACTAGGGGTCTGGGAGTATGGGGACTATGGCGTCTGCCCGTCACAATGTTCGGGGAACATGGAAACATGGACAGACGGGGCAACATGAATGTGAGTGGCTAAGGGGTGTAGAGAGGTGGGCTGCAGGTTCACCGAAGCTGCTTCTGAAGTTATGCTATTTACCACTTCCACCCCTGGAGCTTGAGTCTTAGCTCTAGCGATCTCCGTGCCCGCTAGCTAAGGCAATCACGGAAGCGCGGGGCCTTGCTCAACATTTTGTTAAGAATTTAAATTAGATATGTAAGTCTTATAAAGCGAATATGAACCATACACATTAAAACATTAAACAAATTGAGGATATTACGGTGCTTCAAACTGTTAGAACGTAGTTTTATTACATATACTAACTAGTTAGTGGCGAAAACTTATGAAAATACTAAATTCAAGATATCTCATATCTACCAGCCAAAAAATTTTGTAAGCTCGTTGTCTATGTAACGGTGGTAGAAAAATGTAGTAAAAAATCAATATAAACTAAGGATTAAGTTGAATGCTGAAGTTTAACTTACATAAGTTTTATTTAGGCTATTAACCTTATTCTTTTATAGCGCTTACCTGGAAAAGAAAACAAATAACATATTAATTTACAACATTAACATCGGCAAGTGCGTAGCTGTCCGGTTAAATGAAGGATTTTTTAGAGACCATAGTCTATCTTCTATCTATCTGTAAATATTATATTGTTACGAATTTGTAGGATGTAAATGTGGGAATAAAAAGATTTATTCAAATATACCTTTTAATTAGTTTAAACAATTAATTACAATATTATAATTTAGAGTACATGTTCTCAAGCGCGGATGAACGAATGGAAGGGGCGATGACATGTGAAACAAAATAGGAGGCAAAGGTTTCGTGTCTATAATTCCATCATCCTCCCTTAGACACCAAACCCATCTTCGAAGAGCAGTACTTCAGCTTGGCATAGGATGTGGCTTTTGTGAGACCATCTGCTACCATATAATTCGTTTGTATATAGCGAACCTCAATGGCTCCATTCATTATCTTATCTCGCACAAAATGGTGTCGAACATCAATATGTTTCGTCCTAGAACGATAACTGTCAGAACCTGAAAGATTTAAACAACTTTGATTATCGCAATATATGACAACAGGCTCCATCCTCAACTGTGACCAAAACTCTTCTTGAAATTGTTTGAGCCATAATGCCTCTTGAACACATGAAGATAGAGACATGTATTCTGCCTCTGTGGTAGATAAGGCCACTGTAGGCTGCCGTTTTGAATTCCAACTGATAGATCCTCCCTGAAAGAGAAATGTGTACCCAGTACATGAGCGTCTATCATCTTCAGAGCTCGCCCAATCTGAATCACAATACCCATGTGTCAGTGTATCTGAATTCCTCTTATAACTGAGCTTTAAATCCAAGGTTCCCTTCAAGTACCTCATCACTCTCTTAAGTGCAAGCCAGTGCTGCATTTCTGGTTTATTATTATATTTGCTTAACATATTAATTACAAAACTTATATCTGGTCTTGTCACTTGTGAAATATAAAGCAGACAGCCGATCACTTCTTGATATGGGATATCTTGTAAAATTAAATTTTCTTTAGAACATGTTATTTTTGCATTCATATCTATAGGAGTTTTTACAGGTTTACAATCTGACATTCCATATCTTGACAAAACATCTTCTATATATTTTTTCTGATCTAAATAAATAATGCCTTCCTCCCTGTTTCTTTCAACATGTATTCCTATACAAGAGCTTACTTCACCAAGATCCTTCATTTTAAATTTTTCATGTAATTTCTGCTTAATAATTTTAATTGAACTTTGATTGTTTGAAAAAATTAACAAATCATCCACATATATGGCTATGAACAAAATATTAATGTCATTAATTATTTTGTAGTATACACAAGGGTCCAGCTTGGACTGTGAAAGTTCCATCTCCTTTAAAGTTGTACTCAACAACTTGTTCCACTGGCGACTTGCTTGTTTGAGCCCATACAAAGATTTTCTCAACAAACATACTTGTTCAGAGTTTTTATACATAGGCGGTTGAACCATATATATTTCTTCTTCTATACTGCCTTGAAGAAATGCAGAAATTGCATCCATCTGGATAATATCTAAATTATATTTAGCTGATACTGCGAACAGGTATCGTAAAGATGAAAGTCTCACAACAGGAGAAAAAACTTCATTATATTCAATTCCCTTTCTTTGAGAACAACCTTTAATGACAAGTCTTGCTTTATATTTAATTATCTCTCTGTTCTGATTTGTTTTACTTTTAAAAATCCACTTACATGGCATGGCCTTCTTATTAGGTGGCAGTTTAGTGAGCTCCCACGTATTATTCTCCATTAAAGATTTATACTCCTCATCCATTGCCTCTCTCCAGTGCTGGGCATCGGGACCAGACAGAGCTTCCTCCACTGTCAGTGGATCTGAAAATTGTGTGACACACAAGAAATTATTATTTTGTCTCAACTGTCTTTGATTTGGGCGCAATGATAAAGTCCTTGTCACTGTTTCATCACCGCTATAATCATCATCATCATCACTGTCTGGGTGATATGTTTCATAATTTTTATCTAAACTGTCATTTGAAGTCTCAGGTGAGAAAGTGACATTCTGAGGACAGCTTTCTGTGAATATGTCCCCCCCTTCGTCTTGAGATAAATTATCATTTGAATCAAGAGGAACTGTGACAATCTGTGGTGATGAAATAGTCTTGTACACACTATTGTCATGATTATCAAAATTTTCAATAAAAATCACATCTCTGCTTATTACAATCTTTTTAGTAATAGGATCATGTAATCTATAGCCTTTTGTATTTTCACAATAGCCAGTGAATACAAATTCCTGTGATTTTTTATCCCACTTTAATCGTTTCTCCTTAGGAACATGCACCATAGCTTTTGAACCAAAAATCTTTAAATGTGAAATGTTTGGTTTCTTACCAGTCCATTTTTCATATGGTGTTACCTCATTCAGGACACGGGACGGAGAACGATTCACAATATAGGCAGCGGCAGCCACCGCTTCAGCCCAATAGGGTTTCTTCAATTTTGCATCGAACAACATGCACCTGGCTCGCTCCACCAGGGTCCTGTTCATGCGCTCTGCCAGCCCATTTTGCTCTGGAGTGTAAGGAGTACTTGTTTGATGCTTGATTCCAGCATCTGCTAAAAATTTAAGAAATATTTTATTACAATATTCCTTACCATTGTCAGTTCTGACAATTTTTATTTTTCTTGTTAATTCATTTTCAACCTGGTTTTTAAATTTTTCAAATATTGACTTTACATCCAATTTGTTTTTCAAAAAATACACAAATACTTTGCGTGAGTAATCATCTATGAAAGTTATGAAGTATCTCGCCCCACCAATAGAGGGAGTTTCCATCGGACCACATAGATCAGAGTGTATTATTTCCAGCAAGTTAATTGCTCTAGAACCGGAATGTGGAAATGCAAGTCTTGTTTGCTTTCCTTCACAGCAAGGTTTACATACTGTATTTTCACATTTTCCAATAATACATATCCCTTCAGTACATATTTCCAATTTCTTAACATCTGGCATGTTCAAATGTGCCATGCGCCTATGCCAGGTATGCATATCAGCCTTGCTTTCATTACAACTAATCGCATATGCATTTCCAGTTACAGTATTTAACTTATACATATTATTAGTCAACCTCGCTGTCGCTACAAGTTTCTTACTTGCATTGTATATATTACAGCCAGTGTTTGTGAATTCAACTTTACAACCATTCCTAGTGAGTTGACTCACTGACAACAAGTTTGCACCAAGTTCAGGAATTAACAAAACATTTCTCACCTGAATCTGATGATCTTCATTGTTTAAAAAAGTTTGAATATTAACATTACCCATTTTTTCCACGGCAACTGTATCTTTGTTTGCCACCATTATCCTTTGGATCGGAGGTGCCTGGAGTTCATACATCCAGTCCAAACGCCTTGACATGTGCATAGTAGCACCGGAGTCAATATACCAGTCATCTTGATTTACATCATTATATACTGAAAAAGTTGTTGGAAAAACACTGTTATTATTCTTCTTCACATTACACTGACTTTTTAAATGTCCATATTTATGACAATTATAGCAACGAGGCCCTTTTGCTTTTGGCTTTGACTGATTTGATAATTTTTTATATTTTGTGAAAAATACAGATGACTCGGAAACTTTTATTTCTTGCAAAAGTTTTGTCTTTATAAAATCTGAAGAGATTGTTACGCCCGAACTCTCAATTCCCATTATCATAGGCTTGTAATGATCCGGTAAGCCTGCTAACATGAGAGTGCCCAACCACTCATCACCCACGTTGAAGCCAATGTTTCGTAGTTTGTGTGCTGTGCATACAATTTTATTTACATATTCCTCAATTGAAGCACAATTATCTAATGTTGTATTGATCAAGTCTTTCAACAAGCCCACTTTCCTTGACAGCCCGGAGTCTTCAAAGACCTTTTGAAGGTTATACCAAACCTCACGTGCAGTCGTGGCATTTTCGATATGCACGTAATTAATTGGATCAACCAAAAGAATAATTTTTGACTTAGCTTTCAAATCCTTTTTGTTGTCGACTGCAGACTTCGCATCAATACATTCCCACAATTCTTCATGCTGCAAGTAGGACTTTACAGCAAATCTCCACGTGTTATAATTCTCTCTGCCAAGCAGCTTTTCGATATTCAAGTTATTCATGTTGCAATGCACATAATATGCCAATGCGCACGCCACACGCCACGCGGTTGTGAATTTAACTTTACGAAACTCAGACTAATATTGATTTTTAATTTATACAAAAGGTATATGGGACGGCCCATAACCTGTGGGAATAAAAAGATTTATTCAAATATACCTTTTAATTAGTTTAAACAATTAATTACAATATTATAATTTAGAGTACATGTTCTCAAGCGCGGATGAACGAATGGAAGGGGCGATGACATGTGAAACAAAATAGGAGGCAAAGGTTTCGTGTCTATAATTCCATCAGTAAATTCGAAAACGCCGCTGGAATTATCACAAAGGTTATTAGAATTACACACACGTAATTCACTGTTCTTACAAAATCGTTGTCCCATAAATCGCGCAAAGTTTGTCAGTAAGTGCAATACGCTTCGTTCGCAGTCAGAGCAAGACTAGCGCATTTCCCGACTGGCCGAGCCTCATCTATTTGTAAATTAGACATGGCAACATGTCGCCCACTGATTTTTTAAATCGTTAAATGGTCAGCTTAATGTCTTCCAAGAATTAGCATAAAATACCATCAGAGGAAAGAAGGTTACGACGTCTTACGGTAGCGTGAATAAAGAGATTAGCGCGAACAACAGATCACTTATATTCAAAGGGTTTATAAGACATCTGCAAAGGATTAGTGTCGACTTGCAACACTATAATCAACCTTCAGAGGGACAGAGTTTATATAGTGAATTCGGACCAGTACATTGTGAACATACAGAATTTAAATTTTTTGTGTTTCCCAGGGATATACAAATATAGCCAAAAAGGCGGTGCTACGTTTGTGTTTGTCATGGCAATACGAAGTTTCGTTGGTACAGCTAGTTCTTAACGAGAGAGCCGTAAAATATTACTAAATAAGGCCGACAAGAAAATGGTGTGTAACTTTGCCAATATCGGCGCAACTTTGTTGGTTCACCAAAAGAAGGTTGCAAATTTGTTTGAGGTGTTTGCATATTTATTGCTTCGCGGCACTTACTGATCGCAGGATAAGGCCCCACGAGTGCGTGGAAAATATCCATCGAAGATATTAGAAGATATTTTTACTTATAATTTAGTGACAAGTTTTTTGTTGATTCTTTATAATCTTTGTGGATAGTGCGCTCCCGCCTCAAGACTTGTGTTTCGATTGATGTGCGTTCGAATACGGGAATCTATGCACCTTTTAAGCAGTTGTTTGATTAAGTAATTACCGCGTGCTGACGGTGAAGGAAACCGTCGTGATGAAACCTGCACATCGAGATATCCGATGTGTAAAACCAAACCGCCTTGGACCAAACTGATTTGGATTCAGTGTTTCGAAATAGATATGGTTCTGGTCAAAAGTATAGACCACTTTTCTTGTTCTGTAGGCCAGTGTAATTAAGCATCTAAAATATTCTAAACACACCATGTCTGTACGTTGTAGCTATTTAAAAATAAAACTAACTGGAATAGATTATATAAGTGCTGGAGAACACAATACATTTTTTTTATATACCTTGTCTATTTTTCCGGATTCACATAAAAACTATGGGGCCGATTTCTAATTCTTAAGACTTAAACTCTACGCTACTTTTTATCAAGCCCGCGGGAATCTTCCGGGCGGTTTGTAGTAGTTTCGGAGCAAAACAGTTAGCTTATTCTGACATAGTTTTCATTCTTTTTCAATTTTCAAATGCTGCTGTATTTTGTGTCCCGGGAATCCCGTGGGAATTTCAAATAAAGCGTAGACGAAGTCGCGGGCATATCCTTGTCTTCAATAATTATATAAAATAGAAATAAAATGTAACATAATTTAACTTGCATTTATAATGATGGCAGTAACATTGGTAACTAGAACTAGGCTATAACGCAATTCATAATTGCAGCATTTTGTAAGCTTGGGCAGTCCCGAATTTTTTGTCCCAAGTCTGTTACATCGCAACCAAGACTTTCAATGTCTTGGTTGCGATGTAATTCAAACATCGCCTTCACTATCTTCGTGTTAGCTTCGATTACGTGGGGCATCATATTTTCTGAATACATTTAATGCATTTTGGCTCGGAACCAGCAATTTTGTGTACCTACTCTTTTTATGCATTTTGCATATTACCTAACACAAAATACAGATGAATTGTTGCTTCTACTTTAGTCTGCTAGTAAAGCAAAATTTTATATAAAAACTAAAAATAAATCGTAGAGTGTGATGAACTATAATATATAAGTCAAGTATAACAATTTAAATGCAGTATATGTTTGTGGTTTCAACATAAACGCCACCATTTAAGTAAAAAATGCGTGAGGTGTCTTTGGGAACACCTGGTTGTAACCAAGTTCCAGTTAGCTATGTATATAAAACAAATTAAAATTTAGCACATAATGTCATTCTACATAAACAAACAAAAATATATTGTAAAAACTCGAAATTAAAATTGCGCCATCTGTGAAAGTTGCCCGAACTAATATACGAATAAATATCGCGCAGAATCCACAGATGACGTAAAGAGGTATACACTATACAGCGGTCAGCATTTTTCGTTGCGGTTACATTTTTATTCATATAGCTCCCACCCGCGGAGCTTCTGGTTAACGTGCGATGAGGAACATCGTTGCAAAAACTGCCTATTTATAAGAAAAAAATGTCTCTCAATTTGAAAGTGTGCTCGAGTAATCTTCCAAACGGATTTCAATGACGGCCTTTGTTGCCTGCCAGTTAATCTTAATATGCAGAAGCTCTGGGTTCGATTCCTGAGATGGTAAATTTTGCAAACAAATTTCCCGTTATTTACTATGGTCTAGATGTCTGGGATTGGCTCCAGAGTATTCCGTTGTATCTTACCCATAGCATAATTGTAACTTGTTTAATTTGGGGATGTAAAATGTGTTTTTTTAATTTTATTCTTATTAAAATAAAAATATACATTAAAGGAAATTTATCTTTAACAGATCACAAGTACGCACAATATAGGCTACTAACGCGAAGCATTTTAAATGTTCGTTATTCATAATATTAAGTGTATGTTTTGATTGGCTGTCATTTCGCGTGAAATATTTAAGACAAGCTTTTATGTTCTATAAAGTGTTTGATATGTGGCTATTGGCTGCTCATTTATTTTCATCAACAGATATATTAAAGATTTAATTTAAACTAACGTAGACAAAACAAAATGTTAGTTCTTGTGAATCGACTTCATCCCCATTAATATTATAAATGCGAAAGTAACTCTGTCTGTCTGTCTGTTCCGTTTTCACGTAAAAACTACTGGACCGATTTGGCTGAAACTCAGTATATATATATTTTCGATACCGAGGATGAACATAGGATACTTTTTATCCCGAAAAATGGGATAGTTTCCGGGATAAAATGATATTTGCCTGTTTGTTTGTTATGCTTTTACGGAAAAACTACTGGACCGATTTGGCTGAAATTCGGCACATATGTAAATTAAATACTGAGGATGGACAAGGGATAATTTTCATTTTGGCCTTTTTGGTAATTTTGGCCTATTTGGTCGTTTTGGCCTTTTTGGTCATTTTGGCCTTTTTGGTCATTTTGGCCTATTTAGTAATTTTTCCTTTTTGGTCATTTTGGCCTCTTTGGTCATTTTGGCCTTTTTGGTCTATTTGGTCATTTTGGCCTATTTGGCCATTTTGGCCTTTTTGGTCATTTTGGCCTATTTGGCCATTTTGGCCTTTTTGGTCATTTTGGCCTCTTTGGTCATTTTTATTATTTTGGCCTTTTTGGTCGTTTTTGCCTATTCCGTCATTTTAGCCATATCGGTCACTATGGTCTTTTGGTCATTTAGACCATTTTGGCCTTTTTGGTCAAGTTTTGTAATTTATTTTGTTGACATTCATTCATTCGTTTTGTACACCACTATGTGGTAGAATGTACTGTGCATCTACAATGTGTAACACCTGTATAAACTACATTCTTGCAAATAAAGATATTGATTGATATTGATATTGGCAGATAGACGGGGGATAGTATATATAATTAGCGATGTAAAATGAAGTGAATCTTCCGTGGGCAAATACATAAAAATGTAATATAATATAACAGGTAATGTAATATAATATAATTAGCAGGGATGGAAGGTACACCGCTGATATAGAAAGAAGAGTGAATTTGGGGAATAGTGTGAATGGAGCCTTAGGTAAACTTCTAGGCGCTAAGAACCTCAGCCAGAAGGCCCAGCTTGCCATACACAACGCGGTGCTGGTACCTACGCTCACGTATGAAAGCGAGAGTTGGGTATGGAATAGAGAGCACGAAAGTAGAGTAAACGCGGTCGAGATGCGAGCACTGCGCAAAATGTGCGGAGTGACGCTCGCGGACCGCGTTCGTAATACCGAAGTAAGAAAGAGAGTTGGTCTGAAAGAGAGTGTCGGGGTGAAGGTAAGGAAAGGAATGCTCCGGTGGTTCGGGCATCTGGAAAGAATGTATGATGAAAGAATGACTAAACAGATATACAATGCAAAAGTGGATGGATGCAGAAGTCGCGGAAGGCCACGACACACCTCCCATGATCAAATTGATCGTGTGCTAGCATAAGGTGATGTCAGGAGCCTTAAGAACAGGCGAGCGTGCATGACAAGAACTATGAATGTCAAAGAAGCAAGTGAGGTGTGTAAGAATAAGCCTAAATGGCGCTCTGTTGTTCGTGCCTACCCCGCAAGGGACCTGGCGTGAAGTTATGTATAATATAACCTGGAGCACTTGCTCTTTAAACAAGAGACACGCACTAGAGGTTAACCACTAAGCACTACTACTAAAGCACTTGGGTAAACTCTAGTTTTTAATAAATAAACATTTAACTTCCAAATATTACAAGACGTACAGGTGATATTATTGGGTCTCCACGGTATAAGATATAGCGAAAATACTCAAAGTTGCCTCGAGGCCGAATTTAATGAAAACGACGTCATTGGATTTTTGAAAAATCAATAACTCTGGTCAAGAATAGCAACGGCTGATTGTGAAAAAAAGCATATTCGCATTATTACACCAAAGTGTAGACTGTAAGGGTCGAATTATGTAATAAAATGGCAAACTAAGGGAAAGGCTTGATTGATATATGATTTGTGACAGTATAACTTGCAATCGTTAATGATTTGACATTACAATCCAACATCGATGACAAACACTTAAGAATTGCAACCATCTGAAAAATCGGAGATTATTATTATAACTTTATTTGTTGCGTACTGTAATAAGAGTTCAAATTGAAATGACAGAGTACAAAGATTGTTTATAAGAGTCTGTCTCAGTATTTTTGACCATGGTAATTTTGTCGGTGTCTCACATCGTTGCAAGAGAATAAAGACTAGCCCCGTAACCATACAGGCCGATTTTGGTTTTTGGTGACTTTTCAACTTATCAAATTATCAACATACATTATATAAAAAGTTAAAAACTGATAAAAATAAGTTATAAAAACTGACTAACTAAAAGAAACAAATACATTGGAAATTGGAGTGTATGGAAAAAAATGCTTGTCCCAGTGATATATTAACTATGATCCCAGTAAATTTAACTCAATTATCGTCAAAAGAACTTATTACATTAAGAGTTGAAAGGCATAGCTTTACAATAGAACATATTTTTTGAAAATTACTTTGTTACTTCCGTTTTTGTTTCTATGTAGTATTGTATAATCGGAAAGGTAAGTAACAAAAAAGATTTATTAAATTATAAACCGCTTTTTTTTCGAAATTTCAAAATGGCTTATAAGTTATAAATATACCAATATAACAAGCCGGGGTAGCTTAGTGGTTGGCGAATTTGCGAACTAAAAGGGCGCGTGGCGCAAAGACGGAGATATGTCCTCTATTCGGTTCTAGGATTGCAATACGATCTTTCCGAAACGTTAGACCGTTAATTTTTAAATTCGATTCCTCGAATTACCTTTGACGCTTGAACATCCAGCAAAGTTTGTTTAGGACCGTCACAGTTTAATTTGGTTCAGCACGTGACGCTGTATTTACTATCGACGTACAGTCACGTAAAAACATTTTGTATATTCAAAGGAATTCTACACGACGGACTTTAGTGCGGTTTGAAGATAAATTGCGAATGTTATTGCGCCTTTAATATACGATACATTGTAGTGTGCTCGTGACTTTTTTATATATATGTTCGCAAATGGGCCAACTCAGCTTTGCCTAGTTTTAAGGAAGTGTGGAAAATATAGGGCATGGTCGCTGAATGGCCTTCTTGATGCGAAAACGGAATGTTTATAATAAATAGTTATGTACGTAATAATTTAAGACGAACGAAAATAATAAAACAATACAAAAGTCAATAAAGAGTGTGAAACTTCTTAATGCGCTTAATCGATGCATTGAAAATGTCAAGATCATGGCAAATATTATTCAAGGTAGAGTGAGTGCTGTTGATAGTACAAATATACAGACTTTATACGTGTAAGGCAGTACTATCACAGATTAGTAGGGAGTAAGGGAGTGATTATTAGAAAACCTCACACTAGTCGGCACGGATTCGGCAGACCCAAGCCAAAAAGAGTTTAACACCTACGTGTCTTACTACTATATAAGCGCGTTTTTGATATCGTTATTACCGTCCCAGTACTGGTTAGGCCTATATCTAAAAAGTCCAATTAAATCGATTTTAAAGACCTTCCCTGTCTATCCAAAATATTGTTAGAAATAGTATGCAACAAATTAACTGATTACATGGAAAAATATCATATTACCTGAATTACAGTCGGGGTTAAGACAGAAATGTAGTACTTCAACTTTAAATGTTATTTTGTATTTATACCCTCACTAGTGCTGCTGGATGATTCTCGTGCTATCGATGTAATTAAAACTAACTGTCTGATGTGCTAACCTGCTTATTATGGTTTCGAATAAAGAACAATACTTTGTGTTCATTTTTATATTGATATATCAAAGGCCTAAACGAGGATTTATAATTTTTATCCAAATGGTCTAGTCTAATATGTAGTTTTTGGTACAAAAAGTAAGTTAAAGTGATTTGCCTTCAGCTTTAAAAATGACATTATTACATACATATAAATGGATAAACCAAAAGATAGATTAGACGACGCGCGTAATCTTAAATTACAATTAGATGCACACCAAAGATTCAAAAACACATAGCTGAGTCTATAAGATATTGTTTCTATCCCTATAAAGTCCTACAAGAAAAGAAGGCCTTATCTAACAGGGGATTTAGGTGTACAGCTGACCGAATCATTAATTCAGTCTAAGTTGAATTACGCTAGTACCGTTTATTCACCTCGGCTGTTGAACAAAACAGATCGATTAATCCAACGTGTTCAAAATGCTTGTGCACGCTTTTGCTTTTCTGTACCTCCAAGGAGCCACATACATATATACCATTCTAAAATAAACGCGAACAAAGTTTACTGGCAAGCACATGCTAATCTTGAATAAATTGAAAGTGCCAATAATTGATTGGGGTGCCAACAATGGTAGAGTTTACTTACCACTTATTTTGAATTTTACCATTACACGCACAATTGGCGTCTGATGAAAAGCGTTCCGTCTCGCGGGCCTCTTGCTTGTGGCGTTTGCGATTTTTACGACATGGGGCGGGAGTTTCTTCGCAACAATTCAAGGTTAGTGCTGTTTTATTGTTGTTTTCCACGTTTTATCGTTTTGCCTACGTTGTTGTTTTAAGGAAAACCGAACGTAAATCATGCCAAAATTTTGAATGTTCGTTTCACATCTGCGCAAAAATTGAAAATTTTGTAACCAGAGAAAACGTAATTATGTAAACATATATGTATATGTGTATATATCTTATTTGTTTTTGGTTTTATTGAACATTTTTATAAAAATAATTCTAATTGAGAAGTTTATTTTGTAAAAGCATTTGTGATTTTCTCTATTCACCACAAAATTCACATTATTTTAGTTAAATATTTTCTTAGGATTTCGCTGCTATATAATTAATATATATAATTATATAGCCACAATATTATATAATTATAGCAACAGCCCATAAACGTCTAACCGCTGGGCTCGGGATTCCCATTATAGAGGAACGGACAGTATAACCGCCACGCTTGTCCAAGCCGCCTTGGCAGGTTTGACACATAGGTTATATCGATGTGCAGGTTGCATCAAATTGTAACAATATGCATATTAGGTCAGAAACTGCCATGTGGTGCGTGCGTTCCGGTCAAGATTCGAACCCGCGCCCCTTTAAGCTCGCTTGAATTTCGAGCCTGTTAAGTTGATATTAAACGGTTCGAATCTGCCTTTCAGTCTTTCACTTTTAATTAATCATCCAAAATGATTCGTGTAAACTCGAATAATTCAATGTCATGGAATAGCGAACGTGTCATTCCAATCAAATTGGTTCAATTTCGTTGATCCCTCTAATATCACCATTAGACATAAATATGATAAATTGAAATAGTTTTTATTTTATTTTTGGGGCTAACAGCTATAGTCAGAAATAATAGATACAAAAGGGTGTAAAGATGCGCTATAGATAAGCCTCCACAGTTGACAAAATGTTTTAACTTTAAGCAGAATAATTACTGTCCGATATTTTATTCTGACGTTTCGGCCACTTTTTTAGAAATTCTCTAAACATAGCTATATGAATTGGGCTTCAAACCATGAAACATAGGCAATTATACAAAAATCATCACTTTTGCAAACGAGTCGTATTTTTTTTTTATTGCAGGAGATCAGCAGACAGGCAGACGGCCCACTTGATGGACAGCGGTTACCATCGCCTATGGACATTTACAACACCAAAGGTGCTTGCTACGAATGCGCTGCTGCTCTCTTTAGGGAGCCTGGAACCTGGTCACTAATACCGGAACACAACACAAGGTTGTTATGGCGACATACTCTAGACCAGGGGTGGTAGCCATCCAGTCGGGCAAATGCCCTACCACCTGGCTGTGGGTTGTTTTGTCGCCTCTTACGACAGGCCGCCGGGCCGCAGGAAATTGTATTCATTCTCCGTTCCTGCACGGATAAAATTTATCGACATTTAAAAATATCTATTATTAAATGCGGATGACAAAGTCATTAAGGACTATAAAATTTGGGTTTCTGAGTTTACGACAAAATCAAACTCCGACATAAAACTCTAACTGAAAATAATCAAGTAATTCATCTTAACAACCCCATTATCTGCATTAATGAAAAAGGCAGCCGTTGAGTCCCTCCAAAACGTCAAGTTTAGAGTAAAGTGAACTTTATTTTAAACTGAACAACTTTCAAAACTTAACAAAGATTCATAGATGTTAAACAAGTTGTTCATTAGTAGGTGATTCGGTGTAATGAAGCATTGAGTTTACTGCTAGTGAATATTAAATTGGAGGAACTTGCCGAAATGCTGGGCAGCTTAAATGAATCTTCCCGACGGGTCGGTCTCGGTATGAATTTGGACAAGACGAAAGTCATGTTCAATGAACACGTCATGCCGAGACCGGTAAACGTCGATGGCGTCCCTCTGGAATTTGTGCAGGAATATGTCTACCTTGGACAAAAAATACAGGTAGGCAGACAGAACTTCGAGGGGGAAGCCAATAGGAGGATTCAGTTGGGCTGGGCGGCATTCGGCAAGCTTCGTCAAGTGTTCTCGTCGACCATTCCGCAATGCTTGAAGACAAAAGTCTTCGAGCAGTGCGTCCTCCCCGTCCTGACCTACGGGGCCGAGACGTGGACACTGACGGCAGGATTGGTCCACAAGTTCCAAGTCACTCAACGGGCTATGGAGCGAGCTATGTTGGGTGTTTCTCTTATGGATAAAATTAGAAATGAGGATATCCGTAAGAGAACCAAAGTAACCGACATAGCTCGCAAAATTAGCAAGTTGAAGTGGCAGTGGGCCGGTCACGTTTGTCGCAGGACCGATGGCCGTTGGAGCAGACGAGTCCTGGAGTGGAGACCGCGTCTCGGTAAACGTAGTGTCGGACGCCCTCCAGCCCGTTGGACCGACGACCTACGCAAGGTCGCCGGTAGGCGCTGGATGAGAAAGGCAGCAGATAGGTATGAGTGGCGCCGTCTTGGGGAGGCCTACGTCCAGCAGTGGACTGTGAATGGCTGACGACGACGAATATTAAATGCTTTAGAGGGAACAGTCTTTAGCGGCTATCAAGGAACGTGTGCCAACGAAGCTTACTCCATACTATTTTTTTGCATGACTTCAGCAGACAGGCAGACGGCCCACTTGATGGAAAGCGGAATCAGATTAGAAACTGAGAATAAAGCTTGAAATTTACTAGTCTTAACATTAGATTACTGAAACATTAGCCGACACTGATAACTCTTATCAACCAACTACATCAGATCTCTCGCTATGGGAAAGTGAACGGCACTAACTAGCCTCGTACAAGTATAAAGCAGATAGATGAACCGCAATAATCCGTGCATTATGCTAATTAGTTAATTAATTAGAGGAGAGCATTGGAGCGTTGCTTTACGAGCACGCAAATATCGGAACGCAGCCGACCATAATGAAAGGCCCGATTGATTGATTAGAAAAACAAATTGTTATAATTAAATAACTGACAAATTAACACGGCTGATGGGCGTTGGCTACACAAGGCCAGTCTTGGTATACGCGATATAGGAATCTATACTGACCTTATTGACCAGTGTCATTAGCGCTAAACGAATCGAATAGAAAATATATGAGATTGATATGTTGCTACGCTAAATATTATTCTAAGATACGCTGAAGATTTGTAAACACGCCTATGTTAGCTTGCAAATCGATAAGTGTTAATGGCTTCAAAGTATGGCAATAATATTCCATAAACGCTTTTTACAGGCCAACAATCTTTTTTATGATACCTATTTTTATTGGTTAACAGAACCTTTTTACTTTTATTAACACAAATAAGTAGGCTATCGAGGCATATTCTCCATGTTAAAAACTATCACTTGAATTTAAATTTGTTCAGTTATCAAAACAGTTGAAGTTTATGACAAAAATTTGATTAAAATTAATTTCATTTAATTAATAATTCATGGGTAATGAACACTTCGATTGCCAAGCTAATAAAGGCTGATTACAAATCAATATAATTTGTTAAAAAACATGTCTCATCTGGTTATCAGATGGGTGAAGGTCAATCTTCTCCCTCGCTCTTCTTTATTCTCTTCTTTTTTTGTGCACGTAAGTTTTGTCTTCATGGACTGATATAGACTGCTTATCCAAAAGTATAAAAAAGAAAAAAGCCCTGTCCTTTACTACATTATGTAATTTCCATACATACATAACATCACGCCAGGTCCCTAGCGGGGTAGGCACGAACAACAGAGCGCCATTTAGGCTTATTCTTACACACCTCACTTGCTTCTTTGACATTCATAGTTCTTGTCATGCACGCTCGTCTGTTCTTAAGGCTCCTGACATTTTAAATATATTCGTTTAGCGCTACTATTACTTGTCTACAGGTGTGTATAGAATCAGCAGTACAATCTGATAAGCGGACATTTATAGTATCTATTTTAAAACTTAGTGATTATAATTTTTGTAATATTTTTAATTGCAGAAATACTCTAGGCTGCTTGGTAGCAATCAACAGGGAAAAAATAATATCTCCAGTAAAGACCATTAAAAGCACATTTTGCAATCCCAGCAAAAAAATCCTAGTATTTGTTCATACCTACCTATATATAGAATTAGAGTCCGCTCAGCCGTTTTCAATATCGAGAGTTTTGCCCCGATTCGATAACAATTGTTATTAGAATCAATGGGAAAGTACAGAAAAGGTCATGTGTTTTGTAATACCTTACTTTCAAGAGAGGTAAACTTCTAATTTTAGGTTTATAGGGATAACATTTCGTATAGGTATTTTGTAAATTGCGTAGGCAGAAAATGGCGTTATAATTGTTGATATACTCGTTACCAGCAATTTCAAAAATCACCATTTCAATTCTTTGTCCGTTTGCTGGTGTGAAACTTCTTTAGAATCGTGATTCGAAACTGGATGCAAGGAAAAAGCGACCCCAAAACGAGACAAACACAGGTCCATAGGACTAAGCATGCGAGAGAGATGAGATGCAAGTGTTACATTGTGCAGCATAGATTAGAGAGTCAATAATACCAATGATTAAATATAGGTCCACAGGCAGAACATGTGAAAATTCATAGAATATACTCATAGATAATTCTTCTCTAACTTTTATTAATATAAAAATAATTCCTTTAGTCTACTACATCCGTCAACATATTATAATTCAAAATAAATAAATTTTTTAAATAACACTTTCAATTTTTCACTGTCTTAGTCTAAAAAATATTATATTTAGTTTGTCCAACTTGGACCCATGTTTAATCATCGTTCTTATAGACTTTCTAATCTATGCTTCACATTGTAACACTCTCATCTTATCCCCTCGCAGGCTTAATCCTATATATTTATGTATTTTTCTCTTTTTAGTGTCGCTTATTCGTTTCATCGAGTTTCAAATTGTAACGATTCTAAAGAGGTTTCACCACAAAAATGTCGTCATGGCAATGTGAACGAATTAACGAACGAAAAAGTTTCGCTGTCACAGCTAGTTAAACATAATTAAATACATAATAATACAAAGTATCATATTATGCGTATAGATCATACAAATGTACATTAATAACGTAATACGTATGTAATGCCTGCCAATGTATAATTGACAAAACCCCTGACAACTAATGTTTCTTTTTCACCTTAGAACAGTAAATCTCGGCTCCAAGAGGATCAATATCTAATAGAACATGATTTGAAGAATCTTGTAGTTATTGAAATGAAAAATTAGTAAGCCAATTCACTCGAACGCAACACGCAACGTGTCACATGTATTTATGTTCCAATAATTGGCTTACTAAACTAAAAACACGCTGACATGCAAACATTCTTACAGCAGATAAACGCGACGTGATGTATATTATAAATCAAATTCTATGACTAACAATGTGTAGATTGGAGCTGTCACGGAAAACTTGTGTTGGCATTATTATAGCAATACATATAGACAGTTAAGTAATGCTGTCAAGACGTCCTGCACCTGACATTACTTGACCACATCTGAACAGTGCGTGAAGAAACTGTACACTATTATAGCAATACATACAGATAAGTAGGGCTGTCAAGACCTGCACCAGACATTTCTTGACCATAACTAAACAGTGCGAAAAGAAAGTGTACACTATTATAGCAAAACATAGACGGTAAGTAATGCTGTTAAGACCTCCTAAACCTGACATTTCTTAACCACAACTAAACAATACGTGAAGAAACTGTAAAATATTATAGCAATTCACAGAGACCGTTAAGTAGTACTGTCCAGACCTCCTGCACCTGACATCTCTCGACCACAACTAAACAGTGCTTGAAGAAACTGATGTACTAATTCTCCACATAAATATTATATCTCACACGATGAAAAGCTTTTCTACAGGTATAGATTTCCCCTATTTATAGCTTAAATCAGCTGAACTATGTTTTTGTTTGTCCATACTTATGTCAAAGATATAGTTTTATTTTTACTGTTTAGTAAATTAAGTTAACCCTATACTTCATATACACGGAATCATTGGTCCTGACGTATACGGATACTTGATATGTAAGTAGGTGAGTTAGGGTTAGAATTCCTAATTTTTTGAAATGGGTTTTTGCAGACTCATTGGAATCATTATTTTAATAATAGCTGTTAGGGTCAGCTAATCGGTGCAAAGCCATGCATATACAAATTATCGGCGTGAAGAGATTAATGAGTGTTGTCAGATAACCGTCGATATATTCCGTATGCTTTAGAGGTATATAATGAATTAAACTCTCATATTTTTGGCTAAATACTTGGTTCAAAGCTCTGGGATAGTAAAGGTGAGTTGGGCCAAGCGCCTTTATGAAAATTTGTTGAATGGGTGGTATTTTACTTATAATTCTCATTCAGGCGTGAATTCAAGTTCACTATTTAAATATTTTTTTCCTGCAAGATTAAGTTATGCTAATCTCAATGGATACTGTGACAGCGAGGCGTCAGATGACTAAGTTTAAGAAGTTTGTAGAACAGAATTTCGAAAACGAAACAAATACACTAATATTAATAAATTAAGTAATAATTGGCGCTTTATTGCAAAACCAATATTTATATATATAATATCTCATTATATGGAGTACATTTCATACAACGAATTAGCATACTGTAGAAGATTCAACAGAAACAATTAACAATGCAAGATTCTTCACCAACTGGGATTTAACATTTTATATCGGTACTTAGTTGTTTATTTGGGTCAAACTGATTTCGCGAAATACGTGTCGATAGTACTTACTATACAAAGTTTATCTTTCTTCGAGTTTTATATGATTAATGTCCTTAACTTTTTGTGTTTGTTTTTCATAGAAAGTATTCGTTGCTTTTACAGGCTCACACACAGGGGACGTCAGTTGTCGGAGTTGTCATTCTGGAGTGGGAGTTCGGTACTAAGAAACTTTATTCATGAGTAAATGATTAAATTGGAAAGTTATTGTTGATTTTACTCATAGATATATCATAAAAAAATGGACTGTATCTAGAAATATTATTTCAATGCACGTAACGAACTTTGAGTCGATAATATTGGGGATAGATGGTACGATTGTAACTGCATAACTTCAAGTGGACTGTTTACTTAAATGACATCTCTTTGCGTCGGCACAATTATCTTTGTCTTCCATGCTCCCCTATTCTGGTATACGTCCTCTCACACCACAAATCAAACATGCCATTCTTTACACGACCCATTCATCTCTTTTTTGGTGTATCTTAACACTTGCATCCTTTGTCACATGTCTTTTATTTTAGTCTTTCTCCATTAATATTTCAGATACGGGTGTATTTTTCAAAGGCCCTTATGAGATAATAAAATTGAAATGTAATTCGTAAATTCGTAATCCTTAACTGTATCGGTAGTTTTGTTTATGTTAATAATGAATCGGTTGAATCGATGGCGAGTGGTAATTTGATATCATCGCGCAACCGCGGTGTCATCGTATCGGACAACAGATGCACTTGTGGCCTACACAGCTTAGGTTACCATCGCACGTGTATATTCACTTCATAACAAAAACTGTTTGATCCTGAAGCTTCTGTTCTTTTCGTGCAAACTAGAAGATGCCATTAGACAGCCCATTTCCATCTTTGAATTTGGCTGAATCAGCTAAACTGATCCATGTAAACATAACCTTGAATCATTCAATGTCAGAATACCGTTTTGTCCCTTGCGTTATGTGCCGTTCGACAAAATTGATTCAATTAAGGTTACTCGTCTGACATCATTATTATGTAGGACATCATCAGACAATCTTTGTTCATTATTGGGTGTAGGCTTTCCAAATTCGGGCGACTTATCTCGTTCCTTCGTTAGTGTCATCGTGCTTGTATCCACGATCGGACGGCGTCGTACACCACTTACGTTGAAACGCAGACTCGATTCCTGGACTTTCCTGCTCTTGTATATTATTTCGTATCGTAGGGAAAATTTGGCTTTTAGGCATTTTGATGTCAAAGTGTTGTAATTTCGTATTTGTAAAATAAGTTTTTCTATTGCCAGTAGTTGCAAGTCTGGCTAGACATGTCGATTATCGGAGCCATAAAATGTTTACTACCGGTAAATTCACCGTCCTTCGTCATAACCAGAACATTAGACAATAAAACCCAGCCGCATTGCGATTTCAGGAGCGTGGATGCGACAAATTTACCGAAGGCCAAGGCTTCATGACCCGATTACGCAATACAAGCAAAGTTTAAGAGGCTCATGCATTGAAAGCTTAATCCCGAGTAGCGAGATCTTCCCACGCTCTATTCAAATTAAAGGAATTCAGAGGAGGTATTACAGCGATTGTAAGTTTTGACAACTGACAATCCCTTGATGGATTTTAAAATGTTCAATAAACTTAATCGTTTTATTAATGATCTAATAAATTAAATGGTTAATCGATGACATATATTGATAATTGAATTATCTATTATTGAATATAAAATTATTAAAATCGATAAAATTGTGTCTTGCGGGCTATACTGAAAAAAGTCTTGCTATGTTGGCTCATTTTGGTACATAGTTAAATAAAATCGGCAAGAACACAGTTATTTTTTTACTAAATCCTAAAAGAGAACCACCTAATGTACCCCGTATCTCAAAAACTACTTTATGAGTTTTACTAGACTGAATTATTTTAAAATGTCCCATCCCGTAGTTCGAAAGATTAATTTCTAAATATTTGAAAACGCCCAAAGCACAAAAATATTATCTCTACACTGAGGACAATAAAAGCTACATAGCAGCAGTTTTACACATTTATAAAATTCCAAAATTCACGACCCCGAATTATAGAACGATTCAGAGTGGTGATTAGAGTTGCCAGACGTCCCGTATTTCCCGGGACGTCCCGTATTTTAGGCTTACCTTAAAATGCCTCGGCGGGGCTGACTCTGTCCCGTATTCGAACCGTGCTTCATTTTTTTTATTTTTGTCAACAAACATACACACGCACGCAACGTTCGCAACTTCGCTTACACATCAACTCGGATTAAGAAAGTTCGAGAGAATTTATGGTTTAATTATACACTTTAATTGTTAATCATTTAAAAAATATTCGATAACATATTTTCAAAATGTCCACACTACTTTCAATTGTAGCAATGAACATTTTATACAAAAAATAAGGAATGTCACTACATAATTTTGTTTTTTACTTGTCCCGGGTATAACACCAAATTCCCTTTATTTTTGCCTATTTAAACATTTACCCCTTATAAGCTGAAAAAAAAATTGGCAACCCTAGTCGTGATACCAGTTACAAAGTAATATCCGGCCGAGCTTAGAAACGTGGGCGTAGAGGGCGCCTTTGAAGTTACAGTGAAATTGTACCTCTAACAATTCCACTAAAGTCAAGTTTCAGTTGAATGGCTTCCTATTCCCAGTCGCCGGGACGAGCAGCCGTCGGACTCGACTCCCTCGGAGCATGAATGGCGATGTATCGTGTTGTCCGCAAAAGGCGTGGCAGGTGGCGAGCCGTCGCGGCACATCGATACCATGATTTACAACTAAAAGCCTAGTCTGGCGGGCATATATCTTTTGTCTATAATATAACAAATCTCTTGCGGGTGCCGTTGCACAATGAATTTAAAAATGGGGAAAAAATGAATGTGTTTGTGCAGTTCACACCCAGTAGAAGTGAAACTTCAGAGAATAACAGACAATTCTTCTGAAACTTTTATTAATATTAATATAATACCTTTAGGCTACAGCTCGATCATCATCGGTTATCTCGATGTCGTGTCGATCGGTGTGATGTTTACCTACACCGTCGTTAGCACGTGTTAATAATTTGTAACAATATGCACATTGGGCCAGAAAACTGCATAAGTGCTGCATGCGTTCCGGTAAGGATTTAACCCCGCGCCACTTACGCTACGCGGGCATCAGCTAGTTCGTAATATTGTTACAAGTTAAGGGACTCGAATTAAATTGCTGTTGGAATTACTATAGAATTTATTAGAACTATACAAACACGTATAACCCAGGTACAAATATACCTGGACGCAACCAGTACACACATAATACACGATTCAATCATACGCGCAAAGTCCGTCACAATATAGCTTAACGAATGTATACACGTCTTGACTCGCTTGTGCCTGTCGCTAGACTGACTCACCCCTCCGTTCGGGCATTCCTTTATACTAAGCTATACAATATGTCTCGACAAAATATTCGAAAGCATAACAATTATTTCCAAGAACCACACCTGGCTAATGACTACCATAAAGCATTGCAATACACAATAGGCTGTTTTTTCTAATTATTTTTTTTAAACACGAAGTCAACAAAACAAGTCCAAATGCCGAAAAGGTAATAAACTGCAGGTGTGAATTGGTCTTTGTCGGTCGTAACAATATTATTGTTGAGATTTGCGTAATACAGATTTGTCGTGAATAAATACTGTCTTGATTATACCTTCAAAATACAAGTAATGCGCGGGCGAGATAGCAGACGCCATTTAGACACAACTCCTTAAGCAAAGGTTAATAACACAGACGTAAAACGTACCTATTAGTCTTGTGAAAATCTCAACAAAATTCCAATTATTTAATAATGATGCACATAAATAATTTTAATAGACTGGAATACGTTAATGTAGAGGCGCGCTCATAAAAAATATAAATAATTCAAATTAATCCATTAACGTCACAATTTGAGTAATGGCTGTCAAATAATAATGTATTTATACACTCGTTTATGTAGTTAAATATACCAGGAAGCAATTAGCATTTGGCGTACTTAACGTAATACAACTGTTGTGCATATCTAAGTGCGCTCGTTATAAGTGAACAAATAAAATAATTATTTTTTTAGAGATATTTCTCTCCATTATCTGTATGTATAAAACGAAGTCGTGTTAGTTACACCATTTATAACTTAAGAACGGCTGGACGAATTTTTATGATTTTTGTGTTTCTGGAATTGTCTTAGTCCGGATAATAAGTGATAAAATATGATATTCATCAATTTAAAATAATATCATTGCCGATTTCGGCAATGCACACCCCTAATGTCACATTACATATTTTGCAATTTTATATCAAAAAATGATTACATTAAAACTTCCACATGTAATTAATTTTATTACCATTAAAATACCTTTTTTTATAATTTCAACACTATTCTAATACAGATAGACTTGAATTGAAATATTTTGAAGCATCTAGTTAATAGTTCAAACGAGTTTTGAAGTTTAAATATAGGGAGGGTAGTCACGGTCGGCTATACATCGCGTATAGCTACACAAAATTATTGTTGTTAAAAATACTAGAACGTCTTTAAATGCAATATATATAACTCCATAGTGTAAGATAACGTGTAATATTGTCTAGTGAGTGTTTGCGAACATAGCCGTATCTTCTTTGTGATTGTAAAGATACGAGTTATAATAAGTGCACAAAATTATTTGATATAACTACCGTCATAAAGCTGATTATTGTTACCCGGCTTGGAACACTCTGTAATCTTCTAACGGTGGTAGTTTCTACCTGGGAGTAAAGCGGTTTTTTTAAAGTTTGTATTCAACAATGGCTAAGTGTGCAGCGTGCGGCAAGTTCCTCTCGCAAACAGGGGCCGCTTCATGTACTGCGTGCCCCTGTATGTTTCATAAAGTTTGCGTTGCCATTCCAGAAAATGCCACCGTTCCCAGAAATTGGACGTGCCCTGAATGTAAAAAAAAAATACGGAAGAGTGACAACTCCGATACACCCGTAAAAGGTGTTTGCGGAACTAATTCTCCGCCTGCCACTGCATCAGTGCCACCTGTGAGTACATTTACCGCTGAAGAACTACAAAAACGTACATTGTCGCCACCTCTATTGGAAGAAGATAGTGAAATACGTGCAATGCGCCGAGAACTCGCCGAGTATATGTCAGAATTTCGCAAGGAAATGTGCGAGCTTCGTGGTTCCTTAGCTGGAATAGTTCAACGGTTTGACGAGATAGAACAAAGAATTTTTAAGCTTGAACAGAAAGAAATGGTTGCAGGCTCGAAGGAAATTAGCGAACTGGAGAGTAAGGTAACACAGCTTAAGCTTGAACTAAATGACCGGGACCAGGAAACTCTTTTAGCTGATTTGGATATCGGATGCCTACCTGAGCAAAGCGGAGAAAACATCATACACACTGTATCTATGCTTGCGTCAAAATTGGGTGTCACCCTTGAGAATCGAGACATTGTATACGCAGAACGTGTAGGTTCGGCGCGCCCAAACATCGCGGCTTCTGGTAGCAATGAAGTGGGGAGGCAAACGCGCCGAGTTGTCGTGCGGTTGGCTCGGCGACAACTTCGTGATGAGCTGCTACATGCTGCCCGTGTGCGCCGCAACTTTACAACAACAGATATGGGATACGGTGGCCCATCACAGCGAGTATATGTTAATGAAAGGCTTACTCGTGCCAACCGCTTATTATTCCACCGCGCCAGAGAAGCATGTCGCAAGCATCAATGGCGTTACTCCTGGACCAAAAAAGGACGCATTTTTGTACGGCAGTGTGAAGGAAGGCCGGCACACTGTATTCGGTCAGACAATGATCTCTCGCGTGTTTTTGATGTTAACGCAGTTTGAAAAAGTTGTTATCGTTTATCTTCACAAGTGTACTAGGTGTATTAATTATGTATTCGCATGTATTCATTTACTTCTAACATTTTTGTATATTATGGTTTCTAAGTCTAGCAGTCACGTAGGAATATATAACACAGATTATAATAATATATTTCTACTATATGAAGTAGTAGTTTTAAATAATGCATTTAATTTTTTTATTTACTTCCGAATATATTCATATTTTTTTAAAATTAACTATCTTATTTCACTTATTATAATTTTTTATACTACATATTCAATATTAACTCAATACAATATCACTACTAATTTAATTAGTATTATACTAACTTGTTTAATTTACTCCTTATCATTTTGTGTCCTATCTAGTAAGTATTGTAATTGGTTTTCTTTATTTAGCAATGGTTAACAAAGTGCTAAAAGTTGGTTTATTTAATGCCGGTTCTTTGGGCACCAACCACGATGATTTCATAGTCTCGGTTACACGGCATGACATTGATTTACTAGCAATAAATGAGACATGGTTGAGAAAAGGGGAAGAAGGACGCGCACCTGCGCTGCCAGGATATAAATTAGGACACATACCAAGACCGTGTGAGATACGCTCCCGCGGAGGTGGGGTTGGTTTTTACGTGAGATCTAACGTTAGGGTCCGTACTTGGTCTCATCCAGTGGATCCACAGCACAAGTCTGTAGAACAAATGTGGATTACGCTCACCCTTAACGGAAAGAAGTTGTTGGTTGGCACGGCATATCGCCCTCCTTGGTTAGATGTAGATTTATTTTTCGACGCAATAACGGATTCTATAAACGCTAATAGTAATTATGATAATATAATATTATTAGGAGATTTTAATATCAATTTTATTAAAAGTAATGACCTAAAAACTGAAAAACTAATGACATTTTTAACTTGTAACAGTCTATCACAAATTATTTCTACGCCTACACATTTTACCCCTACTTGTCAAACTCTTATAGACGTTGTTTGCACTAATCTGAGAGCCAAGACTATAGTAATAGAGCCAGTAGGATCCATCAATGGTCATTGTCTTGTAGTTTGTGGGTTCAATGTTAAACGAGATAAGATTACTCCTCGGACGTTCTCTTTCCGACCAATGAATGATATTTGTTTACCCAAATTTAATCGGGACCTCCAAGCTATAGGATGGGACCATATATTGACACTTGGTTGCGTTGACGATATGGTTAACGTTTTTAACCAAAGTGTCATTAGTCTGTTCAATATTCATGCACCGTTGAAGATAGTTGTAGCCAAACAGCACTCTCCACCGTGGTTCACAGATACCATTAAATTTATGATGAAACTGCGAGATAGGGCCGCAGCAGAATACCATAAAACCAAATTAGAGAGTAAAAAGGACTACTATAAGAGTTTGAAGTCATTAGTTAAACGATCACTTTTCTTAGAGAAGTCAGCTTATTTTAAACAAAACATTGAGAATAAAATCAACGATCCGAAATTATTATGGAAAAACATTAAAAATACGCTTCTTCCGAAAAACAGTTTGGAAATACCTGGGCATTTTAACAATCCCGACGCTTTAAATAACCATTTTCTGGATGTTCCCTATGTTTCAGACATTAGCATTTCTTTATTGACGTATTTTGAGTTCCATAGATTTAACGACAGTATTTTTGATATCGCCCCTGTTAATTTAAACCTGTTATTAAAAATAACACGTAGTCTTAAATCAGAAGCTGAGGGTAGTGATTTAATAAGCTTGCGAATGTTACTGTTGACGCTGCCTTATAGTTTGAATGTTATCATGGGTATCATCAATATGTCTATAAGTACCTCCACATTCCCAGACACTTGGAAACTAGCAATCGTTCGTCCATTACCTAAAATCTCAAATCCGTCTGATGCAAAAGACCTTAGACCCATAAGTATATTACCTTGTCTATCCAAAATTATGGAGAAAGTTGTCTGCCTACAGCTAACTGAATACCTAGAAAAGAATCAGGTACTCCCCGAATTACAATCAGGTTTCAGGAAGGGTCGCGGTACGGCGACTGCACTTTTGGATGTTACCGATAATATACTTTGTGCGCAAGACAAAGGATTATGTACAATTTTAGTTTTACTTGATTTTTCTCGTGCATTTGATTCAATTAACATTGCTTTACTTCTATCTAAACTCAGTTATTATGGTTTTAATACGAACGCAGTACAATGGTTCCATAGTTACCTGAGTAACCGTTACCAATATGTAAAACTGAGTCATAACAATGGTTCAGCTATGGTATCGGATAAATTACCTGTCATTAGAGGAGTACCTCAAGGGTCAATTTTGGGACCAATTTTGTTTATATTGTACTCGGCTGATATAGCAGCGCATATAAAGTATTGTAAGTTCCATATTTACGCTGATGACACACAAATTTATATCTCTTGCAAGCCATCAGAAATAGATGAAGCCATAGCTAGACTTAATGATGATCTCTCACGAGTGGCCACCTGGTCCAAAAATAACTCGTTGCTTTTAAATCCAGCAAAAACAAAATACCTTGTTTTTGGTAGTAAACATCAACTTGCCGAACTCAATCCCTTAAATATAGTGATGTTAATGGATAAGCCAATAGACAGGGTCTATGAAGCACGTAATTTAGGTTTGTTTGTAGATTGTGATCTAAGGTATGAAAAGCACATAGCTCATTCTGTAAGAAGCTGCTTTTATAAACTCAATATTTTGTATAAGATAAGGCCATATTTAAATGAAGCACTTCGGGTTAAATTAGTGGAATCTTTAGTCTTGTCGCGATTGAACTATGCTGACGTAGTGATGGGCCCTCGTTTGCTAGCCAGAACTCAGCGCCTTATCCAAAGGGTTCAAAATTCTTGTGCGCGGTTCTGTTTTAATATTCCATCAAGGGCTCATGTGACATCCTATTTGAATAAATGTTCAATGTTAAAAATGAAGCATCGCCGTAAGCTCCACTTGGCGTGCCTCCTCTTTGGAGTTATAAAGCACAAATCTCCGGCTTACTTATACGAGAAGCTCTCATGGGCGTCCAATAGAAGGAAAATTGAAAGTCGTCAGTGTGCAATACAGCTTACAATGGAACGTCACACAACAGCTGTATTCAGAGGTAGTTTCCGTTATGCAGCAACAAAGTGCTGGAATAACATTCCTCCACCTATAAGAAACGCCTCATCAGTGTCACTCTTTAGGGTCACACTAAAGAAATTCCTTTGTGAACACCAAAACGCACAAAGTGACTTAAGGCATGACACAAGTGCTCTATGACCACTTTTACTAATATGATAGATAATGATAGATAACATTAACAATAATCTGTTTATTTTATTTACATACTTGCTTTTTGTTCACGTACCTCACTGTTTATTTATCTATATATATATATCTATATATATGCTTATTATTATCATTTGATGTAAATCTAATTACCCGTTTCATTTATATAAATATTAAACTGTACCGATATATTAATTGTGTTGTATTGTCCTCCGTGACTCCACCTGCTGGTCCCAGGCGGAAGAACAGCGCTGGCCTTAGTAGCTAGCATTACGCTGAGTCTGGGTCCAATTTTAGGACTTATATTGATACTGTTATCTTTTACTTTACTCAGTGTTGTTAAAATGTTTATTTGTCCTAAATAAAATAATTTCTTTCTTTCTTCTTCTTTCTTATTTCTTCGGTGAAAAAAATACTTTTTCAACGTTTTTACGTTTTGTTTCTGAAAATACTGATAGCGGTGGTGTTTAATGACTTGGATGTGAACATAATAAATGCAGAAACAAAACGATGTAAAGAATGACATGTTATTTACGTGAAAATAATAAAATAGGTTATTCTAAATTAAACCATCAATGCCATAGTTTTACGTGTCTATTTCCTTCCCTAAACAATGTAATATGCGTGTTGCATACATACGTACGATTGTTTCTAATGGGTGAACAGAGAGGATTGATCTCAAATCGCACGAAGTTTTCGTTTTGTTATTTTTTTAAAGACACGTTGTATTATATCCTCAAGCTAAAGAAGTTACATACATACATACATACTTAACTTCACGCCAGGTCCCTTGCGGGGTAGTCACGAACAACAGAGCGCCACACAGGCCCATTCTTACACACCTCACTTGCTTCTTTGACATTCATAGCTCTTGTCATGCACGCTCGTCTGTTCTTAAGGCTCCTAACATCACCTTCTGCTAACACATGATCAATTTGAAGAAGTTACGTTTGTATAAATTAGATTACCTCTGGAGCCGGCCAGACACAGAATCCCAGACACTCAGACCAAAGTAGATATTACAAAGTTTACGAAATTTATAATTTCGGAAAAGGAACCCGGAATCTCCGCTTTCCAATACTCTAGGCGCGCAGACTTCCAGCCCATTCAAGCACAGAAGCCGATATTAATCTCTTCATACATGCACGATTATTTGTGAAGTTTTTAACTCAGATTTTTATATAAAAAATTAGGCCTTTAGGCGGCTTGCCTGATGGAAAATGGAGTTGTGTTCCGGCATCATTGACCAGTTTCCAGTCTCTCTTAAGAGAGCAGCAGCGCATTTGTAGCACTTTTGGTGTTGCAAATGTCCATAGGCGATGGTAACCACTTTCCATCAAGAGTGCTGTCTGCTTGTCTGCTGAACCCTTGCAATAGAAAAAAGGTTTCTGTCGCCTATAGACATTTGCAACATCAGATATTTCATTTTATTGCACGAGTTCAGCAGACAGCCCCACTTGATGGAAAGCGGTTACCATCGCCTATGGGCAATTGCAACACCAAAGGTGGGAGATATGTCACCATCGCGCTGTCGGCTTCTAAGAAATATTATGACATTCTTTATAGAACAACTACATCGTAGCGCACTCAGCTGAGAGCTTATTCTTAAAGCTTACGGTGTGAAAGAGAAACGTTCTTGAAAAAAGTAGCGTAACAGAGCATTTTATGGCGCTATAGAGAGTTGTCGTTAAATGGAGAGAAGTCTGTCATTTTGGTCTGACGTCTTTTGCTGCATCAGTAATTTCGTTGTATTATTAACTTATTTTATTCATATCTTGCGACATTGAAGCATCTAGGTGATAAAGGAAGTGATGTCACGAATGGAGGAGTCTCACAAATATGACCAGCTGTGATAAGGACGAGGGAGAATTCAAAAAATCACGAAATTCGTTTGACGTAATTTCTGTATGACCCGTAAGCTACTACATTACAATGTAATATGTAATCCCATTTATATTCCAGACGACTACCAAGCAACGTACGCCGACCCAATTTCAAATCCACTGCCTACCACTCTACCCCGACGCCCGTAAGCCCCACGCGTGGGATTAACGCGTCGAGCAGCCCGTAAGCCGATTATCCAGATATTATAGCGTATAATGAAATAACGCATTCCTCGCCACGGATACGACCACCGGCAACGTTCCCACTTTACATACAATATGACTGTTGTATTGGTGTCTCTAGTCGCGAGGCGAACATTGCATTCATCTCAACACATTTATGAACCTTAATATTGGTGGCAGTTGCTTCTTCCAAATAAAACTGGATGTGGAATGTATGACTTATTATTTTGATACTGTTACATGCCGACAAAGTGAATGCACGCCTGGTTTATTACCTTTCCCGCATTTGGACTTCTTTTTGTTTGCTTTGTGTTTAAAATTTGCAATTAGACAATAGCCTATTGTTATTGTAGTTGTTTAGTGGCCCCAGGTGTGCGGATTATGGTTTCTCGGAAACTTTAGTCCACGCGGTTTCCTGTCGTATTGTAGTCTCGTATAAAACGGGGCAGGGGGGGATGGCAGTCTAGCAAGAACCACGATCAAAACAAGACGTACACATTCGATAAGCAATATAGTGACGGACTTTGGGCGTATGATTGAATCGTACTGGTTGAGTCGAGTTATATTTGTGTTTGTATAGTTCTAATAAATTCCATAGCAATTGCAACGGCATTTTAATTCAAGCCCTGTAGCTCGTAACAATATTTACAAAAAATAAAACTATAGATAGACGAGTAACAGAGAACATAATGCCAATCTCAGTACAAGTCAATCAGTCAATTCAGACTATCTCACTGCAGCACAGAGACTCTTTGAAACTTTCCCTTTACTATGGTCTGAGTGTCTGGGATCAGCCTTCGAGTAGTCCATTAATGAAAATCAGTGTTGTATCGGATATGATTCCGGCACAGCAATATGCTGAGTTGAGTGCAACCCTTATTTGCTGAAAATGCGGCGTACAAATTCTCAAAATATGCTATGTGTATCTAATATATAAAATTCTCGTGTCACAGTTTTCGTTGCCATACTCCTCCGAAACGGCTTGACCGATTTGGATGAAATTTTTTGTGCTTATCCGGTATCTATGAGAATCGGCCAACATCTAATTTTCATCCCCCTAAATGTTAGGGGTAGTCCACCTCTAAATTTTTTTATTTATTTTTTAGACAAAATTTTTAATTTCTATTTTTTTATGACACAACATACAAAAATACATACAACCCTAATTTATCAACCCTCTGCGACAAACCCCTATTTTTACCGGGCAGGACTACGTCTGCCGGGACAGCTAGTAATATATATGAGGTATGTAATTACGTGGCTACTTTTTTAAGTAAAGTATTTCTTTCTTTCTCTCTTTTCTTTCGTTATGTATTACCCATAACACGAGCGTCACTCTTCTTGGAGATGAACAATATCGATTGGGAAGCTAGACTAGAAGTGACTTTTTGCTAGGTTTTTAAATTGTATGACAAATGAAGTCTATTAAAGATAAATCTAGTAGTTTCGACTAAATGACTAAAATTAGCACATTTCATTAGAGGAAATTAAATTCCGTAGGGTCTGAGCTTAATCAAGCTTTTTAGCCTCGAACTAAAATAGAACCAAGGAAAGCCACGAACTTTATGACGCATTTGTTTGATTGACAAAACTCGTTGTATTGATTAAATTCGTTTCCCAAATGGCAGTATTGAATGCGGACCGTAAAGGATCCAATAAAGTTGTAAGTCAGACGTTTGTCTGTACGGCACTAGACTTATATATGTGCATTGGGATATTAAAAGTCTTCGAAGGCTATTCGAAATGAGAGAAGAGATTTTTATTTTCTCCATATTGAGTTGAATTTCAAGCAAAACAGAGTGTAACGTTGCACTTGCACCATTAAAAAACATAAAGACATAGCCAGTGACAGTACTAGTGTCTAGCAAACTATGTCACTGTCAAGAGTTTACAAAAAAGTTGTGACGGCGGTTAAGTTTGGCATGACATCGTTATGTTCTATAGTTCATTGACCATTCTAAACCTATTCTGTGACCAAGGAGGACGAGCTGACTTTTCTCCCCACGTCACAAGAGTGGACTTGCTTTGTTATAGTAGATTGATACACGAGAGATGAAAGTGACCTATCTAGGCACGAGATCTCGTGCCTAAATAGGTTTTTCACCCAAGGTTAACACTCTGCTTTTCATTTCGAATATGACATTTTGCTCCCGGGATTCCCGCAGGAATTTTTGCGGGGGCGGTTTGTACTTGGTTGGGTGTATAAAAAATAGCTTCTTCCGACCCACTAAAACGATTACATTGTTTTTTAAAATTTGCGTTACTTTGTGTCCCGGGAATTGCACGCTAAGTGGACCGAAGTCCCGGATATATCTAAGCATTGAAATATAATCGTTGTCACTAATATTTAGTGTGCATATCTAATCTATCCAGCAAATCTTGATGACTACACGAATTTTATGCGCAAGCTGGAGTGCAATCCGACAACTAGCAATGATGATGTCAGGGATGACATAAGTTTTTGTTTCAATAAAGATGCAATGTTGATAATATAATTGTTTTGATATTTCAGCAATATATTCTGTTAAGGCAATGGTAATTTGATACAACTTTTATTCGAGACCATAGCGACTTTATACAGACGAAGGTGTTTTATCTAAAATCATTTCTGAGAACGATGCTTGTTGCGGACAGAGAGCATCCCCCTGACTCGCCCGCCGGAGCACAGCTTCTCTCCACGCCGCACATACCGTCGACGCCCATAGCTCGCATAGTAAGCAGCTAGGCGTCGGACGGAACGAGGATAAAAGAAGCGTCCCGAAAATTGTTCACATTGCTCACATACATATGGCACACATACTCACTACTTTACCCTTTGCCAGTCATCATTCTGTCTGTAAATTGTCTATGTATAGTTTTAATTTTATTGTAAATTACTCCAATAGTAAGTCATACAGTCCTCACATCACATCAGTCATATATTACACGCACACTTCACAAACAAACCAAGATACACAAAGAACCTAAAAACTAATAACCAAGACACAGAAAGGAAAAAAACAATACATGGTACATAATAGGATAATATATATAAGTAAAGACATCAGGCACACACTGCACATGCACTTCCTCATAACACCAGCATGTAATAGATGCACTCTACATTAGTATAATTATGGTATTAAAATTAGAATAAATTAATATAATAAGTTATTCGTACGGTACATACACATCAATACAAAAATCACTAAATTAATGTCACACACAAGAACCAAAATAACTAATAAGCATGTTTGAATTCTAAAAATTTAATCTAGAAATTAAGTTGTAAAAAAGGGCACAGAACTCGAGTCCGTAGAGTAGTTAAAAAAATAAAATAATTATACAGTCCACATAGAGTTTTATTTGGAAGAAGCAACTGCGACCAATAAAGTTAATGACATCGAGATTGGAAAGATTAATCTCTCAATTAGATGATGTATAGACTTTATCACTATGAAATATTTGGTTCCTGTAGTTTTACATTCTTTTTGGTCACGTGACATTCATTCCTCCTCATTGTATTCCCATGTCACCTTAATTTTCTTCCTCTCAATTCTTCAGTCACAGTTGTAACTTCAAAGATGCCCTTACGTACTAAATTTTGACCGTATCCATTCTTGTAACACCACACATCCATCTCAACATTCTCATCTCAGCTGAGTGGAGACGTTTGTGGTTTATCACTTAGTGGCCCAACATTCGGACCCGTGTAGCATGACTGCTCGTATGCCAAATTTATATATCTGACCTGACAGACTAGTGTTATTGTACGGTTACAGCATAGCCTCTTACTTTTGAGTAGTAAGTAGCGCGACAAAAATTTTGAAGTGGTACATTTCAAATACAAAATTCAAGTACAAATGTTTTTTGTACGGGACAAATGTACTGCCTTACACGTCTACTGCTCATCGCTACTATATAGGTGAATTTTTCACGTGGGCCTCCATGACCCTGGTCAGGAATCGAATCAGATGGTTTTGAAGTGATAAACCACAACTATGTTATCACATAAAATCATAGTGTAGTTTTCAAGGATCAATTTCTGCGAAGGAATGTCAAAGGTAAATAAATGTGACACCGCTTTAGTTTTCAATCAAACTAAACTCCTTTGAGTGCTTTACACTATTTCGTATAGTATAGGATTTCCCCTTGAGGGGCCTACTTCAAATATTCACCTGTATTTTATACCTCTACTTACTACTACTTAGGCGATTGCGACTTACGCGATCATCGCTCAGTTTCACCAATCGCGAAGTTCGGGGTATTACTGTATGCAAACAATAACAGGAACAATACGGACTCGTTCACACAATTCCATTTCAAGATTAAAAAAAAACACGCACGAGGGTCGACATGGTTTCCGTCACGTATCCCCAATACAAACAGGAAGCATCCCGGCCGACATCATTTGTCACTAATGCCACTATCAATGGATGACGTGTGGCGATGGGGTGCGATGCGTTGCATACTATCGTCCTTCAAATTAAGGGCCTTACCTAAATGGAGTTCGCCATTTCGCTATTCACTTACGATAAATCCATATATTGGTAGCAGTTGCTTCTTCGTTATTTACAATTAAATTAAAAATATACATAGACGAGATACAGAGAATATAATGCTGAATGGCAGAGAGTAGAGTAGTGCGATTAAGTGCAATATGTATGTGTGCATTTCCGGCCTTCAAGGCCGCTTATTGTATTCTTCGTTCCATCCGACGCCTAGCTGCTAATTTTGCGAGCCATACGCGTCGGCGGTATCCAAGGCGCGTAGAAGTGTGTTCCGGCGGGCTGTTAGAGGGGAGTGCTCTCTGTCCGCAACAGATATTTAAACTCAGCACAGTCACACTGTAAGCGCGAGATCGCTTTTCTAGAAATAAAATAAGCATAGAAGATTGATTGTGGTGACCACACGATATCGAGTGAAGCAGCAGTTTAGCGAAGGGCGACCACACGCGACATCGCGTGAAAGATAAGAAACGTGTTAAAAATGTTTGTGCTTCGAAAACAGAATCTTTTTGTTTATAACTAACTGTATTGGCTTATAATTAACATACAACTGATGAGATCGTCGATTATGATTTTAAAAATGTGAAAAGGTCAAAAGATTTGAGCGAGCGTTTGTTGGCATTATTGTAATATTAGAACCTTGTACTAAGTATAGGAACGATTAAGGAGTCGACGCCCACAAGCGGAGACGCGCCGAGAATCCAGAACACGTTAACGAGTACGCCTAGTTAGTATCATTATGATGATTCATGCACAGACGGCTCGCTCCTTTTATTGGTTTATTAAGCGATAATATTTACCTCAAGTAGCATGGATGCATACATAGCATGGAAGGAGAGCGCTATTAATGTCTTTCAATATTTGAGTGATTTGGTATAAAGAATATGTGACATCATCTAGTCATGCATTTAGACGCTCTTTACAGTCTAATTCTTAATATGCTTTTGTTGTTTCTAGTATTTTTTTATATAATGATATCGAGCAATTTAATATATCCCTTTCGCCTGCAATACTAATGTTAATAATATAAATGCAAATTTCGTTGGATTTATGTTTGACAATCACGCCAGGTTCGGCTGAAGGAATCTGGATGAAATTTAGCACAGTGATAAATTTATATTCTGGAATAGCAGCACTTAGGCTATATCTTACCTGGATTTTTTTACGCGAGCGAAGCCATGCAAGGTATCTAGTGAGTTATATATTTCTGTCAAACTGGGATGAGAATATTTAGATACACATATATCTGGTGTTATGTGGAATGTGATCTGGGGGGAACTTTTCGCTGAGGTTTTCCCTCTGCGCTACATGGGGTCATTTAAGAAGGCCGTTATAAAATTTATTAGAGGCCGGCAAGCCCCTAGTGTTGAATACGCCCATAGGCGACGGTAACCACCTTCCATTAAGTGGGCCATCCGTGTGTTTGCTTGCTTCAGGTAATAAAAAAATAGAATGGATATCAGAAACGAGTTCAGAAGGAGGTCGCATCCATGACTGAAAAATTGAATGGTTAAGATATTAGAGATGATTAAGATATTAGGACAATGTGACGGCATGAAAAAATAAATGTTTTATGAGAACACATATAGTCGTATACTAAAACAGACAATCAGATAAGACGAATTCGGTAAGTGTTTCATTCGTCCAACGATACAAAAACATGCATCGGCTGCTGATGCGACGCTTATCGATGACTCAGATCGAAATCAGTTGCGCCTTCGCCGTGACAGTTTCATTGGAAATAACTGTGCGTCGTGTAGGACGAAAGTCCAATCACGTTTATATCGAATGTAACTAAGGACCAATTTTAGGGCAAGAAAAGAAAATCTATCCATAATATAACAAATGTGTTTTTTATTGTATAAGTTCAGCAGACAGGCAGACGACCTACCTGATGGAAAGCGGTTACCATCGCCTACGGACATTTGTGCTGCAGCTCTCTAAAAGGTGACTCAACAATGTATATATTATAATTTACGAATTAAATAGTTTTTAAGTTTAACTCATTAAAATATTCGGGTTGTGTTTTATCATTACGCCAAAAGGAAGGTTTGCACTGAAAATCAGCGTTGTATCGGATATTATGCCGGCACAGCAATAAGCAGAGTGCAAATCTTGTTTGCGGAAAGTGCGGCGTACAAATTCCCAAATATGTTTTTTTTTAAGATATCTGTTAGCAATGCAAGTACATTGCTATTTCTTCAATATTTTTTTTCTTACTTTCTTAACTTGGCCACTAATGCCGGAACAGGCATTCTATTTTTATGGATGTCTAGGTTTGCGTTTGACCAATATCCCACTTGATGTTGAGTGATGACGCAGTCTAGGATGGAGCAAGTTTGCCTAGAAGATATCTGTTCACTCGTGACTTGAACACTTTGAGATTGTATTTGTCAGGATAAACAGATTCCGGAACATAATTCCACTCTTCGGCAGTGCGCACCAGAGAAGATAAAGTGAAACGCTTGGTTCTGACAGGTACAGTTTCCACCATGTAAGTGTGGCCGCAAGCCGTTGCGTCTGGTTGTCCGATGGTAAAATGGGGATGAAGAAATCAGCTTGTACATTCTAAGGAGCACTCCCCGAAATGTATCCGATAGAAGACAGTTAGCCCCGCGACCTTGTGTCTATGCTGAAGATCCTGAAGTCAAGCATATAAAAGGGGATCAACGCCGATGTTGTTGTTGTTATTTTGTGGTTGTTATGGCGTCATCCAGGCGGCAAATACCTTACTACCTGGCTGTGGCTTGTTTTGTCGCCTCCTACGACAGGCCGCCCCAACGCAGGAAATGGTATTCCGTCTCTGTTAACGTATGAGGGCTAATTCGGACAATAGAACTTCCAAGATGCAACTTTTGGAATGTCTGTGTGTTAGAGAATCACGTGAAAACTACTGAATGGATTTAAATGAAGCTCAAACCAAACGCCAGTTCACATTCCGGTTCAACACTGAGGATATTCTTTACTCCAATAAACGACGTCGTTCCCGGGAGATCTACGCCGACGCGATTAACTTACAACCACGTTGACACGGCTACGCAAACGAAGTTTCGCTGTCAAAAAAAAGTAGAAGCACTCCAGCAATACGTAAATAGCTAAACGCTTACTCATTAAAAAAGTACGGAAATAACAAACAAATACAGGATTTTCTAACATACAGAAATTAATTTACCTCGTTAATAATAGTATGAAGAATTATATTAATTAATATTCAACTGTATTAACAACGTTAGTACCAACGACGCTACATGTTACTTGTAATAAGTAAACTCGCTCTTAACAAATAACGGTATACATTTTTATTTAAAATCATCGTTGCTACTAAGAAATGACATCTAAATAAAACTATGTTTTTACGGTTTTGAGCACGGTAATTTATTTGGTTTTCGTTATTCCGACGTTTCGGCCGCTTTTCAGTGGCTGTGGTTACGCACGACCAAGATGTGAGTGACGTGTTGTGAAGCGGTGATAATTTAGATTAGGCTCCCATGGAGCAAATAATAACCATAGATAAAAATGAAAGTAAATAATTAAAACGAACAAGTTGGCGGTGGGCTAAATAAAACTTAAACAATACTCGTTGGACAAATGTCGTCTTTGTCGTTCGTGACCAAGGCCACTGAAAAGGGGCCGAAACGTCGCGTTAACCAAAATCAAATCAATTACCGCGCTTAAAACCGTTAAAATGCAGTAGATAATCGGCACACTAAGCCGAGCACGATCTGCGTTCGTGATTAATGAGTAATGACAACCGTCGTGGTAGTATGCCGTATAAGTAACGTGTTCTCGATGCGCCGGCGCCGCTCTTAAAGCTGGCAATCACTATTAAAGAGTTAAAAAATTTATCACTTGCGGTACAGAGTTAATCATGCAGTAGCAACGCATAATATTATACACTGTCCAAGGGATTATTTTAATTTTGACGCTTGTACGCCCATCAAGTAGCACATATTTGTCAACTAATTCTACATGTCATAATTGTCATACTTCATTGTTCTAAATGATGTATTAGTGCTGTTCTGTGAGTCTTTTATTGCATAAACTATAAACTATCGTCAACGTGTCTAAATTACATCGTTATTAATCGATTTAAGACCTTTATTTTTTTTAAATTCAAAGGTTAAAAGCGTGGCATTTAATTTTACTTAGATTTAAAAGGCACATCCTTCCTTTTTTGCACACTTTTAAATATAAATTATTTATTATACAAACACGTATAACACAGGTATAAATATAACCGAAGACAACAAATCCAAACAGAATGCAAAAGGTCGTAAATCAATAAAACTCGCAGGGTCCGTCCCTATTAGATTCCCGATTGTAGTACACACGTCTCGCTTTGATCGTGGTTCTCGCTCGACCAACCCCTCCCTCAATCTAGACATCGTTTTATACTGCACAAATGCAATGTGCCCGTATCGTAGTTGACATAACCCGAAACACCGGGCTAAAGAGTCGGCCGCAAGCGGCTATAAATGAGTACACTATAACAATGGGCTGTTCTATAGAAACGTATGCCAATAAACAAGTGAATAAAAGTAGACGATCTTAAAAGAATTACAATTAGTTCAAATGTACAACCGTAAACGTACAGATTTGTAGAAGCACATTCATTACCCGCCGGGGTAATGAATGTGCTTCTACAAATCTGTACGTGAATTTGTCTTTGTCGGCGCCTAGGTTGTAACAATATAATCCACGCTGTGTTCGCATCAAGAATCCCATTCAGCAACTATATTCTCTGCGTCGAGATGGTGTCTGAGAGACGCACCCAGCAACTGTGCCATTTTAGTATTCAAACATTAAAGTTACGCCAGGAATTTGTATCGAAAAAAAAGCTACATACAAGAAATCGAGTTTTAGAGCGTCCTTACACTGAATTATTCATGAGAACATCGGCCTAGCGATCTTCGACTAATGCAAGTTTACGTTTGCGACGTTTAATTCGGTCTATAAGAAGAAAGTGCCGATGGAGACCTTCCTGATCGAATTAGGATAGCGTTTCTAATCCAATTTTCAGGTAACTTAGACTTATTTCTGTGAGTACCCGTAACACAGGTAAATTCTACAGTCGCCGATTTTTTGGGGATCTGCTATCGAATATACTCACTGTGTAGTAGTGACATAAGTTGATGATTAAACTATTTGATCTAAGTAGACAATGTACCCTTACAGCCGGTGAGTTCTTGATAAAATTCGTCATGGACCCATTAAACGTCAAATCCATCTGTAGATTACAGGCTCACATCGGGAGCTGAAATTATAAGTAATAAACAAAATATTCCTCCAGATTTGTATTCCGTCTTCTTAGTTGCATCGTTTCTAAAACAATTTAGTTGCAGTCCAAAGAGCAGAATCTACGTGAAAAATTCTTTAGCACCTTTCTGTTTTCATCTTCTCTTCTGTTACGATCTAAACGCCGACAAAAACAAATTCGCACCTACATACCTGTTAAAACACATTTTATTAACTTTCGGCATTCGGACTTGTTTTGTTTACTTATTTAATGACATGCGATTATTAATTATTCTAGAGAACAGTCCATTTATGTATTGTAATATTTTATGGTAGTCATTAGTCAGGTGTCTCGGATTTAAAGTACAAACTGATTGTAGGAAATTCGGTTCACGCGGCCGTATATTTGTACGTGTGTTATAAGTGTTTTTATAGTTCTCATCAACTCTATAGTAATTCTAACGGCATTTTAATTCGAGTCCTGCAACTCGTAACAATACTATTAACAAAATTTCATATATATTTACACTCAAAACTCAATATAATTTCGGCACATTTCCTTAGTATAGGAGTAAAGCTTCCAATGAATACGTTATACCTTCAAACCTTCTCTGATTTGCTTCACTGAACTCACAATCTTACCTAAACGACCTTTCACCGACACAGCGGCAGAAAGCTTAAAGGTCAAGCAATATATAAAAAGGGAAAAGTCGTCGACTTTATGAAACACCGCATACACGAACATTTTAAACGAGTATACTGGAGCCTTTCAAAACTTGGATGAAAAGGGTCAATTGATGTCAAGTAATTAGAATACCCAAATAAAAAAGCAATATACACAATAGAAAAACGAAGAAATGATCAAGAGTCAGTCTGCGCACAGCCAGGAGCTCTGTAGAGGTAATGATCATCAAGAAAGAAAAAAATACTTTTTTCGTACATACAGAAAAGAGAATACGCGTAATAAGACGTTGTAAATATAAATCAAAATATACAACAAAACCCACAAAAACAATATAATTTTTAAACAATATTTAATCTTACAGTGCATCTCTAATACAAATGAATGGGTCTTAGACTTTCACAGCTTTTATTACTTTTCATTTGTGCAGACAAATATTTAAAGTTTAAACAAAGTAAGGGGTAAGTTATAATCTTACCTGTAATTATTCTACGTTACGAAAATGTCAATATTTCTATTTGAAATTTGACAGGAAACCAATTTCATTTTCTGTTTAACTTCGGAATATACGCTTGTTGAGTACAATCCTTTATTGAGCAAACCACGATATATTATTGTTTCTAGAATTTTACTTTAGAGCAGTAAAGAACTATTACATTATGCTTGCTTTAAATAGATGAGAAACGTAATAATTATTCTGATTCCTGCGGCTGGACAACCTATAGAAAGAGGCGGCAAAAGAACCGATATTCAGGTGGGCCTTTGCCCACCTTTCATTGTAAGAGCTCTCAGTCTGTTAGCAGTTCTCCAGTAATAAAAATCTATGCAATATAATGTTTATTAAGGTTCAGAATAAAAGGATTGTGGCAGATTTGATATTTGATACTAATTTATTAGTTACTCAACCAGTAAGGTAGAGTGGAGCTGGAACATGTAGATTAAAAATTTGATTTAGCAAAAACTGTTCAACTACAGAACCGATCAATAGAATTGCTTCTCTCACTCATTCCAATTTGATTGAGAACTCAATCAAATAAAATCACTCCTACATCTACGAACGAGCAATTACAGAATCATCCGCCTTCAACGTCACAATGATCGCCAGCCGGCACTTTTTTCTTAGCTGCCGCATGTCCAATTAGACAAGTTGCGCGTTCAACGGTTCATAGTTTACATTGATCAGCGCTAAACCTTATTTATGTAATTAATAAGGATTTCTGTTGAGTCTTTTCATTTTATTAGTTTTCCTACTGTTTTTACCAGATTCTTCATAGTCTAAGATTTGCAGCAAAAATGAAACATTTTTCACTATAAATTTTACAACTGCAAACGCTAAATTTAAAATTACTAAATACCACAAAGGCTTACTTACACATTAAAGAGAAAGTGGCTAGGCTCCAATTAATTAGTACTTTAATCGCATTATGTTCAATTCTCAGTAATAAGTTTCTCTAGCACCTACATAATCACAGTAGAAAGTTCTTTGACATGATTTTTAAGAACGCTAAAGAGGTTATAACCACCAAAAATGTCTGATTGACGTCTGCAGGACCAAAAACAGTTATTATTAAACTAAAATGAGATATATCCCATTAAACTCACCCTCATTTGGTACAACGAGCGAAATATGCACACGAGGCATCCTAATTGACCGTAATGCGGATGATTTGTTGCTGTCAACCTCTGCTGACTTTATATATAGACAATTTCACGCGCATGGAAACTGCTCATTGCACTTCTCAATGTATTTTAAAGTTAGCTGGTATTTTCTCATGTCTTTCGCAAAGTTAACGGTTTGTTAGCCAGATCTCAAGATTGTTCGAAAAGAAGACTTTCTTATTATACGGAATTAGACATATAAGTATACAAAAGAGATTATTAAATTACTTTGATGTCTAACTATGATACAGTATAATAATATTAAACTGTGATACCATAACTAATAAACTACGATACAAGTTATCTGTCCATAGAATATGTAGGTGTAAATTGAGGCACGAATTGATAAAGTTTATAAGGCTTTTTGCATAGTCAACAAATGTATTATCCAAGACCGATTGTTAATCGTGCGTGTCGCAAGCCCAGACGAACGGCAGACAAGAGAAAGGCGGCTGGCTTAGTTGCTGGTGGACCCATGATCGGGTGCAATGTACTCGGGTTCGAATCAGTATTACGTGATGCATCTTGTTTCACTATTTAGCGATTGAACGATAATTTTGAAATGTCATTCTGAGTATTTGTGTTCTCATACGCTATCATTTCGATATCGTATGACCAACCGATAAGCATATTATGTATGTGATGATCCAACTTGTGTACATATTAGGAAGAAGTTCATTTTACATGGTATTAGAACAAAGAAATCTCCGATTACAAATCATAAAGAAGTTTAAAGACGAAAGTAAACAAGGGTGAGATGGACCTGAAAAGATAGGCCATGTCACTGCTGGATATAAAACACGATAAGTTGAAGTATATACGTAACAAAAACGTTCGTAGTCTTATTTAGTTGAATAGCAAACAGAATTCCACCCGTATTAGTTAACATACAAACAAGGCAGGTTTAGTCCGTTTTGCCTAGATCTTACAACGGATAGACGCTGTGGAATGTAGACCGAGTTGATATTGTCACGGGCCATTGGCTACATTCAATGCCACAGCCATCGCTATACGTACAGTCATAGGGCAAATTGTAGATCGGTTTGGAACGGATCACAATTCACGCTAATACAATTACTATAGCTAGTTAGTACATAGTTGATTTATTTGACCCACTTATTGATTTTAATTAATAGCAGGAGTTATGCGTGTTAAACGAAATGTTAGAAATTTTCAAGAATAAAAATCTGAATATAATGCAAAAACGTTAGAAGAATTAAGCTGCGTTGTATGCTTAATTTCGCTGACAGCTTAAGCAGTTTTAATAGTAGCACTACGTAGTGTACAATAGCATCTCAGGATTTTAAAATTTTGCTTGGTAATAAAGAGAAAAATGTAACGTGAATGAAATAAGTATTCAACCATCTCTATGTATATGTGAATGGCATACAAAAAGTAATGGTCAACTTGAGTGTGGTGGTGCAACGCGAGAGGCTTGCATTACAGATCAAGTTGAAGGCGACGATAAATTGCACGGCGAGCCGGCTGCCGGCGCAAATTGCAACGTAGGATGGGCTGTGCACAGCGCTCAGTTGTTGGCCTAAGGCACAATATAAAGACGACAAGCGAATTGTTACTATTATTAAAATTAAATTTATTAAAGCATCATAAATATACGGTACATAAGATATTATTTAAAATTCAAGAGGCATCTCAAGGGAAACTCTGGTTCTCATACTAAGCCTGATCAGAGCTCGAGGGGCTACAAGGCTATATATTAAATCGAAACTAGAACTATTTCAGCTGTTGTAACAAATAAACCACTATTTTTCAGAAAAACAAAACAACTATATCGTTCTTTTGTTTCTAATTACTATATTGTTCTCTTGGTTTTATTTTTTTCACTTCTAACCGATGGCTTATAAACTTTAAAATGTGATTGTTAGTAAAGCAATTAGAAGAATCGAAGTATTCTTAATTTTAAAATTATGCTTTATTCCCAATCTTGATTTGCAATACCGTTCGTTAAGGAAATAATTCATATCAAATAAATCCCAATCGTCATTTGGACAGATATTTACTTAATAGACGACTTATTTCCTAAGTGGAAAATTTCCCCAAAGCATAATAACTCTTGAATTCTGCAAGTTCGCAAACTTTGGTAATCGTAAATACAAACTTATTACTTGTTGATTAATTCACTCTTTATCAATCCAAAAGTTTACGCCTTAAACCAAAAGAGAAACGCTTGTTATGGACAACTGGGATCGGTTACTGGCTGTGGGATAATGTTTACTAGAATATTATACCTGGCATTGAGTGCAATTGTGCGTGCTTCAAAATTATTAAGACCACTTCTTTGTTTAATGATAATGACAGATTCGAAACATTATTTATGCATCATCAATAACATACCGGTTCTTGTTAAAGTTTTCTTTTAGTTATTTCGTTACGATACGTGAGTCAACTAGCCCCTATACTAGTCGGGCCAGATTCGGCAAATACAAGTTAAAAAAGAGCGTCACTTCAAGACATGAAGGTATCGATGATATCGTTCTCATCAGCTTAATGCGCCCAATCCCTTAAATCTACTGGCCGGTTAATTTCATCAGTTGATATACCTCTTGAGTAGAACACTTAGACGACGTTACTACTAGATGATCAACTTAACTTTTTTCTCGCCGACGAGATGTCTTCGCATACTGCATATCTACCAGTGAATACCCGAATCGCGATAAAAATAAGACACCTGTAAACAGTTTTACCATTACCGGTAATAAGTTCTGGTCAGACTAATTTCGATGCAGATAGCAACCGAACAGTCGCCGGGCACACCCACGACGTGGCGTGCCCGCTCGCGCTCCACGTTTTACTTCATTGTGATTTATCGATAGCTTTCACTGTGTCGTTAATGAAGATAACTTTGTTAGTTCTTTCTAATACTATCACTGGAGAGAGAGGCAAGCTCCCTTTTCTTTTAGTAACTTTGTTAAGATACGAGAAATAAAGAGAATTAATTGAAGGGAAATAGCAACAATATGCAAAAAGAAAGCTGCACTGATTATATGATATACTAAAATTAGTGTAGTGAATATAATTTATAGTTTCTTGTAGGATATATCTGTTTTATATGTTTCCTTTACATATTTATGATTATTCAAAGGAATTTATTTGATTCCGTATCATTTAAACTTTTCTACGCTTCTTGCCCTCGATTCTTTAGCCTCAGCTGGAAGATCTTCCCTTTAAGAGCTCCTCTACCCATACGGATCATCGAGTAAATCAGTTATAAAATTGTGGGCTGGAACATTCGCATCTGATACAAATAACAGCGTAGAGCAAGGACTGTATTGGTTTTTACAGCTCACAGGGCATATAGAATAGCATACCATAGCCAAAGAAAAGTTGCACAAAGGGCAAATAAATGATGGCCTAAATGAAAACCTTTGAATAGGCACAGTACAGGTGTAATAACAAAGGTCCAACCCTGACCTAGGTCTCACGGACGAGCGGTATTGTTCACACGAGGCGGAAGCCATGAATAGCATCGACACGAGGGAAATGTAACGACGCAACAACACATCATGTATAGCAAGCTAATTTTTATTGCATCAAGAATATTCTAACACACTGGCGGATAACAATGGGACAGAGTCCAATATTGGGACGTTTATGTGCTAATATTAACAAGATTGAACTAATACCACTGAAACTAAAAAAAAGGTCAGATATGTAAATCTATCATACAACAGGTCATGTTGTACGGGTCCCAAATGTTGGGCCACTAAAGTGATAGACCACAAACGACTCTACTCAGCTGAGATGAGAATGTTGCGATGGATTAGTGGTTTTACAAGAATGGATAAGGTAGGAAATAAGTACATAAGGCGATCTTTGAGAGTTGCACCTGTGACTGAAGAATTGAGAGTAAGAAGAATGAAGTGGTATGGGCATATAAGGAAGAGGGGTGAAAGTCAAGTGACAAAAATGATGATAATTGATGGACATAAACGTAAAGATAGACCGAACATAAGATGGGCGGATGATATGATGGTTTGTGTTGTGACAAAGGACGTATGTCAGAATAGAGGAGGAGGAGTATGGGAGAAAAGGACAAATTGCGCCGACCCCAAATAATTGGGAGAGGGAAAGAGAGAGTAAGAAAGATTGTGACTTTCATGATATCTCCTGTCTTCTCCCAAACCATTTTCTAATGGCAAGAATCTTACTATACGTATATCACCAAACCCTTTTTCTGCCTAAGTGTATAACGATGAAAGTAGTATATGAAACCATAGCAACTTTTGCGAGCTTGGAAAACAATACCTATTTATCATATTCGCAAGATGTCAAACGTACAAGACACGCGTCATAGATATCAGAAAACAAAGTTGAAGACATAAAAAGGATAGGAGAACACATCAAATCCTTTAAGTTTCTCTTTGATCATTTTAAGTGACTCATAAAGAGATATTTTTTGTATATTAGTTTAATTTATATAGTGTACGTATAAATTTGGAAGCATTTTGTTTGAACCTTGTACGTTAACCGTTTACAGTGAATTTTTATCTAATGGAGATGAAAATAGGGTATTTTACCACTACACTACACGGCAAGTAAGACACTAAGATAAATATGCCTTCTGTGGTTGTGCGGGCTAAGCCTTTGCCAGCCTACCTCACTGCAACGCTGAGGCTCCGGGCTCCATTCCTGGTATAGTAAATTTCGGAAACGTATTTTCTCCGTTATTTATGGTCTGGGTGTCTGGAGTCGGTCCCAGAGTAGTTCGTTGTATATTATCCATAACACATTTGTAACTTGCTTAATTTGGGGATATACAATAAGTGTGTTTAAAGAAAAAACCACGAGAAAAGCTGCTCGCTTGCTGCCTTTTATAGGTACTATCTTCTGTATAAAGTTTATATTTTGCATTCCATTCATGAATCTATGGAGTTTTGTCGCAGTATAAATTCTTCGTATGGCATTATTGCAACGGTGAAAATATTTTATTTATTCGCTACAACTCTCTGAAAAGTAATACAACTTCTATATGCATTCAAAAAATAGCCTAAATAAATAAATAATCGGCAGATAAACACACAAACTGTTTTAATTCTAATCTATTTTGCATTCATTCATCAATAATAATTAACACTACACTACAACTAGCTCTACCCGGAAGACGTTGTCTTGCCCTTAAAAAATAAAAACCTAGAAACCGATAGCAGCGTCATCAACCGAGTCCAATCGTGAATCTAAAACATCCCGGGAACCGCTTGAACACACACAAAAATAATTCACCTAAATCAGGTAAATGATAATGAGTTTAAAGGCGGTCACCATTGTCGAAATCGGCCGGGAAAGATCATACATATCAAATGAATGGCTATACTGATATTTTTTTATTCATTTATATCATATTTTAATAATGATTATCCTATTCCGGACGAAGACGACTCCTAAAACATAAAAATCATAAAAATTGGTAGAGCCGTTCTTGAGTTATAAATGGTGTAACTAACACGACTGTTTTATATATATCGAGTAAGTCTAAAAATCAAGGTCATCTTTTTACAGTCTGCGCCTAACTTTAATATCGTAACCTCACGTCACTCCAAAAGCTAGGTAGGTATATATATATATTAATCATATACCCAACTAGCTTTGAATGACACGTGTCGCCTCGGGTAATACATTGTTTGTTCGCTTAATGGTCTGTCTACTCTCGAATTACCTAGTTAGGCATCACGACTCTCAGCCGAGATTTGAATGGCTATCGTATGTACAAGGCTACTGCCCATTCAGACTGTCTGCTCTGAGTATGTGAGTATGCATTAGACAGGAAACAATGTTATTAGTTGGTTACCAAAACCGCCAGTCACGTTAGTTAGGTTACCTACATGTTATAAAAGTAGAATAGAATAGAAAACACTTTATTGTTCACCATATACACATAAAATAAACAATTCACACTAGTCATATTCAACTATGGGCGGCCTTATTGCTTTAACTATAGTGGGATCCCTTCCAGACAATCCGGGACAATTTTATGAACGGGAGATTCACAAGTGTATGACGGTGGTGTGCAAATATATAAACAGGATACATATATAAACATCACACAATACATATACCTATAATTAATAAAACAATAGAGAATAAACAATAAATAACAAATTGAACTAAAGTTGCGTCATTTCGAAGGTGTTCCTGTTTAATATGTGGTTATAACAAGTTTATAAACTCTAGTTGTTTAATTATAACGCAAAAATACACCGAACCAGTATTATGCTAACCGGTTCGTAGGCCATAGAAATTTTACATTTTTTAGGCCTTAGCCTGCGCTTTTCAGGGGACGCAATTTTATTTTCTTGATTTTATTGCAGGAGTTCGCGAGTATCGCGTATGGACATACGCAACACCAAAGCTGCTACAAATGCGCTGCTGCTCTCTAAGGGAGACTGGAGTCTGCACACTAACGCCGGACAACTTGGAGCGTAGGAAGTCTTCAATGAAGCAACTTTTCTCGAAATATTGCGTTATTTTTAATTTTTATAATAAATACTTGGTTGCGTGTAATATTCGTTTTTCGTTCCGTAATCAATATTGGCCGGAGACTACTAATGTTCCTCATAGACAAATGTTAATATTGCGTAATAATTTCATCCCGGCTGGAGCAGTGTGCACCTCTTCAGGCTAATCGTGCGTCGACGACAACTCAAGGTTGTTATGGCGACATACTTTAGACCAGTGGTGGTAGCCATCCAGTCTGGCAAATGCCCTACCGCCTGGCTATGGGTTGTTTTGTTTACGACAGGCCGCCGAGTCGCAGGAAATTGTATTCTTTCTCTATTCCTGATGATGATGATATTTTTATTTATTTAATGTGCAGAGGGGGTTATTATAAGCTTGAGTTCAAGTTTGTGCGGTCGCCACCCTTGACCCCGGCCGCCATCTTGGAAAAAGGGATACAAAAGGTTTTCGCGCTGTATATCGTATTTTCATTTGATTTAAGTTAATAGATAGGAAACTACGTCTTTAAATTAATATCTCCCATACATAAAATATTCATTAAAATAAGTAAAAATAGAGCGTTAACCAACTTAGATAACGTTCTAGGTTAAAATCGTATAAAACGGCGATATATTTGAATAGAAGTAACGCATACTTTAATAATGATAATAATCAAGTTCAATTTATTGCGTCGTTTAAGAACAAAGGGCCGTGTGCGAGTCGGACATGCGTAAGTAGGGTTCAATACGGACGACCAGTTTTCTAGAATTCTATAGTAGCGGAAGTAATATCTCTATATAAATAAATGAATGTTTGTCTGTATCCTTTATATAATCGTAAACTATATATTTGATTATGTGATGATCTTTAGCGAAGTTGTTATGCATGAGCCAAAGAAGGTTTCTGAATTGGCTCACAATTGGACCCGGTAGGTGGCGCTGCTGTCAGCATATCGATTGAAGCTTTTCCGGGCAGGACGACGTCTGCCGGGACAGCTAGTTTAAAATAATTATTAATGCATGCATATACAATTTACAATAAATTAATATTATATGTATGCAATTTTAATTACTAATTACTCAATCACAACACTCGCCGGCCGTTAACACGAGAGCCATCTGACAAACGCATAACTGAATTTCACATATTTGTATAACTTTATATTTAAATTACGCAAAGAATCATCTAAAGGAAAAAACTAACATGTAAAAAATGTGGCAGCGTAGTCAAAATTAATATCCTTATGATAAATAAAGTAATTAAATTTATTTATGGATTATTACAATTTAATTACCTATGACAGATTGATACCGACTGTTATAATCATAAGTGATAATAAATTGTAATTAATTACTGTATTAAAACAAACAAAATTGTTTGCGCCTCGGGCCGCCCGACAGAAGTGATAACTTAAACTAATCTAAGTTGAACTATTTAATATTGAAATTGTTTGACTTGAGGAAAACTTGGGTAATTACTTAAATTGTATGAATATTAATATGATAATGTAAGGAAAGGATATTTATTAATAAAATCTTTTATTTATCATAAAATACGTTTTATTCTTAATTATAATTGTTGAATATGTACATTAGAAGAAATACGGCTAGCGCTGTGGGTTAGAGTGAGAGAGGAGGAAGTTGCCTACCACTACCGCATGCGTGAGAGAAAGGGAAGCCAAACATAACGCGTTACGTAACGAATCGGTTAACCCTCCCATAAGAAGTTATCACTTCAAAAAATAATTTCACAAGTTATATTTGAACTCGAGCACTACTGCAATGCAATCTGCACCACCTACATCGCCAGGGTAGGGTAAATTAATCCTTAATATCAAGTTGCCTGCAAGAGATCGCTTTAAGCGATAAGGTCTATTGTTTCTACCATGACAATATTGCAATGGGAATTGTTCACAAAAAAATACCCTCTAACTTTTTTATTACGTAAAATAGGGTATTTTAAGATACTAATTTGAATATTTTTGTATTTTAAGCGTTAGTTTTTTTATAATTCGAGTTTAAAATTATATCTCCGATGACGTCATAAGGTGCAAGTTTACATTGGTTTCTTTGCCTAGAAAACAAAAATAATAAAAGTAAGTTTTATCTATATATAATTATAGTATTCTGTGCTACTATTTAAATGCCACTGTCTCACACTCTCATTACGTATCGTGATCATTTTAGTGTTTTTTGTCGCTAGGCTTATAATTTTTCGTGTTCAACCATTACTATTTTCTATGGTTATCGTTAAATTTTTTAAAGTGGTTTTTAAGGGAAATCCATGTTACAGAACTTAAATCAAATAATGTACAGCTAGAATGTTTTTTACACCTGAAACAGACAAACAGGCAGACGGCCCACCTAATTGTATTTAGTAAGGTCAAATAAAGGTCAAACGCATTTCTTACAAAATACAAGAAGATCGTACGTTTTTTGGAATTTTAACTAGACAGAAATGATTAGGGACACTATTCCTCGAAATGGTTTTTCAAATAGCTAAATTGAAAAAAAGTGAACAATCCCAATTGTGCACTTCTTCAAATAGTATATTTGATGAGCAATAAAGTGTTATATATCTATGTAGCCTTGTGATTTATTTTAACATCTTTGTAAACCGTGTTTAATAAATAAATGCAAATAAAATGATTTTGAATTGAGATAAACTTTAGTTACATTTAGGCGATATACCACAAAGACGGAGAATTCTAGAATTCGAATAATTTAAATAACCACTATGATAATTATATGTCCCAGCTAAGTTAACGAATTTAAATTTTATATTAGTTACAATATGAAACCAGTAACTAGATTCATTTAAATAAACCGTATCTTCTATACTGTATACTAATAAATAAAATTGAAATATATGTGATTTCCAAATTAATGGCATAATTATAATAAACGGTGAGTGATTTTTAAAATTATTATCTCGGAGTCTTTCTGAAAGTTTGTCTTGAATAAGCAACGAAACGATCCGATGGACTTTAACAAAACAAAGTTTTAAGATTTAAAAGAGAAGTTTAACTGAAAATGGCCGAATGGAATGAATGAAAGAAAGAACCTCTTTATTTTTCAGCATATAAACCTAGACATTTATTATGAATACATTTTCATAGAAACAATGGGCGCCTTTGTCGCTTATAGTGATCTCTTCTAAGCAACCCGGTATCCAAGGAGATTTAAAAAAATTAAAACATTCTTGGTGGTTTAACTAAATTTATAACTAGTTCAATCGTAATTAAATATAATTAAAGATAAAACTAACAAATAATAATATAACACTAGAGTGGACTGTAGTTATAGGTAGACTAAAAATGAAAATACCCAAGCTTACGAAGTAGGCACCTTTAAGGATTTTACTAATCTACTGTTTTTCTTGTTATTGATTGCAACCTAGCAATCTGAGTTACATTCAAATTTTAAAATATTACAATATCATTTAAATGAATAATATAAGTCTATCCGTGCGGGAACGGAAAAAGAATACAATAAAATTTCCTGCGTTGGGGCGGCCTGTCGTAAAAGGCGATCAAACAACCCACAGCAGGTTTGTTTTAAAACACCTTTGGTGTTGCAAAATGTTCATGGGCGATAGTAACCACTTTCTATCAGGTAGGCCGTCTGCCTGTCTGCTGAACTCATGCAATGAAAAAAATATAAAGAGAGCGTAGGTCAACAACATATTAGCAGCGTTACATCAAAATCTAGCCAGTGCATACTAAAATTATACACCCCAGCAGAAATACATATTACATTGCTGCTCTCTTAAGGGAGACTAGAACCTGGCCACTAATGACGGAACATAACACAAGGTTGTTAAAACGGCATACTCTATACCAGGGGTGGTAGCCACCCCGTCGGGCAAACACCTTACAAACCTGGCAATGGGTTGTTTTTTCACCTGTTACGAGAGGCCGCTCGGCCGCAGGAATTTGCATTCTTTCTCCCTTCCTGCACGGATAATCCAATCCAGATTACAATATGCTGTTAAACCAGCTTGGAAATAGCTGTCAATATTGAGTACGCTTCCACAACTAAAATTATCGACTACTAAAACGCATTAACTGTTATGTAAACAATAGTTTCATCTCTAAACAAGTTCTTACGGCCTTAAGTGCAGTTAAAAATAAATACGTAGAGGGTGGAATCGTAGGGTGTTGATTCCGCTCCCCCATCCTTGCCAAGACACGTCCGTTGAACGCTTATAAGAAAACAGAGGAAAGATATTCATAGAAAGCGGTATAAAAGGGGGAACTTGTCATTGCTGCGTAATCAATCTTGATTTCTCGCAAGATAGAGCCTATTTCGATTCAGCTAAGGCTCGGCGCAAACGAGCCACCGGTGGCCAGCGGCGAATACAGCCGGCATGCGCTAGGAATGTTCGTTTGTGCACGTGGTATCGCACTCCGACGCATCGTAGCCAAGTCCAGGAGCTCGGGTGCAATTTTTGTTATAATAATAAGCCGTAAGGCCGTGCTCATTCGCTCCCACGTCACGCGTCAGGGAAGCTTTAATGCAAAAAAACAGACTTCATAAATTAAAAAAATAAAAAGGATAAAATAGCTAATTTCTAAAGCTATTATTATTAATAGATATTGTCTAAAACATCTTAAAGTCGGTGCTTAGTAATTTTCAAAATATAGTAATTTTTACGTTTTACTTTGCACCGACTTCAAGATGTTTTAGATAATATATATTAAAAATAAGATATTATAATTAATAATAGCTTAAGAAATAAGTTATTTTATACTTTTTACTTTTTGAAGTCGGTTTTTTTAAACGAGGTTTTTTTTATGAAGAAAAACAAAAAAGTCTGAATTATTATCTAAATCATAGTGTAGCTTGTTAGGATCAATTTCTGTGAAGGGATGTCATACGGCCTAAGGACAATTGAATATTCACGCTCCAAAAAGCGTAGGAAGGAAATGAAATGACCCTTGAGAAACAAAAAAAGTATTATTAGATTACTGGTTATTGCTTTTTCAAAGATGTAAACAAAAAGTAATAAAGCTGTAGAACAGTCATCGGGGCATAAGTTAAATATTCCAGTCAACAGTAAGAAGGTATTTCCATCAAAGAAATGACAGCACACCGATGTGTTATCATTCGCGCGTAGAAAAAAAACACATTTCACCTATGTTTCATCGACTATTCTTAGATCGTATTGTTCCACAAGGGGATGCGGCGTCACTATCTGCAGAACGTTACGTCACAGCTCTGCGAAGACGCCAACTTGTCAATGTAAGTAAAAAAAACCTATTCGTCTCGGGACACCCGACATAAGTGATAACTTAAACTAATATAAGTTGAACTGTTTATTACAAATTCGAAAGTAACTCTGTCTGTCTGTCCCGTTTTCACGGAAAAACTACTGGAAGTATTTGGATGAAACTCAGTATACATAAGTATATTTTAATGTCGATGTAGTGTGTGTAAGTTACTTTGGTTGTAGTGTAGGTTATAACAATGTATTTTGTATTAGGTAGTAAGTTCAGTTAATAAACGATCGTCGACGAGAACACTTGTTTCCTTTCAATAGCCCACACATCACATGGCGACCCTGCCAGTGGTGAAAATTTAGGCGATGGTTTACAAAGTGACCCTAATATATCGGCAGACAAGAGGATTGATCACCCTCGAGTCGCAGAGATATTACGGAAACCGAACGATACCATAGACTTAGTTTTCAGAAGTGATAAAGAATTAGACAAACTAAGAAAGAAGGATAAAATAACATGCGAAGAAAAATGTTTTGCGTTTGCACCGAGTGAACAAACGTTATATATTAATCTTAGGTTTAAATTACATTTCACGCGAGACGTATTTGTAAATGAACTAAAATATTTTTGTGAAAATATTAAAATAAAAGAACTATGCATAGTAAAAGAAGATAGCAATACATTATTTATAAAGGAATTAATAAGCGAAATATATAGTAGAAATGAATGGTCCGGACCACGTGTTCTAATAATTGAAGGCGTAAAGAAAGTTGTTGACAAAGATGAAAAAACGTTTATATTACAAGACTATCATTTGCTACCAACTAGCGGACACGCGGGTGTTCGAAGAATGGTAAACAATATTAAAAGAAAGTATTTTTGGCCAAAACTTGAATATGATGTTAGGGAATTCGTTAAAAATTGTTCTAAGTGTCAGATAATGAAACATACACCTAGCGCGAAGGAACCGATGATTATCACTTCAACAGCTGAGTCAGCGTTCGATAAGATTTACTTAGATCTTATAGGTCCAATAGACAAGGACGACGCAGGTAATATTTACATCCTGACTATCCAATGTGAATTGAGCAAATACGTGGAAGCATACCCAATACCTTCAAAGGATACGATAACAGTCGCAAAAGCATTTGTAAGTAATTTTGTGTTAAGATACGGTATTCCCAAGGCGATTGCAACCGACCGAGGAACCGAGTTCGTATCATCCACCATGAATGAGGTATGTAAGCTTCTGAACATAGATAAACAAACATCCACGGCTTATCACCATCAGTCGTTAGGCGCATTGGAAAATTCACACAAAAGCCTACGTAACTTTTTACATATACAATGCGATGAAAACACGGGATCTTGGGGATATTGGTTACCGTTTTGGACTTTTGCATATAATAATACCGTGCATACATCAACCACATATGCACCGTATGAACTTGTCTTTGGGAAAAAATATAATATTCCTACTAGGCTAACAAGTAATGTTGTAGAGCCGATATACAATATCGATAATTATGCATTAGAGTTAAAGTATAGGTTACAATTAGCAAATAAGGATGCAAGAGAAAAGTTAATTGCAGATAAGATAAAACGGAAATGTATGTATGATAAGAACAGTAAATCAACTGTGTACGAAAAAGACGATTTAATTTTATTAAAAAATGAGTCCGGAACGAAAATGGACAGAGTGTTTCACGGACCTTATAGTATTGTAGAGGATTGCGGACCTAATGTAAAATTATTAAAAGATAACAAAATAGAATAAGTTCATAAGAATAGAATAAAACCATTTCATCAAGTTGATAATAAATGTTTAATTATAGAATAATAGAATTTACATGTCATGACATTTAAATTTAAATAACATGTGTTAGCATTAAACTTAGCAGTAAGTAAATTTTTGTTCTTTATACATGGAAAAAAAAATGTAATTCCATTTTTTTTTCTTTTTCACCCCCGAAGGTGTAGTGTGTGTAAGTTACTTTGGTTGTAGTGTAGGTTATAACAATGTATTTTGTATTAGGTAGTAAGTTCAGTTAATAAACGATCGTCGACGAGAACACTTGTTTCCTTTCAATAGCCCACACATCACATCGATGATGATCATAGGATACTTTATATCCTGGATAATGGGTTAGTTTCCCGAATTAAATATTTTTGTCTCTCTATTTATAATGCTTTTTCGGAAAAACGAGTGGGCCCGATTTGGCTGAAATTCGGTATATATGTAACCAGCTTCTCCCCTCGACTTCGTCCGCGTGGAATAGTAAATCAAAAAGCAAGTTAATAAAACCCCCGATTTTAAAACGTACTTCATTGGTGCTCCGCTCCTATTGGTCTTATTGTAATGATATATAGCCTATAGCCTTCCTTAGAATTTTTCAAATCAGACCAGTAGTTCCTGAGATTAGCGCATTCAAGCAAACTCATCAGCTTTATATGTTTAATATAAAGTAACCCTTATTACACTGAAACTTGTCGTCACGCGTTCGATCCTGGCCGGAACGCATGCACCACTTAGGCAGTTTTCTGATCTAACGTGCATATTGTTACAATTACCACTTGCAAAAAACGGTGAACGAAGACATTGCGATGCAACAAGCGTGGTGAGTGTATTGTCCATTCTACTATAAGTAGAGGCCCAAGCCCAGCCGTGGGACATTTATGGGCTGATATTATTATTAATACTCGCCATTTAACTTTAACTAGAGGCACGTACTAGGGTTTGAACTGCGCTGCAGCCGCGGGGAAGACTAGTACTACATTTATTCCAGTAGAATTAGTTTCCTACGAGATATTGTAGGTAATCCTAAAAGAGGAGCTACGAGAGAGCATATATCCCAGTCCCATTGAAAAGAGATTAACACAACCTTAACTTACACATCCACCCGTCTAATCATGGTAATCGGAAATGAAACATAAACAAGCGTCTGACATGAATTTGTAATCCCACGATGACTCACGTAATACGAAGAGGATTGAGATTATGCTCTTAAGTTAGCAACACGTGGAGCTGCTAGGGTGCGTGTCAATGATTCATAATGAACTCAGTTAAAAAGTCAACATATTCTCAGTAGTCTTGTGCTTATTCGTTCATCCAAGTGAGCGCTCTTTTATAGCACAATTTAGTCACTGAACTAGTTAACTTAATAGTATTGTTGCGGACAGAGAGCACCCCTGACACGCCCGCCGGAACAAAACTTCTCTCCGTGACCGGCATGCTGCCGACGCCCGTAGCTCGCGCTGTTAGCAGCTAGGCGTCGGACGGAACATGGGATGAAGAAGCGGCCTTGGGGGCCCGAAGGCTCACTTGGTTTACATTGCTCACATACAAACGGCAAATACGTACTATGTTACTATCTGCCATTCATCACTGTATCTCGTCTATGTATAGTTTTGCAAATAAAGCCAATTATAATTTATACAGTCCACATCGAGTTTTATTTGTAAGAAGTAACTGCCACCAATAAGTGCCACCATATTAGTGTTATTCGGTTATTAGAACTTTTCGATGTTCTTTGTTAGCAATCCAATCAAGATCCCTAATTGTTAATCGTTCATGAACTACTCAAGACTGTTGGATCGCTGAGTGGCTCGCTAAGCGAGTGAACTAATAGAACGATTAACGTTTGGCAGTGTGAAGTGTAAGGAAACGAATCCTAATAGTTCATCGTTCATCAACTACACAAGACTAATTCTCAGTAGCGGCTATTCAGTGTCGAACAAGGGTGCTCGGTATAATGTCCATATCCCCTTCAACGAGGGCCCAGCTCTATATTGACACATTAACGAGCGGACATTTGCATTTAGTATCCTCTTATTGCCGAAAACATTTTTGGTACTGCAAACTGACAATTTATGGACATAACTGACAATAAATTATTTACACAGCGTCAGTTTTAGTAATTATTTTAGAACTCCGTAACCATTAGGCTGGCTCGAGCGGTGTGATATACCACGCTCTCGTAGAATATCAGCGTGAAACAATGCTTGAGAAGAGTAAGAGTTCTGATGGCCCACATTCCCCTTTCTCTATCCCGACCACCATTTCCAATCCCATAGTTACTATCACATTCCTCTATCTCAACCTTCTAACCCATAGTAAAGGCTAGGAACTCGTTGGCCAACCTCTTGATGTTGCAAACGACTATAGTTGCCAAAATAATTCTTAGCACTTTCCATTAGGTGTGCAATCTGCTTTTTTGTAAACTTCGCAATAAAAAGAAGAAAAGATAAAATATTTTGGCAAACCGAAACCCTAACAAAATTGGAAATGTCCGTCCATCCATGTCTATGATGTCACAATGACCTTTCTCAAAAAATACTGAGAAAATGTTTGCATTAGTACATTGTGTCGACATATGGTGGTCAACATTAGTTTCATCCCCTTCTCATGGTATCAGTCCAGCTGAGGTAAAGCCTCTTAAGGAGCTCCCTTGAGCCGACCTTTCATCAAAATATCTACATTTTGATCATGGTGAGTACGTCTCGGTCCACCGGCACCGAGTCTACCAGTCAAATTGCTGCCATATACTTGTTTTGCGATTATGCTTTCATTCATTCTCTCTACATGCCCAAGCCACTTTTAAAATTTCTTTTCAACTCTTCTCACTACATCTTGCAATCCAAAACGCTCCCTTATCACACTGGTTCTTATCATATCACTTACAATAACCTTACATATACTTTATATACTAATTATAACTTAAGTGAATTAATAACATATGGAAGAATTGTTTTCAGATTGTTATATTCACACTAGAGCAATAAAAGCGCTGCTGACGTCATCGGTCGTCTACACTATATGCAAAGCGAATGCACATATTACGCAAATTAAGCTCTATGCTTATTTTAAATTTTTGTGATGATTAATGTGACGGCTTGATGTTGAGACCTCTACTAATAATCACCACCATACCAGGACTGTACGCACTTGGTCTATGCAAGTCTCACTTGGCAATAAACAACTACATTTTATTTTCTTCCTCGTGCACAACTCGAAAGCTTCGTTCACCATATTATCATTGAACATTGTTCCCCGACAGTAATTTTGAAGTGACAACTTCTTATAGGAGGGTAAACCTCTACGTTACGGCGCCAGTCTGTCTGGCTTCCCTTTCTCTCAAGCATACGGTAGGCAGGCTCCTTCTCTCTCACTAACCCACAGCGCTAGCCGTAATTCAGTAGTTAGATGAAATAATAAAGCTAATAATGGACCTACACAAAATTCTAATGTACATATATATATACATACACATGTTTTATAATCAATAAAAGGTTATGTTAATAAATAGTTAAATTAGTTTAAGTTATTCACTTCTGTCAGGTGTCCCGAGACGCACATGTTTTTCTCACGTCTGCACGACTTTGATATCCCTCATTGCGAGACACTAATTGTCTATACCTATATTCTAAGGGCCACTACGACGCCTAAGGGCCCTTCTCCGGCCAGCGTATTAAAATTCCTTCGACTTCGAAAGTTGGAACCACTTCTGTCGCTCCAACATCCATATGGGACAGTGATCACTTACCATCAGATGGACCGTCTGGCTATTTGCCTGTTATACAAATTCAAATAAACATGACTTCAGTATAACAAAGGACTGGATAAAAGAAGCAAGCACTATTTGCGCGTCTGGATGGATACAACCTTTGGTGAAAAGTATGCCGCCTTGAGTTGTGTTCCAGCATTAGCATCTTGATGTTACCAATGTCCTTAGGCGATGGTAACCGCTTTCCATCGGGCGGGTCGTCTGCCTGTCTGCTGAGCTCATGCAATAAAAAAAATATAAAGCGCTTATATAGAGACCACTGGTCACCAATGGCATCGATAGGCCAAACATTAAGCCGATCGCACCCTAAGCCTAGAAAGTGACAGTGATTTTAGTTGCGCAAGCGCCGAATTGCAAGTGCAGGTCGACGACCGGCGCGCCGGCCACGGAGAAAGTGCCGTACCTAACTAACAACTTGTAATTAATCTCAGATCAGATTAATGTGGACTTTGTGAACCGACACACGTCACATGTATAGCAGATAGGGTGCGTAAAATATTGTACGAGTCAAGCAGCAAATTTAAAAATTAAATTACATTTAGAATATTCTTAAAATGTCGCGACGAGTATTATAATAATAATTAAAACTTATACTAATAACATCTTATACTAATATATAAAGCTGAAGAGTTTGTTTGTTTGTTTGCTTGAACGCGCTAATCTCAGGAACTACTGATCTGATTTGAAAGATTCTTTCAGTGTTAGTTAGCCCATTTATCGAGGAAAGCTATAGGCTGTATATCATCACGTTAATACCAATGGGAGCGGAGCACCAATGAAGAATGTTTCAAAATCACCCTCCATTTTTTTTTACTTAGGTACTGTGTTTTTTAGACTATTCCACGCGGACAGAAGCTAGTATCTAAATAAAATTCAAATAAATGAAATACCGCGCCTTAGACCGTAAAAACGTAGTTTCAAAAAATAGGCTTGGTGCTATAAAAATTACCTGACATTATCAGACGCTAAACGTCCCACTGCTGGGCTCAGGCCTCCCACTATAGGGGAACGGAGAGTATACCCGCCAAGCTTGTCCAAGGCGGTTTGGCAGGTTTGACACATCGGTTATCTCGATGTTTTCCTTCACCTGTTTTTAGCACGTGGTATAATTGTAACAATACGCACATTAGTTCAGAAAACTGCCTAAGTGGTAATGCGTTCCGGACAGGATGGAACCCACGCCCTTTGAGTTTTGGGTATGTATTTATAAAAAATTACGAAACACTTTTGTTTCAGCTGAGACCGCTGAGAAATAAATGAAGGTAGTGAAAGTATAATTATACTGTGTACACTGAAAAAGTAGTGTGGTTATAAAAATGGTAAGTCAGTGGTATTAATAGCTCTGCTAGACGCAGTTCAGTAGAACGGGCGTTGATTGACAGACAAAAAAACTATACTAATGAGTGAGTAGTGGCCAGTGGCACAGATAGCGTACACGTTTTTAGAAAAAAAAACCCGATAAATATAGTGTTAATACAGGGCACAGCTACATACTTAAATTAGTTAGTTATATCACAGAGCATGAAGTTAAGTTTTACTATATGCTGAAGAGTTTTTTGCGCCGCTTCTCCTCTTCTAGCCACATGTTGCGAAGCGGTGGTAAATCAGATTAGGCTCCCATAGAGTAAATAATAACCACAAACAATATTAAAACTAAATATTAAAAACGAACAAGTTGGCGGCAAGCTAAATAAAACTTTAACAATACTCATTGACACTTGGCATCTGCGTCTTCCGTGATCACGGCTACTGAAGTGGCCGAAAAGTCGGAATCATAAAAATCAATAAGATCACCGCGCTTAAAACCGTTAAAACGTAGTTTTAATAATATACATAGGTTATATTTTGCATTTGGACGAAATATAACATGGATTGACGAACTCAAAACAATAAGCAAGCTATCCACATGTTCAAAAATTCTTCTTCTTCTTTTTGGGGATTCAAAGATTTCGCATGAATAAAAGTTTCTTTTTACCTAGTGTTTTACGGGTAAAAACAAACTATACCGCGATCGAAATTACTTGTGCTCTCTCTTTTCTTTCACCATATCCCAATTAATTGGGGTTGGCACAACATGTCCTTTCCTTCCACACTCTTATATTCTGACATTCATTTTCTGTCACACCATATATCATCATATCATCCTCCACGCAGTCCATCCATCTTTTGTTTGGTCTACCTTTACATCTGTACCTATCCATCTAGTACCTAGTTTAACATTATTTTTGTCACGTGACTTTCATCCCTCCTCATTATAATGAAATTACTTGTGCTGCCATCTAGTAATTCATCTATAAAATTCTAAAAATACAGTGTCTGTACAGTTGAATACATACTTACATACATAACTTCACGCCAGGTCCCTTGCGGGGTAGGCACGAACAACAGAGCGCCACACACGCTTATTCTTACACACCTCACCTGCTTCTTTGACATTCATAGCTCTTGTCATGCACGCTCGTCTGTTCTTAAGGCTCCTGACATCACCTTCTGCTAATACACGATCAATTAGATCATGGAAGGTGTGTCGTGGCCTTCCGCGACTTCTGAATCCATCCACTTTTGCATTGTATATCTGTTTAGTAATTCTTTCATCATACATTTATTTCTCGTCTGTTTCGCGGTTTGCTTGTTTGTCCGGAATTCACATTAAAACTACTGGAACGATATTGATGTGGTTTTCGCTGATCGGCAGCCAATACTTAAGTAAACTTTTTTGCGAACAATTCAAAAAGACCAGATTTAAAAAAAGTGCAATGTGATGTTTTCACTGATCGATAGCAAATTTTATGTAACAAAATGTGTGTTTTTTTAACCTGAGAATCCCGCGGGAATTTTGCCAGGAGCGGCTTGCAGTTGATCGGGTCTATAAAAATTAACATATTTCGATACAGTTTTCACTACAACGATAGTTGGCTTCTTTTTTCAACGAGGCTTCGCATTTGCCCAGTTTCGCAAACAGGCAGATTAACATGACAGTTATGTTATTTATAGAGGGCCTCACTATAAGTGGTCAAAATGTACCATTTTTCAATGTAATACGTACCATATAACTCAATGAACTCGATGAAGTGGAAATGTTAATATAGTGGAAGGGATTACACTGTCTGTAAACAAACGTGTTATAACTTGTCTTAAGCTGATAAATTGTCTCACTTATGCTGGCTATTGAGCTACAAAGTTCCAATTATGGAGATAAACATCGAAACAATCTAAGAAATCAAGTCTCAGATCAAAAGGCTTGAAAATTCCCAGTAATAGCAGTATTTCGTTGCAAATGTCGGGACTTCATTATAATTACAAGTGGTCGAAATTCGACCATAATTAATTTAAATTATAAGTTCAAACATTATTTAAGGTTCTATTGTCAAAGATACTATACATACTTCTATAATCCCAGATTTCGCCAAGGCTACACTGTTAATTTGACTTTAACAATGAACAAAAGAGTATATATGCGTGTGTGTGTCAAATACGTGGTAGTTTGTGTAATGTTTTTTCAATTGATTTTTTATGCACAAAACTGTATTACCATTCTGCATTCCTTCTCTATATAAACTATAAGGGCCTCACTTATAATCGTTTCTTGAATTTAAAGAAACTGTTCAGCAACTGATTAATGAAAATCTCACCCATAAACTCCTTTTTAGTCGAATATTTTGGGTACAACCTACGTTGATCATTCATATTTCGTTTATCTGTGCTCCTCATAGGTATACGACAGGTAATACACGTTTATAAGTGAAAAAAAGAGATAGGTATTCATTGCTTAGCGACTAATTCTGATTCTCTTACTTAAGAGATGCCTAATGGTTTCTTAACAAGATTATTATAAGTAAGGTCATAAGTGTGCGAAATTTCATACTCCTCCGACCGCGCAATTTTCGTAAAAAGGGGTACAAAGTTTTTGCTTCACGTATTAATATGATGAATTACAGAGGTTTCTCGCATGTCGAAGGCACACTTGTCCAGGTTTCACTGTAATTAATCTTATAATTTATTAATCCTGTTATTAAACACTATAAAAACGATAATTGTACAACCAATAAAATACCAAGAGATTTAATAGAAAACATATAAGTGCCTATACTTAGCAGGTCATTGCACCATCTAACTTGGCAAAGTTCTATCTCCCGAGCTACTTTCACTGAGAGGTACATGCTCTAAGTACCCAAGTGAATGTATATACACAATATTGACGGCACATAATGTGCACCCATCTATCATTATTTGAACACAATCAACTTTCTTTTTTCGACTTTCATCAATTGTATGGCAGTGGGAGTCAAAAATATTCTTAACTTTAATTACATTACAAGTCATGGTGGCTCAGTGGTAAAGGAGTTTGTCACTTAGTCTAGTTACATAGGTTTAAGTCTAGCAAAAGTCGTCGTAGCGTAATTGCTAGAGCACGCCTTCCTAACTCAAAGTGCGTGGGTTCGACCCTAACTGGAACGTATGCACCACTTAGGCAGTTTTCCTACCTAATGTGCATATTGTTACAATTACCACATGATAACAACGTTGAAGGAAAACATCGTGATGTAACCTGCACATCGAGATAACCGATGTGTCATACCTGCCAAGCCGCCTTGGACAAGCGTGGCGGATGTACTGTCCATTCCCTCCTATAATGGGGGGCCCGAGCCCAGCAGTGGGACATTTATGGGCTGTTATTATTATGAGAGTCTAGCAACGGCTCTGATCTAATGTCAGCAGCCTCTGTGGATGAGAGATAAGCCTTTGCGGTTCGATTTCTGGGCTGGCAAATTTTCTAAATTAGCTATCAATTATTTACTATGGTCTGGATGTCTGGGCAGCATTAGCGGTCCTTGTATATTACTTATAACATAAGCCAATTGCTTAGCTTGGGGATATACAATGTCTCTGTTTGTCTAATATAATCACAATTGCCAAAGTTTAAGTATAACCAAAAATATTGTAAGGAAATCAGTCTATCAAATGTGGAGAAGTGTATGGATAAATAGGTTTTGTAGCTGTAAACACTTTAGAACAATACTAATTATACAGTGATTTAACAGCTTGAGCTATCAAAAAAAAACTTAAAAAATAAAATAAAATGGAAAACAAAAAAAAACCACCATATTTATATAGTGTTAACATAACACTCATAATCACTCACAAATATATTATATATTCGTAAATCAACAGTTCACTTATAGTCATGATGGAGAGAAGTCCATCATCAATGGGATAATATCATACACTATTAATTTTTTAACTTTTTTGAATGAAATTTAACACAATTCAATGGTGTTTTAGCTTCACTGACTGATTTGTTGACAACATAACTATTCAAACACAGAAATAATGAGACCTGTACAGAGTTCCCCCACTGACAGACTTGTCACCTTGACTTGTATTTTTGAGGTAAAAACTCCAATAGCAATGAACTCACTGGGTCCACTTTTTAACTATATAGTGCCAATACAGACCAATTGCGAACTTCTTCCTTTCTATCAATCAATTAAAAAGCAAAATAAACGTTCACAAAGCACCTACACCATGAGACAGCTCAAATCCATTATATAAAGAAGTTTTAATTATCACTGAGGAGAATATTAATATAAAATTATAATAACCGAATTTTTACAACTACTTTGAAATTTTCAAAGCAAATTGGAATAAAAAACATCATCTAAATTAGTTAATTCAACAAATTATACTTTCATCAACTAGAACATTAATTTTTCTAGTATTAATATGCTAGAATTCAATTAAAATTTTATAATTGAATCTGGTTTTAAACAGGTTACGCTTTAGTGTTTAATTTTAACAATGATGTTTCAACAACCTTTGCTAAAGCAATGTTTTTAGATTCTATGAATACAAAAACCTTAGCCAAAAAGTGAAAAAAAAAAAAATTAATTGATTAGGGTCTCATTCTGATTCTCTAACTTAAGAGTAGTATCTTTATTTTTGTAGAGCCATATCTCTTAGAAAAACAAAACTATTAAGTTACAACATTCAAAACTACATGAAGCTTTACATTTACACACTATAGTTGCTGCCTCGCACACGGCTTGTAGAAAGTTTATTTTTATGGCGGCATTACAGGAGTCAGTATATCAAAGTGAGTTTGACAGTCAACAATATTTGGGATAATTATTGAACTAAAAAAGAGTAATAAGTTGAAAGTATGTAGTAAAAGGTTAAATAAAACCGTAAGACTATGTTTTAACGGTTTTAAGCGCAGTAATTGAAAACAATTATTGTTAACGTTTTATTTAACCTACAGCTAACTTGTTCATGAAATGACCACTCATTGGACAAATGTCATCTTTGTTGTCCGTGACCACAGCCACTGAAAAGGGGCCCAAACATCGGAAAATAAATTACTGCGCTTAAAACAGTTTTATTATGTATACAAGTCGCAAAAACTTAAGAAAATATTAAAACCCTAAGAGTCAAGATAGGAACCATAAATATTGACAGCTGAAAACAAAAATATATTTATGTAGTTGTAATTTCTATGCTATTTCTAATTTGCTGGATTACAAAAAAAATATATAATTTTACTATACTGACATAAAAATAATATATGATTTTAGAAAGATATTTGGTTAAAGTTCATTCAATTTCAGAGTGGGCCCAAAGTGGGCACTGTCCTTTGAGACTAGTAACATACTGGCAACATATCTGGGGCCTAATTCTGCTATTTCAATCAGCATTGTGAAGTTATTCAAAGTATGATTCCATTGTGATAGTGTCAAAAATTCATATTCAACTAAATTAACAATATCTCTCCAAAAAATTGCTATTACCACTAGCAGAAATAGTGATAGCCGAAATTAATATTAAAGAGATACCAACATTTTAAGCATTTATTTTGCAATCTTTCGATACAATAGAATTGACAGAGGCGATAACATGATTCTTATATTGACTTAATACAATATCTGTATTATAATCAACTGTATTAAATCTCAAATAATACTGTCTGGATGACCATTCTGTGATGCCTAAAGATGAAAGTCTTCAAGCATAGTATACTATTCAACATAAGCTCTGGATACTGACAGTGAAGCCAGTCTATAAGTTTAAAGGTGCTAACAGACAAATTTATAAGGGAAAATACTACTTACACAATATTCTATGTGTAAAAAGAATTACACAGAACAAGACAAATGAAACTTACAAATGTGACTAGTCCACACTAACTACTACAATATACTGATTATTGTAGCAGGTAGTGGATTAGTCACATTTGTCAACTGACCACACTCAAAGCATGTGTGCAACTTATGCACACAATCGTTTACAGTGATGGCCTTACACTAGGGGGGCCTAGTGCCCAGGGTACCAGCAATATACTCAAAGGTGGCCAAATTAGGGATGTCAACAAAAAAATTAAAAAATTCGCTCTCTGCTATAAAAATCAATAATTTTCAAAAATTAGGAAGTTGTTTGTTTTATGCATCTTAAAAATGTTTAATATTTGAAAAATATATTTAAAATTAGAAATCTAGTTATGGTGCATAGATGATAGGTGGTATTTTTCATGGTGCCTCAAGGTGGCACTTCGGTAAATTCGGCCCTACTCATTCATGTAACTAAAAATGCACACATTATATTTATATTTTTTATTAGCCTCAATTTTTTGACAATCATATGAGTATATTATATGAGAGGAAGGGGTGAGTTTCATAGTATAGGATTGTCTCAATTTCGACTCTTGTCTTCTTCAATTTATGAATTTTATTCTATTATATAAGAGACTTATTTATAACATTTTATTTCATAACACTTGTATTTATAGGTGGAAATAAAGATAATTAATTGTTGACACAGGAAGCATGTCCTGGAGGAGAGACTGGTTGTTGAAAAATATAGTGTAGAATGCTGTCCAACCTGCGCAAGGTCACCAGTAGATGCTGGGTGAGGAAAGCAGATGACCAGGATATCTGATGCAATCTTGGGGAAGCTAATATTCAGTAGAGGGTTGCAATTGCTAACAATAATTGCACTCTAACATTTTTCTTGCATCTTCAGAAAGGGCAATTTATAAAGATCATATCCTTCAAATTACATTCTTATCAAGCTAAAATTGGCTAAACTAAGATTATACTTTGAAAAAGATGTTTTATTTAAACAGAACATAATAAATGTTGGTTATAGTTCACATTAGTATATATACTTAAAGGTCAGTTACTGTTGTTTTGTATACAAAAATGTATAGTGAGCCAGTTACAAAATCGTATCATCATATTACTGGATTAATCCAAATATTAAATATTGCAGATTATTTGTTATAAAAGTTTCAAGATATATTTAATATCAACTAACATGATTAATGTAAATTAAAATTATAGAAATCGTTAACACCAAAGTATTTCTTCTGCATGCAATCACAATCTGATTGTCTTTTTTATGTTTTTACTTTACTCAATATAAAAGTTTCATTTTGTAAACTACCACTGCATGCACAATTGGCTTTTATTAGAATATTAGTAGGATTGCCTCACACACTAAACATACAAATAAACTTATAATTCTGCTGTTGAAAAAAGAGAAAATTTTCTACAAATCTAAATGGAAGTGTTTATTAGGTTAAGATCATGTATTTTAAAATAAAATATTGCTTTCTGGTCATAAGCTATGCAATTACTATACATAAGATAATTAAAATTATCATTTCATACATAAAAGTGTTCATTAATAATAAACACGAATTTGTCAGTGATAAACAGACGAAGAATTGCGTCTTATTTGTTGAACATTAGGTAACCTTGCGAATCAGCTGACGATCTTTGTCTAAAGTGACCTAAATACCGTGAAAACGTCAAGCAGAGTGGTAAATATTGGGGCTTACCTCTTCCCGGCGCTTCAGCCACCTGCCACAGGGGCTTTCTTCGAGGATTTCGCTCTCGTCTTCGGAATCCTCACCGCTTTCCCGGGGCGACTTGCGCTCCTTGTCGATGCTCCTGCCGCCCGACATAGCAGCAATCAACGGTCACAATTATCACGAACAATACCACTACACGTTCAATAAATATCTCACAGACGTTTTCAATACGAAAACACTTGGTATATTTTCAAAATACGCTTTTTCTCGTAACCATAATATCCAAGGCTGAATCCTTAGACGTCACTGTCGTATATTTGCAAACCATTATTCGTTAAACGACACCAGTTTGAATACTTCACGTAATAGATTAATGTATTTCAAATATTTATCTATAACAAGCATTAACACACAGCGTCTCTGGTGAGCTTATTCATGATAATTGAAATAAATTGTTCACCGGCGTAGCTTTCCTCTTATTTCTACGGACCCAAAATGACACAAATATATCATAGTGTCAACTTTTACTTTTTTTAGAGACCCAGGCAAACATAGACAATATAACACAGATTGCCAGATAGCCTTTAAAAACAGGAACGATTTTATTATTTTAATTTTGATATTGCTTTGTACATTTAAGCAACATTTGATATATTAAGATTTAATTGCATATTAAGAATTGAGTTTTTCGTTAAATATAAAATTAACACAATGAAAATTATTTTTGTAGCGCCATCTATTAACTACCAAATAATATTGAAATATTTGTGGATTATTTCTTTGATCAATAGTTGAAAAAGCAATACTAATTTAATGTGAAAAACAGTATTAAATTTTCATATAAGTTTAAACGGATTCAATTTTTGATATATTTTCATTTACTAATAAGATACTTAAAAGTGACATCTATACTTCGTTTTGAGAACAATTGTCATCAAACTTATAGAAGTTTACTTTGAAAAATCATAACATTTATTTAGATGGCAGTGTTTACAAACTTTAATTTGTAGTATTAGAACTGAAAATAAATTCTTATGTAAACACAAGAATAATAAACTGGTAATAGGTCAAAAACTAAGTTACCTCTTAAAACGCTTTTTTATACTGGGGCCACACGTGGCCCAGTTAGATCACAAATAATTATATAACGCTTAAAAATTACACCCATCGCCACATCTGCGCGAACGGCCTATATCTGTAACATTATCCCATCCAGAGTAGGTACTTTTTATTTTGTTAACGCTAAGGGGATTCTTTTCAGACCATACTGAGGTACTCTTGTGTTGGGCGGGACCGACCTGCGGCGATTAGCGCCGCGCAGCGTTTCGATAAATATGGTAAAGACGTCCCCAACTACTTCGCTAAACCTAAACCTGCGTCTCATACACACGCTTGTGTGGAAGAAGGTCTTCCGAGGCTCCCGAGGCTAAGACTGCGAGGCCGTAGGCGAAAGCCCAATTGCCACGCTTTGAGCCGCCTGTGGTTATTATTATATTAATTGTAAGGAGCTCAAGTCAAATTTTAACCAATACATTTTTTGTTGCTTGAGTTCAGCAGACAAGCAGATGGCCCACTTGATGGAAAGCGGATACCATCGCCTATGGACATTTGCAATACCAAAACTGCTACAAATACGCTGCTGTGCTCTTAATAGAGACTTGAACCTGGTCACTAATGCCGAAACACAACTCAAGGTTGTTGTGGCGACATACTTTAGACCAGGGGTGGTAGCCATCCAGTCAGGCAAATGCCCTACCACCTGGCTGTGGGTTGTTTTGTCGCCTCTTACGACAGGCCGCCCGGCAGCAGGAAATTGTATACTTTCTTCGTTACTGCACGGAGTACGGATTTCAGTACACAGTAGTAATTTAGTTTAAATGTAATAAATTTTAATTATACGTACCTAACAACAGTAATGTTTGCGGGCCTTTTAATGGGGCAGATGTATTGTAACAGACCTCGTAAACCCAAGGAGTCAAGGAACCGTACTATAGTAGAATGCTGCCGTGTGGAAAGCATTAATGTTTAGTCCAGAAAACTCTTGTACTTATTCCGTCATCTAAGTGAGCGCCCCGCACAATGCCGTCAGTGAACTAGTTCACTTTAATAGTAGTTACTCATTATTCGACCGAACGTTTCGATGTTCTACAGATAAATAGAAAACACTTTATTGTACATCGAGAACCATAGATAAAGAGAAATAGAAAATACAAGAGATAGTACAACGCGTGGCCTTATCGCTAAGAAGCGATCTCTTTCAGGCAACCTTTGGCAGGGATTAAAGATTTTTAAAACGACGGTGGTGCAATTTATAAATTATGATTATGGATCAGTATACCCAATACATATAAGTACAAAAAGAATGACACTTTGTCGTCCTTGACCACGGCCACTGAAAAAAAGCGGCCGAAACGTCGGACAAACCAAAAACAAATAAATTAACGCGCTTAAAACCGTTAAATCGTAGTTTTATTATGTATACAAGTCGCGAAAACTTAAGAAAATATTACAAAAAAGAATATCAATATATATAATATGTATATACACATATTTATACACACACGCATATATATAATTATATATATGACAACACAAACATACACACATATATAACAGTGTGAGGAATTATTATACACAATGTAGATAGATAGGTAATGCTTCTGATATTTCTGAACCTGATTTTTAAAACATTGTAAGGATTTGGTTTGTATTATAGCAATAAGTAGCTCATTCCAAAGACGCATTGCCTTCTTTGTTAGTAATCCTAATAGCTCATGGACTACACATGCCATAAGATTATAGAGACACTTTCTATATCTATTCTATTTGTATATCTATTTATGAAATTTTGATCGATAGTAAGGAAAACGAACGATCGGTAAGATACAGGGAGCGGCCATTAGCTCAGTGTCGGCAACCGGTTCGTAATAGTTCACCCTTCATGAACTACGCAAGCCTACATTAGTTCAGCACGGCTTCTCGAGACACATGCGTGCAACAACAAAACAGAACAACGCCTTTTATGACAACCATTTTGATTAAGTTGACGAAAGGGTCTGAATGTAATAAAGAAACCTTTCGTGGATGGCACCCGAATTTCTCATAGTTTATAGTTTGCCCGGCTTTATTTGCTTTTGTGTGGTATGATATCGTTAGGGTGTTTGTGTTCTTATTTATTTCACAAATTACAAGATCTATTTAGGATTACTAGTGGTCGCCCGTAGTCGAGATTCAACCATATTAATGTCAAAGTCTGTAATACTTCTATAATCACAGATTCGCCAAAGCTACATTGTTAATTTGACTTTAATCATAAACAAAACAGTATATATATGTGTGTGTGTCAATACATGGTAGTGTGTGTAATGTTTTTTCAATTGATTTAATGTATTTTTTATGCGTAATTAAAAATAATATTGGCCTTCTGCACTCTTTCTCTATATAAACTGTAAGTGCGCGAAATTTTATACTCCTCCGTCCGCGCAATTTTTGTAAAAGGGTACAAAGTTTTTGATGTGTCTTTTCTTCACGTATATTAATACATAAATAATGTTGACACGTCACAAATAATGATGTTAGTTCACAGTGATTTAATTTCTTACTTACTCCACTGGCTCAGCGACCCAAAGTGGGTCTTGGCCTCCGAAACGAGAACATGCCACTTTTCTCTGTTCTGCGCAGTTTCTTGCCAATTATTAGCTCGTAGCTCCGATAGGTCAGCTTCCTCTCTGTCCTTCCAGCGATATTTGGGAGGGCCGACCGGACCCCGACTGGGGTCTGGTACTAGCCGTCCTGCTGCGATTCTCTTCCATCCATTCTACGTGACCAAGCCAGTGGAGGCGGTGAGATTTTATTTCTCCTATTATGTTAGGTTGGCCGCAAGATTCTCAATTTCGAGGTTGGTTCGAACCCTCTAGCTATACTCTCTCTCTTTGTTGGACCCAGAATCTTACGCAGATCCTTCGTTTCCGCCACTAAAAGCTGGTTCTCGTCCTTGAGGGTAAGCGTCTAAGTTTCGTTTCATACATCAGGATGGGCCGTATGATGGTTTTATGGATCCTGATTTTAGTTATTCAGTTAACCCTTAAAGTAGTTGTTTATATTGATTGTTTCAATGTAGAATAAATGTTCTTTGTGGAACATGTCAACTATTTAGTAGAATGTACTTTTTCGGTACAGAATGTCCGTACTTTATATGTAACGTAGGTTCATGGCTAAAAGTAGTTCTGGTAACTTGACAACTTCGCAAAGTTTGGAAAGGACGTGTGTCCTTAAAAGCGTTTTAGTGATGTCGTGACACGTATCTTACCGCGTGCTTGGTTAGGGTAATTCCTAACCAAGCACGCAAGGTAATCCTTATTTCCACTTTTCTTTATAGTTGAAATACAGCAGATATTTAGACGACCTGATGGAAAGCGGTTACCGTCACCTATGCCTTTTTTTGTAGTAGTATAGGTTTGCATTTGACCACGATCTCGCCCCCATGTGGAGTGAAGATAGGGCCTAGGATGGAGCACGCTTACCTATTCTTAGATTTAAGGCACCTTAGGTTATAAGTATAGGCCAAGGCAGACTTCGGCCATGAGTTCCAATATTCACCCCATATCAGTACCATATGCCGGTCAGTCTGGTTGTTCGATAATGGCGGGATCAGATCAAAGAGCTCAGCTGCAAGCTCTTCAAAGCATACCCGATAGAAAACTGATAAGTTGGCAACCCAGCGTCAATGTTCGAATTACCAATCAGCCTCCTGGCTCTCCGCTTAATCGATTCTAGTACTTCGGGTTGATATATGGCTAAGCCATCTCAAAGATGAGAGCAGTACTCCATATGTGCTCCTACTTGTCTTTTGTACAACATTAAGAGCTGTTCTGATGTGAAGTACCGTCTCATGTTTCTAACACTAGAGACGTCACTAATGCGCTACCAGCCTAAAAATTTTTTTAAGTATGACACCTTCTTTAAAGAACCCCAGTTCAAATTCCTACGGTGCACAAGAGAAACGTTATAGACGTTATCGAAGTTGTCGCTTTTGCTTTTTCTTTACTTTTGAGGGTAGGAAGGAAGGGGTCTTAGGGGGGTAGAAGACAGGGTTACGTGAGTGTAGTTCATAGTTGTGGGTAGTTTGGCGGCTGATTCCCTCGAGAGCTTCGCTTTAGAAGCGAGCGTGGAGGACCGGTCAGAAGATGATTTCCAAAAACATTTCCCTTCGTTGTCAGAAAAAGAAAGTAGTTTTTCAATTATTCTTAAATAATTAAAGTATCCTGATATTATAATCAATATTCATGAGGCCTATTACATGTAAAAATGTGGACAGGTGATGGTAACCACTTTCCATCACGCGGGTCAGCTTGACTTTTTTTTACTGCCGAAGCACAGCCGATAGGCTGACAGGCCAACTGTGCCTTGAAGGAGAAACAGGAACCTGTCTACTGATGCCGGAACGCAACTCAAAGTGCTTATGGCGGCATACTCTAGACCAGGGGAGCCATCCGGTCGGGCAAATGCCCTATCCACTGTCTGTGGGTTGTTTTGTCGCCTCTAACGCTAGGGCCCCCGGCCGCATACGGCGCTGCACACACTCCACGAGTGTCCTGCCTGGACAGAGCAGTACCGAGACCTCGTCGCCGTCACCGGACCTGACCTCTCGCTCCCGGCCATGGTACGCACCATGGTCGGGAGCTCAACCGGATGGGACGCCGTCTCCTCCTTCTGCGAGCGCGTTATGCTTGCGAAGGAGGAGGCGGAGCGGGAGCGTGAGCGGACGTCCTTGCTCCGCTCCCGCCAAAGGAGGACGCGCCGACGCCGGAGGCGGATTTCGACCTTCGGCCACCGTAAACGGGCGGCGCGGGTGGGGCCCCTTGGGGTATAGGGGTTCTCACTCACCCGCATATGCCGTCGAGATGAGAGCGGGAGTGTTCCGCGCGCGCTCATCTCTCCTTCCGTGGGGCGTGTTACAGACCGCCCCACGCCAAAGGGAGCATGACGATGTCGGGGTATGAGTCCCCCGGCAATGGAAGAGGCCTCGTGAGGGCGAATTATCCCCCCAAGGTTCTGCCCTTGTCGCGGCTTAGTTCTCAATCGGAATTCCCCTGGTAAAAAAAGGGCCCCCGGCCGCAGGAATTAGTTTTATTTTCCGTTTACGGAAATAAAAGTAGTTATCGGTTACTTACAAATAATACTTACATATCGATGATCTTCCAATGAGGTTAGCCAACTGGCCCCGGTTATTGTGACCCATCTCATTTCCTATCCTCGTATATTGGGGTCGCAACCAGATACCACAGTCAAGGCAGACGAGTAAGGTGAAAAGCTACGCTTGTCACTTTAAAGCTGCTTCGATGCGGAATAATTTTGTTACCTGAATTCAAAACTAATGATATATCACAAATCGTCGTGCAAGAACCACCACACATTAAAAAAAAACCCATTTACGATGTAACCTACATTATATACTCATAAAGTAATTTAAGTATGTATATTTTCTTACAATAATATATAAAGCTGAAGAGTTTGTTTGTTTAAACGCGCTACTCTCAGGAACTAGTGGTCAGATTTGAAAATACACTCTAAGACCAATAGGAGCGGCGCACCAATGAAGAATGTTTCAAAATGGGTGGTTTTTAATTTACTTTTTTTTAACTACTCCACACGGACGACGTGCGGGCCGATGCTATTTAATAAACTGCCAGAAATGTTACGAGGTCAGCCTATAAATTTGTTTAGAAGTGTCTTAAGAAAATGTTATTAAACTAAGGGCCGCTTGCATAACGATCGCCTTTAAATAAAATTAGTTAATCATATTAAACTGCCTGAATACATTTTACACAAAACGTATTAACAGTTCTTTAAACATAGTAAGCGGCAAACTTTGCGGTATGCAAGGCGCTAATTGTATTTAAGGGTGTTAAATATGTTTTGTGTTTCTTAAATAAATTTAAGCAACCTTATGTATGCGGCCCTAAGTTTACTATACTGGAAATGAATATGAGAATTACAGAGACATGACCCATAAATTTAGTAACTAGACAGATAATTTTATTGCAATATTCAATATCATTTTTTTATGTAATTCAGTGCTGTATGTATGTTTTTTTTATGTGTACAGGAACTTATAACTTATATGTGTGTGTGTGTTATTGGGTCAAGTGTTCGGAGGTTGGCACTGAAAATCAGCGCTGTATCGGGATTTAAAAAAATTTCGAAACAGCACAATGCTGATGTAGCCGCAGACGTCCGATCACCACGGCGGCCGCTCACAAATGAGCAGCAAACGCGTAGCGCGTTACGCCTGTCGGGCCTCGCGTGTTTACCTCCGCGCACACCTCGCCTCACCTCACCGCGACACTCGAGTGCGCGTATAGCAGCTAAGTGTGTGCTCTATTGTAAAATATTAATCGGTATTTTTACCAAATAAATATGCATTCCTGAACTGCAATTCAAACACTCAACATTGTTTCACTTCTACCTGAAGACCTCCAAACTGAGTTGTCAACCTCGTTGGCTAAAAAACTTGACGTACGGGCCTTTATTTGTTTATTTAATATTATACACGTTTTTGTGTAAAAATTGACAATTTATTGTGTTTTTTTTCCTTTATGTATAGCGTCGTATTTTTTGTCAATAAATCTTTTTCTTTCTTTCTTTTATAATTCTGACATGTCTTCGGACATTCCACGCTTAATAAAGCAATGTATTGAAACAACGTATATTGTAACAACTAAACTAAATTAGAGCAAAAATTATTCATTTATTCATTAAATAAGTCTGTTTGTTTAAGATCTAGTTCATAATCTGCACCATTAAATTATACCTCAAGTTAGGTTGCCTGGAAGAGATTGCTTTAAGCGGGCCGCCTATTGTTTCTGCCACGACAATATTGTAACTGTGCATTTTTGAAATTGTATATTTGTTGAGCAGTAAAGTGTTATCTAGAATTTTTTTTGGATACAATTTTAGTTAATTTGTGTAATAAAACCTAAAAAAGATAGCAGCTTTGGTGTTTGTAAAAAAATGTTCATAGGCGATGGTCACTTTTTACCATCAGGTAGGCCGTCCGCTTGCTTGCAATAAAATAGATCTAGCATTAAAGTATATAGACTTTCATACGTAATACTGAGTTTCACGTGTGATACCACTGATTTGCCTTCACTTATCTTATATATAAACCCTTAAACCCGTAAATCTTGGATATCCACTCCCAGTTCTGTTGAGCCTGGCAACATGCAACCCTTCGTTGTCATCCGAAATAATATTTTTATGACTTAGTTGCTATGAACGCCTGAAAACGGTTCGCTGTTTTGGTTGGATATAGCGTCGTCTGTATGAGTGATAATCGTGTTAGGTCTGTGGCTAAAGTAATTACAACGTACTAAAATTATGTAGTCTGAAATCCTGACAGAGCATGTTATTAGACAGTTTTTTTGTCAATTCATATCATATGCCTGTGTGCAATTTGATAAATCCGGTTTTATACCAATTATATCAATTGGGCAATATAAACAAAAACTATTTATCCGTGCGTGCAGGAACGGAGAAAGAATACAATTTCCTGCGTTGGGGCGGCCTGTCGTAAGAGGCGACAAGACAACCCACAGCCAGGTGGTAGGGCATTTGCCCGACTGAATGGCTACCACCCCTGGTCTAAAGTATGTCGCCATAACAACTTTGAGTTGTGTTCCTGCATTAGTAACAAGGTTCCAGTCTCCCTTAAGAGAGCAGCAGCTCATTTGTAGCACGTTTGGTGTTACAAATGTCCATAGGCGATGGTAACCGCATTCCATCAAGTGGGCCGTCTGCCTGTCTGCTGAGCTCCTGCAATAAAAAATAAAATAAGGGAAGCTAAAAAATTGAAAACTGGGAAAATGTAATTTTCATCGACACAACATGGTTGAACGCCAATTAACTGTATCTCGTTGCTGGATGGATGGAACCCAAGCATCAACATAGAAAGTACCAATGAGTGGGTCCCGGGATGATTTACAGCCACAGTTGGAACCGGTAGGTGGCGCTGAGATCGGGTTCTAGAAACCTCCTAATCACCTGGACCGATTTTGGTGATTTTGTTATTGTGTGTTTGAGTGGGTTCCCGGATGGTTTAGATTCGCAATTAGAACCGGTAAGTGGATCTCTAATCGGGTTCTAGAATCCCCCTAATCACCGAGAGCCATTTTGGTGATTTTGTTTCTGTGTCATGGAATAAAGTCTTTTAGGAATTCAGAAAGTAGGCGGTACGAAGTTCGCCGGATCAGCTTGTTACTAAAATAATGTTAACATAATTTATGAAGATTAACATGTATTTTGTATAGGTATTTGTTTTCGATTTTTTATTTTATTTATTTAGGTTTATGACTTGGCAGTTAGGCCTTTAAGCCAGATCTTAGATTACAATATAGTTTCTTCAATTTCTTAAGCGTATGTATAGCGCAGTTGAACTGTAGGGCCTGTAAGTTATCAAGTCAAGCCATTCAACGGAGTTCTTGTGATAAATCGAAAGGCCACATTTGACTATACAGTTCACATTTCTCACAAAAACACAATAACTATTAATATCCTACTATTACAACTATTGTTCATTTAAGAGTAAATTTACACATTTCTAGAAAATAAAATTGCAGAGCAGCGTTACCAACCCTACTGTTTTAACAGTAGATTTGCTGTTTTCACATTGCTGTCCCTGTTTATTGTTTCATTCTTAATTTGTTTTTCAATTAGCGTTCAGTGTCAGCTATTACATTATGCAAAAAAGAAAATAAGTATGAAAACACTGAAGATGAGGCAATTGAGAATGAAAGTGGAAAATAATTTTACTTTGATTTATGTTTTTTTATGACATATTATTGACGCAGTTTTTGCTGATCGGCAGAAAATTCTCAGACTTAAAATCTGCACTACTTTTTAACTACTTACTATTTTTAAATCCCGTGGGATTTTTTTTTGGGAATGATTGAAAATAGTCATATTAAAAAAATCTAATTCTACTGTGATTTTTTATCTTAACGCCACCTACCGGTTCTAAATGCAAATCTAAACCATTCCGGGACCCACTCAAACACACAAAATTTCATCAAAATCGGTAAATTCGTTCTCAAGTTATGCGCTTACCAATACATTTTGCGATTGATTTTGATATTATAGATTAGGAAAGCAATCGCCTTTGGAAGTAAAATTTCATAAAATGTATTTTTGTTGACCATAATGTATCAACAATGTACAACACATGTACAACAATATTTTAGGTTTGTCGGAGCTGTAGTAGTTCGGAAATATGAATTTTCCATTGTTTACGCCATCGCAATTCCCTTTTGGGGGTGGAATTTCGTAAAACCCGTTCTAAGCTGATCTCTACTTGGCAAAAGAAATATTCATACCAAATTTCAAGTCAATCGGCCTTGTAGCTTAAGAGATATCGTGATCACTGAGTTCTATATATATAGAAGATAATCTTCAGATGCAAAAAATAGCTTTTTCCGACACAGTTTTCACTCATTACAGCGGTACTCTGGAATTTGAAATTAAGAGTCGGCGAAATCGCGGGCATACGCTAGTAATGTTATAAAATTCTAAAACTGCCGTATTCGTTGCAGCTGTTTAAAAAGAAAATTCCATAGATAAGAATAACTTATAATCAATATATAATTATTTTAATTCAACTCGAGCATTTTTCTTTGTTTTATAAAACACATTATCTTTCCTTTGGGCCCCCAGCACATTTCATAATATAGGGCACATCTAAGGCAAGCTAGCCTGGTATATAAATACTGTTGCATGCCGACAAAGTGAATGCACACCTGGTTTATTAACTTTCACGCATTTGGATTTCTTTTGTTTACTTTGTGTTTAAAATTTGCAATTAGACAATAGCCTATTGTTATTGTACTTGTTTATGGTCGCAGGTTTGTACTGGTTGTGACCAGTTATATTTGTATCTGTGTTATACGTGTTTGTATAGTTCTAAAAAATCTGTAGTAATTCCAACGGCATTTTAATTCGAGTCCCGCAATCGTAACAGTACAAAAACCGATATATAAAATGTACATGGACAGGTCAGTTAGACAATAAAAGCAGCACACAGTAAAGCAATTAAGCCAAATAGCTAACAGATAAATGGCTAAGTTGAATCGATTCCTAAACACGGGATATGAGATTAAGCTGAAAAGTTGACTATACAGTTCGCCTCATAACCCGCATGTATATATCCATTTTCCGGCCTTTACCCCATCCGGCTGGCGTCCATCAATATAATTCAAGTTAAGTTGACCTCCCTCGGGTACATAAACAGAGCCGTCTTTACAATCGGCGCAATCTTTTCTTCTAATAATCGGCACACAAACACACATTGCATATGCCCCAAGCTAAGTTACGCTTGTGTTATGGGAGATATACTGACTAATATTATATGTTATTAAATGAATTATAATATTGTAACAACTAGATCCCGACAAAGACAAATTCCACCTACAGATCTGTAAAAGCACATTTTATTACTTGTCGGCATGTCGTCTTCTTTTTTCACTTTTTTATTGACATACGTTTCTAGTTATTTTAGAGAAAAGCCTATTGTTATATTGTACTCGTTTAAGGTCGCTTGCAGGCTGCATCGTTAGCCAGGTGTTGCGGATTACGATTACGAGCTGATTGTGTCGCCATTGCCGGGCGGATACAGTTGCATTTGTGCAGCATGAAGCGACGGCCTGATGGAGAGAAGACCGAGCTGAGCTTCAACTACGATATGGGCGTGACGTGTGTACATTCGGGAATCTAATAGTGACGGACTTTGCGCGTTTTATTGAATTACGACCTTCTGTATTAGGTTTAAGTTTGTTATGTTCGGTTATATTTGTACCTGTGTTATACGTGTTGTATAGTTCTAATAAACTCTATAATAATTCTAACGGCATTTTAATTCGAGTCCCGCTAACTCGTAACAATATATAAATTATTAAAGCTAGGCATGTTTGCTGAAGAGTTTCTTGCGTCGCTTCTTCTCTTCATGCCACCTTAATAACCATAAACAAAATTAATTGAAAACAAAAATACCGCGCTTAAAACCGTTAAAACGTAGTTTTATTATGCATAAGAATTGTTAAAAATAATACTGTTTTTTATTGTTGAAGGGTCTGGCAAAACTGATTTTTCGCTTCCGGAGCTCAATACGCTTAAGACGGCCCTGATTATAAGTAACTTGTAGCCAAGAGGCTGGAAGTTATGGCGCAAACTTCCAAGGTTAGGGGCCGCTGGATTGATCGCATGTTGTCCTGTCTCGTCCGCCGGAACGTGACTCCTGACCGGTTGAGTCGTAAAACATTTTGATGGACAGCGGACATGAAAAAGTTTTGAAGTAATTTCAAGCAATTCCTTGGACCTTGGTCATATGATGACTGGTTTTTCTTTACTGTTTGTTAGCATGCCAATTTTCATGGCTTTGCTGATAAAATATCTGAAATATTAGATTAAATTAAAATAAATAAATTTTATTTAAGTTAGGGGCTCTGGAAGACGTCGTCCTGCTCTGAAAAAATAAAAAGCTAGGATCCGATCTCAGCGCCACCTACCGGTTCCAATTGTGGATTTAAACCATCCGGGGACCCACTCAAACACACTAAAACAAAATAATCAAGATCGGTCCAGGTGATTAGGAGAATTCTAGAACCTGATCTCAGCGCCACCTACCGGTTCCAACGGGTTGAAGTTAAAGTATCCTATGTCCATTTCCTGGTTCTAGGCTATCTCCCAATCATTTTTATCCAAACCACTACAGCTGTTCTTGAGTTCAACAAACTCTTCAAAACTTGGTTAAACAGTTGGTATATATGTTAATATAACATACCAACTGTTTAACCACGTTTTGAAGAAGTAAATTTCATTTGATTTGATTATGTTTACTTAAAGAAATCAAATTACCCGAATGTCGTAATTAACATAAAGAACGTAAATCAAACTTCTTTGTGAAGATAAACACTTCTATGAATTAAGAATTAATTCGCAAGAAATTCCTGCTAATTAAGAATGTAAAATTACATCCAAGCAGCCAATTTGGGGAAAATATTTTTGAAATAACAAGCATAAGTTAACAGTAAGAAATCAGTAAAACTTTTCTGTTATCATAAAAACTTTTGGGGAAACACTTTCCTTGAACTCGGATAATTTAAGATTTTCTGGTACTTCAGGCGTAAATTATTGAAGTGAAACTTCTTTAGAATCGTTATGATTTGAAACTCGATGAAACGAAAAAGCGACACTAAAAAGAGATAGACATATAAATCTACAGGATTAAACCTGCGAGAAAAGAGATACAATACATTATATTTAATCATTTACACACTATCTGTGCAGGAATGGAGAAAGAATACAATTTCCTGCAGCCGGGCGCCTTTTTTATTTTTTATTGCAGGAGATCAGCAGACAGGCAGACGGCCACTGATGGACAGCGTTACCATCGCTATGGACATTTGCAACACCAAAGGTCTACGAATGCGCTGCTGCTCTTTAGGAGCCTGGAACCTGGTCACTAATGCCGGAACAACACAAGTTGTTATGGCGACATACTCTAGACCAGGGTGGTAGCCATCCAGTCGGCAAATGCCCTACCACCTGGCTGTGGTTGTTTTGTCGCCTCTTACGACAGCCGCCGGCCGCAGAATTGTATTCTTTCTCCGTTCTGCACGATAGAACGGCCTGTCGTAAGAGCGACAAAACAACCCACAGCCAAGTGGTAGGGCATTTGCCCGAATAGATGGGATGGACCCCTGGTCTAAAGTATATCGCCATAACAACCTTGATTTGGGTTCCGGCATTAGTAACCAGGTTCCAGTCTCCCTTAAAAGAGCAGCAGCGCATTTGTAGCACCTTTGGTGTAGCAAATTTTCATAGGCGATTGTAACGGCTTTCCTTCAAGTTGGCCGTCAGCCTGTCTGCTGAACTCCTGCAATCAAAAAACCTTCTTTCATTACAGAACTTATTAACTACTGAGCTGTTGTGACTTCGTGATATCAATATCAGGATGAAATATGTAAAGAATTTAAAAGCAAGAAATCGGTATATATTCATGACATAAATAAAAATAGGTTCTGGATTCGAAGGCGCTCATTCGGGCAGGCAGCTCACGCGCGCACACCCATAACTCAAGAGGCGACATTTTTTCATTCAATAAAGAAATGGCTGAGAAATAATATCTACACATTGCTTTCGAGTGTACAGAACAAAATGTATAATAATCATTTTATTATTCGGAAGAGGGAAAAAGACAGACGGACTTAATACGACCATTTTACGTCAGTTATCGTTTCTATCGCCTTAGAACAGTGTTTTTCAATCTGTGCGACCCCCCTAGGGTAGCGACCCCTAGGGGGGTCGCAGAGCAGTCTTCGGGGTCGCCGTCAAAAGCAAAAATGCTATTTAAATTTATACCTCGTACTTAGGTACTTTCTACGCTCAGCAGCTTTTTGTAAAGTATAGGTCTTAATAATGGATATAGGTAAGAAACTAGAGAAAAAAAAACATATTCTTTTAAATTACTAATTTTTTGCCTGTCACTGACCCAAGGGGGTCGCCAGAATGTTTCGAGCTGAAAGGGGTCGCATATTCAAAAAGATTGAAAAGCACTGCCTTAGGACGAAAGTACCGAGGTAATGGATTTGATCTAAGACTGGTGTATATAGACGTTTAAGCGACGGTTAAAATATAATCGTTGTTTAGAGATATAGTTTTAGCGATTAATTTATTTTAACCACCGGTTAAAACTCTACACACACCAGCCTAAAGTCAAATAAAAAGTAATGCTCGAGTTAGGTTTCAGAACTTCAATAACTTCTATTTCTTTTGGTTCGCTGAACAAGCATACCTAAATGCAATCACTTAATTAGAGAATTTGATATGTCATTAGTGATTTTGCTAGGAATATAATGGGAGGGATGGCGGTGTTCTCATGTTCTGAAGTTCTGATGATGACAAGGAGAGCTGATATGTTACACTGAGGGCTGATATGTTATGTTGTTCAATTGATTTATTTAATTGTAACGTAACCGGCGTGTGCGCACTGAGCCGTGATTTTTAGGAAACTCACGGGGGCGCGCGGGGGCTGATAGTGATGTAACACGTTCAGTAGTGTTGCGCGGATTTAAGTAGCGCTTGGCGCGAACAATTAGGCTTTGTGATTTGTATGGATTTTGGAATCCCTATAGTGCGCCACACTAGACATTCGTGTGTATTTATGTGTACATTGATTGATGGACTTTCAGCGAGCACCAAGCGTCAACCCCACTGACGGCACCAACGATAACCTTGAACACCTGAACACTAACGACATCTCATATAATTTACTAGGATATGCCCGCGACTTTGTCCACACCCAACTTGAAACTCCCGCGAGATTCCCAGACACAAAATACCGCAGCATTTAAAAAAGAGTATGAGTTCAATCGATTTAGTGAAAATTGTATTGGAATAAGCCAACTGTTTATGCACCTGAACAACTTCAAACTGCTCCTGGGATTCCCAGGAATAACGGCATCGAAATCAGCCCCGTAGTTTTTACGTGTATCCCGAACAAACAGCCAATAAATAAATAAAAAATTGCATCGTATTCTCCGTCGTTTATGTAGTCTGTTCCAGTTGCTTTTTTCTTACATAACTCGGGATTTTTAGAATTTTATAATATTGTTACGAGTTAAAATCTCGACTCGAATTAAAATGCCGTTGGAATCACTATAGAATTTATTAAAACTATTCCAACACGTATAACACAGGTACAAATAACTGGACACAACCAGTACTGGTAGTAGAAACGCGATGCACGAGTCCATAACATGCGCAACGTCCGTCACTATATAGTTTATCGAATGTACACACGTCTTGTTCCGCTTGTGCCTATCGCTAGACTGCCTCGTCTATCAGTTGGGGCATTGTTTTATACTGCACCAATACGACACAATACTCGACCGCATAACAATTATTTCCAAGAATAACACCCGGGTAATGACCATCATAAACATTACAATACACAATGGCCTGTTATTCTAATTACAAATGTTAAACACAAAGTAAACAAAGCGAGTCCAAATGCGGAAAGGTAATAAAATATGCTTTATGGCAGATAGGTGTGCATTCGCTTTTGTCGGCGTGTAACAATATTGTAGATAGATAGTGTAATAGTACGCCTGCGTACCTACTACGAAAATATCGATGATACTGTAAAATTCTTTTTATCGCTGGAGAACATCATACAGGCTGACGACTGCTGATGGAAAGTGGTTGCAGTCGCCTATGGATGTTTACAACACTAAAGTGCTGGCCAATGTGTCGTTGGTCTGGAAGGGGAATTGGAACTTGGCCACCAATACCGGAATCCAACTGAAAGTTGTTATGGTGGTAAACTCTAGACCAGGGGTGGTAGGTATCCAACGGGAACTTGTTTTGCTACCTGATTGTGGCTTGTTCTGTCACCTCGGCCGCAGTATTTACTATTGTTTCTTCACTCCCAAATCAATACTTCTTTTTTACTATGAATGTGTTATGGGACTGTATAATATATACTTAAAAGTTTACACACACTAAAGAGAGAAGTTGAGTATAATTTAGGATTCACATATTTCTAGGAAGCTCAAAGATTCAGTTAGTTTTTGTTCTCGCGAACAGGTTGGGAAGTAACTTCCGCTAACACGAGTCGCACGCACTTCAGTGACAAGAAGCAGCGTTTATAAATCTCGTCCATATTTTCTTCAGGCAGCCTTTGTCCACTGCTGGACGTAGGCCTCCCCAAGCTTGCGCTATATATCCCATCCGGGTTTCCTTATCCAAACCCTGCCGGCGACCTCAAGTAGGTCGTCAGTCTATCGGACTGGAGCGCGTCCTTCGCTACGTTTACCTAGACGCGGTTTTCACTCCAAGACTCGTTTGCTCCATCGGCGGTCGGTCCTACGACAGATGTGACCGGAACACTGCCACCTGTTGGATAATGTCACAAGCATATTTATGCTGTACTACATCTAAATTTTTTGTTACGGTACCTTGCTGTAATTTTGGTTTTGGAAGTTTGGAAAGTTTATTATTATTATAAAAAAAATATCTACATATTATGTAGCTATTTCACTTAACATAACAATTATCACTTTATCAATGCATGCTATGTTTATGTATGTGGCTTTTAATTTGTTGTTAAAGCTAAGAATTTACTGTGTTTTTCTCAACTTATTGCACGACTCTGTAGATAAAAAATTAACTAGGTAAAAAAACGTTTTAAATTTTAGTTTAGAATAAAAAAAGTATTGTGATTAACTCTGGTGTATTTTTGTTTATTATACAACACAATACATTAAAAAAACCAATAATGTTTGTTAGTTTTTAGCGATTTCAGTAATATAGCGCATTTAGGTTCCGGAGACATCAGAAGATTTTAAGCAAGAGACGGTGTTCGAACACGTCACATATCTTGGAAGTTGAAATAAAGAATAATGACAGATAAGAATATTATTTATTGCACGCAAAAAGCAATAAATATGCATTGGAGTTCATAATATTTCAACAAGATAGTCTCGGGAATTGTTTGTGACTCAATTACTGCACAGCGCCATCTACTGGCTTATAAAATTTTCGTTATTGATATATATCACGTTCCACTATAAAAATAATAAGGTTTAAAAACTAGCTGAAATACGTGTGACGCTGACTTGAGAAAGCATGAGGAGACAGTAAAAAACGCTGCGGTTTTTTCGTAAGATGCGTATTTATCATAGGTATAAAGTGTGTCGCGAACGTTGTATCGCCGCAAATCCTATTTCCGGGTATCACGCCGCTAACCTAGGAAACCTTTTCGCATTGAAAGTGCCGGATGGGCTGACATTTTACTTTATAACTTAGAAGCGAGGAGGCAGTACGTGTTTAAGGTTCACCTACATTGACATAAAATTGAAACACCATGAACTATGGGCTATTAAAATTTATGCATGGTTTCCTCACTGTATGGCGTAGGGGACACCGTGATCTTTCACAGCCAGGTGGTAGGGCATTATCTCGACTGGATGGCTACCACCCCTGGTCTAAGCTAAGTCGCTGTAACAACCTTGAGTTGTGTCCGGCATTAATGACCAGGTTCCATTCTCCCTTAATAGAGCAGCATCGGCTGAACTAAAAAAAATAGGAGGAGAAAGTTTACCATCTACGGCACCCCTTTCTATGCGCGGACCGCTAAGCATTTATCAAATATTTTTTATTTTATTATTTTTTTATTGTAGGAGGTCAGCAGACAGGCAGACGCCCATGATGGAGAGCGGTTACCATCGCCTATGGACATTTGCAACACCAAAGATGCTACAAATGCGCTGCTGCCTCTAAGGAGACTGGAACCTGGTCCACTAATGCCGGAACACAACTCAAGGTTGTTATGGCGACATACTTTAGACCAGGGGTGGTAGCCATCCAGTCGGCAAATGCCCTACCACCTGGCTGTGGGTTGTTTTGTCGCCTCTTATGACAGGCCGCCCCAACGCAGGAAATTGTATTCTTTCTCCGTTCCTGCACGGAGACATTTATTTACAAACTGTATTATATTTTATCCAAAGAATGACTTTTATATGATGCATGTAAATTATCCATTATATAAATTGAGAAGTTCGAAAATGATATGGAGATTGAATATCCACAGGTGTTATTTGAAATCTCTTGAGATGAATTCAAATGTAGCAGACAATTCAATTTTATCCTATAAAGATATAAAACAAAAATCAGTAAATCGTTGAACGTAGGCGGGGACTGCACGTTGGTCCCTATGTATAGTGAGTCAACTAACATTTTTGACATTTAGACTTTTTGATGGATTTGGTCACTAGAAAAACCTTAAGTATTTTTAAAGTGCATTTTTAAAGATCCAAACTTATACTGAATAAGTCTGAATCTGGATTTTTATGGTGGTGCACCACGTATCCACCATTTAATCATCATTATATTGTTACAACCTAGGCGCCGACAAAGACAAATTCCACGTACAGATTTGTAGAAGCACGTTTATTGCCCGTTGGTGTTTGAAGTAACTGTAATTCTTTTATGATCGTCTTCTTTGTTTACTTATTAATTGGCAAAGGTTTCTAGAGAACAGCCAACTGTTGTATGGCACTCGTTTCTGGTAGCTTGCGGCCGAATCATTAGCCAGGTGTTGTGGATTAAGTCGACTACGATACGGGCACAATTATTGTATCTGTGAAGTATAAAACTACGGCTTAAAAATACATGTCAGCAAAGTACGTCGCTATTTCATGAAATATTTTTTATTTCTTTATTGTCTTACATGGTCTTCTGTAAAATTAGAGTTTTGCATTTGATTCACTGTACGTAGGGACCATCGAGAAGATGCCCTCTAACAAGATCTCATTATGCTTCGCGGTTCAATGCATACGTTCACTCGATTGAACACAACTAACACTCGTTACCTATTTTGAAATTTTTTACATTGTTAGAGATTTTCACATTGCTCTTATACTGAAGACGACGGTCGTATTTATTTATTAATTTATGAACTGAAAGTAATTTTGACGTTTATATAACAAAGCCATCATTCATGGGTTAACAATGGTTCTGCTCTGTTCATGCCGCCATAAATTATATGTTAATTCATTCGGTTATGTTGCGTACTCCTTTGATTTGCAACTTTTTATGTATATATTTCACAATTATAATATAAATTACATACTATTGAATACAATGTAAGAAAACTTAACTTATTTGTATTGTATTCTACCCATAGTCCCTCAAGACTATAAGTAGAATACTGAGCCCAGATCACCGTCTTCTATGGGTAAGGTGCCCAGAAGGCTGGCTACGTTTCCTCGCTGGATCGCCACACTGTTCCGTTGGCCGAGGTAGGCACCAGCCCTCTGATCACCAGAAGAGTCGATGAGTCGTTTTGATAAATTTTGGTAGAGGCTCATGGCCTCAGGACCCCACGGTCCAAGCGCCTCGACAGCAAACGGCACAAACATATAACTCTCACTGAGGGTTTTTTTTTTTTTTTTTATTGCAGGAGATCAGCAGACAGGTTGCATATTTCCGCCGCTTTAGTGATTCCGCTGTTTCCGCCGCCGAACCGGCCGATCTAGAAGTGTTTGGTAAATGGGATGCGGCCAACGTGTCTACGCAAGTCGCATCCCACACCAAAGGTTTGCCATGCTGCCAGGGAATTAGAGTCATTCCGTCAGGGCGCCTGCCATCATCACGTGCAATACCGTTCGGCTCCAATAGAGCCAGCACTTTAGCGGTGGCAAGCGCCCTCCGTAAGACATCGTTCAGGGTGGCGTGGCGTGACCATCTGCCGGCACCGCGGCGGCAAGAAAGACCGTGGTATCCCGGGTCGATTACCTCTATTCCACAGACACATGTGTGTGGTGCACATATGCGAGAACCTAAGCGCAGGTTTATGGCCAATATATATTTTAAATTAATTTGAAGTTGTCAAATGTTTAATAATTTTCTCTCTGTCTGCCACATACCAACGACCATTGTATTTTACCAGTTTTTCATTAAATATATTCATTTACCTAAGCCTATCATTCCCCGGGTTATCTCCGCAACAGGTTAAATTAAGTGTAACAGAGCGGATGAGTTATAACTCAACAATACAGAAGACGCATACAATAAAGACAGAGGTATATGTAAGAAAAGTTATAGCAAAAGGAGATAAAAGGAATATAGCTCTTCGGTCTGATCCCGTTATCTCCCTTCCATCATCGGTCAACCAGATGAATCGACATGCGGCACCGATATATGGTCGAACCTATATGAATAACACGTTCACTGCGAAACGGGGTCTAAGTGGCCCCGAACGTGTCTTACTTCCGGTGCGACTAAGAAAAACAGACATCCTCGTAGTGTGTGTGGAAAGCGCAACTTCAGTTTAGAAAAAATATGAATATGTGTTACTAAACCAGAGATCCTTGGTATACCTATCTTACGGGGTTACCTTGATGCAGTACCGCATAACAAAAAAAAACGAAAACCATACAATATTTTAGATATAAGCCCGAAAAGTGTTTTAGTTTTTACACTATTACGGGGCTCAATAAGCCTCGTGCCGCTGTGAACGTGTTAACACGCTTTGCATCTAGTTTCATCATACGCACCGCAAAGGAGTGGAACTCATTGCCGGAGTCTGTCTTTCCCGATACTTATAATCTGGGTGTGTTCAAGTCCCGTGTGACTATATAGGTACCTCCTAGGTACGCGTGCTCCATTCTAGACCACATCACACATAGGTGAGACCATTTGAGTGAAAGAAAGATGATCCTGACATCTGTTATTGACCATTTTACATATTTTAGTAAATAGTTTTGTTATATATATGCATACTTTAATTTAGTGAGGAAACAATTTTTTATTTATAGACAGGGGTCGCATCTTCCCAGAAGGTTTGGGTCCAGGCCAGAGAAATCGTGGGAAGTTTCCGCAAATGTTAGTTTTGTTAAATGAATTTGTCAGTCAAATATTGAATGATCTGCCAAAATGAGTGTATGAACAGAGTGTGTAAGTAATAGTCAGTGCGTGATAATGAGAATCAGCGAGAAGTGTATACGTTGTGTACAGTGGTAATTTAATTGTTATTATAATTAATTAGTAATATTCCAAAGAAACGACGTGAAACGTAAGAGTGACTGGTGTATTATTTCCACCGGAAAATCCCCCAGCACCTCCTACAGGCTTCCACTGAGGACCCAAGTTATACAGCGTGTTTCAGACCTTACGACAATAAATCAGACCACGTTTTCTTCATGACGTACTCTGCCCAAATAAAAAAATGAATCAAGGTAACTTCTTTGGTTTAGCCACAGGACCTCATTTTTCATTTCAGAATATTACAACAACATGTATCAGTTATTGTGTCTAAATAGGTAGATTAGTGACCAATGTATCGTGTTGCCAGCTCGTCTCTTCATCATTAAATGCGGAAGTTGTTCATTCTTACGCTCGCTTGCGAACTAATATTTACAAGATGATCTGTTTTTATTCCCTTTTTATTGTAATTAATTTGTTCGAAAATTTCAAAATTTTATTTTTGACATTACGGTTGATTTAATGGTACCAAAAAATTTGTATGGAGTACGACCGCTAAAGTTATCATTTATTGTCATTTGAAATGAAACACGCTGTATAGTGACGGACTTTGCGCGTGTAATTGAATCGTGCTGTTTATACAGTGCCTAGTTATATTTGTACCGGTTTTATACGTATTTGTAGAGTTCTAATAAACGCTATAGTAACTCCAACGGCATTTTAGTTCGAGTCCTGCGTAACTCGCAACAGTATATGCATAAATTTCGGGAATAAAACTACCCCCGTTTATTTGATCGGTTGGATTCTTAGCGAGTCGTTTCCGACCGGTGAGGGAGCCACAAATCGCTGTCACAGGCACACCCCAAACACAAATCGACGACTAAGCCCTCACAAGAACCCACATCGGGTATCCATCAAGATTATACACATTCTAAATGGTTCTATATACGTTTTTATATATATTAGTGGTCGCCCAGTGGTCGAAATTCGACCATAATTTAATTAAGTTATAAGTTTCAACATTATTAAGGTTCTTTTGTCAATAGATACGAGTAGGTACTTTATTATCACAGATTTCGCCAAGGCTACACTGTTCATTTGACTTGAATAACAACAAGAGATATATTAGTGTGTGTAATGTTTTTTATATGTTTTAATGAATAATTTAAAAAAATTACTATTTCGAAACTTTTATATATTCTGGGATTTCTTAGCTTTCAGTATCTATTAGAATCTTTAGCAAAATAGTTAAAGGTCGTTTAGCAACTTTGCTTAGCTATATACAAAAAAATATTTATTTTCATAGAACGGTATGCTATATACAACCCGTCTACAGTGACATCGGGTCTGAAAGACCATAACAAATTTTCTGAGCGTGTATATTTCAATTTCCTTAAGATATGATTTCGAAGCGTTTTGTATATAGAGATACTTATTCCCTATTGGGCTGTGACAAAAATTTAGTTGGTGATGGCAGTTTTATGTTCAAAAGAGGGGTCTGCTAATTTCTCCCACGAGCGTTGTATTGTCAGGAAGTGTGTACAAATCTTGAATAAAGAATGTTTTTTTTATACCTACAATAAACAGTTTACGAGGTCAGGTCTATTTTTAAGCCATAAAGAAAAAATAAGGCCTGTTAAGTGTTAATAAAAGTTAGCACATATATTTTGTTACTGTTATTTAAAAATAATGCTTACAACCTTATAAAGACAAATCATAATTTATTATGGTTTGGATATGTAGGTAGATTGATAAAATTAACGACTTTTTTGATTTGTAATAACTTACTCTTCTAGCTCTTATAAATGTTTCTATTGCGTTAATAACAATTATATTTCGTGAAATCAACATTAATTATAGAATAGAATAGAAATCACTTTATTTTTACCAAAAAAGAATGAATAATTACCATATTTGCCGTAACAAAACTAAAGGCGGCCTTATCGCTTAAAGCGATCTCTTCCAGGCAACCTGACTTTCAGGATACTTTTAACAATGTATGTCTAGCTATAATTAAATGAAATAGAAGTAAATAAAAGAGAAAGAACAGTCTTTATTTTATTTTTAATTTAGTAACAAAATTGTCCTACAGATTTTCCATAGATTTAAGGCCCAGAACTAAGTAATTATGTACGTTATAATACACTTAGATTAAGGCAGTGGATAGCGATTCTCGAAGACATGGTGTGCTGCCAACCGCTTCTACAAAAAAAGGACGGTGCGGTGCTACGCTGGATATGATAATATATCGCTCTTGACAATGTCATTTGGATGACGTGCGGAAATACTTTAAAAAATTGATTAATATAATATAATTCTTATCGAGGATATAAATATTAAACATTTTCTTAACTAATGCTCCTAAAATAAGATTAATCTCCAGTGAAAAATAGTTTTCAATTTAATAAAATATATCGGGTCTTTCGAGCCCGCGTCATCGCGCCGGGTTAAGCTTAAATCCCGATGAACCGAAGTATGCCGAGCGAAGAATAATGCTCTCCTAGAACCCGTAATTTGTCACGATACGTTTGTGGATGTAGTGATCGGCTGGTGGGCAGGTGTTGGTCCCACGGACGGACTCAGTAACTACCCCTATTTGTAACTGTCACCCGCACTCAGCGGACATTGAACACTTCACAAATGAATAGGATCATATTCATGAGTGATTTTACATAATATTTTGACACATCCTGGAGTTTTATGCTTCATAGTGTGGAAGAAGAGTTCTAAATTAGATATTGAAAGAAGGCAAGAAAGTAAATCTATAAGTACTAATATTGTAAAGTATGTGATGTTGTTGGGGGTAAGATCTATTTATGTATATATTTTCTCTATTTTATCCGTGCAGGAACGGAGAAAGAATACAATTTCCTGCGACCGGGCGGCCTGTCGTAAGAGGCGACAAAACAACCCACAGCCAGGTGGTAGGGCATTTGCCCGACTGAATGGCTATCACCCCTGGTCTAAAGTATGTCGCCATAACAACCTTGAGTTGTGTTCCGGCATTAGTGATCAGGTTCCAGGCTCCCTTAAGAGAGCAGCAGCACATTTGTAGCACCTTTGGTGTTGCAAATGTCCATAGGCGATGGTAACCACTTTCCATCAAGTGGGCCGTCTGCTAGTCCGCTGAACTCCTGCAACAAAAAAAATAAAAAAATCTACTAAATCGATTTAGAAAATTCTTTCACCAGTGGAAGGCTACATTATTCCTGAGAGACATAGGTATATTTGTTTGTGATTAATAATAATCGTTTATTTTATTTTTTTCTGATGCCCAGCGAAGTGGGCACGGGTCAGCTAGTCATTTTTAACCGACTTCGAAAAAAGGAGGAGGTTCTTAATTCGTCGGGGTCATTTTTTTTTGTTGCTTTTTTTATGTATGCTCGCCGAATACTCCGTGATTTATGATCCGATTTACATGATTCTTTTTTGTCCAACGCGGAATAGCTGCTATGTGGTCCCCTAAAAATTTGACATAGTTTGGCCCAGTAGTTTTCATTTTACGAGCATTTTTTTTGTTCCCGTTTCTTGGGACCTATATTTTTTAAGAAGCGCGGCACCATTCGTAAGTCCACCCATACATAGCTAGACACTAAAAAGTAACAAATAAAAAATAAATACTTCGTTTAAAAAAACCGACGTCATAAACTAAAAAACTCAAATGTATAAAATAACTTATTTCTAAAGCTATTATTATTAATATATATTATCTAAAACATGTTGAAGTCGGTGCAAAGTAAAACATAAAAATAACTATATTTTGAAAATTACTAAGCACCGACTTCAAGATGTTTTAGATAATATATATTATTAATAATAATAGCTTTAGAAATAAGTTATTTTATACATATTAGTTTTTTAGTTTATGAAGTCGTTTTTTTAAACGAAGTATTTATTTTTTATATATATAGGACACATTACACTAATAGTGTCGTGTGTGTGTCGTGTTATTGGAAGTCGTAGTAGCGTAATAGCTAGCGCACGCGTCCATACTCAAAGGGCGCAGGTTTGAACTTGGCCAGAACGCATGCACCGCTTAGTCTCAGTTTTCTGATCTAATGTGCATATTGTTACAATTACCGCGTGCTAACAACGGTGAAGGAAAACATCGTGATGCAACCTGCACATTGATATAACCGATGTGTCAAACCTGTCAAGCCACCTTGGACCAGCGTGGCGGGTATACTGTCCATTCCCCTACAGTGGGAGCCCGAGCCCAGCAGTGGGACATTTATGGGCTGTTATTTTTAACCGACTTCAAAAATAGGAGGAGGTTCTCAATTTGTCAGGATTCTTTTTTTATGTATGTTCACCGAGATTAATGTAATTCTTTTTTTGTTCGACAAGGAATAACTTCTTTTAGCTCCCCTAAAATTGATATAGATTGGCCCAGTAGTTTTCATTTTACGAACATTTTTTTGTTCCCGTTTCTTGGTACCTATATTTTTTATTATTAAACTCTTCTTTCTTTCTTTCAATAGATCACTTTCTTGTTTATAGGCCGGTGCCATTAATCCTTAGTATTCATTTTCAATGAAGTAAACCATGACCTGAGATCCATATTTCTTTCATGATATATGTCACGAGGGGAAACCAAAAGTTTCGCATAAATACGCCTGAAATATAATGGTGTTCAATCTTTTGTTTTTTGTTTTCTACTTTTACGGGCATTAGTCTCTTTCCTGTTGTTTTCTATTAATAAATCACCCTAGTTTATTATTGTTTTCCAGGACATATAATGTCTTCGTAAAAGGAGATAACGTAATGTTCGTATTAAACGGACCAACCAAACTGAAAGGCAAAGGCTTTGGTGGAATTTCTTAATTTCATGGTTGAATTTCTTGACACTGCACGGATCAATCTAATTGAATCAATGTGGTTGATAGGCACAGAATTGAAACGAGCAGCGGAGTCCAATTATATTGAAAAATCCAAAATATTTATATAGGTTTGTAGGCGATGCACACATAAATTAAATTATATATTTGTCGGAGGGAAGCTATAATTGGATGGATGTATAACGCACAATATTATTTGTTTATATTTTAATTGCTTCTAAAATTGTTAATTTAATTTGGTTTGATGTCTTAAATGTTTCTATAACTAAAAGATCGTTCTAACGTAATAAAAGTTATGAATATTGTAATTTAATAAACGACCAATCAGAGCAGAGCATATGGCTCGGAGCGGGGTCAGACGCCCTCTATTAGACTTTAGTAGTATCTACTTCGATAGACGAGGAATTTTGGGACACATTTGGTTGATGGCAGCAGGTCGAGTTGGACCATTGAGAATTTAAAGAAAGTGTTTTAAGTTAGAAGTATGAGCGGTGCTCTGAACCCGCTGCTCGGTCTAAACTATGTTAAAATGTCTTTTAAATCTAAATTAAAAGTGTATAAACCGTGGCTATCGTGTTTTATGCTCGCATTTTACCCTGATGACGCCCACTAAACCTGCAATAACTAAAGGAGATGTCGTGAGAACGAGGCCGTTCTGCGACATATATATATGTAATATAATATAAAATAAAAAATAATATAAAATATAATAAAGTAAATACAAATTAAATTAAATAAAAAAAATAAAGTATGTTTTTAACGGTTTTTAAGCGCGGCCTATTATGTATACAAGTCGCGCTATTTACGGCAAAATATTTGTTATTTTGTAATTTAAATAGGGCAACACGACGGGGTGCGCTATACGGTGTTATTGGCTCATTTTGAAAATTAGTGTCACGCGAATCCCTGTTCGAAGCGAGCGCATCCGCCGTAAATAATAATTCCCAGGATGTGTACACACCCCCAAAGCCTTACAGCCATTTTTTGGTGTTTTATTAAAATTCTACCAGCATTCCCTACAAGGTTGTTGGGGCGCTATAGCCCATGGGTAATATTCTTTTTTTTTCAAATTCAAATTCATTTATTTATATAAACTTATTTCTAGGCCTTATATAATTATATCTAAAACTTATAGTAGTAACACATTTTGAACTAAAATTAAGGCTACATTTTCTTTTGGCGGCGGTTGCTGCACTAGACTCGTGGTCTGTATCGCGGCACCCAACACAATTTCATTATAATATAGAAACTTAAATATAATGGAGTTATTAATTAATTACTTAACCTAAAACTATGTGTGCATTCGTGTGTGTGTGTGTGTGTGTGTGTGTGTGTGTGTGTGTGTGTGTGTGTGTGTGTGTGTGTGTGTGTGTGTGTGTGTGTGTGTGTGTGTGTGTGTGTGTGTGTGTGTGTCTGTGTCTGTCTGTGTTCGTTGTATGTGCCCCTGGTGTTATAGTCGTATTAGTAGTATACATTCTGTGTCGCTGTAATTTAAAGTTTTCAACCATTTACTAACTTGGTGTTTAAACTTTGATGCTGACATTTCTTTAGCAGAGGGTGTGTTTTGGCATACTTTATTATAAATGGATATATGGGTGTATGAGGGAAGGCGCTGGTTCGGTTATCGTAGACTGTATCAGAGAGGTATGACGTAGATTTTTGCATTAGAAAAGCAGAAGCTCCACAAACCTTGATATCAGCCCTCTCCTGGCTCGGTTCTGGTTGCACACAGGAACAGCACAAGGTAGTGAGTTCCAATTTAGAGCTATCGCTTCGTGCACAGTTTTAAGTGTTTGCGACATAAAATGAAGCGAATCTTCTGTGGATAAATACATAAAAAAATAATACAAGGTAACTTGTACCGCCTGCTTTTTAAACAAGAGTCACGCACTAGGGGCTTACTTATAATCGTTTCTTAAATTTAAAGAAACTGCTCAGCAGCTGATTAGCAAAATCTTAGTAAATATAAATCTTACTCATATACTCCTCTTTAGTCGGATATTTTGAGTACAACCTACATTAATCATTCAAATTTTGTTTACCTGTGCTCCTCCTAGGTAAACAGGTAATACAGGGTTATAAGTGAAAAAAAAGATATTAATAGATTAGGGTCTGATTCTGATTCTTTTACTTAAGAGATGCCTAATCGTTTCTTAACGAGATTATTATAAATAAGGCCGTAGAGATTTGGCCACGGGGTAAACTCTAGTTCATTATAAACTATGACATACGCACGCTGGGCTATCCTATAAGTATCCTAATAAGTCTCGAAAAGAATAGTTAGCACGTGTCCAATAAGCAATTTCTTATCTTAAATAAAGGAATTGACGCCCAAAAAACATTCCATACAAATAATATGAGAAAATCCTTAGGCAGCATTTAAGCAATCAGAGAGAGAAACAAACGATGCGAATTCCAGAATATATTTTTTGCTTCAGATAAAAACATAATGTTTCAGTGAAATTACAGACTGTTATATACCTTATACTCTTGGAATGAGAGTCAATTTCCGTTGATAACTGAGCTTGGTTCTACGAATCGAATGATAATTTTCGGAACCCAGTTAAATGAAGATAATGATACTTCTATGAGGGGTAGGGCTGAGCATAGCAAGAAAATAAATAAACAATATTTAAGAATAAATGCCCCGTTCTCTTCTCAATCAGATTGCATGTAAGAAATGTTGCTGTATAAACTTATAGTACGTTTCGGCATTAATATTGTTACAACCGACAAAGGCCAATTCACACCTGCAGTTTATTACCTTTTCGGCGTTTGGAATTCTTTGTTTACTCTGTGTTTCAAATAAAAACAGCCTATTTTGTATTGTAATGTTTATATTAGTCATAAGACAGGTGTGATTCTTGGAAATCATTTTTATGCGGTCGAGTGTTGTGTCCAAACATTGGACACAACAACTGTATTGGTGCAGTATAAAACAATGCCCCCAACTGAGAGATGAGGAGTCAAGCGGTAACCACGTACAAGGCAAGACGTGAGTCCATTCGATAAGCTATATAGTGACGCACTTTGCGCGTGTTAATAAATCGTGCAGTTTGTACTGGTTGTGTCCAGTTATATTTGTATCTGTGTTATAAGTGATTGTACAGTTCTAATAGATTCTATGGTAATTCCAACGGCATTTTAATTCGAGTCCCGCACTCGTAACAATATTACATTATACTAGCTGTGCCCGCGACGTCGCCTTCATTCGAAACATTCTTCATTGATGCTCCACTCCTAATACTTTTAGCGTGATGATATATAGCCTATAGCCTTCCTCGATAAATGTAGTATCCAACACTGAAAGATTTTTCAAGTCGGACTAGCGGTTCCTGATATTAGTGCGTTCAAACAAACAAACACTTCAGTTTTATAATATTAGTATAGATAAAGAAATTGATTACCAGATTCGTGATATGCATTATACATACGAGTGTACTTTGAGAAAAACATACCACCTGCCAGTCGTGCATAACAATTTCCCTTTTGAATTAGTTCCGCGCCTAGAGTTATATCTTCTTACGTGTTTATGAATACTTGAGGTGAAGTCTATATAAATTATATTATAATAATTTCTTACGTTTTCGCGTCTAGTATAGACAATAAAACAACGTTTTAACGGTTTTAAGCGATGTAATTTATTTAATTTTTATTATTCCGAATTTATCAGAATCTCAGGCTCTTTTTCTATAAGTTTATACTGAAGTATTTTACAGAATTACTTATTCAAACAATTTAATGGAGTTGCAAAAAGTGAATCCTCAGTAAGACAAGGACACAATAAAAGGAGAAAAACATAAGTGACCTTATAATAATAATACCACAATACATAATCTAAGACAAAAATAAGGACAGCCCTATGACAAAAGATGGCGGGAGCTAAAAGCTTATTAGGAGAGGCTTAACGAAGCGTTTTCCAGCAGCCTTTGAATGCTTAATTCCACAGAGACTCTAAACGATAAGAAGATACACTCATACTCATTTAGTTTTTTATTATATTTAGTCATTATCTACACTCTATCAAAAGTCTCCTCTTCTTTCACCTTCTGCCTATGATTTCGGGTTCAGCACATCTTTTTCTACCAATTTCTCTATTCTGACATACATTTCACGTTTCTGTCTCATACAAATCATCATTTTGTTACGACCGAGGTGCCAACAAAGGCAAATTCACACCTGCAGCCCTGTAGAAACACATTTTATCACCTTTTCAGCATTTGGTCTTCTTTTGTTTACTTTGTGTTTAGAAGTTGTGAAAAACAACCCATTATGTATTGCAATCTTTTATAGCAGTCATTAGCCAGGTGTGATTGTAGGAAATTAGGTCACGCGGCCGAGCTGGGCCGGCTTGCCCTTGACTTAATGCGTTATTTAAGATGTGATTGTGGATGATGGCACGCGTAATGAATACAGAGAGAAACAAAGGGCGAAACAAAATGGCCGCAGTACGTCTCGCGCGCAGCAAGCCACACACCGTGCTCTATAAATGCGTGCTTTTGCACGCTTCTCTTATTTCACCACAAGAATTAGGTAATATAATATTATCTCTCACATGAAAATTGAAAACCAACTCATTATCACGCCAACTATACAGTCAGACTTGGATACTGAATATAGTTTGCTTACAATAAAAACATAGGCTTTCATGAAATCGTAATTAGGGGGCGTCCATAAATTACGTGAGGTGTTTTTTTTAATTCTCTAAGTGTAATAAAAAATTAACAATACAATAATTAAATCGTAACTACTGTGATTAAAAAAGTATACCTACTCTAATTCAGTCCATGGAGAATCATGCACGGTCTCAAGAGAGACTATTGGAACCAAAATGTCCATATGATTTTCAGTAAAATCATCTGCTCCTTCAACTTCGTTCTGATCTAGCCACTCTAAGCCATTGCACTTGCACAAAGTAACTCATTAGCTCGTCTTGTGACAATCCGTGAGGGTCGCACTTTGCGGAACATACGCGCTTGCTTAGCTGGTGCAATGTGGGCTGATCGCCTGTGCTCTGCAGCTCTTGTGCTAGATGCAAAGTAAATACTGCATGTACGGCGTGCTGATGAAAACATTCAGCGGTTGAATCGGTAGGCAGTGGCGTATTAGAAATGGAGCAAATGACTTTCCGTCATGCTCTTTCTTCTCTTTCTCAATCTGGATTAAATGGACCAAAATAGTATTTTTTTTGTTGTTTCAATCAGAAAAAAAATTGCGCGATATTTGCCGAGACCCCCCCTCTCTCCAACGTAAGATTAGATGAGATTTGACTCGACCCCCTCCCCCCATTAAACACCTCACGTAATTTATGGACGCCCCCTTATATGTTGTACCTACCACCTAACGTATTCATTCCTTTCAACCTATAAGCACAAATCCACATTTCCCTAATGAATGCAGTAAATAATTATTTCCTTCTTGTAATCTCGCTTCTCCAGAAACTTCCTTAATGAAATCTGTTGATTTTAAGTCTGTATTAATATTAAATCATACTAATATTACATAGTTAATTACATCAATAAAAAATAATTGCCCGACTGTGGGTGTCAATTTGTGCTGGTTTTTACATACGAGAAGAAACACACAATATTGAATTTTATTCAATTTAACGCAGTTCAAATAGAATGTCGTTGATGGCGCGCGCAATGGATACAGAGAGAAAAAGGGCGAAACATCTGAAATGTAATGATCAAAATTTATACACTACAATTATTACAATTACAATATTAAATACAGCACAATAATACACAGAAATTTTAGTACAACCCCAAGAGTTGTCCCCATGCTTGTCAGGTGTCGAGCAGCAATTTGCCCTTAAACAATATTCGATTATCGAACTATATAGACTATCGTGGTAGACTGCTGGTAGTAGACTCGTTTGTAGACTCGTTGACTATCGTTTGTAGACTAGCCTACCTCTGCCCGAGTATTTATAAGATACTCGTAGTGCGTATGCAGCGACACCATCCTGTCATACTTTGGCGCCACTTCACTTTCACTTCGGTCGAACACCAACTTCCGCCATCCGGTTATAAGACTTCCGATTACTACATCAATGAATACTCTATTCGATTATTGACTACTTCCGCCAATCTGTTATTTTATAATAACCAATACGATTCTAACACGTTCGCACGCATCCATCATTTTACCACGATAATTAGGAAAATTTAATTTCATCGCTCACAACGAGAATATAGTGTTTTTATTAGACTTTGTCCATTCAAGGGTTGTCTAGAAGAGATTGCTTTAAGCTAATAATGCCGCCTAGTGTACTGCGCTATACTTGGTACTAATTAAACACAAAGAATATGTTTTACGTTGGTGTACAATAAATATATGGTTGGTGTTATTCAAGCCGTGATGTAACACATCATTTCCCTCAGTCATGAAAATTCATGACGATGTTTTTATATATAATAAAATTTGGTTTCAACAGTGAAAAGCGCGGTATTTCATTTGACTTTTTATTCCGACGTTTCACCCACTTTTCAGTAGTTCACGGAAGACAAAGATGTCAAGTGTCAATGAGTAATGTTAAAGTTTTACTCATTGACATTTGACACCTTTGTCTTCCTTAATCACGGCTACTGAACGTCGGCAAATTAAAATAAAAAGCCGCGCTTAGCACCGTTACAATGTAGTTTTATTATGTGTCCTAGTCACCAAAACTAAAGAAACTAAATAAACAGGTGGTGTGATGTGCTTTGATTATTCGGTTTTAAAATTGTAGAAATTGTGTTTTACTAACTTTGAATTATAGGCTGAAGAGTTTTGAAAAAAAAACATTCAATAATGATATTTTCAACAAAACTTAATTTAAAAAAGGTCCCTTGAGGAATTTCCTGAATGCTTATTATGGTTTCGTAGATAAATGACGGCAACATTCGACGATTGTCAGTCACCTCTACGAAAGCCTTTATTGTGCTCCAGCGTAGTCCTAAGCGTAGTCTAATTTCTTACGTTGGAGCACAAATGAAAATAATTTTTCATTTGATTATACACTAGCTGTATTCCCGACTTCGTCCCTGTAATTCATTTTCGCAGAACCCTAACTTTAGAAGTAGCCCAAGTTACTTCTTATAATATCAACTACCTGCCAATGAAATTCCCGTCCAAATCGGTCCAGCCATTCATTAAGAGCTTATCAGACAGAAAAACAAGTAAGGCATATAATTTCCAATTGTGTAAAGGGGAATGAAACAAGGTTTTTAGGGTTTGAATGTTTGTCGTTGAATGCTTTTAGAAGATCGAATATATGACACGCATAGCACGGTCGGGAGTCGCGGGCAACTATTCGAGTCAATCCCGAGTGAAGTTCGTACATCTGATTACTCTCTATGCATTCAATATTTATGCTTTTATTTATTAACAAAACAGGTAAATACAAAAACATTTTATAAATGAATATTTTTTAAATGACTCTAATTCCCTGGTGTCGAGGAAAGCCTTGTTGGCAACACCAACATAAAGTTTTATTTAAATTTATGACTTGCAACATCGTAATTGCATTTTTGTGCTTCTTCCGTTCGGATTGTAGCCGAAGGCACACGCCTTCGTATATAAGTGATTTTATTACAAGTTTTCACCCATAAAAGTGTTTTAACTTCCTCCACTACATTGACCTGGGTATCCTAGGCCCACCACATCAGCGTGCAAGCAATATTTATTACATGTGCGACGAGCTGCGCACAAGCCTTTGGTGTGGGATGCGACTTGCTTAGACACGTTGGCCGCATCACCTTTACCAAACACGTCTAGATCACAGCTGGTTCGGCGGCGGAAACAGCTGAATCACTCAATTACTTAACTCAAGTTATTTATATTGAATAATCTATGTAATTTATTTATTTTACAGGCAACACTGAGCGGGCCGTTCATACAACGGATTCTATCGTTAAAAATCCCCCTTGATTTTCAAAAACAAAAATTGACATTACAAACAGACACTTCAATTTTATGTCTCCGTATAGATTTTCAGCGCTCTAAGGTACTCAAAAAATTAATGCAGAAATATTTTTTAAGATTATTGTTTCTGGCAGCCATTATGTTCGATGGGTCGCTTCAACATAATGCAGTCCATTCACCCGGAATGGACTGATAACGTTGTTGTTATAAATTTGCTCCTGAGTATTTTGTTTTTTGTTTGAAGCTTACAAAATTCATTTTAGCTAGCTGGACTCTTTGCACCTCTGTCAAATTCAGATTCAAAAGTTTTTATTTAAAATAGGTTTCACTGGAATTAAATATTTGACTTACATGTATGACCTTCAAAACGTGTTCTTCATTTCGATGTATACTTCTATATAAGCAAATTAACTGTATTTGTTTTTATTGCACGAGTTCAACAGACATGCAGACGCCCCACTTGATGGAAAGCGGTTACCATCGCCTATGGACATTTGTAACCCCAAAGGTGCTACAAATGCGCTGTTGCTCTCGTAAGGAAGACTGGAACCTGGTCGCTAATGCCGGAACACAACATAAGGTTGTTATAGCGGCATACTCTAGACCAGGGGTGGTCGCCATCCGGTCGAGCAGATGCCCTGACACACAGACACACACACACACACACATATATATATATATATATATATATATATATATAATTATAAAAAAATGTAAGACATATTGTAAAATTAGGCAAACAATGTAAAATTAACCCCACCTTTCTCTTCCCTTTAACACCCATCCAAAATTCCCTTGACTACATTTCCCAATCAACAATCCCCACCGTGTCAAATTGTTTGAATTATAAGACAAAATTGTAGATTAAATAACGTAAAAAATAAAAAAGAAATAACTCGGGCATATCTCGTTCGCCTGAGGATAAAACAGCTTAAGTAAATAAAATAAAAAATCTCCAGTGAAACTTATTTTGAATAAAAACTTTTAAATAAAGCTTCGACTTGTTATCTTAAAATATGTTAATTGCATTTTTCTCGAAACGGCCATTTGGAAGTACCTAATGCGTTTGGTATGAGGCGGGCAGAGTTGTTGAACAAGGCTTAAGGGCCCAATGTCCCCAAAACCACTCTGTGTAGTTTTCATAAAAGCAATTTCACAACAAAAGGTTTTATGCTTAAGTTCATCTCTGACCACTATTGACCACCCAGGGGCTAATAGTGGTCAGGGGACGCGAGCCCGAGATCAAATTACTTCGCTATCAAAGCCTCGGTTACTGTGAATATAACAACATTAGGTTGAATATTGCATCGATAATTTCATGCGTCATAGATTTAAAACGGAAATGGCTTCTTAGGATTCTGTTCTGATGATGCTTCTTAAGAAATTTTACTTATGACAAAAAGTGGTGAGAGATTAGCACCCTAAGGGCCGCTTGCATAACGATCGTCTTTAAATAAAGTTAGTTAATCAAATTGTTACGAGTTACAGGACTCGAATTAAAATGCCGTTGGAATTACTGTAAAGTTAATTTGAACTTACAAACAGGTTTAAAACGGGCACAATTATGACTGGATACAACCAGTAACATTGCACAATTCAATAACGTGCGTAGAGTCCGTCACTACATCGCTCTTCGAATGTACTACACACGTCTTACTAGTATCGTAATCCTCGTACGGGCATTGTTTTATACTAAACTATGTAATACCGACAAAGGGACCGTGTTAATCCGCACAAAAAAGATTAGTTCGATTCTAATGACAGTCATAAAACAAGTACGATAACAAAAGCATGTTTTTATGAATTATAAATTCTAACATAAATTTAACAAAAGAATTCCTAAATCATAGAAGGCAATAAACTGCGTGTATTTTACAATATTAAACTGCCTAAATACGTTTTACACAAAACGTATTGACATTTCTCTAAACATATTTACCGGCAAATTTTGCGTTGTGCAAGACGCTTATTGTATTTAATTGTGTTAAATACGTTTTGTGTTTCCTAAATAAATTTAAGCAACCTTATGCAAGCGGCCCTAAGTCGTGAAAATTGTGTCACAGCTAAGCGCTGGTGCGAGAAGTTTTGACCTAATCGACTTTGGGGTAGCAAGGTTTCTAAATAAAAACTGCCCCCGCGGCGTTTTCTACTTTTACTGTGGAGATCGTTTTGTTATCAAATAAAAGTAATTCACCCAAATATTCAGCTTTTTAAGATTATTTTTTCTAATAGAAAATTACATATTAACTCATGGCGAATTTTTAATACTTGGGAACAAAAATCTACTACACAATATTTTTGTTGTGATTCCCGGATGAAAAGCCGATTTTTTAAAAATAAAATATTTTTATCTCGGGTTTTGAAAATTATCTATCGCCATTTTTACCAGTATATGTGTTTTGCGATCCTTTCTAGTTATGATTTTTTCAATTTTTTATAACAATGTCAAAAAAACTGTTCTTTGTTTTTTTTTTTAAACCTCGTGTTCTGTCCAATTGATATTCTGTATCTATCTATTATCAAGAAATATTCACGTGGTACACATTTATATGAGAACTAGAACTCAGAATCAGTAAATAAAAAACGTTGATTTCTGAACGACGGGACGAACATCAAACGTTTGAGAGTTTTTGGCGGGAACTGAAAGGAGATGTTGTGTTGTGCAGTTTTATTTTCTAAAAATGTATAAAATTACTCTAAAATGAACAATAGTTGTAGGATATTGATAGTCTTGGAGTAGTGGTTATGTGTTTTGTGAGAAATGTGAACTGTATAGTCAAATGTAGCCTTTTGAGTTGTCACAAGAACTCCGTTGGATGGCACTAGCTGATTACCTACAGTTCAGCTGTGCTACAGATAGGCTTAAGAAAATGAAGAAACTATATTGTAAACTAAGATCTGGCTTAAAGGCCTTATTGGCAAGCCATAAACCTAAATAAATCAAACGTTTGACATTCAAAACTAAAAAAATAAAACTTCATTTTTAAATTTAATTTGATTTCTGAACGACTTAAATTTAATTGACTTCTAAACGACGGGACGAACATCAAATGTTTGACAGATAGGAATAGTTTCTAAGAGAAAGCGAAATTCTTGTTTTTACTACATTCCAAGCATTTTTTTCATATTTTAAACCTGCCCTACAAATAATTCAAAACCAACATTAGCCAAATCAGTCCAGCCGTTCTCGAGTTTTAGCCAGACTAACGAACAACAATTGATTTATATATATATATGGAAGATAACAAAAGTTATATTTAAAAAAACATTATAATATCAGCCATAAAGCAGGCGTGAGTAGGTTTCCCTGTCGCAGCGGAATTTAATTTTAATGCGTGTCGTAAACGGCCATCTTTTATGGGTGGTCCAGTGCGAAAAAGAAAAATGAATGAACACACCACAATGGGAGACGTGTTTATTATCGCTGTAAAATAACAATTGTTCGCTAATACTATTTTTTCTAGGTGGAATAAGCTGGATTACAGTCTAATTTAATAGAGTGACTTTCCGTTGATAGAACTGTCTTGGAAATAATAATTCTATTTTAGAAAGACCCCTAATAACTATTAGAGAATAGAGTATTATGGAATGGAGAATAAACCTATTCGGGTTGTTCTGTTCGAAATCTCGAAATTATCTCGATTTCCGTCAAAACTACAAGTCCTATGGGAAAAAGTAAAATGACAAAGTTGTAGGTAATAAAAAGATCTGCAACTTTTTTATTAACACTTATTTCACAGAACCTCAAATTTTATGTGAAAAATTCAAATAACCAAGTTTTTGGTTTTTTATTTTTGACAAAAAGATTTTTTTTTGTTAAATTTGTTGAAAACTTCCCTTTTTATGTCCGAAACATACTGTAATTTTTTTATTTAAAATATTTATATTTTCACCTCGTTTTCACTTAATATCAAATAACCACCCTAATTTTCAATCGAAAATTCTCTCGTCAAAATATCAGTTTTTTTAAAAGAGTCAGTGGGCTTTTTGTTCGTTAAAATCACTTATGGTGTAAAAAAATACATTACTATGGCAAATGTTCTCAGAAAATGCAAAGATATAACAGGTAGTAAAGCCCAAACCCTCCTAGCCCCTTGCCTACTTCTCTATGAAATACCTTTTGGCGCAGCGGTTTACCCTCCCACAAGAAGTTATCACTTCAAAAATGTAAAAAGTACCTGTGACCACGCCCATCCTTATTTCGTAATGAAGTGAAACAGCTGAGTGTAGATTCAATTAAATGTCCTTTGAAAATACGAATTAAACCGAATAAATTGATGAAGAACAAATTCAATAAACTTCGCTAACTTTCCTAATGGCCCTCGAAATGTCTGAACTTGAAAAATATTTATTAATCACTTATGTAAGAATTGTGTTTAATTAATTGCGTTATCAAAATAACTTCACCTAACTTTAATATACTTTTATAGCTATATCCCAAGTTTGTTTAATTAAGTTGTATTTATTTAAGTTCTGTATGTGTTTTAATTAACTTTTTCTAAAGACGTCTCTCTGAATGTTTTTAATTGTGAATTTTTAAATGGCTTCACTCGTCTAAAGTTTTGATTACACACACTTTAAAAGGGCGCAATTGTTTTGCCAAAAATGAGCTTTCACAAAAAGGGGACTCTTAAAGATTATGCAAGTATCCAGAAAATATTGTTCAAGATATTTCCACTAAACTACTTTTGTGAAAAAATAAATATCGGCAGACACTCAAAAATCGCTCTTGTGTTATATATAGGTAACAATGGATTACACTGAAGCCGTTCTTAGACTCTAGACTGTTGTAATTAACGGAAAGTTAAAATTTACCAAGCAAGGAATCGAACCCGGAGCTTCTATACTGCAGTGAGGATGCCGACAGGCGTAACCCACTCAACCACAGGGACTATGACTTGTATATTATTGTATAGTAATAACTAACTTCAGGATATATTCACAATTTCGAAAGATACAATAGTATAATAGAAGTGACGTGTTTTTATTTTTTTGTCTTATAGAAAACTTTTTACATTCTAAACTTTTGTACTTTTAGTTTTTTAATACATAGATACCTAATTAAGACATATTATATATTATTATGTGTAAGAATGTGCAAATATTTAAGGTAAAAGGATATTTAAGAACATAATGCAATTACTTAGCCTAAAAATAAAATACATCCTATTCTAAAAATATATATACAACTTAATTTAAAAAATACAAACTACAAATAGTAAATAGAAAACTTCGTTTAAAAAAACCGACTTCAAAAACTAAAAAACTAAAATGTATAAAATAACTTATTTCTAAAGCTATTATTACTAATAGATATTATCTAAAATATCTTAAAGAGAATCACGTAAATCGGATCATAAATCACAGAGTAATCGGCGAACATACATAAAAAAAGCAAAAAAAATGATTCCGACGAATTGAGAACCTCCTCTTTTTTTCGAAGTCGGTTAAAAAGAAATATTGTAGTGGCTACAATATTGAGTTATTCAAAAAGGGCGTGAACACATACCTAAAGTCTCAACGAGGTAGGCAACGTATCGGCTCCCCTAGTGTTGCAAATGTCCATCGGCGACGGTAGCCACTTGCCATCAAATGGACCCGTCTGCCAATTTGCCTACTAGCTAACAAAAAAAAAGAAAAGCGGAAGAATATATGAAGACATGAGTGGATGAAGGTGATAAGTCGCATAATTCCAATTCTGAGTAAATCGAGATAAAAGTTTTACTTTTATTTTAAACTGAACTGAACTTAACACCTTTTTCAAATCTTTATTTTTTTTAATGTGCCTCATATCTATGATCTAAGGTCTGTAGTCATTTGGTATCGACTATATAAATAACCTTCATCTACGCAAAAAAGCAAAAAACCGAATATGCGACATATCACCTTCATCCACTCACGTCTTCATATATTTATTTGAAGAGATCCAAAATGTACTGTTATATTTTCAAGTGTTTAAAATATTACGGATTTCAGGTAAGATAGAGGGGAAATAGTAAAATTACTTGCATGAACGAATTGCATACTGGGATCCAATAAGTTGGAGCATAATAGAGCGCATCCATCTTCCCCATCCCTCATTTACTGCCAAAGAGGTGTACATATATTAAAGGAAATTCACAGATAGGACATTTCCTTATTCTTCAATCGGGTTGATCATGTACCGGCAAACAATACTGCGCGTATTGTAAGAGCTCGCAAGATTTTTTTACGTTTGTCTTTATTTGTATTCTTCGACAGATGGCGTTATTATGGTATATACTTTATATTCGTTTATAGAAAGAAAAAATATGTATTTAGGACAAGATACAAAAAGTACTACATGATAATAGATCTAACAGTTATTTGTGGTGTTCTAAAAGGGCTCTTGCTCAGCATAATGCTAGTGTCACAACCAGCGCTGATCTTCCGCAAGTACCTCTCACAAAGCAAATTAAAAACAATCAGTAGTATATATATGTCGCAGAACGGCCTCGTTCTCACGACATCTTCTTTAGTTATTGCAGGTTTAGTGGGCGTCATCAGGATGAAATGCGAGCATAAAACACGAGGCCAACGGTTTATACACTTTTAATTTAGATTTAAAAGACATTTTAACATAGTTTAGACCGAGCATCGGATTCAGGGGCACCAGTCATACTTCCAAGCTTCTACTTTCTTTAATATTCTCAAAGGTCCAACTCGACCTGTTGCCATCAACCTCTACTCAAAGTATAGAGGGCGCTGACCCCGCTCTAGACATGCTCAGCTCTCATTGGTCATTTATTAAATTAAGTTATAGAAACATTTAACAAATCTAATTAAATTAAATTAAGAATTTTAGAAGTAATTAAAATGTTAACAAATAATATTGTGCGTTATATATCCAGTCAATAATATATCCAATTATAACTTCCATCCGACATATATATGAAAATTGCTATAATTATAAGTAAAAGAAAACGAACAAAAAAACAACGGACAAGACAGAAATAATAAATTGGTAACAATATGATAGTTTAATCTAATATATAAAATTCTCGTGTCACAGTTTTCGTTGCCATACTACTCCTCCGAAACGGCTTGACCGATTTTGTTGAAATTTTTTGTGCTTATCCGGTATCTATGAGAATCGGCCAACATCTATTTTTCATCCCCCCAAAGGTTAGGGGTAGTCCACCCCTAAATTTTTTATTTTATTTTTTAGACAAAATTTTTAATTTCTATTTTTTTATGATACAACATACAAAAATACATACAACCCTAAATTATTAACCCTCTGCGACAAACCCCTATTTTTACCGGGCAGGACGACGTCTGCCAGGACAGCTAGTGATAGATAACATCTGGGACATGGATTTAAATTATTGTGTGATATTTCCGATCTAGAGGTCTACTTTACTCGTAAAGTACGAACATTACAATATGGAATAGTGATAAGACTTGTTTCGCACGCCTTATTATATTTTGTTTTCAATCATTTTAACGAGTTGAAGAAACGTAGTAACTTTATCTAAGTTGTCTTTGATCTCATAAAATGCAAGCGTCACGATTCATCCACCAAATTATTGATTTATAATTAAGCACAGTTAAAGACTATGGTTAATACATGAACTTTGTAAATAATTTTATCCAAGTCATCAAAAATGTCCTGCGGTATGAGAGGGGGCTGCTCGTAGATTGCGGTGATGTATGTGTATGATGTCTTTATTCTCTCTCCACATTTTACAAAATTACAGCCTTATATACTACATTTATGCTACGTGTGCAAATACTTAATTGTTGTGCGCTGGCCCCCTTTTACACAATACAAATGCTTACATACTACAGTTCAACTAAATGTAATTATTTAATATTGATTAACATTGTAGTGTGCTCATCACGTAAACGATAAGGTCTCTGAATATATAGTGACGCAAACGTACGTCGAATAATTTATTGCTTAATTAGCAAGATTATAATCGAATAGTTTATGTGCGTACCAACATCTGTCAATAGAGAAAACAGAAACCTTCGGAGATGTATCTACGAATATGTCTGGGATTTTACATATTTTCAAGTAGCAGTTAAGATTTATGTATATCAAGGGCTTTATAACATAGTCTTAAATTTAATCTTTAATAAATTAAGCAATACTTACATCAAGAGTACAACATTTGTCGTTTTATTTTATACTCCCTTCTCAAGCAGTCGAGCCCAGCTCCCACGGCGGTTGAGCCATGGGCTTTCGCCAGTGGTGCGTCACCCTCATCCAACAGGGTAACATCATCGACGCACCACATACATAAAAATAAGCCCCCTCATATATCCTAAGTTAAATTAGAAACAATTAAGAAAGTAATCTATATTATATACTATAACATCTAATATATAAAATTCTCGTGTCACAGTTTTCGTTGCCATACTCCTCCGAAACGGCTTGACCGATTTTGATGAAATTTTTTGTGTTTATCCGGTATCTACGAGAATCGGCCAACATCTATTTTTCATCCCCCTAAATGTTAGGGGTAGTCCACCCCTAAATTTTGTTTCTTATTTTTTAGACAAAATTTTTAATTTCTATTTTTTTATGATACAGCATTAAAAGATACATACAACCCTAAATTTTCAACCCTCTACGATCAACCCCTATTTTTACCGGGCAGGACGACGTCTGCCGGGACAGCTAGTAACATATAATATAATATTATAAAGAGGTAAAGTTTGAGAATTTGTGACGTTGTAGGGGATAATCTCTGGAGCTACTAAACCGTTTTTGAAAATTCTTTCACCAATGGAAAACTACATTATTCCTAAGTGACATAGGGTAAATTTGATTGTGATTAATAATAAGTATTTTCCAATTATTTTCTGATGCCCAGCGAAGTGGGCACGGGTCAGCTATATATTAGACAACAACTTGTCGTCTTATTGTGGACTCCCCTGACGGGTGATGGAGCCATGGGTTCTCGCCAGTGGTGCATCACTATCCAACGGGGTATCCGTCATCGACGCACCACACAACATATTCACACCCGCAGTATACTGTAATTATAAATTCATGAATGACCCACTGCTGAGCTTGGGCCTCTCTATTCCCAGGTGAACAGGTACGAGTGTATCTGCCACACTTGTCCAAGGGGTACCGGGTTTTACTTTTTGTGGCCTTCCGTCACATAAAATGATCACATAATCGTCTCAGCATGTCGTAGCTACAACTGGCGACAAAAGTGATACATCGAATTTCACTCGTGGACACGCACCCAAGTCGTTCGATCCTCATTGCCGCTTAATGATCTTGTGTATCACACATATATATTCTTGTCTGTGTTTGTTATAATATAATATTTTTACGAGTTGCAGGACTAGAATTAAAATACCGTTGGAATTAATATATAATTTATTATGATTATACAAATTCGTATAACACAGGTGCAAATGTAACTGAACAACCCCAGTACATACGTAATACATGATTCAATAATACGCGCAAAGTGCGTCACTATATAGATTACCGAATGTATACACATCTTGCCTCGCTTGTGGTTATCGCTTGACTGCTGATCTCTCCATTGGGTAATTGATTTATACTGCACAAATACAATGTCTCTCGGCCGCGTAGACTGAATTTCTTAGAATCACACCTGGCTAATGACTACCATAAAATATTACAATACACAATGGACTATTTTTCTAATTACAAATGTTAAACACAAAGTAAATAAAAGAAGTGCAAATGCCGAAAATGTAATAAAATTGAATTTGTGAATTTGTCTTTTCGTCAGCATTCAGGTTGTAACAATATAATCAATTTGTAATATTAATAGCTTAATATTCGACTAATATTTTGTTTGTTTTAATTTTTTTATTTTTTATTGCAGGAGATCAGCAGACAGGCAGACGGCCCACCTGATGGAGAGTGGTTATTATTTATTTATTATCATCGTTTATAGGACTATGCGCTACTGTTCTCTTATATACTATAACCTGGCCACCAATGCCGGAACACGATTCAAGTTGTTATGACGGGCAAATACCTGGCATTATCGATGTAAGTAGATCAATCAAATTGTTTTAAATCCGAAACCAATTGATCAAGTATGACTCAGTGACATGATCTCGAAATCATAAGAAGATATCCGTCTGTACAATATAATATAATGCGCATAATCTTTGACACAGCAAAGGATTCAGTAAGCAATATTGGCAAGTTGACCGAACGACGAGTAGCTTCCGTGACGAACGTATCTGCGGAACTAATTTCAATTTGAAATTGGATACGGGCAGTTGTGTATATGCTTGTAGCTTCTTCTACTTGAATATATGGCGCATGCATTCACATAACTATTTATGTAACTACTAGAGTTTACCTCGCGGCTGTGCCGCGGGTTAACCTCTAGTGCGTGTCTCTTGTTTATAGAGCAAGTGCTACAGGTTATATTATATTACATTTTCATGTATTTGCTCACGGAAGATTCACTTCATTTTATATCGCTAATTATACCATCCCCCGTCTATCTGTCAACAAAATAAATTACAAAACTTGACCAAAAGACCACAGTGACCGACATAGCCAAAATGACGGAATAGGCAAAAACGACCAAAAAGGCTAAAATAATCAAAATGGTCAAAATGTCCAAATAGCCAAAATGACCAAATAGGCCAAAATGACCAAAAAGGCCAAAATTACCAAAAAGGCCAAAATGAAAAGTATCCCTTGTCCACCCTCAGTATGAAATTTACATACGTACCGAATTTCAGCCAAATCGGCCCATTAGTTCTTCCGTAAAAGCATAACTAACAGAAAGACAAATCTATTTTTATTCCGGAAACTATCCCATTTTTCGGGATAAAAAGTATCCTATGTTCATTCTCGGCATCGAAAACATATATGTACTGAGTTTCAGCCAAATCGGTCCAGTAGTTTTTACGTGAAAACGGAACAGACAGACAGACAGAGATACTTTCGCATTTATAATATTAATATGGATGTATAACTAGGCCCAGCACTTATAAACAAATGATCCCTGAATGTTTGAAGAACAAGTAAACCACTATCATTATCAAGTGTTTTTGGCAAAAGCGTCGTTCTTGTGGCTGGTCGCAGGTGTTCGGTGTGATTTTGACTCCGGCTCTGTGTTCTGGTGAGGTCATTTGAGTTATGCCATTTATCACTTCCAGCCCTGGAGCTTGAGTTTGAGCTCTAGCGATCTCCACTCCGTGCCGGCTGGCTAAGGCAAGCACGGTGGCTCCTAGGTGTCGCTACTCACCTGAGACTTCGCCACAAAGCCCCCCAGCTGATTATCCAATTATTATTGGTATGGTAATCCATAAGTCACATAACTACTAAAATCAGTTTGATACATCCCAAATGTGGCGTATTAAAACGGGTCAGCTATAGTATAATATCCTTATCCGATGTACACAACCAAAGCAGCAAACTTGCAGTATAACTTTATTAAAATCATGAAAATTGCACTCGCGAAACAACTTTTCTCATTTACAACTTTTTACAATGTTTGTTAACAAACTCAGTGTTTTTGCTGCCGTAATTTTCTACCATGCTTTTTTAACATTTCAGTTTTTGTAACGGGTCAATCAGTGCGCTCGGTTTAAACTAGATTGCTTATTTCATATTTATGGGTAGAATAAGCTTTGGAGATAGTGGCTAATTACCTAAAAATAATTTTAGAGTAATTTAATTAAACAATACCAATTATATTGTTACATACCGACAAATGAATGCGCACCTGGTTTATATAATCTTCCTGCATTTGAACTTCTTTTGTTTGCTCTGTGTTTAAAATTTGCAATTAGACAATAGCATATTGCCTAATACTCTATGTTATATTTGTCCTAAATAAAACATGTCTTTATTTCTTTTCTTTCTTTCTATTGTTATTGTATTGCGTTTATGGCCGTTCGCAGGAACAATTAACCAGGTGTGTAGATTACGTTTTCTTAAAAAAAACTCAGTCCACGCAGTCGATTGTTGTATTATACAGTTTCCTATAAAACAATGCCTGAACGATGGGGGAGGCAGTCGAGCGAGGATTACGATACGAGCACGACGTAGATTCGATGAGCGATGTAGTGACGTACTTTGCCGTGTTTTTGAATCATGCAGTTTGTACTAGTAGTGTCTAGTTATATTTGTACTTATGCTATACGTGTTTGTATAGTTCAAATAAATTCTATAGTAATTCCAACGGCATTTTAATTCGAGTCATGGGTAACTCGTAGCAATATTATCGATGAATCGATCTTACTAATGGATCGCAAGGAAATCGAGAGTAACTCTTGTTGAAACATATACACCAAGGAGTGAGATAGCAGATTTGTATACGCGTGCTAGTTATATAATTTCTACAGGTACTTATATCTTTTAACACTATTCAAGTACTATTTGCGCAATTAAAAAGTAAAAAAATAAAATAAAACTGATTTTACTCTAAAATTCAAAATTTAACCGACTTCTTTCTACAACATCTTGAAATCGGTGCCACGTAAAACATAAAAATTACTATATTTTCTAAATGTGTTGTTGTTGTTGTTTAGGTTTTACTTTAACTATCTTTAACTTTAGAAAGAAGTCGGCTAAATATTAATTTTTTGGTTTTTAGAATCAAGTCGGTTTGATTTAGTTAAAAAAGTTATCATAATACGCATCTATCGGTCGGGTACAGCGTCACGCTGTAAGCTACCTACAGCGTAACAGACCAAGGCCTTACAGAATATTAGGTAGCATGTAAAACAAATGTTTGGAATTTAAATTGTTTATCTAAAGTATGTGAATCCCGAAACGAATACAGCGGTTAATGAATACCGTCCACAACGGACCGGTTAATGCAATAAGGTTTTGGAATTAATTAAAATTAATTGCACAGTGTGGAGCTAGCTTTATGTTGTGCAGTTAATCGATGATGCTTACCTTGTTAAATAGGCTGATGCATCACTGGCGAGAGCCTTCTCCGCGGCGAAAGTATAAAATTGGTTTTATTTTGTCTCATATTAAATGAAGCCACTTTTATCACGTATAGGTTCGCGTTTCGCGAGCGTTATCTCGCTCGATTTGAGCGGAGATATGATCTAATATCGAGCACGCTTATCTAGAAGGTACCTATTCAAACGAGACTTGAAGACACCCAGGTTGTAGGTTTCGGGAAAAACAGACTCCGGCAGTGAGTTCCACTCCTTTGCGCTGCGCACAACGGAGGTGGACTCAAAAGCGCTTTGTTCTTATAGGTGGTATGTCCACCATAGAGCGGTGCCGTATGCCAGTGCGTCTGGCTGTCCGATGATGGGAGGGAGACGGCGGGATAAGTTTGAAAAGCTCCAATGCACACTCTCCAAAATGTATCCGATAGAAAGCGTGTCAGGAGCTGGCAACCCTGGGTCTTGGTAATGCTAATGTTTATAACAATTTACCTAACGAAGTAAAGGAATAGACATGTTGCGGATAAAATCATGCACCTTCCAAACTCTTGGAGTGTTATTGTATCATCACTATCACTTCATCATCATCATCACTACATAGTATAAAACGCTATGTAGTGATGAAGCGCTTAAATCTTTAAAACTACCCAACGAATTTTGATGTGGTTTTTTCCAATAGATAGAGTGATTCAAGAGGAAGATTTATATGTATAATACATAATATAATATAACCGTAATTAATTTTGTATCAGCATTGCACCCGTGCGAAGCCGGGGCGGGTCGCTAGTTCATAATAAAACTACATTTTCAAAGTTAATAAACGCGGCAGTTTATTTTATTTTTATTCTGATGTTTTGGCCACTTTTCAGTAATCGTGATCACTTAAATCAAATATGTCAAATGTCAATAAGTAGTGTTAAAGTTATTGTTTAGCCTACCTTAAAAATAAAATAAAACACCAAAGATATTTTTCAAAGTTAATACACTTTTAATGGATTATTAGTAAATAAATATATAGTGCCTTATCCTAGATTAGGTTTTTTTTAAATTCTCCTCTCTCTTTCTCCGGACAAAGTACATTGTCCGGGCTTATTAGTATGTTTTTGTCTTTTTCTTTTTGGTTTGGCTAGGGATATAAGACTTACTGGTTGTGTTGGAGAGTGCTGCTGCTTTAGAGTGATGCTTATATTTGTTACTTCACTTTATTTTATTTGATTACGCACACTCTTGCGTTTTATTTTACACACTAACAGGTGGACAATGCGGGTTGTAGGGATGTGGCATTAGTGATGTGCGTTAGTCGTCGCGTAGCCCTTTTTTATGTTTTTTTTCCAAATTTTTACCGAAGTCCTTTCCCAGTGTTTTAAGGGTTACATATTCTTACTACTAATTATTACGTCTCCAAATTTTTACATGTGTATTATATATCTATTATTATATTTTTTACTTTACCGTGTTTCCTATATTAGGTTCGTTCTTGTTGAACACCATTCACTACGGACGGTTCAATGCAATATGTGTTCCAACGGTGCTAACAGCTTTATTTGTTCCGGGGCAGGACACGTGTCCCGGCAGATTAGTTCCTGGAAATAATTATTATTTGTAATCAAGCAATAATGAGTCGAGTTCCCTGGGAGATTAAGCGCATAATACAATATCCGGTTCATTATAAAATCATAAGGCGTTCTTAGAAGCTTATATAGTAATTGGGTATCTTGTTTATTAAGTTTGCTTTAGAAACGTATTCTCCTAAGACCGTTGTTAGTAGACTAAGGTGTTAGCCATAACTAAATACAGTTATCGTTTAATTTTTAGTTTTATAAGAAAATTAACATCTACTCCTTCATCTACTGTTTTGAGCTTTATTTTATATATACCCTACGAAATGGAGTCTCTAAAAAAAGGTGTCATATTCAAATTCAAAAGATTTTATTCAAAATAAGTTCCAATAGAGAACACTTTTGAAGGTCATAAATATAGGTAAAAATTTAATGTTACTTGTTAGTCTACACACCGCTTCGCAACGTGTGACTGCTGTTAAGGAGAAGAAGCGGTAAGAAACTCCCCAGCAACACGTCTAGCTAAAAATTGTTTTTCTTTATATTTCTTATTCTATTTATATCTGAAGTTATTTTTTTATAAGTTTTATACAGAATTATGTTACAGAATTACTTTTGAAGAATAATAGAGTTACAATAATAAAAAGTCATAAAATTTCTTCGAGGGCACGTTGGTGACATCTATGCCGCAAACTTCCAAAGGCGACGGTAACCGCTTTACATCAGGTCGTTTGTCTGACTAGCTGCTATAAAAAGCCCACGTGAACGCTTAATTTAATCGCTAAAACATAGGGTACCATATTTAAAGAGATGGAAATTTGTATTGCGTATTTTGTAATAATCATTTGTTGTCGAGTTACAAAATTCAAAAACATAACTGAAATTTGTCTTAAAATAATTAATCTTAAATTTTCCATATCATTCAAATGGTTAGGTTTACGGAAAATAATAAAGACACCTTTTTTGTAGAGCATTAAATTTCCTACAAAATTCTTCCAAAACATTTTTCTGTACAATCCATTATGATGAGGAAAAAATAAAAAAACTGCGACGCGGAGGATCTTCCTATTAAAATTCAGAGTTCATATTTGGTGAGAATTTTTTAAGGTGTCTAGCAACATATATTTCCAAGTCACATGAATAAAAAAAATTTGACCCACGCTATAATATATGTAGCATTAACCCACTCTCAATAACGAGAACAATTAAGTAATAAAAAGTACCTCTTAAGTTGCCAAAATTAGTAAAAACTGCGCAGCTATGTTTTATTGCTTTATTATTCTAGTCTGTAATAAACTCGACTGTCGGCACCGTGTATACCGAAATTTGTAAGAAATTCTGAAATATTAAAATTTCTAAGTACTTCCTTTATCCCCAACATGCCTCAATATCGCAAGATATGAATAAAATAAGTAAAAAATACAACAAAATTACAGCAAAAGACGTCCGCCAAAAATAACAGAATTCTCTCCATTTAACGACTACTCTCTATAACGCCATACATGAAATTCATAGAGCATACTAATCACTACATGCCTTAGTACTACAAAAGCGTGAATATTGGTGTGAAAATTCGTTATTTTGTACATTGTTAATTTGGAGTTAACACGTTAAACATACCAATTGCATCAAAGTTGTATTAGAGTACATAAATGTAAGTGCAACTTCGCATAATTAAATTTAATATCTACTACTAAAAACACGATGTAGAGTCATAATAATGCGCGGGCTTTAATTAAGGCCAAATTCACAATGAGAACTCCTGTTTGCGAGACTGTGCACAATGCACTAGGTGGCTCACAATAGGAAAACTTGAGTAGCATGCTCAATGCACCTATTTGCTCTAGGGCTGCTATCATAACTACTTCCAAAGGAAATAAAGATACAAGCCTAAAAAGTAGGAGTTATATAGACTCTTTAAATACTTGAAAGACTTGTATGTCGCAGTTTGTTGCATATCTATCTATCTACTCGTATACTTAATATATCTAATATATAAAATTCTCGTGTCACAGTTTTCGTTGCCATACTCCTCCGAACGACTGGACCGATTCTCATGAAATTTGTGTGCACATTGGTAGGTCTGAGAATCGCAACATCTATTTTCATCCCTTAAATTTAGGGTAATCCACCCTAAATTTTATTTTTAGATATTTTTTATTATTATTTTTATGATACAACATTAAAGATACATACAACCCTAAATTTCAACCTCTACGATCAACCCTATTTTTACCGGCAGGACGACGTCTGCGGGACAGCTAGTAATATTATAAAAAGGTAAAGTTTGTGAGTTTGTGACGTTGTAGGGGGGCTGCTTTCCTACACCACAGAACCTATTTAAAAAATTATTTCACTGTTGGCAAGCTACACTATCCTTGGGAAACATAGGCAATATTATATTTTCAAAAAATTGGGTCTGGGTCTGTAGTAGCATAAATAAATATTTAGAATCCAATGCAAAAATAATTATTAAAATTAGTTCAGAAACCACAGCAAACATTGTATTTGTGTGCAGGTCACACGCTGTTGAAGTTAAACTTCAGAGAAAATACTCACAGATAACTATTCTCTATTTTTTATTACATACATACATAACTTCACACAGGCCCATTCTTACACACCTCACTTGCTTCTTTGACATTCATAGCTCTTGTCATGCACGCTCGTCTGTTGTTAAGGCTCCTAACATCACCTTCTGCTAACACATAATCAATTTGATCATGGAAGGTGTGTCGTGGCCTTCCGCGACTTCTGCATCCATCCACTTTTGCATTGTATATCTGTTTAGTCATTCTTTCATCATACATTCTTTCCACATGCCCGAACCACCGGAGCATTCCTTTCCTTACCTTCACCCCACCCCAACTCTCTTTCTTACTTCGGTATTACGAACGCGGTCCGCGAGCGTCATTTTTATTAATAGATATAAATCTAATTCTTTTCGACTACATCAGTCAAAATAATATAATATTCAAAATAAACTACTCATATCGTATCACTTCCAATTTTTCACTGTTTTAGTCTAAAAAATATTATTATCAGCTTTATTTCGATTCAAATTAATCTATCTAATCATTGATTTATTATTATTATTTTTTTTTTTTTATTGCAGAGATCAGCAGACATGCAGACGCCACTTGATGGACAGCGGTTACCATCGCTATGGACATTGCAACACAAAGTGCTACGAATGCGCTGCTGCTCTCTTTAGGAGCCTGAACTGTCACTAATGCGAACACAACTCAAGGTTGTTATGGCGACATACTCTAGACCAGGGTGTAGCCATCCAGTCGGCAAACTCGCAAATTAACTCTAATCTATCCTGTACAATGTAACACTCGTATCTCATTCTCTCGCAGGATTAGTCTGATGGATTTATGTATTTTTGTTGTCACTTTTTCGTTTTACGGAGTTATAAAACATAACGATTCTAAAGAAGTTTCACTTGAAAAAATTAAAATACACGAAAATTGAGAACTTCTCTTTTTTAAAGTTGGTTAAATAGAAGCATAAGAGTATGTATTGGGACCGAAAGCAGAGTCAGCCCTGCGTAGTTATATTTGATAAGCCGTGGTAGGGGGTCCATGCAGCTCCAGCCGATTAGCGCAAACCGTTCTACTCCACGCATATAACTGCAAGTTGCATTTTGCACCCCAACTTTTCCTATTAGATTTTAACTTTTGCAGCTTCCTATTTTGGTATATGGAATTTTATGCAAATTGCTTCAACAGAAGTTGCTTTCATTACTTTTATAGTTAAACGAGTCTATTACTGACAGAATAATAGTAGAGGATCAAGGAGAAGAAAAACAATTATTCCATGATAATTGCGAATATTTTGGAAATGTAAATAAATTCAATTTCTAAGAACAGCACAAGGGTTGTTTGGTATTTTATGTTTAAAGTGAGGGTTGTTTATTCCACCAAAGGTTTTAATGAGTCCATCAACAGTTGCTTTTTTAATCCACGAGTCAATTTAAATGTAGATTACTGCTTCCATATTGCTTTATTGTTGAAAAATTATTGATTTGAAAACATAATAAGTAATAACAATCAAGTATATCACATTTTCATCTAATATTAAATAGAAAATAACATTTCTGCGGCCGGTCGCGGCCTGTCGTAAAAGGCGACAAAACAACCCATAACCAGGTGGTAGGGCATTTGCCCGACTGGCGGCTATCACCCCTGGTCTAGGGCATGCCACTATAACAACCTTGAGTTGTGGGAGAACAGCAGCGATTTGTAGGACTTTTGGTGTTGCAAATGTCCATAGGCGATGGTAACCGCTTTCCACTAAGAGGGCCATCTGCCTGTCTGCTGAACTCCTGCAGTAAAAACAAATCTAATTATTAGCCTAAAGGATGACCAAACGCTGCATGATCAGCAATTTCGTAAGCAAACGCAGGCCGGGCGATTGTCTAACTAGAACAGCAAACTATTTTATTCTGGAAATTATAAAATTCTTCCTTTGGGTTCGCTACTCTGTCGTTATAGTTCCACAAAACCGAGGGGTATTGTTTCTGTGAACCTCCCTGAAGCGCTGCAGAATTAAGGTAACCGTAACATTATACGTAGGGCATTATACCTACTGTACTTCTAATGCACTTAAAATAAATACAGTAACATGACATGTTGTACTGAACCAGTACAATGTACCACTTCAAATGAGGCGACGAGATTTGTACTGTTTGTACCGCGGCATTACGTTTGAAGCGATAAGGCCGATGCGGTGGTGAGTGTGTCATTCCCTCATTTGTCCCGTTCTAAACTAGTTGGGAAATGTTCGTAAAGAATCAATGTGCTCGGCCTCGGTCACCTCATTTTACTAATTGCATACTATGACATTGTCATGTTGTCCCTCTTTGTCATTTACATCCGTAGAGGCTTATTGTACTGTTGTGGCATTAGCCTTGTGACTTCCTTCCTCTTTTGACTAGTAGCGCGACAAAAATGTTGCCGTGATACATTTGAAATTTGTGCCAGTATTGTTATTTCTTGAAACACTTTTTTATTATTTACTTATTATGTTTATTTTAATATTATTAAGCAAGTAACTCTTAATTATTATTTTAACATTAATATTAGTATTAGCAAATTGTTAATGTGTCTCGGTGTTCGTTCGTAGGAAGGGCGAGGAGGTAGGTGATAAGTCATCTGTCATTGCTGTCAAACAACATGGACAGTGACGTTTTATTGTACAGATTAAATACTGTTAGTACATGTCCGTATCGGTATAAAATTATTTCGCACGAGACAAATGTACTGGTTCACACGTGTACTGCTCATCGCTAAGCGTATGTAGTTTTAACATTGACGTCATAAAATCCGAACATTAAACGCAATTTTACTGTCACAAATATTTGAAAAAATCACTTATCTATGTAAGAAAGTGTATTATTGGCGATATAACTTTACGCTTTTGCACAGCTGATAAAAATAACCTTATTTTTACCGCCATAAAATTTACGACCAAATATAAAAAGGGGTTTTATATTTAACGTCTTCCACGCTTCATATTTCATGGCTTCCCTTCACGTTGGTTCAAATTGTATTTAGACATAGCCTCCATTATTTTCTTATTGTCGAACAGGTGGTTGCTGTGTTTTATGGCGGCCAATTTGACTGAAACAACCACACGTTTGATACTTATAATATTATAAAATTCTATACATACCGCGTACATTGAAGCTATTCAAAACAAACAACTGAAATAGGCTATATAAGCGATGGAGAACACGACGCAATTTTCTTTGGATTTCTTGTCTGTTTATCTTTTTGTTTGGGATTCACGTAAAAAATATTCGGCTGATTTCGTTGCGTTTTTTGTCGATTAACAGCAAATTCTAAGACTTAAAATCTGCGCTACTTTTTACCCTGAGAATTTCGCGAGAATTTATATACCTGTCGGAGGGAAGATATAAATCGGATAATTGTTAATTGGATTTATAACGCACAATATTATTTGTTTACATTTTAACTACTTTTAAAATTCTTAATTCTATTTTATTTGATTTGTTAAATGTTTCTATAACTTAAAGATCGCTCTAACCTAATAAAAGTTATGAATATTGTAATTTAATAAACGACCAATGAGAGCAGAGCATGTCTTGAGCGGGGTCAGACGCCCTCTATACTTGAGTAGTATCTACTTCGGTAACCGGAGGAGTTTTTGTGACACATTCGGTTGATGCCAACAGGTCGAGTTGGACCTTTGAGAATTGTAAAGAAAGTATTGAAGTTGGAAGTATGAGCGGTGCCCTGAACCCGCTGCTCGGTCTTAACTATGTTAAAATGTCTTTTAAATCTAAATTAAAAGTGTATAAACAGTGGCTATCATGTTTTATGCTCGCATTTTACCCTGATGACGCCCAATTAACCTGCAATAACTAAAGGAGATGTCGTGAGAACGAGGCCGTTCTGCGACATACCCATATACCTATATATATACCTTTATGGGTATATGTGTATATGTTCAATATTCAAATCAGAACGATTTTAATTAAGTTATATTTCAAAACATTGGAAATAACACGTAGAAAATCGTGTGGTTTCTAGCTGGAATCATATTTCTTACTACAAGAACACATTTCCATGTTTCATGGCCAACCATACATATCAACGTATAAACAAAAGCACTCCAGGATATTAGTATCATAGTGAATTCTTTTGTGCAGCAAATGTAGCGTGCCCGACTGACTATACGTCACGCAAATCGCCTGGGAAATTATTTCATATGGTGATACATATGAGAAATTACCATTACATAAAAGCAGAATCACGTACAAAGAGCTATTAGAAAAACAAGGACTGTATATAATGTTACATTTGCATAAAACTATCCTTTACCCGCGGCTTCGGTTTGGTTTATGTACATTCTGTAGACAGTGCAAGGCTGGACGTTGGGTGGCCTGTGGCCTGTCGTAAGAGGAAACAAAACAACCCACAGCCAGGTGGTAGAGCATTTGCCCAACTGGATTGATACCCCTGATCTAGAGTATACCTCCATAACAACCTTGAGTTGTGTTTCGGCATTAGTGACCAGATTCCAGTCTCCTTTAAAAGAGCAGCAGAGCTTTAGTAGCACCTTTGGTGTTGCAAATGTCCACAGGCGATGGTAACTGCTTTCCATCAAGTGGGCCGTCTGACTGTCAGCTGAACTCATGAAATAAAAAAAACTCTCCGACAACCTCCTACAAGGTCTGGAATTAGTGCAAAAATGTATTACCCCAGAGTTAAAAAAAGAATAGGTATGTAGGGGAACCAGGGGTAATTCCGCTCACATTTATAACTTGGTAAACTCAGTGAGAGATTACGGGACACAAATTAAAGAAGGAAAGAAATTAAATAATGTTAAAGGTTAACTAACTCTAAACGGGCCCTTATTCAGCAACTAATGGTTGATAACAACCGACGCTGGTGTTTCGTTAGTGCCAGGCAGTGACGTCACCTTCACAGAAAAAAAAATAACTAATTAACATTTAATATTATTTATAATTAGAACAAACATCAAACAAATAATAGACACAACAATTTAATATAAGGATTATTGAATTCTAAAAATAATGATTTTGAATAATAATAATACTCAGGGGTCGAGATGGTGTGTGACGGTGATGAGATGATGAATGACGGTTGCGAGGTGTACGGGTCAATGAAAGATATTTTGCATCGTACACTTTTAATCACACACTCTCAATGTTTAACAATACTGTTCAGAAAGATTTTTGGAAGGTAAGCACCAAGCGCGAGAACTGACGTTTGAACCCGAGCACATATGTCGTGCATTCGTGTTGAAGGCGTGAGTCGGACTGTAGCCGAGATGTCCCGAAATGAATTTCGGTTCTCGACTGTTTCGCGGCAAATGGATTGCCGCGAAAAATTGTGGTCGCGCTGTCATAAAACGGCGCGATGTTTTGCTTTTTACAGATTAACATTGGTTTCGCGCTTAAATGCTTGCTTGTGATGTTGGAATTAATGTCGCCACACCGTACATCATGTACAAACAGAAATTAAATTAAATAGAACTATAATTATGAAAATGACTTAACCAGGCTTACTAAAGTCTGGGTATGACGCGAGAGCGACCAGTAATTAGTTTTACAAATCCGCTAACAGCACCACAAAGAGAAGTAAGTCTGTCTGTGTTTGATCCCGCTTGCAAAATTGTTGGCTGTACGTTTCTACTGGTAATTTCTATATTTGTATATTTTATTAATTATTACTACTATTCATTTCGATAATTATTTTTGTATTTAGCAATCATTCATTAATACATTACTACATTTTTCACTCGTTTTCATCATATGCATAGCGTCTGGCTTTAATACTTTTTTACATCAGTCTTTAAATTTCAAAATCGATCCACTATTGGCGGAGAAATTGCGTTACATGTATATAAAAAAAAATAAGTGCCTGTAGAAAATGTAATAGCTACACGCGATACAAGCTTTTTCCTAAGAATTTAGGCGCACAGCATTCTGTAAAAATGGGTTAAGATAGATATGCCTGGGATCCGATCCACTCATCAGATTCTGACAGATTACCTCGGGAGTATACACTTACGAGTAAAGAAAGCAATATGAAAATCGGTTTATAACTGACGGAGATACCGTATTACGAAGAAGTTGGTTAATATGTTCGTGAGTTTTTCTAATTCCTTGGCATCCACTCATCAGGTCCCTGGGATGATGACAACAGGATCAATTCAGGAGTTTAATCATGCAGTATTTTAAAGTGAAACTTCTATATATACTGGATTAGGAATTTATTGTCACTAAAAAGCGTTACGGTCGCGTGGAGGGGCAGCATGATTTTAGAGTAGACTATGGATGCGTGTTTTGGTTACGGATTGAATTATTTTTTTTATTTGATAAAATAAATAAAATGCATTCATTAAAATATACCTAACCTAACCAAATCATAATTTGCAGTAAATCTGCGAAAAATTGAGATGTCTGCTGATAGTAGAAGTGAAATTTCAACGAACAAGTGGTAAAAAGAATGGTAACAGACAAAATATGGAAAAACGAACCGCAACGGAAAAAAAGCCTTCAAACTTCACTTGAAGTTTTGTATATCGCCCATTCGATAGGGGCACTATGTATACGGACCGGTCATTATTCATAGTACTGCCCGTAACTTTTTTTTTTTTTAGATATCCTAATTGCATGATCTTAGTAGACAGGCAGACGGCTCAACTGATGGTAAGCGGTTATTATTTCCTATGGACATAAATGACAACAGTGGTGCTATCCTTAAACTGCTACTCTTGAAGGGGAAATTGGAGCATGTTCACTAAAAACCTACTTTCAGCAATTGTAGGTGTTGACGATAGAATTCGTTGATGAATATGAACGGCCCGCTCGGTGTTACCCGTAGAATAAAATAGATAACTAAATTACTATAAATAAATAATAATAAATATACTTATGTATATATATTAAAATAGCAAATATATTAAATGTAAATATTTGTTATTACCTATGTTCTTTTTATTTATAATAAATAATAGCTAATTGATCGCTTAGAGAGTAATGGAATGCACGAATTTCACTCGGGATTGAACCGAGTCAGTTGCCCGCGACCACCGACAGTGCTTATACGTACCTACTCCGCATTTCGATATTCTCAAAGCAATCAAAGGTTAACTTTCAAACCCTTAAAACCTTGTATTTATTTTCTCCTTCGCACAATTGGACGTTATATCCGTTACAGTAGGGATATCGTTTATATATAGAAAAGCTATCTTAAATTGGATTTAGGTTGGGACTTAAAATAATTGTGCCAAAAATGATTTATTCAAATTTGAATTTGGATCTTCAGGCTTTAATCGGATTTAAAAGGGTTGAAGTTCACGATAAATGGATTTATTCGTTGGACTAAGCGTAATATTTCATGAAGCTAAAAAGCGCTTTTAGATATTTGATCAGAATATACTAGTTGTATTTTTTATATAATAACTAGTGATAGTACAGCCTCAGAATCAATAATAAAAACGTTCATTTCTGAACGACGGGAACAATATTAATTTCACATTCAAAACCAAAAAAATGTAAAAGAACTTCACTTTTAAATTTAATCGATTTCTAAAAGACGGGAAGAACATCAAATGTTTGACGGGTAGGAATAGTTTCTAAGGGAAAGCAAAATTGTTTGTTTTATTATATTCCAAGCATCTCTTCATATTTACTCACCTTTTACCTGAACACCTTACCTTATACACCTTGCCTGAATTTACACAAATAATTAAAACCAAATTTAGCCAAATCAGTTCAGCCGTTCTCGAGTTTTAGTGAGACTAACATTTAATTTGCTATCAATCAGTAAAAAAATCGCACAGTAATTCGTTTTTTTTATCTGGCCATTATAAATAAATCGCAGAGAAATTCCAGGATAAAAAGCAGCGCAGAGTTGAAGTCTCAGAATTAGATGTCGATCAACGAAAACCGCATCGACAAGAAATCTGAAAAAAGAAATGCATCGTGTTCTCCTTGATATAGTCTATTCCAGTTGTGTATTTTAAATAGCTTCAATATTCAGACACGGCATGTTTAGAATTTTATAACTTTACTAGCTAGCGATTGTCCCCGTAGACTTGGTTTTCATACCCCCGATTAAAAAAAATTCTTCATTGGTACTCCGCTCGTATTGGTCTTAGCGTGATGATATATAGCCTGTAGTCTTCCTCGATAAATGGGCTATCTAACACTGAAAGAATTTTACAAATAAGACCAGTAGTTCCTGAGATTAGCACGTTCAAACAAACAAACTCTTCAGCTTTATATATTAGTATAAGATAGATTTCAAATAAGAATGAGTGTATGGGACATAAAGCCGTTCGTATATAAGCGCATTCCGATAGGAGTTTTATCGTACCAATCATGTTTATTATCACGTTACGAGCATAAACTCGCTTGAAAAGCGCGTCTCGCATCTTGCAAGGGTAACTGTTGATCTAAAGTACCAGGGATTCCCAAACTATTTTGGACAAGAGACCCCTTTTCCAAAATGAACTGATACTTCGGACCCCTATAGCCAAATTACTTTAAAAACCTCTAGTTTGTTCGTATTATACAAAATTAAGTATTTTCAAAGTAAAGTCAGTGAGTAAACTTAACATCATTTTCTCATCAAAATTTAATAAAATATATAGACAGAAAATTCAATAAATATCATTTGTAATTAATAATACAAATTACTAATACAGTATCTTGAAACTTTCAAATAGGATTAAACACGGTAATATACCCCTGACCCCCAAAATCAGTTTTCGTTTATGGAAACCGATTTCAAAGTCAAAATCATACTCAAAAAGTAATTTGTTTGTTTGAAACATGGACGTCTTTTTTTAAATTTCTCCTTGACAGTCATACAGTTTTTTTTTTTTTAAATTATAAGGGCCCTTAAGACCCCTCTTCACCCCTAACATAATCAGGGTCATTTTTATAAAAGTATTTTAATATTTGCTTGGAAGCAAAGAATGTCAAAGAAGCAAGTGAGGTATGTAAGAATAAGCCTGTATGGCACTCTGTTGTTCGTGCCTACCCCGCAAGGGACCTGGCGTGAAGTTATGTATGTATGTATGTATGTATTTTAATATACGGTATTCTTTAAATATTTTTTTTTTTTTTTTTTTTAATATAAAGTCATATAGTTAGAAGTTATAGCTATAAGTTCTTCTGTGTTTTCTGTAATGGTGTACAATAAAATGTTATCTATCTGTCTATCAAATACATTTTTCGACACCAGGGGGTCGATATCGATCGCTTTGGGAATCCTTGTTGTATACTGTTAAATTATTATGGTTTGTTGAGTATTTTAAACATTCAAGCTTTTCAGTATTAATGTATATAACTCGGAGATTATGCACGTTAATATTAAATTAACGTAATGTTAGTGTTCTGTAGCTATTGCCTTAAAACCGGAATCCTTATGCTATCTAATACTAATCTAAGTAAGTGTATCGGATTCCGGCTTCAACCTCTGTCGAGCGCGCACACGTCCAACTTATTTTAAAATAGTTTTTAAAATTTGTGCAAAAGTTGTTGACATTTATTTGCTTTAGTTTGCAACCGCTAGGTAGTGCTGTGTGAAGTGCTGGTGAATATTCCTAGTATACAACTGAGGAATATCTAGGCCCTGGGACCCCTTTGAAGGGAATTTCGCCGCCCAGGCCGGTACCCGCACAACTTTGGGTGCCAACTTGACAAACTTCCTATCGAGCGACACCCAGTTTTTTAACTGCAGATCAATAGAGGATATAATAAAGAATTTTTATTGACCATTCCCTGATTTTTGGAGGAAATAGGGACGAAGTTAGGAGACGAAAACTAAGAAGGAGGAGCAAAATTTTTTAACCATTTTTGACCGTCCATTAAATCGAGAGCCGCGAGTCTGTGAGGCGCGCTGGCAGCGAGAGATCAAACTACGCTGGATTTTACCCGCCATTAAATCGAGAGCTGCGAGTCAGGTGAAGTGCGCTGACAGAGAGAGATCAAGTTACGGTGAACATCAGTCATTATCGGATCCGGTGGCCGGTAAATGAAATCTATTTGTGGACTTTAAATTTTTTTTTTTTTTTATTAATCTTGTGTTGTACAGTTGGATTCTATTGCCTTATTTGTCTATACTATTTAATTAATTCTTTTGGAAATCGAAATTTGTAAATTCAAGAACCCAGCGGAGCGTCGGAGCCGACCCGCACGGAGTCGTCGCTGGTTCGTGAAGTATCTTTGTTATAGAGCTCGTGCGACGGTCGCTCTGGACACCGCCAGCCCGCTCGCGCCTTGCACATGCGGGCCGGCCGCGTGACCTCATCAGCCCGCGACTGCTAAGACATAAAATAGTTTCTTATTTATTTGTTTAGCATTAATTACTTAATCAATTAACGTTTATAAAAGTTTTTCTTTTATAATAAAATATAGAAATATAACCATATATATATATATATATATATATATATATATATATATATATATATATATATAAAACTGTACATATACACACTGTAGACACACATAAAAATATAAACAATTTAAATAAAAATATATATTGCTACTTATTTTACACTATTGACCGGTTCAATATATACTATTTTATTTTTATTTTCTGACCTCTCGCCTGGTGTTATTGCGCCCGGCGACTAAAATAAGTAGGAGTTAAGACACCTTCGCGGTAGATTCGGATCTCTATTTACCGCAAAGATGATGGGACGGACGCCAGTAAGACCTCGCGTCCCAATGAGCGAAAAAACGCCAGACAAAGTGTCACCGCCTACATCCTCGGGTTATGTGATTGTAAGAAAGAGGAAGGGTGGACTACCTGAAGAAGAGTGGTCTCTCGCAGCTACAACTCCAACAAAACCAATCGAGGTGGAAGTGACCTCCTCTCCTGAAGAGGAAGTAGAGGAAGAATATTCCAGAACCCAAAAAAATTTAAGCCCCGAAAACAGAGTAAGTCATTTGAAGAAAGAAGAAAAGAAGAAAGCCATCGCTCTGACCTTCTCCCCGGGAATGAACAAAACTTATGCGGTAAAGAGAACACCGCCATCTAAAAGGAAAGACAACACCAATAGGTCCGAGGAAGCAGAGAGTTGCATAAATAAGGCAAAACAGCATCTAAACGACCAAAGAAATCTGAAGACAGAGATCAAACAGGGCGTGCAAAACGCGGTAGAACGTCTGTACGCTCTGTTTAAAGAGTCGGAAGACGAATTGGGGACTTTAGCAGAGACGATAAATCGAGGGGCAACCCAGAGCGGAAAACAGAAAAATACTAGAGACGTACAGACCCAAGAAGACAAGACTGAAGAAAAGAAGAAAAGGGCCCAAACTAGGGAATTCGGAACAATGACAGAAGGAATGGCTACAATACAAGTTGTGGATAACGCTCTCGAAAGAGGAAGGAAAAAGAGGGAAGAAGAGGACAAATCACTAAAAAAGCAGCTAGAAGAAAACACCAAATTATTGGCAGAAAATAGCAGAAGCATAAAGGAGTTGAAGGAAGTGATAGATTCCCATAAGGAAGAGATAAAAGAGTACAGGATGTCCTACGCGAGTGTAGCGGCAAAACCAAAGGAGAGGCCCAATGAGAGGGCAACACTGCACTCGCTTATAATAACAGCCACGAGCCGAGAAGAGACCGGAGACGAAGTTATGAATAAGGTGAGAAGCGCGCTAAACGCGAGAGAAGGTGGCATAGAGGTAGAAAGGGTAAGACGAGCAAGGGACAGGAAGGTAATAGTAGGATGCCGAACGACGGAAGAGAGAGAGCGAGTTAAGGATAGATTAAAGAAGGAACAGAAAAACCTGCAAGTGGAAGAAATAAAAAACAAAAACCCTCTTGTAGAGATACTGGGAGTACTTAAAATACATAAAGATGAGGACATCTATAGGGCCCTGTTCAATCAAAATAAAAAAGTCTTCGAAGACCTATCTGAAGAAGAAAGTAAGATGGAGGTCATATTTAAGATACAGGGGAGGAATCCACATACCCAAAGAGTAGTCCTGAGAGTGGCCCCTAAACTATGGAAAAGATTGACAGACACAAGCACGGTCAGAATAGACTTGCAGACCTTGCAGGTAAAGGACAAGTCCCCACTAGTGCAATGTACACAGTGCCTGGGATACGGGCACGGAAAGAAGGCGTGCACAGAAGTTGACCCCAGGTGCAGCCATTGCAGCGGCCCCCACATGAAGATAGAATGTCCAGAGTATCGTGCAGGGATCCCACCAACATGTATTAACTACGTCCGTGCCAAGAGGCAGGATAGCGAGCACAACGCGTTCGACAGCACATGCTCTGTGAGGATAAAGTGGGATGCGATAGCACGAACAGCGGTGGCCTACTGCTAAGGGCACCTCTGGGGACCACAATGCAACATACACACAAAGTCCACTCTCGTTGATTCAAGCGAACTTACATCGCGCTAAGCAGGCCACCAACGAACTGGTACAGATGGCGAATCAACGAAAGGCGGACCTCGCGCTGCTCCAGGAGCCCTACGTGGGCGAAACAGGTAGAATGAGGGACTATCGCGGGGTGAGGGTCTACCAGCGTGCACCGTCAGCCGGAGCGGTAAATAAGGCCGCTATTGCGGTCTTCAACGGCGACATACATGTAACACTCAGACCAGAGTTTACGACGACCAATATGGTAGTAGTGACGGTTGGCAGGGGCATCTGGAAGACGGCGATCATCTCATTCTACCTGGAATCGAATGCGGAAATCGGGCCATACCTGGAGCAACTTAAGTCTGCGGTTGTAGGTGTGGGAACCAGAGCTGTCCTTATCGGTGGCGATACTAACGCCAAGAGTGTCTGGTGGGGAAGTTCTAAAGAAGACAGGAGGGGCAAAGAAATGTCAGCGTGCCTTGAAGAGCTGGGCTTGCAAATTTTGAATAAAGGCGATACCCCAACTTTTGACACCATCCGGGGCACCAAACGATACACCAGCTATATAGACGTAACCGCCTGCAGCTTGGATCTCCTTGGAAAGGTCGACGACTGGAAGGTAGACACCGGCCTTACATCCTCAGACCACAATGCCATAATTTTTAAAATTAGCTTAAGGGATGTTAGAATAGAAATAAAACGTACAACAAGACTTTACAATACTAGGAAAGCTAAATGGGGACAATTCAACGAAAAATTTGGCCAATTATTAACAGAGGGTAATATAACAAAAGAGGCAACTGACAGACTGACGGACAGACAAAACTTGGAATCACAGGTCGAAAGTTTCACTTCGGCGATTCTGGGAGCCTGTGAAAGTAGCATACCAAAAATAAAAACAGGGGGAAATTCTAAATTACCGTGGTGGTCTGTGGAATTGTACAACATGAAGAAGGAGGTGGTCGCCCTAAAAAGGAGGCTCAAGTGGGCAGCGAGGGACAGACAGGATAAGGTGATAAACGATTATTTGCAGGCAAAGCAACGCTATAAGGAGGAAATCAACAAAGCTCAAATAAAATCCTGGAAGGACTTCTGCGAAAGGCAAGACCGTGAAGGCATGTGGGAGGGGGTGTATAGAGTGATAGGGCGCACCGCAAAAAGGCATGAGGACGAACTCCTCATCGAAAAGGGCAAGGTACTGACACCCGGGGAATCGGTTAACCTCCTTGCCGAGACATTCTACCCGAATGATGACGAGAGCACAGACAACAGCTATCACCGCACTGTTAGAGCTAGAGCCCAACAACTCGACAGAGCGAGTGATCATCATGAGGATGACCCACCCTTTACCATGGAGGAGCTCAAAACAGCTGCGGTGAGCTTCAACCCAAAGAAGGCTCCGGGCGGAGACGGGTTGACATCGGACATCTGCACGCAAGCAGTCCTCCAAGCACCGGATCTCTGCCTGTCACTGGTTAATAAATGCCTAGAGTTAGGGCATTTTCCAACCCTGTGGAAGAAGGCCACGGTTGTTATCTTAAGGAAACCAGGGAAGGACAACTATAATGTGCCAAAATCTTACAGGCCAATTGGCCTGCTACCAGTGATGGGCAAGATCTTTGAGAAGATGCTTATAGGGAGATTGCGGTGGTACCTGGTGCCTAAACTTAGCTCCAGACAGTACGGATTCCTGCCCCAACGAAGTACAGAGGACTCCCTCTATGATTTAGTTAACCACATCCGCAGAAAGTTGTCAGCAAAGCGACTTGTAACGTTGGTTTCACTAGACATAGAGGGAGCTTTCGATAGCGCATGGTGGCCCATGATTAGGGTCCGACTGTCTGAACACAACTGCCCAAAAAATATTCAGATGGTGTTGGGCAGTTACCTGCAGAGTCGACAGATAACGGTCCGATACGCAGGCGAGCAGGTCACCAGGTCAACAAACAAAGGTTGCGTGCAAGGCTCAATAGGGGGACCGATCCTCTGGGATCTGCTGTTGGACCCATTATTGCAAGAATTGGAATGCAGGAATGTCTATTGCCAGGCCTATGCTGATGACGTTGTATTACTTTTCGATGGAGACACCGGGTTGGAGGTAGAGAGACAGGCCAATGTCACCCTTGCTTTTGTCCAGGAGTGGGGAGTAAGTAACAAACTCAAATTCGCACCGCACAAGACCTGCGCCATGTTGCTAACAAGAAAGCGGAAATACGACACCCCACGCCTGAGCATGGGCGGGGTTGACATTGGCATGTCAAAAGATATTAAGTTACTAGGGCTGACAATAGATGACGGACTAACGTTTAACACACACGTTAAAAACACTTGTGCCAAGGTGTTGGCACTGTATAAACAGCTGTCGAGAGCAGCAAAAGTCAGCTGGGGCCTCCACCCGGAGGTCATTAGATCTATTTACACCGCCGTGATCGAGCCGATCGTGATGTATGCAGCAAGCGCCTGGGCTCCAGCTACCAACAAAAAAGGAATCCGTAAGCAACTGGGCGCTGTACAGCGGGGCTTCGCCCAGAAGCTGTGCAGGGCCTATCGTACGGTGTCCCTAAACTCGGCTATGGTACTGGCAGGGATACTCCCCCTCGATCTCAGGATACAGGAGGCAGCAGCCCTGTATGAGGCCAAGAGGGGGGTACCCCTGCCGATACTTGGAGACAGGAACATCGAGCGGAAAGTTGCTTACGAGAAATCACCTCATCCTGCCGAACATATGGACCTGCAGTTCATATGCCTGGTAGACCAGGGAGAGGTGGATCAGCACAAATTACAAGCGGTACGTATTTTCACAGACGGAAGCAAGATCGGTGGGGAGGTGGGGGCATCATTGTCCTTTTGGGACAATGATGCTGAAACCAGGAACCGCCGATTGAAACTTTCGTCTTACTGCACTGTCTACCAGGCGGAACTGTTGGCCATATACAAGGCAACCGAGGCAATCCTTCAGAGCCCAGAAGAAAGCTTTGGAATCTACAGCGATTCGCGCTCGGCACTACAATCGATAATAAATTGGAACAGCACGCACGAATTGGCGGTTACAGCTAGGCAGAACATAAGACGGATTATGGCAATAGGGAAGGGGGTCTCACTATATTGGGTTAAGGCGCACGCCGAGGTGAGGGAAAACGATAGAGCGGACGCTCTGGCGAAAGCCGCTGCTCAGTCCCTGAAGATAAAACCTCATTATGACAGGTGTCCGGTTTCATTTGTGAAGCGAATGATCCGTATGGAGACGCTTGATAAATGGAACCGGCGGTACAGGGACGAGCCAACTGCGTCCGTAACTAAGTTTTTCTTCCCGGAAACGGCTGGCGCCTACAAGATCATTAGAGCAATGAAGCTGACAGGGTCGATGACCCAAATGTTCACGGGGCACGGGGGTTTCTCCCAGTACTTGCATCGGTTCAAGTTAAAGGGAGACCCCTCGTGTTCCTGTTACACAGGAGAAGAGACGCCCCTTCACATAATTTTTGAATGCCCCCTTTTTGCGAGGAAGCGATACAACACGGAATGCGCCCTAGGCACAAAAATATGCAGAGAGGAAATACGTGAGCTACTTAGCAAGAAAAAGAGGGAGGTGTTTGTAGAATACGCAATAAACTTAATAGAAACCGCAATAAAAAGAAACGCAAACAATTAACATTGCGACATATAATTGTATATGTACCAACAATGTTTAATTTAAAAACGCAATAAACCTAAACAAACAACCATAATAAGTATATATTGACATAACAATAGTAAATATGTAATATAATAGTAGCAATAAATAGTATAAACATTGTAACACACAGATATAAACACACACCTAATAGATAAGAAGGGGTAGGTTAGAAAAATATATAAACGTAATTAGTAAAAAAGGTATAATAGTAATAAGAAATAAATAAAAGAATAAAAAGACCTCTGTCTTAACTCATGACGGAGGAGAAGGCGTATTAAAAAAAAAAAAAAAAAAAAAAAAAGTAAGTGTATCAAAGCTATTTGTGGAGCATCTTGTACTGATATGTGTAAGCCCTTATTTAAAAAGCTTACAATTCTTCCTTTAGCTTGTTTGTACATTTTGAAAATTTGTATTTGTGTAAAAGCACTCTTATTTATTTAAATCAAAATGTGAGGTGGAAGGTAGTAGAACCAGACATAAAGAGAAACTATATTTCCCATCAATTAAATTATCAATATTGTTACATGCCGACAAAGTGGATGCACACACGCATTTGGACTTCTTTTGTTTACTTTGTGTATGAATTTTACAATTAGACAATAGCCTATTGTTATTGTATTTGTTTACAGCCGCAGTTGTGCATATAACGGTTTCTCGGAAACTTCAGTCCACGCGGTCGATTGTTGTATTGTAGAGTTTAGTATAAAACGATGCCCGAACCTGGTCAAACAGTCAAGCGACGATTACGATACTAGCAAGATGTGTGTATTATATTGGACAAGCGATATAGTGACGGACTTTGCGAGTGTTACTGAATCGTACAGTTTGTAGCGTTTGTATCCAACGGCATTTTAATTAGAGTCCTGTAGCTGTGTTCTATATGTGAACACCTCCATTTACACATAAGCCACGACACTTAAAACTACACGATTATCTGTCGTGACGACCTAGTGGGAACGCGCCCTAAAGCTATCGGATATCCAAATAAAAAATCTATCAAAAACCGTTAAAGAATCTGATATAGATGTTTGGAATAATTTAACTTTAAAAATCTTTTTTACTATGTCCCTTGTTATCAATTTTTTTTCTGATTAAAAACCGTTAATCAACGTTATATGATATTTATAAAGAAAACTTTTAGTTTTATAATTAAAAGTTTTATTATATTTAGAAGATAAAAAAATGATCCTTAGGAGTATCACTAATTGTCTTTTACTTAACCTTTGTAGAGACGTAACGTAACCGAAACTATCGGATATCCAAAACAAAAATCCGAAAAGCGTTCTTAATTGTAAATAGTTTTCATATGTGGCTTTCTAACTGCTTTATAATATTGTTACATACCGACAAAGAAATGCGAACCTAGTTTTTTCCCTTCCCGCATTTGGACATCTTTTGTTTACTTTGTGTTTAAAGTTTGCGATTAGAAAATAGCCTATTATTATTGTTTTCGTTTATGGCCGTTCGCAAGAATAATCAACCATGTGTACAGATTATGTTCTTATTGCACAGTTTACCATAAAACAGTGCCCGAACGGAGGGGTGGGGCAGTCAAGCGAGAATTACGATACGAGTAAGACGTTAGAAGAAGAAGAGTAAGCGTGTTATTGAATCGTGCAGTTTGTACTGGTTGTATCCAGTGTACTTTTGCCTGATATATGTGTCTGTATAGGCCTAATAAATTCTATAGTGATTCCAACGGCAATTTAATTCGAGTCATGTAGCTCGTAACAATATATCGCCTGTCCCTATTAACAATGTAGGATATGCAATTTTCGCGATTTTGGTTTTATTTCACTAATGACCCTAAAAAAGCATTGTTTTTCAATAGCAGCAACAAAAAGGTAATTTTTCCTCATAGTTTTTAAAATAGCCACATTAACAATGTCGTATATGCCACCATATCCCACAAACAACGACGAATGTTAACTCTCGACATTATTAGCGGGGCGCGAGGTGGGTACGCGCACGCGGATGTGCCAGTACGGACTATGTTAGAGGAACATGCACTTGTCACGAGCTAGTTTAGTGCAAATATTATTGACTAAAGGTTTTTTGTTATTATTATAATATTACTTAATTGATAAAATATATTTCATTTTCCGATTGATACTGTCGGATGTACCATATCCAACATTATTTACGGTCTTGTAGAATGAAAACTATGTCGGTAGTACCACATCCGACTATCTTGTGGGTTGGAATATTTGCCCAATTTGTCGTATGTGATACTTCCTACATTGTTAATTGCCATTTGTGATGTTATGTATAACGGTAGTACCACGTCCGGCTTTTTTGTTTGTTCCATTAAAAATCGAATTTGTTGAAAGTGATACTTCATACAATGTTAACAATTTTTTTGTTTTACTTTTTGTGGGATATGGTAAATGTTGCATTGTTGCACGATAGATAATATATTTTATGTGACGATTGTGGTATATTAAAGGCTTAATTTAACAGTTCTGCATGTTTAAATTTTGTATTAGCACTTTACTAACTGTAATTTATTGCCTAATGTAACACTGGCTTGATTTTACTGTCATCATTTTTTATGCTAATTAACCAAAAAACTGTTACTTAATGACATATTATATTTTGTTTATTGCTTAAAGCTAATTTTTTTCTTTTTTTCCTAGTTAATAGAGAATCTCCAGCACCTAATAGTAATGAATTAATTCAGCTGCATGAGTTGCTTGGAGATGTACTTAATGAGAATGAGCCCTTCGATAACCACGAATACAATGAGCCTATTGCTTCCACCTCGTCTAATTCTGTTACACAATCCCAAAATAATATTGCTTGTGACAATAGAAATAACTCCTTTGCCATGATCTATGCATCAAACCTGCGATGAGGCTTTCTGTGTAACCCTTACTGAAAACAAAGACCCGCTAATCTTGACTAGTGATGACTTGTATGGAAACCTCCCTACACCTTCTATGACTTCTACCACAAGTGTTTATACATCTACCTCCACAAAAAGTTTTCAAACTCGCCAGTCCAGATTTAAAACGGATAAAGAAAAGAAAAAACTTCAACATAAAAAGGATTGGGTGATAACTAAGAGAAAATCTTTAAAGAAGAGAAGAGAAGGAAAGGGTTTTACTAACCATAGAGGAAAACAAATACAAGAAAAGCAGTTACAAGAAGTATGTAATGGAAAATGTCGTTTAACATGTTCTACTAAATTCAGTGAAAGATAGCGCATGACCGTTTTTGAAAACTTTTGGAAACTCAGTGATCGTCAAAGGAGTTTGTGATTCAACAGAAAAGGTACCAAAACGCCGTCGAACTACTGAGGTAACGAAATATAACCGGTAAAATACGTTGCGCTATTTTCTTCCAAATGAGGAGGAACAAAAAACGAAAGTATGCAAGACAATGTTTATAAATACAATATCTACAGGGGAGCGAATTATATCTATGGCATGGAAAAAGTAGACGGAGAAATAAATGTAATGGAAGATAAACGTGGTAAATATGAACACAAGAAACGGATAATAGATGATGATATGATCAGAAGCGTGTGTGATCATGTAAACTCATTTCCTTTAGTGGAATCTCACTAAGTTCGACAAAATTCAAATAAATTGAACTTGGAAGGGGTGAAAAGTGCATCTCGGGTGTTTTCTTTGTATTGCGAATGGTTTGATGCTGATAAATATGGTAGCAAAGCATTAACTAAACGACAATATCGTGATATATTAAATGCTAATTTCAATATAGGCTTTCATAAACCTAAGAAAGATCTTTGTGATATTTGTCATGTATATAATAATAAGAACATTCCGACAGAAGAAGAAAAGTCTGCGTTTTCAAAACAAGCAAGCCTATACCTAATGGAGATGGAGATCTTATCAGTCGTAATAAACATAAAGATTTAATTAATTTGTGTCAAAATGGAATAATTCCGGAGGAGTACCATAGCTTTTATGAAAACTTAAAATTTTTCGTTACAATGCTCAAGACATACTTTCAGAAGATGACTGATTTATATTGAAGACTGATTTTAATATGAATGAAACTTTTCGTTGTTCTTTAAACTTTTTAACTACTGTAGTAAAATTATTGTGATTGTTGATGTTTTAGAGAGATTATTTATTTGTTTCGAGAGTAACAGCGTATTTTTTATGTTTTTGTTGATTTTTAGAAAACTTTTTCCGAGATCATTATTAAGGATATTGTATTTTCTATTTTTGTGAAAAAGCAATTACTAATACTGATTATCTAAGCTAATGAAACCTGAAATGTGATTATTAGGTGCCATTCATACTGGTAGACTTTTACAAATGTTATGACAAAGATTGTTTTCATTTTGTTCTTAAATTGTCAATTATGTTTGATTGTTTGTTATTTGTAAAACAAATTTAAAAAAATGTATTAAAAATTGTGTTCAATATATAATATCAATTTAAATACGACAGAAATTTAAATAGGATTTACTAATAACAATGTTGTATGTGGCACTTCTTACAAATAATAAGTATGTTTGTCCATGTAACTTTGTTGGATGTGACAGATCCGACAAATCATGATGACCCATGCTCGGATAACAAAGCCATTACTAGCTTTTCAAATATTTAGATAAGTAAAAATGTTATTTAATTGCATTGCAAATAAGCTCCCGAACATATATTATCATATAATATTTTTTTTGAAAATTTAATTCTTGTATTTAAAAAAATATAAGCAATTCAAACTTTGGAGCGCTCTCCTGTAAAATTGCTGATTTGCAGATCTGACTCTGTTAATAGGGACAGGCGATATTATAATAAATATTTTACACTTTGAACTCAATTATGTTCTTGAAAATACTCCTTAAGAGACATGTCACGTACGCGTAACAATTTATTGCTAACGAATTAGCAAGGTTATAATTGCGTAGTCCATGTACGTGACAAAATCTGTGAATACAGAAAACCTTCAGAGATACATCTACGAATATGTCTATGTTTTACATATTTTCACGTAGCAGTTATTAAGAATTCTGTATATTAGTCTTAAGTTCAATATTAAAAAATAAAACAATAATGTACTCCTCTCTAGCGGTTGAGCCTAGCTCCCGCGGCGATTGAGCTATGCTGTGCCGCCCTGGACTCCCCTCCGTCCAGGAAGCGGTACAAGGGGATGCGTCCCCGGGGCCCCGAGCGGCCACTGTCACACTCCCCCCTTGACTCCGTGACAGTGGTGTCCCACTTTTCCGCCTCCTCATCCTAAAAGCCTTCCCTTCCTTCCAAACCTCCTCCCAAAACACTCTTCCCTTCCGAAGATAGGTGGCCTCCCCCGACTCCGACCGCTGACGCTGCTGTAAGCGCGAGGCGGCGGGGAAAACGGGAGGAAGGAGAGGGAGAGGTGATGGCGCAGGAGCAATCCTCGCAGCCTCCCCCTCCCCCTATCGCGAAGCCCCCTCGCCGCTGACGCTGCTGAGAGCGCGAGGCGGCGAGGGGGGTAAGAAGGAGAGGGAGGAGTGAAGGCGCAGGAGCAATCCTCGCAGCCTCCCCCTCCCCCACCGAAGGAGGATAGCGACCGTGACTCCTGGTAGCCACGGGCGGGCGGCAGCGGGCGTCGAGGTCTGGGGGATCAACATGACCTCCGCCCGCACTGATGCCACGATAGGGCGCAAGAGGTAGCGGCGCGTCCCTCTCAGGGCCGGGGAAACGTCATTCCCTTCGTCGGCTCCCATGGGGTTTTAGTGAGTATACCAGCGCCGGTCGTATTGATTAATCGGCGTCGGGGAGCCCCAGATACCGACCGCGCATGATCCCCCGCGCGGCTGACGATGCGACAACGCATTTCCCCATGTAAAAAAAAGGCGATTGAGCTATGGGCTTAAAGGTGCCCTTCCAACCTCGGTTGCAGGCTGCGGATGCAGGTAGCATACGCATGACACCCAGCCGCTGCCTGCATTCGTAGCCAGGAGTGATTCCGAGGCTGGCTGCACGTGCCGGGGCAGGCAGCAGGTGGCGACCAGTCGCTTCCAATATTTCAGAATGTCGGACGTGAGGAATAGTCGTGAGAATACTTTGATGTTATATCTTTTATTAGAAGAGGAAGAGGATGATGATGACATGTTGTCATTGTTAACTAGCCAGAGAAGAGTAGCCACACGTCCTTATATAATTGCAGCCGAGGCTCGGCAGCACGTGCAGCCGCAGCCGCGTTCGGAATGTTTTTCACAGAAATCTTTACTACATAGAAAACCAGTCGTGCAGCCACAGCCGGCTTCGTGTAGCCGCCGCATGTGCTGCCTGCAGCCGAGGTTGGAAGGGCACCTTTAGCCAGAGGTGCGTCACCCTCATCCAACGGGGTGGAAATCACCGACGCACACACACACACAAATATACCTCTACAAGACACAATAAAATAAAAAAAAATGTCGAAAATTAATTAGGAACCGTGTTTAACAATTAAGTTTGTACATCTTTGAAATTTGACTATGTCTAATTTCTGTCGAAGTTAAAAGACAGGTATAAATCGTCTACTTTCCACACTGGCTTTGAAATCGTTACATTGTAATTACGTGTATTTCCTTTTACAATTGCTTAAATTTTCATATCCGTAACGGGAAAATATCCGCAAGTATCGAAAAATCCGACAGTTTCATATCCGTAACTGAAACAGTTTTAATATTATTTTATTTGGGGGGTTAACAGATGTAGTCTTACAAACTCAAGTTTTACAAACTGACGTTACAGAGCTAGCTAAAGAACAGCTATTCATTAACCTCCACAGATGGCAGGGAAAGAAATATAAAGTATAAATACAGTAATATAAGAAAAAATATATAAAATTTTGTGACCTGAAAACTAATTATTATTAAAATAGACTTTGATTAAACTCGCATTTATGGATGCTAGACTATCCACAAACAAGTCAATGTAATATTATATATCCGTTTATAATTGAAAAATATTATAAAGGTTTCAGTTACGGATATGAAATTACATATTTCGGATTCATATCCAAATCCAATCTTTAACAACACCGCAGATTTGACCTCTTTAATAAACAAGTTTAAACTTATATAATAATAATAATGTCAGCCCATAAATGTCCCACTGCTGGGCTCGAGCCTCCCAATACAGGGCAACGGACAATATACCCGCCACGCTTGTCCAAGGCGGCTTGGCAGGATTGACACATCGGTTATCTCGATGTGCAGGTTGCATCACGATGTTTTCCTTCACCGTTTTTAGCACGTAGTATTTGTAACAATATGCACATTTGAACAGAAAACTGACTAAGAGGTGCATGCGTCCGGTGAGGATCGAACCCGCGCCCTTTGATTTAGGGGCGCGTGCGCTTAAAGTTTAAACTTACTCTCATAATATTTTTGTAAGATTATTTTCGTCTCATTAGGAGTTATAATGGCAGCCGCGTTTAGCGTTAGTTCCCTTATTCGCTCGCGTAATTGTGTGTGAATCGCGCGATTACAACCCATTACCGTATTGGCAAACGTTTCGTTCTGCAAATGTGTTTCGTTGAGTGCGGATTCGGATTATCTTGGCTCATTTCACCCGTTGATTGTACTTTTGGGATCGCAGTGACCGAAAATTGGTCGCGACACAAATAATGGATTCTATTTACGTTGCTCAAATGTATCTAATAAAGATTATCTATTAGTTGTTGTTTTACTTTTGCGCTTAACACCTTACTTATAATCGTTTCTTAAACTTTAAGAAACTGCTCTGCAACTGATTAGCGAATATCTTACCCAGAAGCTCCTATTAACGATAAGAGAAAGAAAGAAAGTAAATAATGTTTATTTAGAGTTATTCAAAGTGATTAGAATGTATATAAACAGTTTAATAAATCTTAACTAACTCGAAACAGGCCCTAATGCTGGTTGATAACAACCAACGCTGGTCTTCCGTTAGTGCCTAGCAGCAACGACACCTTCACAGAACAAAAATATAACAAAATAAGTAATGAACAATTAATATTTATATAAGAGATGGTGGTAAAGTAACTCATAAATGAATGTCAAAAATAACAAACATCGAGAGGTAGTTTAAGTGACTGCTAAGAGGCAGGTGGTAAGTTTTATTTGAAACAGCCATTGATTAGTGGCTTAAGAGTTTCTTATTTAAGAAATAGCTAATCCTTTCCTAACGAGATTATTATAAGTAAGGCCCTTAGTGTTTACGTCTACTGAACCATGAAAGAAGAAGATTAAAGAGTGACAATCGCTCAGTAAAGAACTCAACTAGCAAGATACTTTGCAATTATAATTGGCGTCACCAATCCGTTTTTAATTTTATAGAAAATCTCAATTAAATTTAGTCGACGCACAGTCGCTATTCTGTTAAGATACACTTCGACGAGTGTGCCGCGGAATTGCACTAAATAATTCATCTCTGAATTTTTTACTACCCACCAAGCGGACTATCTAATATATAAAATTCTCGTGTCACAGTTTTCGTTGCCATACTCCTCCGAAACGGCTTGACCGATTCTCATGAAATTTTGTATGCATATTGGGTAGGTCTGAGAATCGGCCAACATCTATTTTTCATCCCCCTAAATGTTAGGGGTAGTCCACCCCAAAATTTTTATTTTTTAGACAAAATTTTTAATTTCTATTTTTTTATGATACAACATGCCTACAAAAATACATACAACCCTAAATTATTAACCCTCTGCGACAAACCCCTATTTTTACCGGGCAGGACGACGTCTGCCGGGACAGCTAGTAATATATACTATAGCTATGCTATATATACAAATTTATTATATCTAAAGATTGGAATCTATACGTAATATAATAAAATTGTAAAGGTCAAATTTCTGTGCAATCAAAAAAATTGCTAAAAACCGAGTCAGGGGGATGTAATTTAAAAAAAAATTTGTTTCTCTGTTTGTCTGTCTACAAACAGACAATCCGGCTAATCTCCGAAACGACTGGACGGATTTACATGAAACTTGGTATGGTGATAGCTTATATCCCTGGTCAGCACATAGGATACTTATGATCCCGAAAAATTAAAGAGCTCCCGTGGGATGGTTAAAAAACCGCACCACGCGGACAAAGTCGCCGGCAGTAGCTAGTTTAATAATACGTAGCGTCGAGGAGTGGTCTTTAGCGTCATCTGTATTTTCTGAAATATACAATTTAGGTGAACGTGAAAGGTATCTTCTAGGTAAGAGTACTCCATTTCAGACTGCATTTACACCTGACATCAGACGCAATGTCGGTGAAAGGCGAACTTGTAAAATATTTAATAAAAATAATTTATGTACTAGCTAGTTTCTGGAAAACCTTAATAAGTAGCAAGCACCTCTTATTTTCCCGCGAGAGATGTAAATCCTCAGCCATGTGGGTCATGACTGTAGTGCAAATATTAGCACGTACAAACGAGATTGTTGCAGAAAAGCACAGATGTAATAAACGTGGTGCAAGCGTTGCGATATGCAATATTGCAAGGTTGACTGCAAACGAGGTACGTGGTTAATATATATTCAAATTCAAATTCAAAAGATTTTATTCATAATAAGTTCCACTGGAGAGCACTTTTTGAAGGTCATACATATAGGTTAAAATTTAATTTTACTTCCTAGTCTATGTACACCGCTTCGCAACGTGTTATTGCTGTTAAGGAGAAGAAGCGGCACGAAACTACCCAGAAACACGTCTCGCTATAAATTGTTTTTCTTCTTATTTAATTTATAAAACAACAAACAAGTGCCAACGAACCTTCACTTGCGTTGTCGACGACGACGAAATATTTGTTAGTGCCAGTGTAGGGGTCTAATATAATAATAATCGGCAAACAAACACACATATTGTATATCCCCAAATTAAGTAAATTGCGCATGGGTAATATATAACACACTACACTGGGGCCGATCTCAGACACCCCATAGTCAATAACGGAGAAAACACGTTTCCGAAATTTACTGTACCAGGAATCGAACCCGGAGCCTCTGCGTTGCAGTGCGGTTGGCCGGCAAAGGCTTAGTCCGCTCAACCACAGAGGCCGTCAAATCAATGTTACAATGAATTTAAAAAGGAAGAAATAATCACAGGGGCCAAAATCAGGAGCAGCAGTTTGTGAAAACACAGTTTATAGAATTTTTTGTCTGTAGTCACGTGACATCCCGTGATCACTTGAAAACTGCGCGATTTAAAAGAAACTCGACTCACAGTTAGCTTATATCTCGAATCAACACTTAGGATAACCTCATAGCCCCGAATACCATGACTATCGTAAGATAGACGAATATAATCGAGAAATGGTGCGTCAGTCGCGTTTTGATACAATCGTTGCAATCCACCAGCAAACACGCTGATGACATCTCAAAAGAAGTTTCTTCAGTGTTATTAGATTTTTTTATTGCAGGAGTTCAGCAGGCAGACGGTCCACTTGATGGAAAGCGGTTATCATCGCTTATGGACATTTACACTACCAAAGATGCTACAAATGCGCTGCTGCTCTCTTAAGGGAGACTGGAACCTGGTCACTAATGCCGGAACACAAATCGAGGTTGTTATGGCTACATACTTTAGACCAAGGGTGGTAGCCATCCAGTCGGTTAAATGCCTTACCACCTCACTGTAGATTGCTTTGTCACCTCTTATTCTTTCTCCGTTCCTGAACGGATAAAAAGTATAAATATGTAATATCTACGCTATTATTACGTTAATCAACTAAGATCACCTAAGTAAGCCAAGGTTTATCTTTTCTACATTTCTCCGTAACATAAAAAACTCAGCGTCTTTAAATATGAAAACCAACCGACCTGCTTATAAAAGCACCAAGGAGACTTGTTGGTCCAACTTAATTGCTTTTATTAACAGCCAAGGTTTTCGCTCTTCTGTATTAATTAAATAATTAATACTATGACTTTGTGGAAGTAATTATATTAGCAACGTACCGTACTGAAGTTATGAATTCATCCGGTTAACTAAAATTCGTGATATTTTCATTGTTGACTTTACTTTTATAAAAGACTAGCTTTTACCCGCGACCTCTTCTGCGTGGAATAGTCACTTTGAGCTAACGTTAACTTCTGTCACATATATTTTTTTACGAAATTTTAACCGTTAACGCAGCGCACACAGCGGAAGCTCTCAAACGGGAAAAAAACTATCGATTACTATAAGACTTATATATAAAGCTGAAGAGTTTATTTATTTGCTTGCACACGCTAATCTCAGGAACTACTGACCTGATTTGAAAAATTATTTCATTGTTAGATAGCCCATTTATCGATAAAGGCTATATAATATTATCACGCTAAAACCAATAGGAGCGGAGCACCAATAAAGAATGTTTCAAAATCAGGGATTTTGAAAACAATTCCACGCGTACGTCGCACAGCTTGTATAAGATATAAGAGATAAAAAGAAAAGTGGATGATCAAGTTTAGCGTTATAGTTTAACGAGATTTTATTGTTATATTTATATTAATGTAAAGTTTTCGAAGAGACAAAGTGCCTATCTAATGGAAAGTAGTTACTTTACTTTCTCCAACGGAAGTTTGCAACACCAGAGCTGAATACAACGTATTGGCAGCCTTAAAGTTGAGTAAGAAGAGATAGGATAGAATAGGGAAGATGGCACAGTGGAAGTGGCTCATCAGAATTATCACTTCTCTTATGAAGTTGGAAACAAGTTAGTTTATATATATATATATATGTGTGTGTGTGTTGTAATGTTCTGAAAAAACATCTGAGATCCGTTTCTAGTGCCTCCTGTCAGTTCAAACTGTGAGTTTAAACCACCCGGAGACCCACTCAGACAAAAAAAAACAAAATAGATCCAAAAGATTAGGAGGATCCTAGAACCCGATCCCAGTGTCACCTACCAGTTCCAATTCTAAATCTAAACTCTTCGGGGACTACTCAAATATGCACAAAAATATCATCAAAATCGGTTTAATAATTTCAGAGTTCATCGCGGTGAAACACTGTAAAAAAAGACTTTAATGAATGAATGAATGAAAACACTTTATTGTTCACCAAAATTAAAACTACGTTTTTAAAAACTAGATACGATACATGTTGAACAAGGGGCGGTTTTATCGTTAAAGCGAACTCTTCGACTTTATTTGAAGACAAAGCATTATTGTATAAATAAGGGTTCCATTATGCTACCAAACTAAGCAATTCATATCTGTGTTTTGTAATGTGCCTCCTTTTTGCTACCCATTACGGTGTGCTGTACAACAAACACATTTGCGGGTAACTGTTCATTAAGCGACCGCAGCGGACCGGTAGATATCCCTTGCGGAATATTAATCGTAATGTGCGGACATTTATGAGTTGCCGCAATCATGCCTCTTTGTCAATGGCGGCTGCGAGAGACCACAAGCTACACACCAGGGATGTTAAGGATGTCACATTTAGGATCTGGATACGGGTATATGAATAATAATTTATCGTTTTCAGCGACGGTTATGGATATGAAATTTATTTAATTACATTTATTTTTACAGCAGCTCTTAATTATTAATGTAACATATATCTAAGATTAGCAATGTTTATGTGTCCGTGTTTCTGTTCGGTTCGCGGAAGGGAGTGAGGAGCTCAATGATCAGTCACCTGTCATTATTGTCAAACAATGTGACAAACAGTAACGTTTTATTGTACAAGTTAAATACTGTTTGTACAACTTCCTTCAAATACGCGTGCCCACTTCGCTGGGCGTTATTTAAAAATAATTTCAATTAAATATAGCTTATGTCACGCAGGAATAATGGAGCTTCCTACTGGTGAAAGAATTTTTAAAATAAAAAAAAATCTTGCATGCACCGCTGCGTATGATGCCATCGTTATTACATCTGAAACCATAGTATATAAACCTTTTTCCAGTACACAATTATTCCACTATCACGAAGAGACTGACTTATCTAATGGAAGAAAACGCATAAAGCAGTAAAAATGTTAGCGCGAAGTAAAACTTGTCTAGACAAAGACCATCTGCAGAATTTATGTATAACTCTAACACCTGTCACATTTCACATAAAAAAGCGTATGAGCTGTAGGACGTTGACCCCCCTATTATTTGTGTTCTGTTTTGTTGAATGGATGCCTGGCCATAGAAGAAGGATAAATGACGTACGAGAAACACCTAGTAAAAAAGTAATTTGTAAGTAGGGTTGCCCACCGGACTATAAGTATCGTATTATATATATATTAGCTTTTGCCCGCGATTTCGGCATCGTGGGAAGTTTTTTAGCTATCCCATGGGAACTCTATAATTTTACGGTATCAAAAGTATCCTCTATGTTGACCAGGGACATAAGCTACCACCATACAAAATGTCATTTAAATCGCTCAAGCCGTTTCGGAGATTAGCCCTTACAAACAGAGAAACAAAAAATTTAGAAAAACATCTACCTGAAAACCGAGGTTTTTAGCATTTTTTTTTCATTGTACGGAAATTCGACCTCTACAGTTATATTGAGTAATTTACTTGATATAACTTACTTCACATCATCGTCTTTAAGACCACACAACAACGCGAAAACTTCATCAAGGGTTTAAAGAGCTAAAATGAAATATCTTGCTCTGTCGCTGAACATGTCCATTCCACTGCATTATATATAAGCGCGTAGTTGGGTGCCAATGACTTGGGAGTAGTTGCGCCGCTGGCACTCATTTAACGGCTGGTGGGCGCGCATTCAGGTGGCGATGCAATTGCGAATCCCATCTATATGATAATATTCTAATATTACACTTTAATAACACATTTCACCGGATTACGTGCTATCCGTCGAATGGCTTCAAAATAGAAGCACAGTCTGAGCTTGGACGTGATTAAAATTACATCAAAATTGGAAATATTATTTAAATTACTCAAAGTTTTGAATATACTAACTTAATCAAAATGGCAGTCTTAAAACAAATTATTCATAAAAACTAATTAAACTAACCCTAACGAATATATACACTAAAAAGAAAAAAACCATTTTATTTATTCTTTTGCCATACAGGCTGTTCGACTGTGGAACTCCCTCCCTTTCCAAACAGACAAGCTAAATCAATACTACATTTAAACGTATGGTGATGACCATTATTGGTCTATTAAATAAAAATTGTTGCATTAAATGAATCTATCTATTGTTCGTATGTATATATATTTATATCATAGTATATTTAATTATATAATTATGTAATTGAGAGGAAGAAGACAAGTTGGTATGGCAAAAACAATGTTAAACTACAAGGTGGATGGGTACCGATGCAAAGTTATAACAAAAAAAGATGGAGGACTGTGTGAAGAATGATATGAGCATTTGTGGTTTGACAGAAGATGTATGTCAGAATAGAGGAGTGTGGAAGGAAAAGACATGTTGTGCCGACCCCAGTTAATTGGGATATGGTGAAAGAAAAGAGAGATCTAATTCTAATCTAATGTATATATGTATATAGTACTATATATATATACTAGCTGTCCCGGAAGACGTAGTCCTGCCCGGTAAAAATAGGGGTTTGTCGCAGAGGGTTGATAAATTAGGGTTGTATGTATTTTTGTATGCTGTATCATAAAAAAATAGAAATTAATAATTTTGTCTAAAAAATAAAATAAAAAATTGAGGGGTGGACTACCCCTAACATCAAAATCGGTCAAGCCGTTTCGGAGGAGTATGGCAACGAAAACTTGACTCGAGAATTTTATATTATATATATATATATATATATATATATATATATATATATATATATATATGTATAATAATACAAGACCAAAAATCTTATATTGAAATCTCGTTTAAAATCTCTTTAGACATTGAGTTGCCTGGAAGAGATCGCCATAAACCCATGTATCCATATCACGTGTCCAGACTTAAGTTTATTGTGAACAATAAAGAGTTTTAATTAATTCAAAACACTATAATTACAATAGGTCCAGTCTGACCCGACCGCTGTCGCTGGGTAGTCTTGGAATTCCATAATAAAATGATATTAGCGGATTACATAATTAAATTCATCATTTCAAAATTATAGTCAATAACTTTCAAACGAAACAAATACTTGAAACGAATCGAACAAAATTAAATATTTGCTTTAAAGTCTTCAAGAACAGGTTTTTATCACTTAATCTTATTTAAAACGCTGTTTACATGGAGAGAGTTTATCGCACTATTTTGGGCGAAAATCGTATACTATTTTCGTAGGCGACCTTTAAGACAATAATCGAAAAAATATTTAGTTAGGACAAAATACAAAAAGTCTTACATGATAATATATCTAACAATTAGCTGTGATGTTCTAAAAAGGCTCTTGCTGAGCAGACTTGCTAGTTTCACAACCAGCGTTGATCTTCTGCAAGTTCTTCTAAGTGATGCCACAGCTTAGCTCCACAAAGCAAATTAAACAATAAACATTCGTTATAAAATTACGCAAAATAATTACTAGTATTTGTATGAACACTGCTATAATAACAAATAAAAGGAAATGTAACGGTAATCGAGGGTGGGCGAATAAAAAGAATCCTTGTATAACGTCTGCTTTTATATTTACAATTTTACAATATAATAAAGTAATAACTCTAAGGAACTGATATCCGGAAAGGTCCGAGATCGGCCTCTTACACGCCTCCATACACTCTCACAAGTAAACAAAAAAAACAATATTTATAACTCTAAAGAGGACCAAAAGTGCCGATTGAGGTTTCGACAACAACTGTTCGCAAAAAAGAGCTTCCTAACCATAGAGGAAGGAACGAATAAACAAAATATTTGGATTGACCTATGCAATCGATCGACAATCTAGTTAGCGCGATGCAATTTATGCCCCCAAAGAGACAGCGCCATCTAGTAATGACGTTGGGCAACTATCGCAATAATATTACAGAAAGAAATAACGAACAGAAGCGACGAACAAGACAGAAATGAAAAATTGGTAGTGATTTGATATAGCGTACTAATCGACATACGAGTATTATAATACTGTAAAATACTTGTGTCGTATTTAAGGTCTCTAGCGAAATTCATGGTCAAATAAGAATTCTTTCAAGTTTGTTCGGAACCCAAAGACAGAATATTTAACAGCATTGAATTGTTTAAATTCAATCAAAAACAAAAACTCGCCTACAAATATGTCATACGATAATCGTACGGTAATTATCACCGTATGAAATTTTTTCAAGTTCATGCGAGTATCGTACAATTCAGTTTGAACCAATTTGAATACGAGACTTGCCTTTCAAGCTCGATGATGAGCACGATATTTCGTATTATTTTTACAAAGAGACTTCAATATTGAATCATGACAAGGCGATTATCACCCTTTTTTAAATCCAGGAGTTCAGCATACAGACATTTGCAACATCAAAGGTGCTACAAACGCGCTGCTGCTCTTTTAAGGGAGACTGGAAACTGGTCATTAATGCCGGAACATAACTCAAGGTTGTTATGGCGTCATACTTTAGACCAAAGGTGGTAACCATCCAGTCGGGCGAATGCCTTTCCACCTTCTACGCACGGTATTCCCATTACAGACCTGAAATAAATTTTTACCTTCAAATTTCACTATAAAAGATATTTAATACAGTTATAGAAAGAAGATCCTAGATATACCTAAGAACTGATTTTTATTTTTTAACATCATCATTATAAGGAATATATACTTTTTTTTATTTAGTTAATTCTTCTTATACAACGTGTTTCATTTCAAATGACAATAAATCATAATCTTAGCAGTCTGACACCATACAAAGTTTTTGGTACTATTAAATCAACCGTAATGTCAAAATTAAAAAATAACAATTTCCGAACAAATTAATTACGATAAAAAGGGAATAAAAACAGAACATCTTGTAAATATTGGTTCGCAAGCGAGAGCGTAAGAATGAACAACTTCCGCGTTTAATGATGAAGAGACGAGCTGGCAACATGATACATTGGTCACTAACCTACCGATTTAGTCACAATAACAGATACATGTTGTTGTAAAATTCTGAAATGAAAAATGAGGTCCAGTGGCTAAACCAAAGAAGCTACCATGATTCGTTTTTGTATTTGGGCAGAGTACGTCATGAAGAAAACGTGGTCTAATTTATTGTCGTAAGGTCTGAAACACGCTGTATATAAAAAAAAGTTTCTCTGTATGTCCTTTATACAATCGTAAACTATACATTTGGTCATGTGATGATCTTTAGCAAAGTTGTTGTGCATGAGCCAAAGAAGGTTTCTGAGTTGGTTCACAATTGGACCTGGTAGGTGGCGCTGCTGTCGGCACATCGATTAAAGCTTCTCTGGGCAGGACGACGTCTGCCGGGACAGCTAGTTCTATATAAACAAAACAAAACATTTTACTTACCTGTGGACAGGAATTAATGAAATTTGTAATCAGTTTTATATCCATGATGTGAAAGTTCAAGTAAGACTTGAGATATCTGTCAGTTGTCTACAGTTTTTAGTATAATTCACAAACAGTTATAGGTATTTTTTTAATTATTTCATTGCGTTGTTAGCGTATATATATTATAGTATAATTTTTTTTATTCATATAGTAGTTAAGGTTACCCAAATACTTGGGGTCTTAGGACATACGAGATTTAGGATTATATTTTCTTATCAGTTTGTTTTGTGTGAGTCGCAATTGGAAATAATATTTTCTTTATTTTGATATCGTATATTTAGTATATACATAATAATATTTTTTCTACCTTTCGACAATCGTACCTTGGAGTCAAAAAACTCTCTCCATGTAAATGGCCATTTAGGCGTAATTTTAAATCTGCGTTTATTTACTCTCCTTAGTCTATAATGCCACTTTAAATGTAATCACAGATGTGATGAGATTTAAACTTTTCGGGCATCCGAAATTGGATTTATGGAAGGACAATATTAATAAATTATAATACATTACAAAATTAGTTGACGTTTTATGATTTATCTATATCATATAATGGCGCGTATGAAGCACATTCTTATAAATATGTGAACTGAAAAATGCATCCAACTTTTTAAAATTACATTTTTAAATGGCGTGTTACTAAAATAAAACTTCGCTGCATTTCCATTAACAGAGTGCGTTGATCTTAAAGAAAACCTGTTCTTTCATATTATGTATGAAGTGAAAATAGAGAAAATGTTTCTCATATTCTAAAGTAGGAAAGAGAATTCCATTATAATTCAATTTGAATTGAAATATAGCGAGCGACCTCGAGCTTTGCGTTGCTACGCCGATTATGCTACGCCGTAGTAAGATACGAGCTACGAGTATGCTACAATTCGATTTTGAACGCTTCGTCGATCCGCAAGATCTCTTAGCTCTATTACAAAGTTTTATAACTCGCAATATAATATGACAAAGTGAATTTATTTCTATACCTATAAGTGGATAATATTGTTACGAGTTAGCGGGACTCGAATTAAAATTCCGTTAGAATTATTATAGAGTTTATTGAAACTATACAAACACGTACAGCTACAATATAACCAAACGCAACAAATCCATACGTAATGCAAAAGGTCGTAACTGAATAAAACGCACAAAGTCCGTCACTATTAGATTCCCGAATGTACACATGTTACGCCTAGATTGTAGTCGTCGTTTTATACTTCAAATGTGCTTGCCCGGCAACGTCGACACAATTTCCTAGAATTAGCTTGTACTTGTAATCCGCAACACCTGGCTAATGGTGCTCCTGAGCAAGTACAATAGGGCAATAGGCTGTTATCTATAACTAGAAACGTATGTCAATAAATAAGTGAACAAAAGAAGACGATCATAAAAGGATTATAATTAGTTCAAAAACCGAAAGGTAATAAAATGTGCTTTTACAGATCTGTACGTGGAATTTGTCTTTGTCGGGGCCTAAGTTGTAACAATCTATAAAAACACAAACTTCCCACTGTTTGTATAATAGTCTATTCTATTTATTACTTTTATGTGATAAACATTTACACAACGACTGACAAGAACAGGCAGGCTGACGGCCCCAACTATGATATGATGGAAAGTGATAACCGTCGCCTATGGACATTAGCAATACCAGAGGTGCTGGCAATGTACTGCCGGCCTTGAAGGAGAAACTTGAAGGTGACTGGAACCTGGCCATTGATGCCGGAACACAACTGAAAATTGTTATGGCGGCATAATCTACACCAGGGGGGTAGCTGTTTACGCCATTTGTAGCATTTTAATTAATATTAACAGTAAAATCCACATTTATACATTCGATATGTGAAATTGTGGCAGTATGATAAATAAACTGTTGCCTCATTATTTATTTAAATAGCATTACTTGAGTGCATGACGTATAATTCTCCGTCCCTTTCTTCCATTCATGACTATATTTGAGCCAAAGATACCTCGCTCACTGGGTCGGAAGAAATCGTGCGAAGAAAAGAAGGTAGTTCAATTGTGCTCTGTGCGTAAGCCGATTAATTGAAATTAATAAAAAACAAGTAATTTAAATTGTGTTGTGCTACAAATACTTAAATATTATTATAGACTTAATAATAGTGGCCAGACGATAAAGTCATATAGAAGAACCGTCGTAACCGTTTGATGGAGATCTGGTGAGTTCCCTTTGTGTCCTTCCATCACTATACTGATTGTGCTCAAGATTTTGTGATTTAATAAAATTGAACCAAAGCGTCATCAGTAGCCAACCAGTCGAGCAGATGCCCAATTTTTAACCTGGTAGTACACTACTAAGTCTCAAAGATAATTTATCTTTAAGCAATGTATTAGTCCCTCTTCACCCCTTAGAAATATGTACACCCTGTTAGTAATAAAAGGCTTGTATATAAACAAAATTGTGCTATTAAAAGCCCTTTTAGGGTCGTTGAAGATGTTTTGAGATTCTCAGCTATGTTAATAAAGCAAATGTTTGCCTCGTTACAAACTATTTTAATTCATTTAATTCTGAAAATAGCTGAGAATCAAAAAGAAAATAATCTAGGGATCTATTCAAAGACAAATATTGAATTTAACTCCAAGTGGATAGCATCTCTTAGAATAGTAATCTGAACTAAGAACGTCATTTTATTTGTAGATAAATAAAAGATAAAGATTAACGAGATACTCCCAGGAGTTCAGCAGACAGGCAGACGGCCCACTTGATGGAGAGCGGTTACCATCGCCTATGGACATTTACAACACCAAAGGTGTTACAAATGCGCTGCTGCCTTCTTAAAGGAGACTGGAAGTAGGTGCGCGGAACTGCATGCGATTTTGGGTATGTTTTAAATCTTGGGTTACACTATTGGAGTTTTTTTGAAAATATAATATAGCCTATCTCAACCGGGGATATAGTAGCTTGCCAACAGTCAGCGTGGGTAACTACGTTCTAAGTGTCACTCTCTTCCTGTCACATTCCGGATGAGCGCGGGGCACATGGGAGGAGGTGGTTTTAGTGGAGTATTGAGTTTTCAAGTCTCCACACAAGCCAGCGATGTGACTCTGGTGCCCATTCGTGGTGTCACCTCTCGTCGCTTTGGTCTAATCCCTAGAGATGGACCCTGTAGTGTGTGAAATGCATTTCCCTCGCATTAAAAAAAAGCTGGTCAACAGTGAAATATTTTTTTAAAATCGGTTCAGTAGTTTCAGAGACTACACCCTAAAGCGTCACAACCTCTTTATAATATTAAGTAAAGTTTATTACTCATGAAAAGGTTGTACTATATTTAGTACACAGCGGAGAGTAATTAATACTGCAGACACATTTTCAATTGATATTCAAAACAGGTAAGTTTGAAACTGTTGCATAAATTTACATATTTACGACTCCGAATACCCTGTTTTAAACGTTTTCATTTTATCTTGAATTTTAAAACCATAAAGTTAATGTTTCTCGATGTCAGTAACAAAGCCCCATAAAACAATACCCGAAAACTTCTTACTGTCTATAATATTATAACATTCTAAACGTGCCGTGTTTGTACATTGGAGATATTTATAAATGACGTTACCTTAATTTTATGCATAATATCTATCCAATAGAAACATGATAAATTGAGTACAAAATTCTTATTGTAATCATAATGTTAAGAGTGTGGGACTCGAATTAAAATGCCGTTGAATTACTATAGAATTTATTAGAACTATACAAACGCGCATAAACACAGATACAAATATAACTGGACGCAATCAGTACAAACTGCACGATTCAATAATACGCGCAAAGTCCGTCACTGTATATCGAATGTATACACGTCTTGTCCCGCTTGGGCCTATCGCTTGACTGCGTCATCTCTCAGTTGGGGCGTAAACTGTACAATACAACAATCGACCGCGTGGCCTCAGTTTTTCCAAGAAAACATAATCTGCACACCTGCTTACTTATTCTTGCGAACTGCTATAAACGAATAGGCTATTGTCTAATTGCAAGTTTTAAACACAAAGTAAACAAATGAAGTCCAAATGCGGGAAAGGTAATAAGCCAGGTGTGCTTTCACTTTGTCGGCATGCAACAATAATAACGCAATCTATATCTATACTAATATTACAAAGAGGTAAAGTTTGTGACGATGTAGGCGGTAATCTCTGGATCTGCTAAACCGATTTTAGGTTTAGGTAAAAATTATTTTCCGTGAGTGTCTTAGGTTATATAACACGACGCTATCTAACATGACGCTATATAACACGACGCTATATAACACGACCCTATATAACACGACGCTATATAACACGACGCTATATAACACGACGCTATATAACACGACCCTATATAACACGACGCTATATAACATGACGCTATATAACACGACCCCATATAACACGACGCTATATAACACGACGCTATATAACACGACGCTATATAACACGACCCTATATAACACGACCCTATATAACACGACGCTATATAATACGACCCTATATAACACGACGCTATATAACACGACCCTATATAACACGACCCTATATAACACGACGCTATATAACACGACGCTATATAACACGACCCTATATAACACGACGCTATATAACATGACGCTATATAACACGACGCTATATAACACGACGCTATATAACACGACGCTATATAACACGACGCTATATAACACGACGCTATATAACACGACGCTATATAACACGACGCTATATAACACGACGATATATAACACGACGCTATATAACATGACGCTATATAACACGACGCTATATAACACGACGATATATAACACGACGCTATATAACACGACGCTATATAACATGACGCTATATAGCACGACGCTATATAACACGACCCTATATAACACGACGCTATATAACACGACGCTATATAACACGACGCTATATAACACGACGCTATATGACACGACGCTATATAACACGGGAGCAGGACGGACAGCGGGCAAAACCGCGCCGAGACGCTATGTATGTACCCGAATTTTCAAAGAATACTTTGAGATTTTGGCGGTAACTGAAAGTAGATGTTGTGCGTTGCAGTTTTATTTTCTATAAATGTGAAAAATTACTCTAAAATGGACAACAGTTGTAGTTGTGTAGGATATTGATAGTTTTTGAGTAGTAATTATGTGTTTTGTGAGAAATGTGAACTGTATAGTCAAATGTGGCCTTTTGAGTTGTCACAAGAACTCCGTTGAATGGCTTTGGTGGATAACCTACAGTTCAGCTGAGCTATACACAGGCTTAAGGAAATGAAGAAATTAATTATAAAGAATTGTAATCTAAGATTTGGCGTAAAGGCCAAGTTGCCAAGCCATAAACCTAAATAAATAAAATCGAAAAATACTCTAAATGTTTCCGGGCATCCAAATAATAACCGCTGGTAGACTTTTAGCAAATAGTTCAACTTTAAGCGGCCCTTGTGGTATATTCAAACAGTCAATACATATGTATACTTGATAACTTACATAGGACGTCGACCGAATTATATGCGCTAGCACTTCACATGCATTTCATCGGTGCAGGAACGGAGAAAGAATACAATTTCCTGCGGCCGGGCGGCCTATCGTAAGAGGCGACTAAACAATTCACAGCCAGGTGGTAGGGTATTTGCCTGACTGGATGGCTACCACCCCTGGTTTACAATGTGCCACCACAACAACTTTGAGTTGCGTTCCGTCATTAGTGATCAGGTTCCCATCTCCCTTAAGAGAGCAGCAGCGCCTTTATAGCAAGCACCTTTAGTGTTGCAAATGTCCATAGGCGATGGTAATCGCTTTACATCAAGTGGGCCGTCTGCCTATTTGCTGGGCTCCTGGTATAAAAAAATTAAAAAAGTTAGTGTCAGTCAACTCTGAGAAACTATCGTTTCGTGTGGACTTCCAAGCACTTACCTGAAGTATTCTTCTTTATACTGCATTAATTATAAATAGATTAATGCAATCCAAGACCGTACACAGAAAATGTCAATATCCAAATGATGCTGTCAATTTTGAATGCAATTCAATCAACTTTTGAACCTTAGAAGTGTAGTTTTATTTATTTCGTCTGTAAATAATGTTCGGGTATCTGACTATTATTATTATTGTATCTAGGTTGGCGCAGACGAGCGTCAAAATGTTCAAAAATAATTAATTTGATTACTTGCCACTCGTCGGCCTGCATTCCTATTCCTTATTCCCGAGGAATCGGGATCGTTGAGAGGAGGGCGCTTCAGGTTAGATCAACGCCTCGTATTGCGGCTTCGATATCTTATTGTTTCTAGAAAGAAAAAAGAAAGGAATAATATTTACTGTCGCAAACGTACACACTGAAAAGAAAATATGCTTGAATAAGTACGTAAGTAAGATATTATTGCGACCTAGGCGCCGACAAAAACATATTCACTGCTGCATATCTGTAAAAACACATATTACCTTTCGACATTTAGACTTCTTTTGTTTACTTATTTATTGGCATGCGTTTATTAATTATTTTAGAGAACAGTCCATTGTTGTATTGTAATATTTTATGGAAGTAATTAGTCAGGTATGTCGGATTAAAGTCGACTTAGATACGGGGATACTGCATCTGTGCAGTATAAAGCAATGCCCCGATTGAGGGACGAGGCAGTCGAGTAATAACGACGAGCGAAGAAATACGTGTGTACTACAATGTTTGTGCGTTTTATGGAATTATAATCTACTGAATTACATTTGGACTTGTTGTGTTCGGTTATATTCGTACTTGTGTTATACGTGTTTGTACAGTTTTAATAAACTCTACAGTAATTCTAACGGCATTTTAAGTCTAGTCTCGCGACTCGTAACAATATTGTACAAAAAGGCTAGATGTCAGCATTATGCTGCGACAGGAGATGACAGAATGCTGATTTTCAGATCCAGTCTTTACCAAAAAGAGAATAACCCAAATAAAACCTTTCCTTAATTCAATACAGTAATATTAATACAGATATTATATATTGCAAGTTACCAACAGTTTTAAGTACTCAAGGAATGTGTGGAAGCAAAGCAAAAACTTTCCAATACTTTTATGTTTATCATACATTCATGTCATTTTTGATACCACCAGCAATTAAGAAATATTAAATATTTTTAAGGCCCTATTAAGTGATTCTTAATGCTTTGAACAAAATGTTATTAGTGTCAATCATTTCGCGGGGGTGCTAAAAGTCACATATGTTTCCCTAGTTTCGTCTATAATTTAGTATTATTTTAGACAAGTTCTCTTTAGCATTAGGGTTTATATACCATTCTTAAGAAAAAAATACTAGCAAAAAACCGCAAGTCTGCGTCATACTTATACATGTTTCGATCAGTCATTTTATCTAGGATAGCCGCGTCTAGTCTGCTTTATTATTCAATACACTGTTCAAACGGTATCCCATCTCGTAAGATAACGCCCAAACCAAAAACTTAGATAAGTATGGAACAAGGACGATTCCTAGGGGAGTTACTGGTTTATAATTAAAGGGGTGCATGTTTTGTTATTTATAAATAGAAGGGTGTAAGAAGGTCTGTGTCTGATGTCACTGATATTTAAAAAATTAAACTCTTAAATTTTAATCTGTGCAGGAACGGAGAAAGAATATAATTTCATGCGGCTGGGCGGCCTGTCGTAAGAGGCGACAAAACAACCCACAGCCAGGTGGTAGGGCATTTGCCCGACTGGATGGCTACCACCCCTGGTCTAGAGTATGTCGCCATAACAACCTTGGGTTGTGTTCCGGCATTAGCGACCAGGTTCCAGTCTCCCTTAAGAGAGCAGAAGCGCATTTGTAACACCTTTGATGTTGCAAGTGTCCATAGGCGATGGTAACGACTTTCCATTACGTGGGCCGTCTGCCTGTCTGCTGTTCTCCCGCAATAAAAAAACCAAAAAAAAACTTATTAACCGATTTTGATGAAATTGTTGAAGCTAAAGCATTTCGATAATCAGTAGTAGTAGTTTCTTGCGCCGTTTTTTCTTTTTAAGCCACAACATGTTGCGAAGTGGTGGTAAATTAAAATATAATAGAGTAAAAAACACAAACAAAATTAAAACTGAATAACTACAATGAACAAGTTGGTGGAAGGCTGAATAAAAAAATTTACAATACTCATTGATACTTGAGATCTTTGTCTTCCTAGAAAAATAAATGCGAGAGCGTAATATCACATCGATAGAAATTGTATGCAAATAGTACTTAATAACTATAAAAAAAGATAGCATGAAAAGCTTTGCCCTCAGCGACATAGATTAGTTATAAATAAATAAAATACAAAAAACAACTAATTCTACTGCTTTGTATCATATAATTACAAATTTACAAACTAGTATGTTCCTCTGTATTCCCTTGTATAAATTTCCTATAAAATAACATGAAAATCGATTAATTCCACAAATTCCCCCAATTAGTTATTTATTAAATTTATTTGCGAAAAATGTAATAATATTCTTAAATATAAAACACAAAGTAAAAGCATATATCAATCGAGTTTTCACTAAACATAATTTATGAAATAAACAATTTGGCTCAAGCAATTATTTTAAAAAAAGCAATAAAAAGAAAATCACATAAATTTTCGATTTAAATAAGGTCAATATTAAAATATATACAAAAATACAGTCATAATATGTAAAAAAAAAGCAATTTTCACAAATTCCACAAAGTTACACTATTGTCAATTCCCAGTTGGTTACAGTGGCTGTTTTTCATTTATGATTTTTTAACCTACCTCCATTAAACAAAAATTAAACTAGTTCAAAATATGCAACAGTTTTTGCTATTATGCTGCAACTGTCTTAACAGGCAGATGTTTATTACCAAGTTATAATGCGAGCTATTGAACCGATATCATTACCGCTGTAGTGCAGGCATTGCGGTCTTAAGCAGGTTCAAGTTCGTGTACGGTCACATTGATAGCGAGCAAACAATCTTATTACACTATTGATATATATAAAAATATTACACCGATAAATTTTATATTTAACCAAGTAAATATTCGATATTTTTTATTTCCAAAATAGAGCAATATTATACTAATTAATGTAGAATTTTAGTAAAACCTTACCTAAAAACCACTTTAATATCCTCTAATATCGTTGTAAAAAGTTAAAATTGCTTCTAAAGCAGTAACAAATTCGTAAAATTATCTATGAAATTTAATTCACAAACAAAAGATTACAAACTTTATATGTTCATAGTTACATTTCTGTTAAAATGTTTATCTGTCTGTTTGCATGTCCGGACCACTTTCTTTTTTATGATTACGCGAAAGAAGTATTAAATAATTTATAATTAAATGCTGTTTATAGCCCTCGATTTGTTCACGTGGACCTGGAATATTATATTCATTATTAATTTAAAATTTCCATTATTTCATAGTTTCTTTGAGTCTACAAATATTAGGATACCCACAATAATTTCAACACTAGACGTAGTAATAGACTGATATTGCCATCTTTTAAATTGCGAAAAATATTGTCCTCGTACTTGGGGGTTGGTATACGCTTCTAAGATTGAGAAATGAAGAAATGTTAAATCTGCTTTTTACTAAATTTATAAATTAAATAAAAAGAATCTTGCTAAAAAAGAATTCTTAAATAATAAAACTTCATTTACATAGCAGCTCGCTCAACCTCTTATACTACTATATTTTCTATAACGTTTTTATTTTGCCAAGCAAGTAAGAAATTTATGGACATATGTTGCAGTATAAAGTTTTAGTACGTCATGTCATTATCATTACTATAATAATTATTTTCTTTCATTTTATTGCATCTTTGTCTTAATGAGTGTGCACTGTTTATTACAACTCCATCAATTCGTCGAAAAGTAATGGTGTACATTTTTCTGTATTAAATGTATATTAAAAAAAGTTTGAGTTAATCAAGTGTTAGCTAAACGAGTTGCTGGGAAGCTTCTTGCCGCTTCTTCTCCTTAACTCTGTTAACACGGTGCGAAGCGGCGTACTTCGAATAGGAAGTAAAATTAAAATTTAACTTATATGTGTGACCTTCAAAAAGTGTTCTCCGGTGGAACTTATTTTGAATAAAAACTTTTGAATTGAATTTGAATAGCATTCAAAGATAAAAAGAAAAAAAGTTCTAGAAGTCTCATTTCGTGACATAATGTAGCAGTTTTCACTAAAATTTTGGGCTTTGTTTTTACATTACAGACACAATTCTATACTATAGACAGAAAAAGCAAAATGCCAGAATATATTTAAATATAGCGCTGATTAATTAGCTATTAATACTGGCTATTTATGCAGTAATAATCCTAGAATCCGCTGCAAGTTGTGCCAAACCGTTTAGCTCATTTCGAGCGCAGTGGGAGACCGCCTTCAGCAGCCGTATCTGACAAGACCCGTCTCAGCAACAATGTATGATTAATATCATATTCGCAATACTATCACTTCGCAATGTCAGGTATTGTTGTTGAAAACGATTTTCATTCATTCAGGTTTGTATTTTGTAAGGTATTAAAGTTACCGGTATTAAACAAGCTTGCAACGATACTCTTACTAAGAAAGAAGACAAAAATATGCTTTTGAGCAAGGTCCTGCAACTATTAGACCTTCATGATGTTATAAAAGCTGAAAGGGTAAATATATAGATGCGCGATGTACAAATTTTAAGTAGCGGGGTGTTGGAATTGGGAGAGGGAGGGGGCATACTTACCCCTGCTATAACCCCTATGGTCTGGAGATCTTAATTTTTTTATAAACATGACCTTACAAAGTTGAACAATCCTTTTAAGGTCAAAAAGAAAGCCAGTATAATCAACAGAAAAAGAACCAAAATCAGCGGATGTCATCAAAACGAATAAAAACACAACAGAACAAATTCAGATACACTACAAAAGTAACTAAGAAAAAAAAAAAAATTCGTTTAAAAAAACCGACTTCAAAAACTAAAATGTATAAAATAACTTATTTCTAAAGCTATTATTATTAATATATATTATCTAAAACATCTTAAAGTCGGTGATTAGTAATTTTCAAAATATCAAAATATTATATTAATTTTTATGATTTACTTTGCACCGACTTCAAGATGTTTTAGATAATATGTATTAATAATAATAGCTTTAGAAATAAGTTATTTTATACATTTTAGTTTTTTAGTTTTTGAAGTCGGTTTTTTTAAACGAAGTTTTTATTTTTTATTTGTTACTTTTTAGTGTCTAGCTATGTATGGGTGGACTACTGGGTCAAACTATGTCAAATTTTTAGGGGACCACATGGCAGCTATTCCGCGTCGAACAAAAAAAGAATCACGTAAATCGAATCATAAATCTCAGAGTAATCGGTGTACATATGGAACGAAAAGGAAATTTTCTTCACAAAAAATGTTTATAAAATGAAAACTACTGGGCCAAACTATGTAAAATTTTTAGGGGACCAATTGGAAGCTATTCCGCGTCGAACAATCAAAACAAAGAATCCTGTAAATCGGATCATAAACCACGGAGTAATCGGCGAACATACATAAAAAAAAAGATCCCGACGAATTGAGAACCTCCTCCTTTTTTCCGAAGTTGGTTAAATATTCAAAATGGCGGCCAATAAGGATGAAATTATAAATCGTTACTCTCACTCAACGTGTGCACTTTGGTCTGAACCTTACCTAATCTAAATTAGTGTTCCAGTCACTGGTCGCGACCTTTCACCACCCATCACGATAATGTTAGTGAAAAAATTTGGTCAGGCTCCGGTTATCAAAAATGAATGTTTCAGAAATTCCGGATCCTAGGGGTAGCAGAAAGGGTAAATATACCTTTCCCACGCAATACATAAAATTTGTGCACTGGATGTCTGAGTCGCAACCACTGAAAGTTCCTCCGTGTATGTTCTATTACAGGTCAAAACGATCCCCAAGTATGAAGTTTGCAATATGGCAAGAAGAAAGAAAGAAGAAGAAAGAAAAGAAGAAAGAAAATAATTTTATTCAGGCCAAATTACATTGGTGTAGTGTAGGTATAATTGTTAACAAATTTAAAACTAACAACATAATCTTGACCTGAAAGGCGCATCAGACTCAGCATAATGCTGGTCTTTTAAAATCACCGTTAGCACCTTGCTTTCGTTAGAGCATAAAGCTCAGTTTTTATATATTTTATTTGGAATAAATAATATTACAAACGTAATTCATTGCCAGATACCTAGTACGGTTTCAAACCCCTATCCAGAGACCCTTAGTGGCAAAAACTTCGGGTAGAATAAATAAAATTCAGTATACGTGGTTAATCTTGCTCTATATTGCCTTAAAACACTTAATGGATTGGTACAGATAGATGCATTTTAAACGATGTTCACTTAATACAAAATATAATAAACGCCTGTAGAAATATTATGGCAATTCTGTTGGCCCGTGTACCTTCTTCACCTAAAAGATATCAGGCTTCATAACTTTTAATAACGATAAATTATAATATACTTAAGCCGAATTATATTATATATATCTTTCTTAAGGAACTATTTAAATCCAAGCTTGGCTGGCCATGTTTGGCTTGGTTTTTTAATTTGTGTTATATTATCTAGCAAGTTGAAAGTCAAAAGCTATTCTAATAAACAAGGGTTAGGGGATTGAAAAGAGATTCCCATTTGTACCAAAAGTCGGGATTAAGGATATTGTTTAAGCACAAATAATTAAATTAAGTTCTTTAATCTCACAAAAGCCGTATAGACATGAATTCCATTATGAATGGTAGTATTACATAGCTTTTATTAATTCTAATGGCGTACTTCTTCGGAGCAACTAAATTAAAAATTAAATTAATGTACTGGAGAAATATTTGATTTGAATCAAAATCTCATTAAAATACAGTGCCTCTTTTGGGTTAAGTTTAAAATCTTACCGTAACCTTCTAAAAACTTATGTTTTATTTAAATTATTATATTAACAATATTTTTACTTTGGCTGCATGTATGTATATAACAAATGCAAAGCTCATGTAAGATTTCAATGGAGTACTTGAATGATATGATAAGAAATTACAATTAGAATTTTGAATTCGAGTAACAAGAGTTGATAAAAGAATGTTAAGGTGGTTTGGATATGTAGAGAGAATGGATAAAAGTAGAATCACAAAACAGGCGTATAACAGTGTGAATGGTAGAGTTGTTGCCGACTGAGACGAAGATACCGTAATCAAATATCAGAAGTGTTAAAGAGAGGTCAAGTAAAAATCATTTCAAGTACGCGTGCATGTATGAAGAGGTTAATGAAAGTAGGTGAAGCGAAACTTGTTTGACAGGGTCGTCGCAAGTAGAGATACATAGTCTCCGCCTACCCCCATGGGAAACAGGCGTGATATTACGTATGTATGTTATTATATAAACTTGTGGTTGCCTCGCAGCTACGCTGTGTGGCAACCACTCGCACAAAAATTTAATTCCTGTTTTACTTACTTATTTATATATAAAGCGTAATCAGTGTCGTTGTTTATGTGTCAACAGACAGCATGTTACTTTCGTATTTACACAGTATAATTTTTTGTTTTGGAAATGTTTGTACGAAGCATGTACGCACATTCTCCCGATTCAACAATTTAGGTGAATACGTGTGAAGATTCCTTTTAACACCAGCACAAAAGCCGCTCATTAAGGTAGCGTACGCGCGTGCTCACTAGTGCATATTAAGGCTTCTCCATCCGTCCATAGCAAGGGTGCAATAAATCAAGTGTCAAGTTAAAGTGTGTAGTTTCATTCAAGAATTCTACAAAGCTAAAACGGTTTTTATATAATAATACGTGAAGCAGAAACTTTGCACCGTTTTTGACGAAAATTGCGTGGACGGAGGAGTGTGAAATTTCGGACACTTATAGTTTACTGGCTTCTGCTTATACCTTCTTCAAATGTAAGTTAAATCGAATTTGAAACATTCTTCATGGGTGCTCCGCTCCCATTAATCTCAGCGTGATGATATATAGCCTATAGCCTTCCTCGATAAATGGGCTATCTAACGCTGAAATAATTTTTCAAATCAGATCAGTAGTTCCTGAGATTAGCGCATTCAAACAAACAGCCAAACTCTTCAGTTTTATAAATAATCGATGACATGAGTGGATGAAGGTGATAAGTCGCATAATTCCAGTTCTGAGTAAATCGAGATAAAAGTTTTACTTTTACTTTAAACTGAACTGAACTTAACACCTTTTTCAACTTTTTATTTTTTAAATATGCTTTATATCTATGGTCTAAGGTCTGTAGTCATTTGGTATCGACTTATATATAACCTTCATCTATGCAAAAAGAAGAAAAAAACCGATTATGCGACATATCACCTTCATCCACTCACGTCTCCAATTAGTATAAGATATAAAGAAGTGACGAATGCTAGCAATTTTTTTTTGAATTATGCATAATAAATACATTAAATCAATAAAAAACTGATTACACACACTAACATGTATTTGTCACACACTTGCATATATACCCTTTTGTTTATTGTTCAAGTCAAATGAACAGTGTAGCCTTGGCGAAATTTGTGATTCTAGAAGCATAGTCTTTGACATTAATTATTATGCTCGAATTTCGACCACTAGTACTCAATAATACTCGACATAATTTCAATAGACGTACTCTTGTGTACCAATTTTTCGATGTAATAGACTTGGGGCTGAGTTCGTCTGAAATTATTTTTCTGTTTACTCGCCGCTAAATCGGTTCGGGGGAGGCAATTTTACGATGAATATAATCGATTTTTATAATCGAAAAACGTGATTTATTCTAGTATTGGAAATATATAAACATGATATTGTTTAAATAGATTTTTAATATTGTTTATATTTCTGGCTTTAACCCGACTCCATAGTTTATACTTCATTAATGAATTCACGATCAATTTGGTATTTTTGGTCATTTTGGTCAATTTGGTCATTTAGGTCATTTTTGTTATTTTGGTGAGTTTGGTCATTTGGTAATTTAAAAGTTAGAAAATCGGAATCTTCTGGACCAAATGAGCCTTACCTGAATTTTTTTTCTTTTGAAATTCATTTTACAAATTCAACTGACATATTTATTGTATGTAGATTATATTGGATATCCATTAAGCTGCTGGAAGGAGTCACGGGCATGACTTAGATATACAGCCATATCATTATAAGGCGAAAGGTGACACTTGAAATGTCAGTACGAAACTCCAGTCGCGTCGGATGTAGACCATTAAAGACTTTTATTGGTCCCTGGGGGACAATGGGGTGAGTTCAACGACCGATTTGGGGGTCAACGATAGGTGTCGGTTTAGATAGTCTGACATTTGCAAAGATATCGTCGTTTATACCTTAGTAAATACAATCATAACTATTTCTAGCTGTGATAATAATATGCAAACACAGAATTTAACGTAACAAGTTAGGGTTAAGATAGCCTGAATTTATAACTCTGTCTGAATACATAGTCATATATACATAATTTACGCTTGTTTCTCCAAGTGGTAAGCACAGATTATGGATCTGCACTGTCTATCTTCATGACAAACATTAATAAAAAAAAATTATATTGTTCAAAACAATTAAAAATTACATATTGAATACAATGTAAGAAAACTAACTTATTTGTATTGTATTCTACACATAGTCCCTCAAGACTATAAGTAGAATACTGAGCCCAGATCACCATCTTTTATTGGTAAGGTGGCCAGAAGGCTGGCTACGTTTCCTCGCTGGATCGCCATACTGATCCGTTGGCCGAGGTAAGCACCAGCCTTCTGATCACCTGGAGACTCAATGAGTCGTTTCGATAAATTTTGGTAGAGGCTCATGGCCTCAGGCCTTAATATTTTCATATATAATAATATCAACTCATAAATGTCACCCTGCTGGGCTCGGACCTTCCATTATAGGGGAAACAGACAGTATACCCGCTACGCTTTTCAAAGGCGACTTGGCAGGTTTGACACAACGGTTAACCCGATGTGCAGGTTACATAACGATGTTTTCCTTAACCGTTGTTAACACGTGATAATTGTAACAATATCCACGTTAGATCAGAAAACTGCCTAAGGCTCGTGTGCACCGACATTTAACCGGTGGTTAAAATAAAATAATCAATGTTTAGCCATATATTTTTAGCGATTATTTCATTTTAACCATTTATTAAATGTCGGTGCACACCAGACTAAGTGGCACATGCGTTCTGGCCAAGATTGAACTCGCGCCCTTTAAGCTTGGGACGCGAATACAACTTTTATACCTTCATATTCATTATTTGAAGTAATTTTTAACTTTTTTAAATCTAGTTATTTAAAATAATACATTGGCTATAATTTAAACATTTTAAATAAATCAGAATCCCATTGGTAATTCGCCAAAACCGAAACCCCTATAAAATCGTCTTATCCATTCATTCATCTGTTCATTTAATCTACCATATATCTCTCTAGGTAACTTTTTTCAGTTACTAATTACTATTACAGTAAAAAAAATATAATAATAATCGGTAAACTAACACATTATATATCCCTAGTTTAAGTAAGGTACGCTTGTGTATCTGAAATTACGTATAGCGAATATGGGTAATTACAACTGATCAATTCTTGGGTTGATTCCACCTAGACTTTAGTCAATAACGGCTTTGTTATTTAAAAAAATTACCATTCCAAAATTCGAATTTGGAATCTCTGCATTACAAATAATAATTATTATTATATATGATTTCATACTATTATATTCGAGTAAACAGAATGAAAACTCAAGTATATTTTACAGAACATTTGCCGTCCTTTCCTTACAATTTACGACGTGATATGAAGCAAACGTGACCCAAAGAAAAACCAAGGGAGAGCTTGCAATCCATTATCACAATATTTATTGCATAACACAGTGAGTATCTCAGAAATATCGACTTTGGGAATTTAATAAAAGTTGCCCCGCTCTCCTTTTTACGGCATAAATTTTATCCGGTTGGTATTCATGCCGGGACTCCGGGTGACATTCTTACACTAGTTATGAGTGAGTGGTTGCGGAACTTGACGTTTTTCCACCAGATTTAGGGGCGGGCCACACGAGCGATTTATTGCCGGTCATTCGTTTACCCTTCTTTATAGTCGGACTGCAGAGAAGGGCCTACTTATCATGTCTGTTTTGTTCGCAGCTTACATCAGTCCGAAATGGAAGGATATTTCAAGGCATATTTTATATATGCATATATAAATCCTGGCAGCTCTGTTTGTGTGGAATTCATGTCATATACAAATAGAGTGGTTGATATTCTGGCCGAACACTTGGATTAACAAAGGTTTTCTGATCTACTATAATAATACCCAATACGTACTGTGAAAGGAAATATCATGAGGCTACTGTGAATTGAGATGAGTTGCAGTGTACCTTGCGACTATGCTGAGATAAAAAAAACATTTATTTTGATAACACTTGAGCTTAAAAGTGATCTTACAATAAAAACAAAAAGTCAGTTAAAGTTTCACTGAGTTTAAAGCTGACTTAAACATTTATAACATACTATCATGGATAGTACTCATTATTCGTGTAGTGTATGTGCGGGTAGTTACGAATATATGAATGATTGAATCTTTTATAAATGTATGTATAACGGCTTTTATTCAAACCAACTCATTTGAAACTACGGCTTCCAAACCTTGTAAAACCTTAGCTGTCAATAATTATTTTACACACAAAGAGCGAACATAAGGTTACAACCGAAAGGTGCATACAGCTGTTCAATTTAAAAACCTAGTACCTGACATTGTTTTTAACTTAATGTTTTTACAGTCGGGGTATTAAAATGTTCGCCAGTTTTCAAATTGATTAATTTAACGTTCCGCGAGCACATATTACGTTTTCAAATTAAGAGCATCGTCGCCCATTTGCTGGTATATCGGTTTTTTATAGGATTCATTTCGGAGAATGAGCGGTTGAACTGTTGGACCTACAGCAATGCCCCTACAGCATTCCACCTTCGGGCAACAAGGCGCTCTGGTCTACGTCATCGTTCCATAGTGGAAATGCTACCAGTGCGTACCAAACGTTTCGCCTCCATGTTCTTCTGCGTACGGCAGAATTGTGGAATGCACTACCAGAGGTCATGTTTGCCGAAAAGTAAAATACAGGTATCTTCAAGTCTCGTGTGAATAGGTACTTTCCGGTATTGGACGTGATCGTGGTCAAACCCAAACCTATTTAATGAAAAAAAAGTCACAGAACAGATTGTTCCATAGGAAATATGTTTAACTATTCGAAAATAAAGTTTAAAATTACTTAGATCAAAGTGGTTTGATTTTCTATTTTGTCTAAGGGATGCGTACATAAACTTTCATAATGTAACCCAAAATGTTTACAAAATAAATGTTCACCCGTACGAAGCCGGGACTGCCCGCTAGTGTATCATACACGTAGTTTGCGTCTATTTAGTTAATAGTAATGTATCCTCTGAGTGCAATTCCACTTTTATCCTTTTCAATTCGATTAATTTAATCCTATGAAAAACTGAGTTCTCGTAATACACTGCGGCACGATCGTCATCCTTTAGCCGACTTCAGTTTAAGAGTCCTAGACTCAGTCTTTCTATAAATGATCAAGTTAGAGATTGTAGTGATATTTTGTAAAACTTCGAATTCAGTTACATGGTTTTGAAATCGAACAGCGGAATAGTGAAGCATATAACAAAGGGCTATTAAAATGTCTAAGTTTGTTTCGACGGGAGAGAGGTCCGCTGGAGGAAAGTGAATTCTCTTGTTACTCGTACGAACCCTTTGTGGGATGAAATTTTAGTTTGAAATATGACATCCGTTAATGTTGTGTAGTGCTGTATAGCGGCTGCCAAACGCGTGATTCTGTGAAGAAAGCTTTAGTTGTAAAGATTTTTTTGTCTTCTATTTACTACTGCATTATAATTGTCATATTATAAATACACAACAGATCACGAAGTTTTTCAACCAGTGGCGCAGGGTGGAAATTCGGCTACGGTAAGCCGATCGAAAAAACATATCGCATGATGCAAGCGCCGACTACACTGCTGTTGAAAAACGTCTAAATTGCGATGTATTTTCTTATTACAATTTGTATTTTTAATTTTGCAATCTTACTGCATATTTTGGAACAAAAGTCGATGCCTGATCGGATTATCAGTTGCCATTTCATCCAATACGTATGGAAAGCCGCCAAGTGTTAGAGATGGTCACAGTAAAAACATATGCACGAATGAAACAAATGGGCTAAGAAGACTTGATTAATAAGAACGAGAGGTTTTCGTTGCTACAATATATATTTTCAAGTGTAACTTAATCGGTGTCAGAAACAACTTAAAAGTCAGCCACGCATTCCAAAATATTAAATTCCAATTTGACATAATACAAAAAGTTTGTATATCCTACAAAAAATAAGTACCAATAAATAATTTATAGAGACACTAGTAATAATATGCTTTAACAAAACAGGTAAAGGCCAATGAATGCATGGTATTTTCGACCTTTTGATCGCAAATCACTTGGTTCTTGAATTATGCTCTATGAAATTCCACGACACTGATACATACATACAAACATACACGTTGTGAGGAGTACCTATCACCCAGAATGCTGTTTTTGTTTTCGAGGTATAGATGACTATAGACCGAAAAAATAGAACTCTGATTGCGTTGTATTGGTACTACCATTTTAATTTACTAACAACTGTATTGTGATTTCAACGACAATGACAACGTTATTTTAAAGTGTTGCTCTTATCAATTAGTTCCACTTTGTGTATATGGCATTACTGTATCTTGAGGAAAGCATTTGCGCACTATCTTCGAGTCCAGGAGGAGGTTACCAGAGGACGTGTGGGACTCCCAACGGCTGGTTTCTCCGGCTACTCTCTCCTCGTTTACAAAATTGATTTTAACAAGAGCCAAGCCACGGGAATAACTAGTTATAATTATAACGTAATCATTGTGATTATTACGACGTCAAATTTATTATAATATTTTTGTGAGCTGTTTGTAACAACTCCATTAATATTTCTAAAAGTAATTGTATAGGTTATTTATGTATCTTTAAATATCCTGAGATAGACAAATATGAAGCGAAACAATTTTTATGATTAGATATATTGCCCAGAAGTTTTTTGCTACTTTTCCGTAAAATAGCAATAACACCTCAACCTCAATTCAAGCAAAGATCGAATAGATTTTTTTTGATAATCATACTTATAAAAAATATAATAAGTTAAAATTTAAGATTACTTAGCAACGGTTTAACGGTAAAAATACCTTGTAGTGTTGTTATTATTATCGAAAGAAATTAATTCCCCAGCAACACGTCTAGTTTGCGTTAAATACATTAGAAGAAATGCGAGGCAACATTTTAGACAGGAGAACTAAAAGGCAATACAAAACTAGTGCTCTCACCTTTTCCAGCTCACCTTTGCCCCAGAAAAGTTTATTACAAGCATAAAGCCTCGAAATGCTGGCCTCTTGCCATTCGTTCTGCAAAAAGAACCTCTCATTTACAACCTCTTTGGCACTTACGTTGCACACAGACAGGGAAATATGGAGTCGTCAACACTTTGCGAATGGCCGCATAAATTTCGAAATACTGCTTTCGATGTTGTTGATTTCTTGCTGACTTGAATATTACGCGGGAAGCAAATGTCTTGGGTTTCAGTAAGTTTTCAAATGATTCATTTTACGTTCCACGAACACATGTTACCTTGTCAAATATGTCACAGAATAGACTGTTTCACAGAAAATTATGTTTATCTGTTAGAAAATAAAGTTTAAAATTACTTAGGTCAAAGTTGTTTGACTTTATATCTTGTCTAAGAATATTGTTTAGAGATATAAAATCTATTTATAGGTTTTAATATTTATGATAAGCATAGTGATGACATCCTATTTATTTCTTATTGTTAATCTCATTGTAGGTCATTGTCGACATTATAATTTTCTTTTTTCACATTTGTATATTTTATAAATGTAACGTTTATTAAAATGTTGGCGTACTGTTTCTTGTACTCATGCTAACAAAAGGTGACTTTAAGTTGACGAATCTTTTCATCCCGCGACTGGTATATAAGGAGGTACGTAATGGAATAAATTGATTATGTTTTGAGTTTAGTATTTCGCATTTTTATTTCCCGACATAGTGAATTATAAAAAAACATTGTTTTATAGATGTAGTACAGCAAACAAGGCAGACGGCCCACCTAACGGAAAGTGGTTATCGTCTCCTATGAACATTGCAGATAATTTATGACACCCTTCTTAAAGAACCCCATATTGTAGCACTGTGGGAAAACCACGGCTGGGAGCTCATTCCAAATCCCCTCCGTGCGCAAGAGAAACGTTCTAGAGAACCGTTGCGTACAAGAGCGAAGCGGCTCTAGGAAGTGGGGACGAATGGAGTGCGGTGCGGTGATAAAAAGTAGATTTCTCTTCTCTATCCCAAATTCTGAGTCAAATTAATTTCATACTATCTTGAAAGCAAACTTTCACATATCTCACATTGCGTTAAATCTATATCTAGGCGCTATTCGCCCCTGAATTGAATTAATTATATATCGGTATTGAGTCTACATATAAAATTATACACCTAAATATCTAACTACCTGATCTGTACCCACTTCGCTAAGCATCATTAACAAATACATATGCATCCACGCACACACACACACACACGCATTTCAAGGTTTATTTAATCTTTGTAGCCTTTAATTAATTCATTAACGCAGAAAGAACTCGCAGTAGGTACCTCGTACGAGGATGTGCTCAATTGGCACGTTATTGCTGTAACACATTTGACAGGCGTTCCCGTGCCCACCTCGTTGGGTGTAAAACATTTTTTTTGTTTTTTAGTTTATCAACTACAAACAAATTTAACTATCACTTGGGTCAAATGTAGTTTTCTACTGATGAAAAAAACTCACAAATTATACCTTTCATAATATTATTATTGTATAGATTTTAGAAAAACAGTTTCGTAGTTTTTTTTTTAAAAAGTAAGCGATAGTTTTATTTTCACATTCATGGTATTAAGCAAATTTATCTTACAACTTCATCCCTGTCGCTATAGATAACTGTAAATTGATTAAGGAAACAAAGTAGCCTATTTGACAAACTCGTACACAAACGAAATGACATTTATATGTATAATAAGATGGATTGCTTTTGACAGTGTATTTTCGAAAACGATCAATCACAGCAGGATAATGCTTTTAAGTCTTGATTATTATTTAATTTTCTTATTGATGTCTAAAATAATTTTACAGGCATTTTCTACATGGTTGTTTATAGCTGGAGTACAGCAGACAAGCTGACCGCTTACCTCATGAAAATTGGTGTGAACATTTCCAACACCAAAAGCGCTGCCAATATGCTCCCAGGCTTCGAAAGAGGGACTCGAAACGAACCACTGATGCTGGAAAATAACTCAAGGTTGTTAAGGCGACGTACCCTGAACTAGCATATGCCACATATACCACTTCTCCGTAGGGTTTCTGTTGCCTCTTGTGACAAGCCTCCTGGCATGAGGAATTAATATTTTTAACAGTTCCTGCACGTATAACATATTTATTTGGCTCACAATACTATTAGCCATGGTTTAGTCGTGGTAGCTTAATGGCTAGCGCCGCATTGGTAGCACCTTCGGTGTTAAAAATGTTCAAAGGCGATGCCACCAAACGAAAAGCGGTTGCCGCTTTTCGTTTGGTGGGCCTATCTGCTGAACTCATGCATTTAAAAAATACGGGGATATAGAGGCTAAGATAGAGAAATCCAACCGGAGGATAGGGACAAAAGGATGTGGGAGGAGGATGGGATAAGAAGATGTGGTAGAGGGGAGGAAGTGGTGGGGAATGAAATCAAAACATTTCTAGAGACTTTTATCAACTGGGGCTGTATCAATTAATGTTTTGCGTGAAAAATGTTAGTAGAAATAGATTATTTACGGCGTAAGCAAATTTTACGATCTTCCAGCGTTTATTTTTGCGTTTACATGTCTATCAAGCTATATATTTCTTGACTTGAGTAAAGCCCACATGAAATAAATGACATAATCGTTGCACTTTATTGGTGTGGGTGATGTAAGTCATTTAATGCACAGACTATTAAATCATCGACACTATACATTAATAAATCGAAAAAAAAGTTCACTTTATTAAATTTATTACTTTATTATAGAAGTGGCTTATAAATATGTAAAATATATCCATTGAAATGTGGGTATATTTATTAAACTATGTTGTGCTTTTAGCAAAAATATACGCTTGGCCTTCGGAGAGACTTCGCGTCTCTCTGCGTATTCTACCGACTATATAACGGAGAGTGTTCCCAGGAACTGTTTAGAATGGTGCCTTCGTCTTCTTTTTACCACCGCACCGCACGCCATCGGCTGGGCGTTCATCCCCACTTCCTTGAGCCGCTTCGCTTTTGTACGCAACGGTTATCTAGAACGTTCCTCTTGCGCACCGTGGGGATTTGGAATGAGCTCCCAGCCGTGATTTTCCCACAGCGCTTCGACATGGGGTTTTTTAAAAAAGGTGTTATAAGATTTCTTCGAGACCGGCAGCGCGTTGGTGACACCTCTGGTGTTGCAAACGTTCATAGGCGACGGTAACCGCTTTCCATCAGGTGGGCTGTCTGCCTGTCTGCTGTACTCTAGCGATAAAAAAGACAAGTTAAATTGATTGATATTTATCTATAAATGAAGTCGATTTTTATAACAAATCGAGTCGGTAAAGTGTTAGGACATCACCAATCGATCCATCATCGACCTGTCAACAGTAAAATAAATGCTTGGAAAGGGTGTAGTGATATAATATCAAATGTTAAAATATATGGACTATCACATTTTATAGAAAACTATATGTTTTATTTAAAAAAATTCTGTGTCATATTTAATTTTGTTGTAAATTATTCAACATGGTATAACATAAAAAGTCCCAAAATGACAGATAGAAAATATACATTCAGTCGAGCCTTAGAAAAACCTTTTGCATTTTATCCTTCAAGAAAGTAGCCCATAGAAAATAGCTCGCTACGTTTGCCCTCTAGAATGTTGAATAAACACATTGCTCCAAATTTTCTTGTTACTTTGAAACCATTTTCATCCCATCCCCAGATGACATTGTTTCAATGGTTTCAGGCCTTTACAATGTGTTGGTTGAGAGACGTCGTCGCGTGTTAGTTTCTTGGTGGGGGTGAACGACCCGCGAGAGGGAGAGCCAGCAATGGCCCCGATATGTGAACGAACAGCGCTACACAATGATGTCAAGGATGGTTAACACAAAACGGACTGATATTGTTTACGCTGAATCCAAATAACGGAACACTAGTCACTACCCGTTATATATCTAGTTATATTGCAAAACCCACATGTTACACTTTTTTTCTAATCCATACGAAGGATAATAAAACTACGCTTTAACGGTTTTAATGGTAATTTATTTGATTTTTGTTATTCCGACGTTTTGGCTACTTTTTAGTGGCCGTGATCATGGGGGACAAAGATGTCAAATGTCAACGAGTATTGCTAAAGTTTTATTTTGCTTACCGCCAAGTTGTTCATATTAATTATTTAGTTTTGATTTTATTTATGCTTATTATTTACTCTATGCGAGCTTAATCTAATTTACCACCGCTTCGCAACATTTTATGGCTTGAAGAAAAGAAGCGGCGCAAGAAACTCTTCAGCAAACATGCCTAGCTCTAATAATTTTATCTATTATTAAAAAAATTCCTTCAACCAATTTTAATTTTATTAAAGCGGTGGTTACAATATTCCAACTATTCCGCGATAGTTGGAATAGCAAGAACTTGTATATATTCATTAGAAAGTGAGTTGTGGTCTTCTTACATAGAATTGGACATTAACTAATATGTTTAAGTGTCAGAGTACAGCAGATAAGTTAAATTCACGTCCAGATAGATATGTTACATATCATTAAAATATCATTTTGTAAGCTAATAAGAAACATACTAACACCATCTATCGAAAATTAAATATAAAGAAAAATGGGTTCAGAATTTTTTATGAGTTTGATCGAGGAGCTATCGAGCAATGTGTAAGAGCTAAGCATACGGTGTTAGTGTATAACTCATGGCGGTGGTTTTATTGTGTGCTCAAGGAAATAGGTCAGTAGTGCGGTGATAACGCATTTCGCATCGCAGCTCGTAGGGGGCGCGATGGATGACACATTACGAATTTATTTATGTGCGAATCTCATAAACGAATGGCTTCGTATACACATCTTGAATGCAGAGGTTTATAATCATTTATGAAACAAATGATGATGATCAGTATTGCTATGAAATCAAAGTTAAAGAATAAATGAAAACACTTTATTGGTCACCATAAACTTAAATCTAGATAACAACAATGTATGTAGCCGTGGCGAATTCTATGATTATAGAAGTATAGTCTTTGATAACAGAACTTAATAGTGTTCAAACTTATAATTGAAATTAATTATTATGGTCGACCACGGGCCAACAAATTTTATTTAATAGATCAATAACGTTCAGTGATCATTTTTCAATGTAATATTTGATTGATTTGAAGGCTTTCTAGCTTATCTTATATATATAAATCTCGTGTCACGATGTTTGTCCGCGATGGACTCCTAAACTACTCAACCGATTTTAATCAAATTTGCACACCGTGTGCAGTTTGATCCAACTTGAAAGATAGGATAGTTTTTATACCATTGGAACCGGTAGGTGGCGCTGAGATCGGGTTCTAGAATCCTCTTAACAACGGGGAGCGATTTTGTTTTTGTGTGTTTGAGTGGGTCCCCGGATGGTTTAAATCCACAATTGGAACCGGTAGGTGGCGCTGGGATCGGGTCATATTTTTTCAGAGCAGGACAACGTCTGCTGGGGCCGCTAGTTGAGTTATATAAATTTATTATATATATTTTATAAATATATTAAATATATTTTATATATTTAGGTAAGTAATCAATCTTATTACCATAATGCATATATGTATGTAAATATATAATCGTATAGGTTTACATGGCCCTTAATACAGTAGCATTTTGTTTTATTTAATGTGACAATCTCTAAAATATCTATTTAAAATCTCATTGGCAACCGCTCTATAGTTTGAAAACTTTTAGCAAATACCTACACAGCAAAACCTTTGTGCAAGAATGCTTACTATACAAAAGGAGTGGTTATAATGTGATTGTTACCGAGCTCATTCAGTAATTATTCATGCAAATTACTTGCTAAACCTTGTATTAGTTCATGAACATAAACAAGACCACGAATGTATAAAGTACAGACATGTTGCTGGGGAGTTTGTTGCGCCGCTTCGTCTCCTTGAGTATTGAAGAAAATTGCTTGAAGGCGATAGTAGATTTATGACTTTCAATAAATAATCTCCATTTTGAACTAAAAACATTAATTTTCAATTTTAAGTATGTTTTGTTTATCATACTGTGTAGGATATATCTTTGATATTTCTAAATCTTTACCTAGGGTTGCTTGGAAGAGATCGCTCTTTAGCAATAAGGCCATGTGTAGGCCAATACTAATTAGTCCTTTACAGATGTTTTATTACCCCTTTGAATTTGAGTGATCTATTGTTCACATAGACCCCTTTGACCTGCGGTAAGACGTCATAAATCCTTCTTTCTATTATTTGCATTTAAATGCAAATTCAAATTCATAAAGCTCCAAATTAGGCATTTAAATGGTGGCTAGTTATATATTAGTCATACATATTCTAGTCCGCTGGAAAGGGGTTAGTGGAGTATCAACTGCAATTGATGTATGTAATTTACATATAATTGTATTTCTTTTTTTGTAATTAACTATTTGGGTCAATTTTTATTATATAAATTATTTTATAGTGGAAACTTGATTAATATATGTATTCATTTGGTGTTTTATATTTAAGAATATTAATTATTGTATGTTTCCCAAAAAATTCAATAAATAAATAAATTGAGGTGTTATTTAATATAATTTCGGAACGAATATCTTATAACGACGAACATTATGCGATTTATGTCATTACAATTTGCTGCTTTATGGTTTGGCTTTGTTGCATTCGGTTTGTTTGTAAGAAATGTGATGTATGTGTGAGTACTTCTAATAAACTTTGGGATTTTCCAAAGGCATTTTGATTCGTATCACGCAACTACGTAAGAGAACTATTTTTGTTGTATTTTTAAACATGCTTTGGTTACTTTTGGTTTGGTTTGGCTATAATATAAATAACACATCATCTATATATCTTACCTAGACAGAAAAGGTTCGTAGATAACTCTTTATTGTACTACCCCATAACACATAGTTTAGATATCTATATATTATGGGATATTAATATTGAACTTTGTTTCATAGTTCGTCCGTGAAATGTACCAAAAGCGTGTATAACATAACTAATATTAATCATTTGGGATCAGTTTGAATTTCCGTAATGGTATTAGTTTAGTTGTATAACGTAAGTTATTTTAGTTAATGAATGTAAATTTATCTATTAAATGGAGTTTAAATAAGTAGGTTAAACCGCATAGAATAGAATAGAAAATACTTTATTGTTCACGAGATACACATAAAATAAACATTTTACAGTAGACACAATAAACGGTGTAAGTAGGAGAATGGGCGGCCTTATCGCTATAGAGCGATCTCTTCCAGACAACCCGGGCTATGGATTCTATGAAGGAGAATTTTGCAAGTGTATGACGGTGATGGCAAACTAAATTATACTTATATTTTAGTATATTTTGATAGCAAACAATCACATAGCTTGCATTACATTATTTTTTTATCAGGCGCTATTCGACCTCTGAACATTCTGATCTATCGCAACAAAAAATGTATCCCATTTTCTAGGGTTAGGTAAGTAAGCAATCAGAGAGATAGCAAGACGGTTAAGATACCTGGAAATTAGTGACCTTCGCCTACAGACATCTGCAATGATAAAAACGAAGCCAACGCATTGTCAGCCTTTACGCTGGGATACAGAAGATAGAATAGACGGAATGAAAAGTGGATAATCGAGACTCTCACATATCATTCGAGACCAATAAGCTCAAGGTTAACTTTCACTAGGACATTCTGTGAGAGCGTGGTATTATATTGATCGAGCCGGCCCTAACAGTTGACCTAAAGATAATGACTACGATGATTAAAAAAACTTTTTTAGCTAGACGTGTTGCTGGGGAGTTTCTTGCCGCTTCTTGTCCTTTGAACAGCGATAACACATTGTGAAGCGATGTGCAAAGAATAGGAGGTAGATTTAAATTTTGACTTACATGTATGACCTGAAAAAAGTGTTCTTCAGTGAAACTTATTTTGATTTTCAATCTAATATGTATATCAAATATATCATTAAAAAAATAAAATTCATTTCTCATATTCTGAAAATGTGCTTAAAGTTGCCTTATCACAGATATGAAAACACCAAAACTTTCCTCCTGGAAAATTATTTTTCCTGCTGTCAAAAAAATTTAAAACATACCATAGATAATATATGCGACTCATGTCACAAATTCTTTTACAGCCGCTCTTAAATCGCGGCATAAATTTTAATAAAAAATATTAACAATTTTGAAATATCATTTTAATACTTTTCATTAAATTACTATTTAATTTATATAAATTTAAGGTGAATATATATTTTTTTAATATAATTTTATCAGTGGCTAGTAAAAAACTGGCTGGTGGAATGCCACTGAAAATGAAATTTACTTGACGTTTCATGTGTGACGTATTTAATAAGTTTATTACATTTATATATGGAATTAACGCCTAATGTCATTACTCATTAGAGAAGTAATTGTTGTTAAATAATGATTTTTATATACTTTTTCCATATTCGAATGAAAAGAAGAGTGCTAACCTCGGGTGAAAGGTCTATTTATGCACTCGAACTATTAACGTCCTCAGGATCCTCGTCTGCCAAACCATTTCATGCCTAAATATGTTACTTTCAGCTCTCATGTAACAATCTACTATTTTTGTTACTAATACTTCTTTAGAATTACGCAAGTTATTGTATACGCTGATTACTTTCTGTTCCTTTGTTGAAAATCCAACAAAGACGTCATTGTGTCGGATGCAGATTAGAAACTGTGGACCGACCGACGAATGAATGATTAAGGTAGGTTCACATTAGGCCGGACCGATAGTTGTAACGTTGGTAGACTGTCGGATCATATTGTTCTCATTAAAGCTAGCGATCTGACCTTATTAATATAGATACCCAATCGCTGCGTTTGCAGTCCAGCAGCTGTGAGTTGGTTTTTGTATGCAATAGACGGCAACAATGTTCTTTAAATAATCTACATCAACAATTTATACGTATATAATACTATTTTAACATGCCGTGTCTGAACGTTGAAGTTATTAAAAAATCAGCTGGAATAGGTTATATAAACGATAGAGAACACGATGAATTTTTTAAAATTCTTGTCTGTTTGTTCGGCAATCACGTAAAAACTACTAATCAGATTTTGATGTTGTTTTTAATCTACAGCAAATTTTTAGACTTAAAATTTGCGCTACTTTTTATCCTAGGAATCCCGTGGTAATTTATCCGGGAGCGGTTTCTATTTGCTTGGTTTATAATAACATTTTTTATATTATAATTTTTTTATATATTATTCACATGTATGTGTATATCCCACAATAACACACCTTCCACAAGAGAAATCAAAATTTCTATATTAATTTCGCCCTTCATTTTTAAATGATTACTTCCGGCGTACACGCCAGCGAAACTGCCGGTGGCAGCAGCAGGTGATGGGCTAATGTCTTCACTGCTACGAGCCCAGAATTGTGAAAGGCTATATAAAAGCGGTATGAAATTATGACTGTCCCGACAGAAATCGTTGCTGAAAGTCCGGTAAATATGTCGACACTGATAGTTTATCGGCTCGCCTAATGTGAACAGCCTATCGCTATTGGAATACATTCGGCAATATGCATCCGATAAAGTTGTCGGATGCACATTGGCGAATTGTACCGGAACGACAACTTTGTCGGTCCGGTAAAACTGTCGGTTTGACCTTATGTGAACCCGCTCTTAATCGTCTTCCTCTTCTATGGCATAATAATAGACTGCGCTATATCTTTACTAATATTATGAATGAAAAAGTAACTCTGTTTCATTATTCTGATTAGACTGTACTTGCCATTTAAATGGTACGGGGTGTTTTAAACCTTCTACTAAAACTACCATTGTGGCGGCACCTGTGGTAATAGGTCTAGATAACCCGATGCGGGCGCGATGTAATGGCCAGGAGAAGTCGAGGGACGTGGAAGAAAGAAGCAGAGGGAGGAGAACTTACTTCACCACCAGTCCACAGCTACACGTCACTTATCCCTATAAGTGATCCATAAGGGTCACCACATACCGCTACCATTTGTTATTTTGCGAAGTGATAAAGTTATTTCATTATTATATAGTAAAGGGTTTTTTAATGCTTGCAATATACCATCACCCGCTCACCAGAACGTATCAGTGTCGCGTGTGTCAAGTGACGTGAGTGGCGCCACCAACCCAACTGCAAAAACCTTAAAATTCGAATACGGAGCGAGCGGTGTATAATAATTTATTGCAAACCTATTTTATTATAAATATTTACGCGTCAATCCGCACATAGAAATTTTCTTTGTTGTGTTTTTTAATGGCTTCAACGCAACTACTTTTTTTCCCAGAAAAAAGGTTTGGCGCATATAAATTTTCGGGAGGTGCATAGCACCTAGATAAAATTTGATGTAATGTATCTTCTGTATGTATTTTTTGGAAAAGATGTAATCAATTTTTTTCCTAGCTAATCCGTGCCCACTTCGCTGGGCGTCATTAAAAAATTACATGCACGCACGCACGCATCTCAAGATTTAATTATTTTATGTAACTTTAATTAATTCATAAGCGCAGAAAGCACTCGTAGTACCTCGTACGACGATGTGCACAATTCTTGCGTGGAACGTTATTGTTGTAACATACTTGAAGGGCATTCCCATGCACACTTCACTGGGCGTAAAACGTTTTATTGTTTTGATTGATTAATCACTGTCATAAATATATAGCCTATGTCACTTGGGAATAATATAGCTTACTGGTGGTAAAATAATTAATTGAACTAGCATATTATAAATCTTAATCGATTTAGATTCCTCTGCAGGAAATTAAGTGCTAAGTACCTATAATATAAAGCAGAACTGGGATATTTTGAAAGCTAATTAACGTTGAACAAAACTTTTGATATTAGCTACGGGCGTTGTTGGATACACAAACGGTTGTTTGGATATCGAAATAAGATTTTGAATATTTGGTATCCTTATCAATGGTTATAATGAAAGAGGTAAAATTTATGAGTTTGTTTGTACGAGGTAATTCTCTTGAACTACTGAACCGATTTTGAATGAATTATTTGACCAGTAGACAGCTACGTAATTCCTAAGTGACATAGATTATATTTGATTGTGATTAACATATGAATATATATGGAGTGGTCACGGCTTGGCTAGTATTTTTTATTGCATGAGTTCAGCAGATCGGCCCACTGAGGCACAAAGCGGTTATCATCGCCTATAGATATTTGCAACACCAAAGATGCTACAAATGCGCTACTACTCTCTAAAAGGAGACTGAAGCCTGGCCAGTAATGTCGGAATACAACTCAAGGTTGTTATAGCGACATACTTTAGACCAGAGGTAGGCATTCAGTTGGGTAAATACCCTACCACCTGACTGTAGGTTGTTTTATCGCCAGTTACGACAGGCCGCCTTGTCTCAGGAAATTGTATTCTTTCTGTTTGGTGTTAACTTAGCTGTTTTCACTGCTGTCGCGTTGTTAGTTAAAGTCAGTATAAAAATACACCTTATGCAGTTAACACGTATTTCATTTAAGTCCCATAAAAGTGTTTAAGTCAAAATAGATCAAATTATCCCAACACTTTCTCCGTTCCAGCACGGATAGTTCCATATGCATTTTGTAAAAGCTGTTTTTCGACATTACAGACACTTCAATTTTATTTATTTGTATATATAGATAAATAGTGTCCCAACCCTGGCTTCCCTATCTCCCTGACAGCTGTTCGGAGTGGCCAAGACTCGTTCAATTATCGGCACAATTAACAACGATATCAGAGCGAGTGCGCTCCAAAGGAAATTACTCAGACACCACTCAAATATAATGAAATGACAACCACAATTCCGTTTGTTTAGTCTTTAGGGTTTTCAGTTAAATTGATAGCATCGTTCACAAATGACGATTGCGATTTACGTAATGCTTTTATATGATGATTTGTCATGTGATAGAGGAAGTATATCAGAATAGAGGAGTATAGAAGGAAAAGGGATTATGGGGACCCAGAATAATCCAGGGAAGATGAACGCAGTATATATAGTATACCCGACACACTTATTTAAATTGGGTTGGCGGATTTCACACATCAGTCATCCCGATTTGCAAATTCATTTGTGCTGTAGATCTATGTCTTGTTGGAAAATTGACATTTCTTATGTCCTTCCTCCTTGCGAAAGTATTTAAATGTATAGACATATTTCTTTATTAGAATAAGTTCTACATATTGAAGTAAAACATAAAAATCACCATATTTTGCGGGTGCGATGCAATGGCCGGGAGAAGGCAAATGAATGTGGGAGAAGAAGCAAGAGAAGAGTAGCTTAGCTCACCACCAGTCCACCACCACACTGCACTCGTCTCCCGGGATTCACAGACTCAGTAGGATTTGCTAGGAGAATTAAAGTTCTGTAAATTAAGTTATTGTTACAACCTAGGCGCCGACAAAGTCAAATTCCACGTGCAGACGGTAAAAGCACATTTTATTGCTGCGGCATTTGTACTGTTTTTAATTCTTTTACGGTCGTCTTCTTTAGTTCACTCGTTTATTGGCATACGTTTCTAGTTATTGTATAGTCCTGTTGAATTCGCTCATTAGCATCTTTAGCCAAGTGGTACAGATTATTTTGCATTAGCGGAGTATAAAACGACGGCCTGATGGAGAGAGGGGGCAGTCAGCGGCGATTACGATACGGGCGCGACGTGTGTACATAACGAGAATCTAATATTGACGGAGTTTGCGCGTTTTATTGAACTACGACCTGAATGGTACCTAATGACGATGGAATGTAATTTAAGCATTTTGAAGCTGAACGCAAAATAATCATCAAATCAGTTGAGGGTTCTCATCTTTTTTGAAAAATATAAAGCAGCGTTATACTTCTACAACCCTACATTCTTCTTAGTCTGTATTAGTGTGTTGACGCAAAAGTACAGAAGTTCCGCTCGGATGGTATAAAGAACCGCCTAATTGTTTGCCGCACAAAAGCCTCTAATAAATAAAATGTTCACAATCAAAGCCTTCAGAACCCATTGTTGTTTGTTCACAAATTGTGTAACTAAGTTGTAAACAACTTTTTTGAATAAGTACTTCGGAATTTTGTGTAGTACAAAACGTTTGAAAGAATAATGCTAATGGCTATTAAAGTATATAAAATTGATTTATAAGAAAAATAAAGGTGTATTTAGTTTTCCTTCTTTGTTTTCTATTTCGTTGTTTTGTTGAAAGTACTTTGTAGGGTTGTTTTTATCGCCTTCTCTCCATACGCTCATAATTCAATACAATATCCTGCGGCCGGGTGGCCTGTCGTAAAGGTGACCAAAGAATCCACAGGCAGTGGTAGGGTATTTGCCAGACTGTGTGACTACCACCCCTCAATCGGAAACTGGGGAGTTGGTCCAACTTAACTTGCAAAATTCCGCCCGAACTCACATAATACATACGTAGGTACATCCATAGTAAGGTTTGTCATAGAATATATACGTATTTAAACATATAAATCAAACTACCTATATAAACAAGTTATACAGTTAGTGATCTAGCACAAGACTGTCAAAGGAATGGATAGATTTAGCAGATCGGCTATATGCCGGGAGAGCATTCCAGAGACGAACGGCCTGAAGAGAACGATCTTGCGTATATCTCCGTAGTATGTAACGGTGTCCTGAGTCGCAGCCTCTCTGACATGCTCAAAGACCTTGAATCACTGAAAGAACTGAAAATGTTATTTAAGATAAGACGGGGTCCTAGGATCAAACAGTACGTTATAAAGAAGAATTATTATTTTTTTACCAAAAATTTTACTTTGTTCTATTAAAGGGCTTTTCTAACCTAAAAAATACACTGTAAATAGTTTAATTACACTGTGAGAAGAAGAAATCTTTTATTTCGTGTTATCTATACTATCTATGCTAATATTATAAAGAGGCAGTTTGTGAGTTTGTGACGTCGTAGGGGGTAATCTCTGATCTACTTAACTGATTTTGAAAATTCTTTCACCAGGGGAAAGCTAAATTATTATGGTATATTTGATGGTGATTAATAATAAGCATTTTTTCTGATGCCCAGCGAAGTGGGCATGGGTCAGCTAATTATATATAAAAGAGAAAAGACTTGTAACATTTACCCTCGTATTACGTTGAGGATAGAGACCGTTGACTCTAGCGCGCTGACAATATGGCGAGTTTCATGGCATAAGTATTAAGCGCACGGAATAAAAGAAATTTTATTTGTGTTATAGCAACAATGGCTACGTTCAACAAGAGACCCACATCGACCATGTTCACGACCATAATTTTCCTGTTCTACTTGCTTGCGGGAGTTACAATCATAAACTCTAGTGGAACGGAATATGCACGAATGTCATTGGTAGATTTGAAAATAGCGCCTTTTTCAATGTCAATCAATAGAGAGAAATAATACTCTGTGGTCAACGCCCACTTCGACGCACCTCTTAACATGGTTTATTGTGAGCGCTGTGTGATCTAAAACAAAGACGTGTTCGCCACAACCATAACGACCGTGGATACATGTGGAACGGCAGACGGGTCATTTTGGGCGTTGTGAGATACTAACCTAACGCGCCTTATAGTAGTAGGTGGTACTGGGTGTACCTTAATATAAAGAGGATACTGTAGAAAGGAATGGATAAAGGGGATGAGATAGTAAGAGTAAACCGTTAATTGAGTAAAGTAAGAAATTAATGGCTGTTTTAAATCATGCTAAAATTATATGAACTATATTTGACATACGATTTTTTTATGATGTTTGCCCGACTGGATGATTTACACACTAGTCGTTGTAGAAATGCGCTGCTGCTCTCTTAAGGCAGACTGGAACTTGGTCACTAATGCCGGCACACAACTCAACGTTGTTATGGCGGCATACTTTAGACCAGGGGTGGTAGCCATCCAGTCGGGCAAATGCCCTACTTCCTGGCTGTGGGTTGTTTTGTCGCCTCTTACGACAGGCCGGCCGACCGCAGGAAATTACATTTCTCCGTTTCTGCACGGATTGAAATGAGCCAAATGTCTAAAATGAACTACTTGTTAGTGCAAACTTATCTGTCTACTTTATATATTTTTAATTTCTCAGCATGTTTCCCAAATAAATTAAATGTGTTTGTCGCTGTCGCTAGTGTTAGGTCGATTATGAATCTGGAAAAAGAGAAGCCCCTCGGGGCTGTGCAATGGCTTTGTGAGAGAAATACCGGATTCGAGGTCCGACAGGTGTTTGCCGAGCGAATTGATATTACGCTTTAATAAATTTCATTAATATTGAAATATCTCTTTACATTTCAACCATGAACCAATTGGTCCGAATTTCGTATCCCTCGAATTGTGTCAGACGGAATTTAATTTTACGGATATTTTGATTTTTATAAACCTATAAATAGTATTAGAAGAATGGAAGCGGGGTCTCCAGATTGAGGATTTTTACCCAGGAATTTTGTTTGCTATTACATTTTGGGGTAGTTATAAAGCCGCGTGTTCACTGTTCAGAATTTGAGCTAGTACCACTAGTGTGGTACTACCTGAGGTTGTTTGCTGAAACAATAGACTCCCCTTTCCTTGGATACTGGGTGAGGGTATTTATCCAGTATCGAAAGAAGAGTGGAAATAGGCGATTCTTTCTGCTTTTATGTTCTGTTTTCTATCTAACATTGATATTTTTTGTCCCTTAGACAAAGCACCAAATAAAATATATTACTTCATATAAATTTAATCCACTCTATACCAAGGTGCCTAAAAAACAATGTTTTACGTTCCAAAATAAATATACACTCATCAGAATAATTGTACGTTTTGTATTTAAATTCTTTTTGCTTATCAAAATGGATAAATGACCACCAAATATTGTTTTACTAAAACACTAACATTCAAACCGAAAATTACAATTCTAAATAGTTTAAGTGTAATCAAATTATCCAACCTGAATCCAAAAGTGGAAAAAATACATATTCAATTAATTATCGAAGTTTGAAATTCACGACAATGATCTGGTAATTTTGTCGCCGAGACGTTTTTTTACGTTTTTTGACGGGATTTATTTAGATAGGAGACTGTATGTATCCGAAAATTTAAATATGTGGAGTTTTAAACAGTCGGTTAGGTTAGGTTATGTGTAGATCAAAGCGCCAGAACCGACTAGTAACCATTCACTATTTATCTTATATATAAGTGAAAAACAACGCAATATTATATTTGGTATTAAAAATAATTGTACGTTCGACATTTGCTTTTTTGCCTCAGCAAAAATTATTAAATTGGAAGTGGAGAAACAAAATATTGATAATATCGACTTAGCGATCATGTAAAATATTTGGTCTGACATTAGCTTTAAAGGCGTTTATATATTTTTATGGCATAGCATTAAAAGGAAAATAGCTTCATTTCTACAATACTTCTGGAAACACAATTTGGTGAGCATTTATCCATTCTGGTAGGTATTTCGAATTTATTGGTAGTAAAATAGGTGCATTTCTGGTAGGCGTTTAAACACAAGCCTTTAATGTTTGTCACTAACAAATTGATGTATCGAAAATGAAAATCTTATATTAATATCTAAAGTTGAAGTGTTTGTTTGTTTGAACGCGCTAAATACAGGAATTACTGGTCTGATTTGATTAATTCTTTCAGTGTTAGATAGTTTATTGAGGAAGGCTATAGGTTATATATCATGACTTTAAAACCGATAAGAGCGGAGCACCAAAGAAGAATGTCTCTTAAACGGCGGTTTTTTAAATTACTTTTTTTTTAACTATTCCACGCGAACTAAGTCGCGGGCAGAAGCTAGTAAAATAATATTTTCAAGTTCTCACAACTTTTGATTTTTTGTTATTCCGACGTTTTGTCCTATATTAAGACGCAAGCCCAGCAAAAAACAACTGCCAGATCTCAAGACACTGTAAGCTTTTTCTGCGTGCAACGGAACACAAACCAAATTGATTGATAATTTATTTTTGTATTTCCTTCCACCCATTTTAATATTATATATATATAGCTATCTTTGCTGAAGAGTTTCTTGCGCCGCTTCTTCTCTTCAAGCCACAATATGTTGCGAAGCGGTAGTAAATTAGATATACAAACACGTATATATACGCATGACAATACAAACATACATACATAAATATATATAACAGTGTTAGGAATTATTATACACAATAGAGAAGTAATGCTTCTGAACCTAATTTTGAAAACACTGTAAGGATTTGGCTTGTCTTATAGCTTGTCCCAAAGACGCACAGCGTGGACGGTAAAAGAGTCATCGCAAAAGCAAGACGCATGTATGTGCAGGTGTGTTTATGTTGTATTTAGTTGAGGTGCGTAAATTGTGGGAGTACGTACAGAAAATCGAAGCGTATTAATATATATATATATTTTTTATAATAAATAGGTTCGCGTTTGACTGACATTGCGCCTGATGTCAGGCGGGAATGCAGTCTAAGGTAAGAGCACGCTTACCTAGAAGATACCTGTTCACGCGAGACTTAAAGACACCTGGATTGTAGTCTTCAGGAAAAACAGACGACGGTAAGGAGTTCCACTCTTCAGCGGTGCGTATGATGAAGTGGAGCATAGCGTTTTGTCGCTTTGTTGGTATTTCCACCATATATTGGTGGCGTGAGTGCGTATGTCTGCTTGTCCGGTCGTAAAGTGATGAGGGAGCCAATTAATGTAATTCCGGGGCACACTCCGCGAAGTGTATCCTGTAGAATAAGGACAAACTAGCGACTTTACGTCGATGATATAGGCTCTGAGGCTCTCGTCGAATAGTCGATATTAGTTAACATACACCTTCAGGATGACATCTTTACATAATATAATAATTATCGTTATTATGTTTGTCTACGTAGTTATAAATATTAGATAACTTTTAAGAGATATTATTCCAAAGACTGCATAATTTTGCAATAACATCGCTGGGATATGTGGAGCATATTTATGAGCTTTTAGCAATTCATGAATGAATATTTTATAACAAATAAACATCTCTATGTTGATAACCCTAATTTCTAGACAGAATTTATTTTCGTCAATTGATGAATCAAAAACACTAAAAACTTTGTACCGCTTTTTAAGAAAATTACGCGGAAGGTGGAGTTTGAAATTTCTCACACTTATATTTTATGTAGAGAAGAACTGATGAATGCTATTTTTTTTAATTATGCATATAAAAACATTACATACACTATCATGTATTTGACACAACACGCACTTTTGTTTATTTTTAACTACCGACCCGCTCCGGCTTCGCACGGGTGCAATGCTGATACAAAATTAAATACACTACAGAAAAACTATGAACGTTGTATATAAAAACATAGCGGCCCGCTCCGACTTTGCACGGGCATCACTACATAGAAACCTCTAAAATTAGCAATGTTGCCTTAGTATTATACATATAAACCTTCCTCTTGAATCACTCTATCTATTGGAAAAAACCACATCAAAATTCGTTGGGTAGTTTTAAAGATTTAAGCGCACATAGGGATATAGGGACAGAAAAGCGACTTTGTTTTATACTATGTAGTGATAGTGATAGTGAAGTGATAGTGAAGTCAAATTAACAATATAGCTGTTGCGGCGGCGCTGGACTTAGCGGGAAGCGAACTATGTCAAACTTGCAGGAAAAGAAGTGTGGGACAATTTAGATGGGAATCGGAACGAGCACGCACTTACCTGGTTAATGGGAATGAAATGCGGCTCCTCTTCTCCACTATCCACTTCACACACACTTTATTGTATTTTATGTTTATAGTATTTTATATTATATATGTATTAATTTTATTTTACAATTATGGAGCGGAGCGGGTTATTTATATAACATATATGTGATGCGGGCGCGGTATATTTAAGTTATTTTATTTATTTACAATGCGGAGCGATATATTTATTTTAATGATATGACAATGAGTGACTTAAGTGACGTGCGAAAGGGGAACGCGCCGTCACATTTAAGAAGAATTTAAATATGTCGAAGAAAAGTATGAATAGGTCGAAAGGAGGTTTACATGGCGGTACGAATAGCCTTAGCAAAATCTATGATTACAGAAGTCTTTGACAACAGAACCTTAATTATGTTCGAACTTATAATTTAAATTTATTATTATGGTCGACTTTCGACCACGGGCGAACACTAGTCATAAAAGAATGATTAAACCTAAATATAATATTATTGCATGCCTTCAAAGATAGACGCACATCTGCCTGTCTTAAAACGCAATTTATTGCCTTGTTAATAATTTTTAATTATTTCTATTTGTTTTATGGCCGTCATTAGTGTCGAACTAATCCTTATTGTCATTGCTTTCGACTTTGTTGGCCGTATTACATTTTCTTAGAAGAACCCAGCCCACGCAATCGATCGTGTGTATTGTACAGTTTACTATAAAACAGTGCCCGAACGGAGGGGGGGGGGAGGGGCAGTCGAGCGACGACTACGATACGAATAAGACGTACATTCGATGAGCGATATAGTGAGGGAATTTATCAGTTTGTACTGGCTCTGTCCAGTCATATTTGTGCCTGTTTTATACGTGTTTGTGCAGTCCTAATAAACTCTATAGTAATTACAACAGCATTTTAATTCGAGTCCTGTGTAGCTCGTAACAATATCATATGAATCCTAATATTTTACAGATTTACTAGTTTAGGATTCAGAATTTGCTCGTTGTGTAACAAACTAACTGATACGTGCCCACTTCCCTGGGCATCAGAAGAAAAATTAAAACACATTATTAATCACAATGAAATATACCCTCTGTCACTCAGGAATAATGTAGCTTTTCACTGATGAATCCGGAGTACCCCCCCCCCCCCCTACAATGTAACAAACTCACAAACTTTACCTCTTTATTATTAGTTGAGTTTAATTACCTACTAAGCGAATTCAGAATATTTCCCCTCCCGTACTGCCCGTACCCCAGCGTCACATAAGCCTCTCTAGCCGACTGGGGTGCGCGGCGACCATGCAACTTTTTTCTATACTTGCATTTTTAACTCGTGATATCTTTCGAATGGAAGGTCCGAATTGAATAATTTGAGAAGTTATATAAAGGTATTGAAGCAGTATTGAAAATAATTTGACAAGATGCATTCCAAGGTACAAATAATAGACTTTTCTAGCGGCGGCATTTTATTAAATTTTAAATAAAGAACATTATTGTGCATACTTTAATAGTTGACATGCTGTTGCGTCACTTTTGTAATAATGATGAGTTTAAAAGTCGTATACATTATTTTTTTATCAATAGTTTTCGCAGCTCACGCGATTTTAGGTAATTTTTTTACACCTTGGGTAACACTATTGGAGTTTTAGTATGAACCCTATTTTTTTTAAAAATCTAATATATAAAATTCTCGTGTCACAGTTTCGTTGCATACTCCTCGAACGGCTTGACCGATTTTGATGAATTTTTGTGCTTATCCGGTATATATGAGAATCGGCAACATCTATTTTCATCCTAATTTTAGGGTAGTCACCCTAATTTTTTATTTTTATATTTAGGCAGACGTCGTCTGCCAGCTTTATTATATAATAAATTCTTTGAGCGTATACCTTTATGTAATGGTGTTCATTAAATTGATATATATCTATAATTTATTTAGAAATCAGTATTACTATATTAATATATAATCAAAATAAAATATTTTTTAAATTAAAAATATGACTATATACTCGTTTATAACTTCTGTCACTATTTATTAAGTTTATCCCTCATTGCGTCTACGGAAACGGCTTTAGCGGCCTAAGCCTCCCCAATTTCCTCCATTTGTTCATATTTATGACCACCTCGTCCAACTGAGGCCACAGCTTTCGTTCAAAATATCTATCCAATTTGTTTGCTCTGTCTCTTTTATTGTCTTTTAAAAAGTTATTATGGGTAATATACGACGGACAACTTTCATCCGTGCAGGAATGGAGAAAGAATACAGTTTCCCGCGGCCAGGGCCTATAGGTGATTTGCTTGCCTGGATGACTATCACGCCTGGTTTGGAGTATGCCTGCCTGTTGTGTTCCGGCATTAGTGGCCAGGTTCCAGTTTCCCCTAAGAGAACAGCACCGCATTTGTGTTACAAATGCCCATAGGCCATTAACCGTTTCCATCAGGCGGGCCGTCTGCAGGACTGCTGAGCTCATGCAAGAAAAACAATTAAAAAGACAACTCTGGGGCCGGATTTAATTTTCTTTTCAGTGTACATAATATAGGATATCGTTAGTAGAGATTTTGAAAATGTGTAAAGATTTGTCTTAATGACTTTTAAATCATTTTATTAGGTAGTGAGATACTAGTTTCAAAAAATGTGAAAATTATGGATTTCCAACTTTCAAACCATAAAGTGGAAAATCTTATATACAAAAACGAACGTTTGTCTGTATGTCCTTATACAATCGTAAACTCATGATTATGATCATGTGATGATCTTTAGCCAACTGTTTGTGCATGAGCCAAGAAGTTTCTGAGTTGGTTTACAATTGGACCCGGTAGGTGGCGCTGCTGTAGGCATATCGATTGAAGCTTTTCCGGGCAGGACGACGTCTGCGGGACAGCTAGTTATGAAATAAACCATGACGGTAGATAAGTAGTGTGGCGCAGCGATGTTTTCAAAAAACGAAAGCAACGGACAAGTGGCATAACGAGCGACAAAATTTAATCTTCAAGTTTTACGGACAGATTGTTGTTAATGTACTTGTCCAGTTTGAAAACCTGCCGTAAAACTTCAAGTTAAAATTTTGTTGCGATTCGTTTTCCTATTTGTCCGTTGAAGTTTCACTTCTATTAGGTGTCTTAGCAGACATTTCGATTGTTTTGCGGTTTACTGCAAATTATGATTTGGTTAGGTTATGTACATTTTAATTAATGCATTTTTTATTTTAAAATATTTTATTTTATCAAATATAAAAACCGAACCGAACCGATCCGGAACCGAAAAAAAACATCCGTAGTCTACTCTAAAATAATGCCTCCCTCCATGCGGCCGTTACGCTTTTTCGTGACAGAAAAAATCCTAATACCCCCGTCTATAGAAGTTTCACTTAAAAAAGTGGCCGAATACCAAGGAGACGTTGAATATTCGTCATGTCTATATTTTATAGCTTTGTGAATTAGCCTACCCCTACATTGCTAAGGGGCGTCATTCACAGTTATATATAAGAAACCTCAAACACAATCTCCATAATCGAAGGTAATAAACCGAAGATGATAAAACTCCGGGCAAACCTATTCCGATTACTGAAAGGGTAATATGTCACAAGGATGAGGCTGGAAGAGTAACGCCGCCAGCTAATAAAGAGCGCCGGACGATGCGATCAGCAAACACCGATCAACCTGTTTACTTTCCCCATTACTGAAGACACCATACTTTACGTATATTCGTAGACTGTCTGTTTAACGGCCCGGCCACGTCTTCTGATTTAAAGCGACGAGCATAGCGCCCGAGCGTGACGATTTGTCGCATGTTTCTAATATCTATTATTGACGCTTGACGCGTCGTGCTTAACTATTGCTGATCGCTATAAGCGCAAAAGGACTTGGACTGGTCGTTACTCGAAATCAACAGAATGGAGGATTATGTTGGAAGTATTTAATAAAAAGACGATTTATATCTTACTAGCTGATCAGTGCCCGCTTTGCTAGACGTCATTAAAAATATATTAATTCAAATTCAAAAGTTTTTATTCAAAATAAGTTCCACTGGAAAACACTTTTTGAAGGTCATATGTATAGGTTAAAATTTAATTTTATATATTTATTATAGCATAAGCAACATTAATACTGATTAGTTATATTGTATTCTAAGTATTATCTCTTAAGCAGAATGCTGAGCATACGTCACAGTGCTCTAATAAACTAATTTATGTAGAAATTTATAAACATAATTCTAAATAATTCTGCTATAATAATAATACATCAATGATAAAGTTAAAAAAATTATGAAGAGATTTTTGAACGCTTATCGAATTCTTTGAAATCCGAACAGATTACGCCCGAATTAATTTAATCTTGATCAATGATCGCAACGCCAAGAATATTTTTCCAAAGAAAACTTTTGAAAAGCAATCGCGCTTTGCCAAGGTTCTTAACGCTCGGGTAATTCCTGCCGAATCCTGCTAATACTTTAAACGTTGCCACCCTATTTTGGTTTCATTGACCCTTAGATGGTGTTAATGAACGTATTGGAACCATACTGTGATATCTTTTCTATCAATGCGACAAGTCTGCACATAATAACAGAATAGTTAAAGGTTTAATATTGTTACGAGTTGCAGGACTCGAATTAAAATGCCGTTAGAATTACTAAAGAAATTTATTAGAACTATACAAACACGTATTCCAAATGTACAAATATAACCGGACGCAATAAGTCCAAATGTAATGCACAATTCAATAACACGTGCAAAGTCCGTCACTAAATGTACACTCGTCTTGCCGCGCTTGTGATATCGCTTTGACTGTCTCACCCCTCCGTTCGGGCATTCCTTTTATCCTGTACAAACACAATATGCCTCGAAATATTCTCGACCGCATAACAATAATTTCCAAGAATCACACCTGGCTAATGCCTACCGTAAAGGATTACAATACACAATAGACTGTTTTTCTAATTACAATTTTTAAACACAAAGTAAACAAAGAAGTCCAAATGCCGAAAAGGTGATAAACTGCAGTGTGCGTTTACTTTTGTCGGCGTGTAACAATATTTACCAATATTTCTATAATTCTAGCTTTGTGTATAGTCTGTTATATAATAAACTGAGGATGTCATGTTTAATCAATTTACATACCAGTTACAAAATTTTTATTGCAAGAGTTCAGCAGACATGGAGACTATAGATATTTGTAACACCAACTAATGTGCTGCGGCTCCCCAAAGGGCGACTGGAACCTATACCCCACTCAAGTATTCATACTTCTCGGTCCAAGTGATTTATTCAAGTTATCTCAGATCATGGTTTTTTAAATGGAACCACGGACCGTTGGGCATTATTAATATGGGCCAACCAAAGTAATTAATTTATCAAATTGACCGACGCTCTTGATCATCTTAACTTGTCTATACAAATATATAAAGCTGAAGAGTTTGTTTGTTTGTTTGTTTGTTTGAACGCGCTAATGTCAGGAACTACGTTTGATTTGAACAAAAAAGCCTTTCAGTGTTAGATAGCCCATTTGTCGAGGAAGGAACTATATATTATCATCACGCTAAGACCAATAGGAGCGGAGCACCAATGACGAATCTTTCAAAATCGGGTTTTTTTTTAACTAACTTTTTTTAGTATTTCACGCCGACAAAGTCGCCGTCAGAAGAAGTGTAAGAAGTGCGAAGTGTTGTTGTGTCTGTTGATAGCACGATATATACAATATACGAACATACAGCTGATATCAAGCTTTTGAAGTGTCTGGAATATGACCGACGGTTCCATACCTTACCTTTTTATCCGTGCAGGAACTGAGAAAGAATACAAATTCCTGCGGCCGGGCGGCCTGTCGTAAGAGGCGACAAAACAACCCACAGCCAGGTGGTAGGGCATTTGCCCGACTGGATGGCTACCACCCCTGGTCTAAAGTATGTCGCCATAACAACCCTTAGTTGTGTTCCGGCATTAGTGACCAGGCTCCAGTCTCCTTCAAGAGAGCAGCAGCGCATTAGTAGTACCTTTGGTGTTACAAATGTCCATAGGCGATGGTAACCGCTATCCATCAAGTGGGCCGTCTGCCTGTCTGCTGAACTCCTGCAATAAAAAAAAACCTACTTTGTGCAAGGCGATCACGGCAATCCTATTTTTTAACATCCCATTCCATATTGTAATTTGATAATGAATATTACAAATTCAAAATAATTAAAAAGTTGAAAAAAAGAAAAGTTTTTATGGCCAGCCTAGTTATACTCGTTTATATAGTTTTGGTCGTTTAACTAAATTAAAACTAATTCAATCGTATTTAAATATAATTAAAGAAAAAAAACACTTGGAGCCGCTTGCATAACGATCGCCTTTAAATGAAATTAGTTAATCATATTGAACTGCCTAAAAACGTTTTACACAAAACGTATTGTCAGTTCTTTAAACATATTTACCGACAAATTTTGCGTCGTGCAAGATGCTAATCGTATTTAAAGGTGTTAAATGCGTTTAGTGTATCTTAAATAAATTTAAGGAACGTATTTTAACGTACTGTAACGACTAAAACCTTTTTTTAGTCGTCAGTTGGATTAAGAAATATATTTATTTGAATTTCAATTTAAATTCGAATTACATCGAACGCCTCGAAAAACAAACGATATCATTATTGTATCGGGCCGCGCACTGAATAGATGTTATAGCTTCCTACTTGAAAATATAAAGAAAACATTCCAAGAACCAGTCTTTTCATTAGAAAACCGGTACCGAGCTCAAGCCCTGGGTGCGCCACATGGTGGAGGCGTGAAGTTGAGAAGAGAAGACTGGTTACTGACGTATCAAAAGGGAAATAGCACGTCGTGGTGGAAGTGCTACGTTAAAAAGCGATTTAATTGTTAAAACGTTTTATTTAATATTCAGTTTCGTGTGCAAGCCATATTGAAGTTGAGCTGATCCTGTCGCTGAAAAGGACGAACGAGAAGAAGCAGCGACGAACTTCTCTGTCAGGATTTCTCTATATCTGGTGATGTTAATTGGATTATTTTAAAACATGTCGCAAAAATATTCAGGGGTCAACGGTGATTTTGGGGAATTCCTAACGCAATTTAATATCATCGCCGCCATAAATAAGTGGGACGATGGTAGTAAGGCTCTCATATTCCCAGCTTACCTGGAAGGCGCGGCCTTGTCATTCTACAAAAGAATTTACGAGGACGAGCTTACGTTCACAGACCTAGTATCAAGGTTTAAAAATGAATTTAACTATAAAAGGGATTATGCCGCTGATTTTTATAATATTAGACACAATTACAACCAAAATATTTTAGAGTTTTTATATGAAGTCGAAGAATTGGCTTATAAAGCTAAAATAACTGATGAGAACAAAATAATTTCACAGTTTATTTCTAAATGTAACGAGCCATTTAGGAAAATGTTGTCGCTGCAACGTTTTCAATCAATTGCCGGATTAAAACTAACTATTACACAACATAACGACATTTATAATAAAAATCATACAGATATTAATTTGCCCATCAAGATCCAATCTGTCACGCCAGCTAGTGCACGTGAAACCAATACACCAATTCCTTCAACCTCGAATTACGGTGGCGATGCGGGGAACTCGGAAACATCTCGCAGGGTTTCGTTCGAAGGTTATCAACCACGTAGGGAACCATATCTTGTAGCAAGTAGGCAAGGGCAACAAAGGCCACGAAGCCCATATTTTCTCCGTAACTCTAGACCATCTCAGCAAAATTTAAACTGCAGCCGACGCCGAGTGTAGATCGGACGAATTCGTCGTCGTACGCAATAGATGGTCCGAAATTCCAAAACTCGTCATCTCCGATTATCCTCATCGAGTGCACGGGTCAGCGGTTGCAAGCATTGGTAGACACAGGGGCGTCCGTATCGGTGATTTCATCCCGAGTTATTAGTTATTTACGCAAGGACAACGAAATTGAACCGATGCCGTCCGATGTAAAACTACGTGGGATCGAAGGCTCCATGTTGGGGACCGTAGGAAAAATCCCACTTTCCTTTTTGATAGATAGCGTGTTATTTAAATGTAATTTCACTGTTGTAAATAATTTACGTCCAAATTGTATTTTAGGGCAAGATTTTTTAGCTTTCAATCACGCTGTCATTGATTTTCGAATGGGTTGTGTCAAAATAGGAAAGACGATGGTCAGTTTTATTTCCAAAGAGGCCGATAACGATGTTTCTTTGTATTCTACTAATTCGTTAATATTAAGTGAGGATATGGATAATAGGTTGTGTAATAGTGATTATATATATTTCTCGAACCTAATTGAAGATAATGAGAAGTATTTGTATTACACAGACAAAGAGAACATAAGTGATGAATATAACATTTCGGGAGAGTTATCGGAAAGTGAATCCAAATTGCTGAAGGAAGTATTAAACAAATATAGGTCCCAATTTGCATTTTGTCCCAATGAGTTAGGTCGTTGTAACCTGACGGAGGTGTGTATTAATACCGGCGATGATATTCCAGTGCATAAGCCCCCCTATCGTGTTTCACGAGAACAGCATAGGATTATTAGGGAGCAGGTCGAGGAGATGTTGAGGAATGGGATAATACGGGAATCGCGTAGTCCGTACGCTTCTCCAGTTGTCCTGGTTAGGAAGGAAGATAAGTCATGGCGCTTTTGTATAGATTATAGGTTACTTAACAAGAAAGTTATTACTGATAGTTACCCGTTACCGCGGATAGACGATTTAGTACTTTATTTGGAGGGAGCTAGGTATTTTGCAGATTTAGATTTGAATTCTGGTTATTGGCAACTAACCATTAAGGAGACTGATAAGAGTAAAACGGCGTTCGTTACGCCATCAGGGCTTTATGAGTTTAATGTATTGCCATTTGGTTTGAAGACGAGTGGGGCGGTTTTTCAAAGAACTATGGATAGGGTTCTGGGGGGATTGAAATACAAGAACTCCATCGTCTATATAGATAATATTTTAGTTTATGGGAAAACATTTAATGAATTTATAGAGGCTTTACGTCAGGTACTGGGTAGGATAAAAGAGGCTAATCTAACTCTAAAACCAAGTAAATGCAGGTTCGGGCATAATAAAGTGTCAGTTTTAGGGTATGAAATTTCTGGAAACGGAATACGTCCGGATCCGAAGAACTTGGAAAAATTAAAATTGATTAAGGTTCCATCTAATTCGAAAGAGTTAAAATCGGTTATGGGGTTATTTTCGTATTATAGGAAATTTATCGATAATTTTGCGAACTTGGCCATGCCCCTCGCTAGGCTCTTAAAGAAAAATACAAAATTTGAGTGGACGGATATGCAACAAAAAGTCTTTGATGATATTATTTATCGGATTCAGAATCCTCCTATTTTACAACATTTCTCAAATGACAGTCAAATGACGACTAGGCTTTGCATTGATGCCAGTGATTACGCGTTGGGAGCGTGTCTTTTACAAGGAAAGGATAAATTATTCCCGATTGCGTTCGCCTCGAGGAAGTTAAGCGAAGCAGAAAGAAAGTATACAATAACGGAGAAAGAGTGTCTCGCCCTTGTGTGGTCGTTGAAACATTACCGGCATTTATTATGGGGAATGAATTATCAGGTGTTGACTGATCACAAAGCTTTATTATGGTTGTGTAATATCAAAGATTCGAATAGTAGGTTAGCCAGGTGGGCTCTGGCGCTGCAGGAATACCAGTTTGACATAATATATACACCCGGGAGGTATAATGTCTTGGCCGACTTCGTGAGTCGAAATCCGTTGATAGACTTAGATGAGTATGGTAATATAAGTAAAATAAGGAAAGAGTTAGGTGGGAAAGAAGTCAACGTAGATAATATGGTATACAGAATAGATATTAGCGGGATAAATGCTCGACAAACTACTGATAATTTTTGTACGCAGTGGATGGAACGTATAAGGAATAGTGGGCAACAAGTATACAAAGGTTTCTGTGTTTTAGATGGTAAGCTGTGTAAGAGGGAGGTAAAGTCTGGTGAGGTGCACAACAAATTCGTAGTTCCGGCGGCTGCATTTGGTGAGGTCATGAACGAGGTGCATGATGATCCGGTGACAGGGGGGCATTTTGGATTAATGAAGACCTTAGAAAAGTTTCGAAGGAGATTTTGGATGCCGAGGGCTGTCAAGGAAGTTGAAAGGTATGTTAAAACTTGTGTGGTCTGTCAGGAACGGAAAAGGGAGAATGTGATAGCCCCTTTGAATCCTATTGAGGTGAATGGTTTATTTCAGAAAGTGGGGATTGATGTCCTAGGGCCTTTTAGGAGATCCGAAAGGGGGATGAGGTATGTGATCGTGTGTATGGAGTATTTGTCAAAGTTTGCTATTTGTAAAGTTGTTTCAAGGGCTACGGCGAATGTGATCTCGGATTTTCTGATAGAAGAAGTGTTTTGTAAATTTGGGCCAGTGCAACAAATTATCACGGACCAGGGCTCGATTTTTACTTCTCGAATAGTTGGCGAGACGGTGTCCTTATTTAATAGTCATATTATACATGCATCCCCACGCCACCCTCAGACGTTAGGGTTAATCGAACGATTTAATAGAACGTTATTACAGGGTATTTCAATGTATGCGGCTCATAATCAACAGAATTGGTGCTACTATGTCCCGTTGGTGACTTATGCTTATAATACTTCAAAACATGAATCCACTCGATTGATTCCTTTTTCGATTGTATTTGCGAGGGAACCCGACTTTTATTTTGACCGTGAAATGAACATCGTCTCCGGTAGGAACCATGTGGACGTAATAAATCGACGGGAGACGAATAGTCAATCGATTTGTAAAGCAATAAGGAATATCCGTAAGGCGCAAATGCGACAAAAGGATAACTATGATAAGAAATCTCGGTGTAGGACGTTCAGGGAGGACGAACTGGTGCTCCTCTATTCGCCAAAGAGGATAACTGGGGTTTGCTCAAAATTGTCTCGTTTCTATAAGGGTCCTTACAGGATCTCACGACGAATGTCGAATAATAATTATGTTATTAGGAAAGAGGGAAGAACAGGACGTTCGTTAACTGTTCATGTGAACAGATTGAAACCATTTAAGTTGAGATTGTGAATATGGTATGGAAATGATGTACAAAACGTTTCGACAAGGTTATTAAAGTTTTTTTTTTACTTAGGAAAAGTTCTATAATTTTATCAAAATCGGTCAACTTTTATTAGAGTCTCTGTTAAGCAATATTCTACTTGACTATTTTATTTAATTGAATACTTATGTGCTCTTTGTTATTGTATTAGTGGATATGTCTTTGCATTAATTAAATATTAGATAGGAAGTTAGTTAGGTTTGTTAGTAACATTGTTGTATATAGATGTACTTAATGATTATTTTTGTTTCATGTCTGCAACTTGCTGAGCCACTACTAGACCAACGAGTCGACATCGGCTGCAACAAGGGGAGCAATGGGAGCAAGATAGGCGGCTTAAAGATATTTTTTTTGCCGGTTGTTAGGGCAAATTGGGGAATAGCTTATAATCTTGTGGAACACTGTATCAAGCTGTTATGAATTTACGACAATCTTGCAAACCGGTCATAAGGCTGTCATGGCTTCCGGGTGTCCGCATAAGACACAAAAAGTTTGTTTTGGGTTCTTTACAGTTATGGGAATTGATTGTTATTATTTTAGAGCTCCCAGATTGAACAGTTGTGCCGATGCTTGATTATTGGTCGTTTGTCAATTTTTAGCTAGGAGTTTAGCTTTTCCAAAATTTTAAACATTGTTCATTGAGCTCACTTGTAGACAAGATCGACTGACTTTTTGACGGGTTTTGTCAGCAGGAGTCAGGACGTATGAAACTACTGTCCTGGTTGGGCACTTAGAAGTGCTATCTTGTGCACTGTAACTTTTCCCGCCTTAGGTAGGGACTAGCTTAGGGTTTTGTTTACGGGAAATTTTCCTCACTTCATCGTGACGAAAATTTCCTCGGAGGCCCGCGGGATGTAACGACTAAAACCTTTTTTTAGTCGTCAGTTGGATTAAGAAATATATTTATTTGAATTTCAATTTAAATTCGAATTACATCGAACGCCTCGAAAAACAAACGATATCATTATTGTATCGGGCCGCGCACTGAATAGATGTTATAGCTTCCTACTTGAAAATATAAAGAAAACATTCCAAGAACCAGTCTTTTCATTAGAAAACCGGTACCGAGCTCAAGCCCTGGGTGCGCCACAGTACCTTACGTGATGAACGTAATTTAATTTAAATTAGTATGTTAAAGATTACCTACTTAGTGAAACGCGTCATGAGTTTCAGTTAGTAAGTATGGGTAGGCAAGGTAGGTCGCTTCTGAAGTTTTGGTGTTGTATGCTGAATTACATCGTTCATCTCTTAAAATATAGCAACACGCGTGTTTTTCATAGGGAAAGGAAGGGAGTAATATTAAAATTTATTTTAATATAAGTTTCACTGGAGAACACTTTTTGAAGGTCATACATATAAGTTAAAATTTAATTTTACTTTCTAGTCTATGTACATTGCTTCGTAACGTGTTATTGCTGTTAAGGAGAAGAAGCGGCAATGATCTCCCCAGCAACACGTCTAGCTAAAAATTGTTTTTCATCGTATTTAAAAAAAAAATATATCTCAAGTTCATTTTTTTATAAGTTCTGTACAGAAGTATGTCACGGAATTACTTTTCAAAGAATTAATGGAGTTGTAGCAAACAGTGCATGTTCAGTAAGATAAAAATACAGTAAGAGTAAAGAAGATTATTATTATTATAATAATGTCGAGACGAACTAAAAGTTCGTACTGCAACATATCTCAATAAATTCCTTAAATGTTTGGCAAAAATAAAATGTTATACAGATGATTGTATAAGAGGATTCTCTATGCGAATAGACTTTCTTCATTTAAATATTCTTCAATAGTGTAATATCCCTTTGAAGAAAGATACTTTTTAATTTGGTTTCATATGCAAAAGTATAACATTATTTTCACTGGTAAGCTTTAAGTAGTAAAATATTGTTACAACCTAGGCGCCGACAAAGACAAATTCCACGTACAGATCTTTAAAATCACATTTTAGTACCTGTCGGCATTTGAAATAATTGTCATCCTTTTATTATCGTCTTCTTTTGTTCACTTATTTATTGGCAAACGTTTCTAATTATTGTGGAAAATAGCCTATAGTCCTATTATACTAGCTCATTAGCATCATTAGCCAGGTGTTGCGGATTCTGTTGCGTTTATGAAGTATAAAGCGACGGCCTGATGGAGAGAGGGCGGGTAGCTAAGCTCCGACTACGATACGGGCGTGACGTGTGTACAATCGGGAATCCCTTAGTGACGGACTTTGCGCGTTTTTATTGAATTACGACCTTCTGAATTACGTTTGGTCTTGTTGTGTTCGGTTGTATTTGTTCTAATGAAGTCTATAGTAATTCTAACGGCATTTAATTCAAGTCCCGCTAAACTCGTAACAATATATAGCTTATATCAACAAATAACCTCCTAGTAAATGACTGACATTCTGTTTTTTGTTTTCATTGCTGGAGAGCAGCATGCCCTAAACTAGGGGTGGTAGCTATCCAGTCGCAGATACTTTCAGCGATTTTGTTGGTTTAATGTGCTATTTACCTCGGTTTTATTTAGATCATTGACATTTTGATGGTGGTATTTTTTAAATACTTATTGTCTTCTAGCTGACCCGATAGACGTTTTCCTGTCCTAATTTCCATAAATTTGTTTGTTATCGTTTTGTTTGTTTGTTAAAAGCTATTGGTATGGAACAATTATTCAAACGGGCTATATGCATCCTAATTGTTGGGCAATGGCAAATTTTGCCAGTGGTGGTTACATTTGCTGTGTGAAATAAAAAATAGCAATTAAATGAAAAAGTGATTCAGTTTCAAACCGACTTCAAAAAAGAGGTCTTCCATAAATTACGTCACGCGTTAAGAAAGGGTGCAGAGGGGATCGACGCAGTGTAACATTGTATGACAAGGGGTGGCAGGAGTCTTAAATTTCGTGACGTCACACTTCATACTAATATACTCAAGCTAATTGCGGAACTGCTGTCTTAATTTAACTAGTGATCGCCTTGTGGTCGAAATTCAACCATAATAAATTTAAATTCGTGGTACCGTAGGCCCGTGGTCTTGAAAGACGTGCCATAATAATAATAAATGGGACGACCAACAGGTCACCCCAAGTATGCTTTCTTCACACCCTGATCCTGCTTTATCCGTTCTAGATGACCGAGTCAGCGGAGACGGTGAGATTTTATCTCCCCAATTATGTTGAGCTCGGCCATGAGATCTTCTATTTCGGAGTTGGTTCAGACCCTCCAGCTGACATCTCCTCTTATGGTAGAAGTCAAGATTTTTCTGAGAACCTTTCTCTCTGTGACCAACACTTGGTTTTCCTCCTTAGGTATCCTCCTCAACAGAGTTATTATTGTGGTGACCGAGGGCAGAACTTTCTGGCAGCTTAAGCCGGTCTCAAGTCTTTTAGAAAAAGGTAGAAGATTCTGGAAGGAAAAGACCATGACGGATATATTTTAGAAAGGGATAGACGATGAACGAATGTTCTAGACTAGAAAGTTCGGGAAGGAAAAGAAAAAGATAGATAGCTGTTTTGAAAGGAACAGGTAGTAAATAAAAGAGTAACGAAATTATGGGTCCTAGAAGATTCTTCCGGGTGTATAAGCAGCGTAAGGCGCGCCCACCGAGCAGTTTTGGAGTTGAGTTCAGTTCAAGACACCGAAGCGACAAGTGCGATACGGAAAAGCTGGAAAAGAAGTTTAATTGAAGACAGTGACGAGTTATGAGTTTAGTGACAAGTTTAGTGGACAGTTAAGTGAAGGAGGAGTGTAGGGTAGTTCGAGAGAGGAATCAGAAGCGAGCTACACGTGGTTATATCGGAGGTGAGCAATGCAGTAGCAGGAGGTGGTCTTTGCAATATCGGCGACGGTATTGTGAGTGAGACACCTTATCGTCGGCACAGTGCATAGTTAGTCATGCGTATAGGGGCAACTCTGCGGACGGGAATCGCTTACGGCTGTGTAAGTCAATAAAAGCATTTAGTTAAAAACTGGTGTTTTCTTCCAATCTTAAGTGCGTATCGCACGTAACATTATATTATTATACAAAGGTTATAGATATTATATGTAAATTAACGTAAATTTTGTAACAATTTTAAGCGGCAATAAATCAAAAACATCAAACGTCAGAAACATAGAAGCGGCAGAGTGTAATACAGAGCGCGTAATTAATTATATGTTAGTGTTTTAGGCGCTGTAGATAGCCGTATAACAGAGTTACTGACAAGTACAAATGATTTGGACCGGTAATATATTCTGTCTTCAACAACATCTACGGCAAAAGGAACGAAAACACATCACTCAATGTTTCATTCGCTTTTGTTGGGTAAGGTTTATTCGTCGCGGTCTTGATTGTATTATGCCGTTTTTGGGGTTAAACTGAGTTCAAGATGAGAGTAATAAATGAAAATAATAAATGAAAATGAATGACATTTAAGGCTTATAGCATGCGTCCTTGAGGATTTTTTGGTACTGATTTTTCGGGCGGAAGCGGGAATCCATTCGCGCAGTCGTTTTTCAGATGTATTATTATTTTGTCTATACTAATATTATAAAGAGGAAAGATTTGCATTATTGTATGTTTGTAAAGAATAAACTCAAAAACTACTGGGACGATTTCAAATTTTTATTCATCATTAGAATTCTACATTATTCCAGATTAATATAGGCTATATTTTTTACTAGAAAAAAAAACTAAGGATTCTTACTATAATTTAAATAATGTAACTCAAGGTTTAAAAAATTAGAATTTGAATAGATCCGGGGATAGATGCACAATTAGACCCGGTAGGTGGCGCTGGAATCGCTTTCTAGATAATCATTTTTTCAGGACAGGACATCGTTTGCCGGAAAGTATTTAAAAATATATATATTTATCTCTCTTTTATAGATGTAGAGATGATTTTAGATATGTAGATACTTTTTATATCCTGTTTCGATAATATTTGAAGGAGTGAATTACTTTCATGTCAATAACGTTCGTACATACATATAATTACTAGCTGTCCCGGCAGACGACGTCCTGCCCGGTAAAAAAAAATTAAAAAAAATTTAGGGGTGGACTACCCCTAACATTTACGGGGATGAAAAATAGATCTTGGCCGATTCTCATAGATGCCGGATAAGCACAAAAAATTTCATCAAAATCGGTCAAGCCGTTTCGGAGGAGTATGGCAACGAAAACTGTGACGCGAGAATTTTATATATTAGATAGTCTTTAAGTTCGTGTTTGTATCGGTGTACAATAAAGTGTTATCTACCTATCTAAATTGGACGTGATTTGATATTTTTTTTCTTAACTTAATACAACAATAGAAAATTAGTGAAGCAACCATGTTACGTCTCATATCGTGAATATTTATTACATTATTTTGGTAAATTATTGATAAGTAATTACCACCGAAAAGTTGTTTCGTTTACGTCCCATTTTCGACCCGATGCGGGAATCAGGACCTTAATAAAATATCCAAGCTTTTCGCAATGATCCAATTAAGTAGCACAATCTTCCGAAAATGGCGATGAATAAACCAAACTTTTCTGTGAAAATTTCTTTTATTGAATTTATATAAAAGCTTTTTAATGGAATTAAATGCTAGTTTCTATTCAATTTCTACAAAAGAGATCGACATATATTACTATGTGGCTTTCAGCTGAAAATGTATCTGATTAAAAATAACTTGATCAAATAGAATGGCTGATATAAATAAATCTTCACTTTCACTGCATAGTATAAAACAAAGTCGCCTTTTCTGTCCCTATATCCCTATGTGCGCTTAAATCTTTAAAACTACCCAACGAATTTTGATGTGGTTTTTTCCAATAGATAGAGTAATTCAAGAGGAAGGTTTATATTATGTATAATACATGCATCATATACTAAGGCAACATTGCTAATTTTAGAGGTTTCTATGTAGTGATGCCCGTGCGAAGCCGGGGCGGGTCGCTAGTTATACATAAAAATAAACTATACAAATATATATACGCGATTAACTTGAGAACGACTGCACTGATTTGGATATTTTTTTTGTGTACGTTTGAGTGGATCTCCGGATTGTTTATATTTACTATTTGAACCGGTAGGTGGCGCTGGGATAGGATTCTAGGATCTTCCTAATCTCCTGGACGGATTATGATATTTTTTTTGTGTGTTTGAGTGGGTCCCCGGATGGCTTAAGTTCACAATTGGAACCGGTAGGTGGCGCTGAAATCAGATCCTAGAATTTTCTTTTTTCAGGGTAGGACTAGTGTTGTACATGATTTTAAAATGAGTTTGTAAGAGTAACATGACATATTGTACTGAACCAGTACAGTGTACCACTTCAAGTGAGGCGAAGACATTTTTATGGTTTGTACCGCGGCAGTACTTTTGAAGCGATGAGGCAGGTGAGGTGAGCGTCGATCTCTCATCTGTCCGTTCAAAACTAGTTCGGAAATGTTCGTTAAGAATCGGATATGCTCGGCCTCGGTCATCTCATTTTGCTAACAGTCGTACTATGACATTATCATGTCCCTCTTTGTCATGTCAATATCCGTAGAGGCGTTAATGCTGTAGCTTAAGCCTCATTCTGTCCTTCCTCTTAGTTTTGAGTAGAAGCGCGATAAAAATTTTGAATTTTCAAATTTTGAGCCGTATGCACAAATGTATTTTTTATGGGATAAATGTACTGCTTTATCATTAGGTAAAACATCGTCTGCCAGAACCTCTCTCTAGTAGTTTATAAAGACTGTTCCTTCTTATTTCAATATGGATCTCCAGGAGTACATATAGCACGTCTGTAGTAGAGTTGCCAACCGTCCTGTTTTCCCAGGATATGTCCTAATTTTAGTAGTGTCCTGGACTATCCTGGATAGTTGTTCAACAATTGTGTTATAAAGCAGACTGAAAAGGTCATGTGTTTTAAAATTCCACTTTTACAATTTATACGTTACAGGCGGTCTCAAAGGTCGTGACTGTCGAATTTTCTACTCGTATAATTTTATTCAATTGATTACATAGGTGTACAACTTTGCTTCCGCCGTTTTTTTCCGAAAATCGAGGCTTCATTGTAAAAAACTGGTTATACATATATGATTTAAAGTATTGTCCATCGTTGGCCTCTACTACTCTCTCCCATATTTCGGGCAACGTACGAACCCCGCGATGAAAAACCTGGTCATTTTTGAAGCGATCCACTAAACGATCCAATTTTTTACTTCTTCATAAGACCGGAAGTGCTGGTCAGCGAGGCCATGTGCTATTGATCAAAACAAGTCATGGTCCGAGGGAGCAAGGTCTGAAGAATACGGCGGGTGGGGTAGGACTTCCCATTTCAACGTTTCCAAGTATGTCTTGACCAGTGTTGCCAACTCAGTGGATTTTCCACTAGATCTGGTGGTTTAGACTTACCTTTTAGCGGACAAATTTCAGTTTTAGTGGCTAGTGGTTTTTCTAGTGGCTTAGGTTGCTTCATTTAGTGGTTAGGTACGACATTCACTCACTAGCAAGATTTACATATTTACAGGAAAGAACGCGAACATTTATGTTACAAGTGTATTTTTTTTTATGTGTAGGCAACACAACAAAATCAAGGTGGTTGCTATCGGGGATTTCCCGAGAATAGTTTGTTAAATTCTTGAATAATTTTGATTATGGACTTTATATGAATGAAAACTAAGTCAAGTTTGATTTGAATTGGAAAGGTTTGTTGGTGTTTGTTTCCTTTGCATGCACAAAAATATAAATACAACGGCTAGTATAGTCACAGAGTATAGTTCGCATCGGTACGGCGGATGTTTTACACATTCTCCTTTATTAATTTTGTAAAAAGAATACCTATGCCTAAACCACAATACACCCAAAAGTTCCGTGAATGTTGGTTACGTGACTCAGAATTAAAGGACTGGTTACAAGTGGTGGAAAGTAGTGCTAGTAAAGTTGCAAAGTTTAAATTATGTGGTTCAATTTTACGAAATCATTATGGAGATTTAAAGAATCATGGATTATCCAAAAAGCACATGCAAAATTCAAAGGTACGTACGTAACTAATTTAATACCAATTATGCTTTGGTTGTTTTGATGTTGGCTATCAACTTTGAAAACATAATTAGGTACGTACTTACTCTTTCCTTTTACATTCTGATAATTATATGTAGATTCCATTTCTTTTACAGATTGTCACGCAACCAAAGTTGCCTTTCAAACCAGACAGCGTAGGAAAAAAGAAAGGAGAAGCTAGGCTAGCATTATTTACAGCGGCACATACCAGCTTACGTGTAGTGGATCATATGGGAGAAGTGACTAATCACATGCACAAGGAGAATGATAAAATTCAGTTACATAGAACAAAATGTTCCCAAATTATAAAACATATTCACCCCATCATATCACCCCATTTCTCAGAAAACCTAAAAGAAGATTTGAAAGATCAACCCTATAGTTTATTAATAGACGAATCAACCGATATTTCTGTTCATAAATACTTGGGAATAATTATTATTTATTACAGCTGTACTCACAAAAAAATTATATCTACATTTTTAGATCTTCCAATACTGTATGAGTGTGATGCAGACGGGATTGTTGCCACCATAAAAGCGACACTCGCTAGATTTAATATACCTCTACAAAATTTAATGGGCATTGGAACAGATAATGCTTCAGTAATGACCGGAGTTAATAACGGTGTACATGCCAAATTGAAAAGAGAATTGCCAAATCTAGTTTTGGTGCGCTGCATATGCCATTCTCTGCAATTGGCAGTATCAGCAGTAACAAAGCAGTTTTTTCCAGAAATCTCGAATTCATTATTAAAGAAACATATGATTGGTTCAGCCGTTCTTCGTCGAGGCAAGCTGCCTACAAAGAACTATACAAACTTATCAATGACGGTCATGATCCATTAAAAATTGTACAGTCTTGTCAAACTAGGTGGCTTTCTATAGAGTCCGCAGTTGCACGCATTTACACACAATGGTTGGAACTGAAAACATACTTTCATGTAGCCAAGTTGAAAGAAAGGTGTTACACAGCAGAATTGCTGCATGGAATGTATTCAGATGATGTGAATTATGCGTACATTGCATTTATGTACCCAATTCTCACTGATGTTAACAGAGTTAATAAATTATTTGAATCAAAAGACGCAGATCTTTTGTTGCCAAGATAATATTGCCTACCCAAAAGGTAGATATTTTTACGCATAATATTCAAGATTTTATAGATAAGAAATGTTATTTGGGGTACAGATTCGAAGCTCATGTGTCAACGATGAAAGAAAAAGAACTTGCGCCGAATGATGAAGAAATAATACGTAATAGGTGCATCCAGTTCATTGTACATTTGATTCATGAACTGAAAAACAGATTACCCGAAAACTTGAAACTCATGAAAAATATAAAAATAATCAGTGTAGATCACTCACTGTCTCACAACAAGGAACCGATCACGGACCTGATGTTGCATTTTAATAAAAAGCAAGATTTTGCGAAAGTTGACGAGCAGTGGCTTCAAATCCATTTACTTAGTTGAAAAATACAAAAAATACAAAGGAATTTTGGTACGAGGTACTGAATTTCAAAGACCTGGCTGGAGAAAACAGATTTCAAGATTTAGCCTCATTTGCTATATCTTTATTAGTTTTACCGCATTCTAACGCTGACGTAGAGCGATTATTTAGTATGATGAACGTTGTCAAGACAAAACACAGAAATCGAATGAAGCTAGATACACTCTTTTCAATTCTTACAGTCCGTGCTGGTTTAAAGCGAGAAGGAAAATGCTGCCATAATTACATATTACCAGATAGCGTAATACAAAAAATTGGAAGTAAGGAAATTTATTCTTCAAAAACAGATATTGTAGAAGCCGATTCTTCCGAAGATGATTGTCTTTAATGTTTATTTTGTTGATTTTAATTGTTGATTCTCTATAAGGTTAATTTTTTTTGGTTCCAATTTTATATTTTAATTTACAATAATGTTGTTTTATTTTCAAACTAGCTGACCCGCGTGGCTCCGCCTGCGTTTTTTTATCCGATCGCAACCAACCCTTAAAGGATCACCTGCTAGGCCAATCTGAAGACTGTCTAAAAATTTCATCGAAATCAATCCAGCCGTTTCGGAGTCCGTAACGAACATACATATACACAGAATATTCAGGGTGTCTGTCTGTCATAATATATTAGTGGTTTTCTGGTGGTTTGAGGGATCGTCAAATTTTAGTGGTTTTCTGGTGGGTTGCAACACCACAAATTGTGGTTTCGTTGAAATAAAGTTGGCAGCACTGGTCTTGACCACTTTCGCAACATGGGATCGAGCATTGATATGCTGTAAAATCACTTTTTTATGCGTCTCGTTGTAAAAAAATGTAATTACTATCATTACTTGCATTTCACTGTACCTATTTTCAATACATATTAATAATTAATTTAAATATTGTAACCCTATTACTGCGTCCTGTTTTTAAACGGAATGTGGGTTTGGCAACCCTAGTCTTTATGCGGTCATTGCCACCTTCTCTTAGCCTGTTTAGTAGCTTTTGGCAATAAAGAAAAATCTTTATTTTTTATTGCAGGAGTTCAGCAGACAGGCAGACGGCCCACTTCATGGCAATCGGTTACTATCGCCTATGGACATTTGCAACACCAAAGGTGCTACAAATGCGCTGCTGCTCTCTTAAGGAAGACTGGAACCTGGGCTAACTAACTGAACTAATGCCGGAACACAACTCAAGGTTGTTATGGCGACGACATACTTTAGACCAGGGGTGGTAGCCATCCAGTCGGGCAAATGCCCTACCACCTGGCTGTGGGTTGTTTTGTCGCCTCTTACGACAGGCCGCTCGGCCGCAGGAAATTGTATTCTTTCTTCGTTCCTGCACGGATAAATATTCAGAAGAAGAAGAAAATAAATCACGTCAAATGTCGCTCTTAAAACTGTTACAATAAAATAAACATTATTAAAATTACGTGTACTAATCGCGAAAACTAAGAAAATCTAACAGCATTTAAGTGAAATGTTTGCATTGTATGGACATTTTAGGTTACACTCGCTTGTGTATGCACCCTATAATGTTGATTATAACAGCCGACGTAGGCGTAAAATTGAGATATTGCTATTTGTTTATAAGTACTGAATATTAATGCATAGCTATTAGTCGGTCTGTCTGTTCTTTGACGCCAAAACAAATGTGAAATTTTAAAAGTTTACGCTTTAATTTTAGATACACGCCACGTTTCAAATCACGCGACTATTGTATGTTACGACGACTGTTATGAGTATTTTAAAGATTTGAAATACGTATGTATCAAGTATTTGTAATAATGATCATTCTATAGAGAGTACACATTTGTACTTGGTCTTCAGCGATTTGCAATCTGCTGCTTGGCGTAAGCCTCCCCAAGACTGCGCCACGTATTCCTGTCCTCTGATTTCCTCATTCAGCGCCTACTGGCGACCATGCACTGGTCGTCGACTCATCAGGCTGGAGGGCATCCGACACTACGTCGGCCATAGGTCCTGCGGCAGACGTGACCAGCCCTCCGCCACTTCAACTAGCTAATTTTGCGAGGCACCTATGTTACTTTGATTCTTTTACGCATATCCTCATTGCTAGCTTTATCAGAGAAACACCCAACATAGCCTACTCCATAGCCCGTTACGATAAGGCAAATGGACGTGCGGCAGATATATGTACCAAGTGAACGGTAACCATCAATGAAGTACAACATTATCTGTAATAGAATTTAGCGCAAAAAATTGAAAAACTTCACGAGCATGATCTGCCAAATTTCTGATCCTAGAAAACGAACGATATTCTTCATGCATGATATTTATTGTCACATGTTTCATTTATCCAATTACTTCCCAAGATTTGTTGTGAGCAGTAATGTATAAAGAACAGTCGGTTATCACAATACTACCCTCATATGTCACAGATATCGCTAGAAAAATCTGTTTGCACTTATTCCTGCCTTTTTCACCACCATTATTCAAATAAACAGTCAGATAGGGAATTCTGATGTTCAACTCTTTCGAAATGGCCTTTGTGATTTTATTTTTTACACCAGCGTGCAATACTAGTTAGAAGTGAATATTATTTCTTACACACAAGAAAATAATACACATTAGATAACAATCGTTTAACCAGTACAATCGCCGGTCTTATCACTAACAACGATTTCCTCCAGACAACCCTCTGGAGATAATTTCACATTTCCAATAGTGGGTCGGTATTCAGTGTGCATAGTTCAAAATACATACAATCATATATATATATATATATATATATATGATTGTATATATTTATATATTAACTCTAGTATATATATACATATATATATATATATATATATATATATATATATATATATGTATATATATACTAGAGTTTACCCCGCGGCTGCGCCGCGGGTTAGCATCTAGTGCGTGTCTCTTGTTTAAAGAGCAAGTGCTACAGGTTATATTATTACATTTTTATGTATTTGCCCACGGAAGATTCACTTCATTTTATATCGCTAATTATATATACTATCCCCCGTCTATCTGTCAATATCAATATCAATCAATATATTTATTTGCAAAAATGTAGTTTATACAGGTGTTACACATTGTAGATGCACAGTACATTCTACCACATAGTGGTGTACAAAACGAATGAATTAATGTCAACAAAATAAATTACAAAACTTGACCAAAAAGGCCAAAATGGTCTAAATGACCAAAAGACCACAGTGACCGACATGGCTAAAATGACGGAATAGGCAAAAACGACCAAAAAGGCCAAAATAATCAAAATGGTCAAAATGACCAAAGAGACCAAAATGACCATAAAGGCCAAAATGACCAAATAGGTCAAAAAGGCCAAAATGACCAAATAGGCCAAAATGACCAAAAAGGAAAAATTACCAAATAGGCCAAAATGACCAAAAAGGCCAAAATGACCAAAAAGGCCAAAATGACCAAATAGGCCAAAATTACCATAAAGGCCAAAATGAAAATTATCCCTTGTCCATCCTCAGTATTTAATTTACATACGTGCCGAATTTCAGCCAAATCGGTCCAGTAATTTTTCCGTAAAAGCATAACAAACAAACAGACAAATATCATTTTATCCCGGAAACTATCCCATTTTTCGGGATAAAAAGTATCCTATGTTCATCCTCGGTATCGAAATATATATATACTGAGTTTCAGCCAAATCGGTCCAGTAGTTTTTACGTGAAAACGGAACAGACAGACAGACAGACAGAGTTACTTTCGCATTTATAATATTAATAATAGGGATAATAGGGATATATGGACATAGAGCATGAACATATATAGCATAGTGTATGCATGAGCATTCATGCATACACATGCATGAATTTGAGGGGTTTATTAAAATATGTAAGTGACTTTGCATTTCTAATGCATTCCAGCCTGCCTTACAGCTTGCACAATCAAAGATTTCTGACAACATTGCGTAGAATACATTGACGTCATTAGTCTCAAATTTGCTGATGATCTTAAGAACCTTGTACATCTTTCTTGAAAGAACTCATAACGTTCCTTCAAATACGACGAGGTTCGAACTTACTACGAAATTCAGAAATGTGATCATATTTGCGCAGACCAAATATAAAACGAATGCTTCAGAACTTTGAAGTCGCCCGAGTTTTTTACTGCACGATTATAATTCCTAAGAAACATTCTCTCATTATGATATTCTTCGTCTTCTTGAGACATTCAATGTCATTTGCTGGTTTTGTTTTAAATTGCAAAGCGAACAGTATCCAGCTGGTCAGCAATTGAATCCAGCTAATTGAAGATCTGCCGCGAGGTCTCATGTCTTCGACTTTCCAGGTGACCACAACTTTCTCCGTATTATCTGGATCCTTTCGGGCGACAAAGTACTTGAGTATGCGTTGTTGGCATACTGCGAAAACTAAAATAATAAAATACAATTTTGATAGCTTTAATTTCAACAGATTATTTCAAAGTTTAATACTGCCATAAGTAATTGGTATTTTGCGAAGATCGAAGCATAAATAGAGCCGCAAATAACGGCAATCTATCGTCGAGATTATCGGAAAAACTTATTGATGTTTGGGGAATTCTTTACGAGCCTCCAATGCGCGACCTTGGAACTGATTGGCAACGTCTGAACGACCCTTTTGAACGTTACAATTTTAATATCATCTATTAACTTTGTTTTTTATTAATCAATCTTGTTTTTATAATGAATAGGCTCGCGTGTGACATTGCGCCAGATTTTGGGCGGAATTGCAGTCTAAGATGAAGCACGCTTACCTAGAAGATACTTGTTCACGCGATACTTGAAGACACCTAGATTGTATTCTTCAGGAAAAACAGACGACGGCAAAGAGTTACAGTCTTCAGCGGTGCGTATGATAAAAGTGGAGGCATATCGTTTCATCCGCTTTGTTGATATTTCCACCATATATCGGTGGCGTGAGTGCATACGTCTTCTTGTCCAGTGGTAGAATGGTGAGGGAGGATCTTCATATAAGGCCCCAGATATGGACATTTTATAATAACAGCCCGTCAGTGTCATACTACTGGGGGTACGGACAGTATACCCACCACGCTTGTCCAAAGCAGCTTGGCAGGTTTGACACAATGGTTTTTTTGATGTGCCGATTTAATCAAGGCGTTTTCTTTCACCGTTGTTAGCACGTAGCAACTGTAACAATGACCATATTAGGCCGTGCACGCGTTCCGGCCAGGATTCAAACCCACGCCCTTTAAGAACGGGACGCGTGCGCTAGTTATTACGCTAGCTTAAATTCTGTGGAAACTGAGTATATACATTTGGGTGGCGCAAAAAACAGACTGTTTTTAGAGTCTAGAGTGAAAAAGGTTAGTTTTTGATGTTTTAAGAACTCCCAACAATTTTTTTTAGATTTCAAAAATCGCCAAAATCTAATGTTTTTTCTCGTTACGCTATAATTTTATTTTTATATACCAAAAACAATAAGTTTCTGAAAGTGTCATTTTTTTTATTTCCTAGTGCATTACTTTATATTTTTTTCGAGCCTCCTTTTATTATTCATATTATTACTCTATGTATTTTTGCAATGATAACTTCTTATGGGAAGGTTGGTACACCGCTTCGTTACATAACGTGTTACGGCGCCAGGCTGTCTGGCCTCCCTTTCCCTCACGTTAGATTAGTTTAAGGTATCACTTCCCGGGCGTCCCAAGACGCACACCATTCGTTTTTTTCCTTTATTTAATTATTCTTTCATTCTTTGCATTAATCTTATATTTATCACACCCACATCACACCGGCGACACCTCTGGTGTTGCAAACGTCCATAGGCGACGGTAAGCACTTTCTATTAGATGGGACGTGTGCTTGTTTACCTGCTTCAGGCAGTAAAAAAACCCCGTCCTAAATAAACAGACGTTTTCTATATTTTAAGTCAACCAGGGTAAACAGAAAGTCTATAATGAGCCGGATATTACAGTAAAACTAGATACTGTGGAAAATGTGCAAATATATCTCCTTGTGAAGTTCCAATATACCTCAATATCACCAAGTATCCAGATCCAGCAACATGTCATTTGCAACCCGACAGAAACCTATTAAACCCGTGCGGAACTTTTAGCCGAGTTAAACTAGTTTCTTTCGACTTAGTATTGGCTATTAGTTTGCGATGGTATTGTCGAACGTGTACGGGTAACACTTGCATATACAGAGATAATATGTCAACTATGGCAAAACCCGAAACTGTGCGTACAGAGAGCACAGCTTCTCACTCAGCATACCAACGACGCCCATAGCTCGCACGGTTAGCAGCTAGACGTTGGACGGAACATGGGATATAAGAAGCCGCCTCGGAGGCCGGAGCTGATTTGAGCATTGCCTGTGTCGCGGAATTTGTGGTGATGTTCGCCCGTGCCGAAAATGGCCGCCACACATACCTCCACGGGATTTTTTTACAATATCATACCTGATACTCTTTTTAATAGTTGTCGCTATAGATTATAATTTAGAATAGAACCATACAGACCCATTCGAAAAATTCAACCTACAGAAATTCACAGAATAGCGTGATGGTGGCGGCGTGTTTGTAGTGTCGTCTACACAAGCGCTTAGTGTTGACGGTTTTTCCTCAAGTCGGTTGGTTTCTTTGTAGAAACTTATTTCACTGATTTGTTGGCAAAAGTTTTAATATCCAGTTTTTATTGAAGGCTTAATAAACCAAAGGTGGACCGAAGGTAGCTCTGTTACACAATTCTCCAAGAAACATTGGGTGTAAGGGTACAACAGTATCTATCGATAGGTGAACTTTACATTCGCCTCCTTCGCTGCTTTGGACAAAGAAGAATTAATTAAGCAGAATGGATACTTCATACAGTGTTATGGAAGGCTCGCTTCTAGCAGTGTTTTTAGGTGCACACGAAAATTTACCCTGCCATTAAAAGTAATATAAAAAATATAATAGAATAAATATTTATAAACTTTTTAAACTGTCACAAACGTAACATTAGAAAGGTGTTGGAGCTTTTTGTTGGAGGAGTTTGTCCTTTCGGACGTACAACACAGGCTATTATAATGTTTTTTTTATTGCAGGCGTTCAGCGGGCAGGCAGACGGCCTATTACGGCCTATGGATATTTGCAACACCAAAGATGCCACAAATGCGTTGCTGCTCTCTTAAGGGAGACTGGAACCTGGTCACTAATGCCGGAACACAACTCAAGGTTGTTATGGCGACATACTTTAGACCAGGGGTGGTAGCCATGCAGTCGGGCGAATGCCCTACCACCTGGGAAAAATAGTGCCTGGTCATTGTTATTATTTAATCAATAATTAAATGAATATAACAACTTTAAATTCTAATTATCTTCTAGAGCCCAAGAAATTAATGAAATTTAATGTAAAAGTGCGTTTCTTCCATGTAAGTTTATTTGTTCCTTTTCATAACCTTCAATTTAATTATTTTTCCAAAATTTCATATATAGAAAATATTTTAGAGTAACGATAACATTAAGTATTTATCATCAAGAACACAGACTCGAATTTCATAAACACAACATCTCTGTAAATGTTCTGATTAGTAAATCATAAGATAAGTAAGGAACTATGCCTAGATATCAGTTACAAACAAGTTTCTTTTTATCTTAATATAAATCAAATTACGATTTTAAAATTAATATTTAAAACCCAGAGCTTTACTAAACGCCGCAAATTATTTAGAAACAAATTTCCCAAAGGAAGTGTTATTGTTGTGTCGCTATAAAGGCTACCGTCATTTATAACAAGCGAAAATCCGATAATTTTATGCATGGACGAAAATGTATGCGGAGACTAATTTAAAACAGGAAAATACACGTAAAAACCGTATCTGGAATATATGTAAAAAAACCCATTTTCAAGCCTTTTAGTATTTACAGCTGCGATGAATCACATATTTCCAGGTTTGCAAAATCTTTGCATCTGCAACATAGATTTGAGTTGCTTATTTCCAAATGAAGGTAGTTGTGGTTTCTTTTTTAATTACGAAGCCGACAAACGAGCCCGCCTGATGAAAAAAGGTTATCACAGGCGTTTGAAGTTAATTGTGGCCAAACTTTTGGAGGAGATTGGATAAAAATATTAAACGTAGTAGGGAGGGCTGTAGGCCATCTCTCACAAACACGCGTGTATTTTGTGTTTATTTGGTGTCACGCCGATTGAGACGGCCCTAGCAATTAAGACTTATAGCAACGCCAACGTCCTTGAGGATTTTTCTTATTTATTTTATTGTGAATAAGTACTGTTCGAAATAGCTCGTATAATTATCACTATTTATTTGTATTTTTGCAACTATATAAAGGATTATGATTTGAAATAAACTCGTAACACAGCTGTGGCAGAACAAAGTCTATTATATAGAACTGTCATGTCGTAGTATGAAATTTAAAAAGTATTAGAATTAATAGACTCAAAACGTGATTCAAACGTGTAACGCCATCTAGTTACTTTTACTACAATTAAGGTGTAGCATGAATTAAAATTATACATTGATAGAACTCGATAATATGATTGAACAGGTACTATTTAAACATTTAAAACCAAATTATTAATTTCTTTCTTATAAAGTGTTGATAGTAGATTTTATTATCCTGTTTTTATTAAAAATTAAAGAAGTAAAATAGTTTCATGTCAATAATTCGGAGGTGACGTATTCCCAGACTCCTCGTACCACTAACAGTTCACACTAATAGCCCGGTACTTTTTGTTCTCATTTCCCACAACAGTCCTACACTTGCCGGGTCTTGTCCTTGGGTGCATTATTTTACGGTGTAGACAGGGATAATCGCCGGTCAGTGTCCCGCCACATTTACATTAAATTTGTCATGGAGCCTCTACGTGTTAGCCTCCCATGGCCCCTCGTAAGTCCTCTAAATTTCGAGCCATTTTTATGGCCCGTGGTCTTTAAAGACATACGATATAGAAATTACATTAATATTGTATGTCTTGTTTATTTTTGCATTCATCATACATTTTTATAAATATTCTGTTTAATTGTTGCAGCCTGTTCACTCCATGCCACAGATGGTGGCAAAGAATCTCCGTTTTGGCCGATTTCTCTTTTAAGAACAATAGAAGAGTTGGGAGGTATCAGCTGCCATCCCAATACGGCGTTGGCACGCCACCCCATTCGCCATTCCTTGTTTCTGCTTTCAACAATCAATATATACATACGGCACAAGCCAAGTCGCGCTATTTTATATCAAAACTAATAGTAATTTTATAAATTAAGTATAATTAGTTATCGCCCGTGGTCGAATTTCGACCATAATAATTAATTTAAATAAAATAAGTAAACAAATTTAATTATAAGTTTGAACATTATTAAGGTTCTGTTGTCAAAGATTATACTTCTAGCATCACAGGTTTCGCCAAGACGACACTACTAAAGAGTATATAACTATATACGTGTGTGTGTCAAGTACATGGTAGTGTAAATAATGGTTTTTTTAAATTGATTTAATTTATTTTATGCATAATTGAAAAAAATATTAGCATTCCGCACTCCTCTATATAAATATAAGTATGCGAAATTTCACACTGTTCCATCAGCGCAATTTCGTAAAAAGGGGTACAAAGTTTTTGCTGTGTTTTTACTTCATATTAATATAAAGATTAAATATTGTATATTGTGAAACAGTGTCTATATGTATGTACCAGCCGTACATTTCAAGTAAGCGTTTAAAATTACCATACTCATTTCCATTCTTTTAATACACACCTCTTCGATGTTATTTAAACTACATCAGTTTGTGCCAATCGAATTTATCCGGTTGTAACCGACTGAAACCGGCATTATCCAGTTATTTCTCTGCGAATGGTTGGTTGGGATTTGGAGCAGGTAGAAGGTAAAACACAGCACGCTTTCATTTGCCAACTGTATTTTAATATTGGAAACAGGTATCGTTTTACAATCCGAATACTGGACTCTAGGTTTTATTAAATTATAGCTTACTACCGACGCTCTTAAGCCATTTAAGCTCTTAATATCGTTTTTATTGATGTATTTAGACACAGGAACGGAGGATATCCAAAAATTATGCGATTTTTCTCGTTAAATTCGTATATTTCGTTTTACAATAATTATTCGCTGGTAATTTTAAACGTAATGTCGTATAGTAATGTAATGTAATGAAGTTGAGTTTCTTTATATGTCACTGCTATTGTGATATTTACACATGGACAATGTCGCGATGGTCGATGGCAACGATTCTATAAGGCCAAAGGTTTTGGAGCCAGAACGTAAATTGGCTTATTATGTCTGAATAATGTATAAAATGGAGAATGTGAAATTAATTACGTAGAGAACTTTATAACAAATCACTTTATTACTATTGTTGTAAATTATTTACAAGAAAGAGGGTAGTCTAGCTGTGACTGTAAAAGGGGGCCAACAGTGCTGTACTTTCACTTCTCGCTTGACTACTGAACAAGTCGGACGTTTATTAGCCTTGCTGTATAAATAGTAGTTTTCAATTATATCATAACGGTTTTGTTGTAGATAACATTTTTATTTTATACATTGTGCTTTTTACATTTCTTATAACGGCTTATAAAATTAATATTTAAATTGTAAACTTGATTATTTTCTCATAAATTATTGTCATTTATTAATAGCTAATCTTTGTTTAATTAATTTCTGAGTTATTCATAAAGCTACATATCATTAATATACAAAATCATGGATAAATCAAGTAATTAAAAAAAAGACAGACAGGCAAACACATGGGCAAAACGATTTCATGAGTTTACTGTTTTTATAAAAATGGCTACGCCACCTAGAAGGCGTGATAAATTATTTTTACCCTTACTGCTTCATCTAGGATAACGTTATAGTTATTGACCGTCTTAACCAGACGAAGGGATGTTTATAATCCGTTAGTTGTAAAGCGATATAGCTAATAATTTAAAAATTGACAGATAACATATGTATATACACGTAAGAGCGCTTGGGCTTTATTTCGTGTTTTCATAGTTTACGCGCTTCAACTGAACTGAAACCTGGGCATAGTTGAAAACTAAAACTATTATGTTACCGAGAAAGCTATACAACTTTGAAACACGCTGCCAGTGGCTTGACAGAAACAAAATAGCTACCAATTTTTAAAACGATGATTGGAAAATATTACTTGCCCTGGGAATATGATATTCAAATGTATTGTTACATATCGACAAAGAAATGCGCATCGGGTTTATTACCCTTCGCGCATTTGGAATTATTTTGTATACTTTGTGTTTAAAATTTGCAATTAGACAATAGCCTATTATTATTGTTTTCGACTTTGTTGGCCGTTCGTGGAAATAATTACCTAGGTGTGCAAATTACGTTTTCCCAAAAACCTCGGTCAACGCGGTCCTTTGTTGAATGGGAGGAGTGGAGCAGTCAAGCGAGAATTACGATACGAGCAAGACGTAGATTCGATGAGCGATATAGTGACGGACTTTGCGCGTGTTATTGAAAAGTTCGAGTTTCCTGCGACGCTTCTTCTCTACAAGCCAAAACACATTGCGAAGCGGTGGTAAATTCGATTAGGCTCCCATAGAGTAAATAATAACCATAAACAAAATTAAAACTAAATTATTAAAATGAACAAGTTGGTGGTAAGTTAAATAAAACTTTAACAATACTCATTGACACGACATCTTTGTCTTTACCACGCTTAAAATTGTTAAAACTTAGTTTTATTTTGTTTCGTTGTCGCAAATATGTAAGAAAAATGTAAAAAATGTATTTATATGTATTTGTGGGGCGCTTATAGCCCACAGTGAAAGTGGTTTGATTTATATGGACTCTATGAGAGAGATATGACCTAGATCCTTGCACTATAAAAGCAGAAGCTCCACCAACCTTGAGATCAGCCCTCTCCTGGCTCGGTTCAGGTTGCACTCGGGAACTCGGGAACAGAGCACGGCACTATGTTTCACTTTACGCGCTACCACTGTACATAGGTTAGGTCTATAAAAGTAATTGGCACGGCCAGTAATAATAGTTATTTATATTTTGTAAAGAACTGAGCGCACGGCGCGTTGTAGTCGAGATATTGACCGAGACAGTTCAAAAAATGGCTGCCCCTTTCCCTGCTGTGCATTGGCCGTCGCCTCACACAGAAAGAGGATAGTCATCAAAATCAGCGGAGTGATGTTTTACCTACCTATTATAGGCAAGGACGGAACAGTATTGCATTTATATATATTTTACTAGAATGTAAGTAATTGTAAAACTATGTATTGTGTATAACCACCATTATAAGTATAATCTCAGTTTGTTCTGGAGGTCCCAAGTAGGCACCCCAAGACCGCTTTTTTGCATAATTAAGATGCATTTGGCAACTAGTAGTCACTATAACATTGTGACACGCCCACAAAAGTAAATGCACACCTGAAGTTTATTGAGGCATTTGGACTTCTTTTGATTACTTTGTGTTTAACATTTCTAATTAGAAAAACATTATATTGTGTAATGCAATCGTTTATGATAGTCATTAACCAGGTGTAATTTTTAGAAACTATTGTTATGCGGTCGAGCATTGTGTCAAGGCATATTGTATAGTTTAGTATTAAAAAATGCCCGAACGGAGGGGTGCGTCAGTCAAGCGACGATTACGATTCAGGTAAGACGTGTGTATTGAATCGTGCAGTTTGTGCTGGTTGGGTCCAGTTATATTTGTACCTGTGTTATACGTGTTTGTATAGTTCTAATAAAATCTGTAGTAATTCCAACGGCATTTTTAATTCGAATCCCACACTCGTAACAATATTATCCCAGGTAAAGCCTGAGCACTCGAATAAAACCAATAAGATTTTATTAAGGTTAAAATAAAACAAGAGTCTTTAACGAAATTAAATCCCTCCTCCCAAAGTAAATATATCTCCTTGACATATATTTTGATGTCTCGTTCATGACGATTACAGGCGTATCGTACCGTCAATATAAAACATGAAACGTAAAAGATGTTACGACATATTAATCCTTTGAAGTGTTCTTTGGAGGGAGCTCGTTAATTTCGCACAAGGCCGGGCTATTCGGGATTGAGATCCCCCATTTAATATCCCGAAAAAGAGGGGAGCTTTAATGCAATCCTACACACGAGTAACCCGGATTTAAAACGAATTATGCCGACGATGCAGTCGATATTTGAAGAGGAATCTTAAGAGCTTTCGGTTTTAAATGACTTTTAGTATTTATTGTAAAAGCTTCCAAGAAAAGATTATAAAGGAGACGGGTACGTTATCATATATTTTGCGCTCAGATCGTAAGAAGATGAGAGTGATATTAATATTTACATACATACATAACTCCACGCCAGGTCCCTTGCGGGGTAGGCACGAACAACAGAGCGCCATACAGGCTTATTCTTACACACCTCACTTGCTTCTTTGACATTCATAGTTCTTGTCATGCACGCTCGGCTCTTCTGAAGGCTCCTGACATCACTTTCTGCTAATACATGATCAATTTGATCATGAAAGGTGTCGTGGCCTTCCGCGACTTCTGCATCCATCCACTTATGCATCTGTTTAGTCATTCTTTCATCATACATTCTTTCCACATGCCACTTTCTTATATAACAAACCTTAACTCCTTTTAAACAGACGATGCGTCGTCAGTTGTACGTGTAGGGGCAAGCCTGCGGAGGGCAACCACGTCCGGCTGTGTAAGCTATTAAAAGCATTTAGTTAAAATAACTGGAGTTTCCTTCTAATCTCAAGTGCGTACCCTCCGCTCGCACATAGCAATTTTTTAGATATAACAAAACTATTTTCACGGAATGTAATATCCAGATTGAATTAAGCAATATGTTGCAGAAGATCTGTTTGTGTTAACGTGTCGTTGTGATCTGACTTGTTGTTGACTTGATTCACTTCACTGGATAATCGGGACTGTCTAACGGATTATTGACAATAAGCTTGACAACGGTGATATGGATTAAGTTAGCTTGATATCATGGTTTTACTCGTAGAATTGATTTGCGACTGTGAGGGATGTTAACTATATCGATTTGGTGACCTCTTCAAGCCCATCACAAGGACTGTATTCGCATTGTCGGTGATTTCACAGTCATATATTACGGTCTCGATAAGTCCAATCTTCGGAGAGACATCTCTCGGCATATTCTACAGACTGTATAATGGGAAATGTACCAAAGACCTGTTCATAATGGTGCTTTTGTTTTCTTGCTTGACGTTCATCCTGACTATAAACCGCTTCACTCATATACGCAACGAGCTTCAAGAACGTCTCTCTTGATCGCTGTAGGCGTTTGGAACGATCTCCATCTCAGATTTTAGTGGGCTGGTTAGGCTGATTCTATTCCTAAGAGAAACATCTAACATAGCTACATCCATAGTGATTTTAGTAGGTCTCAAACTTCGAAATCATTATTGTAGGTGGCAGTTGTTTCTACAATATAAAAGTCGGCGTAAAGTATACATAAACGAGTTTCAGAAGGAATGATGAATGGCAGAGAGTAAAGTAGTGCGCATTGGTGCCATATATATGTGAGCAATGTGAGCAAGTGAGCCTTTCCGACCTCCAAGGCCGCTCCAATATCCCACGTTCCGTCCGACGCCTAGCTGCTAACTGCGCGAGCTATGGGCAGCGGCGGTATGGGTGGTATAGAGGGGAGTGCTCTCTGTCCGCACAATATATTCTTTTTACCGTTCGTCGTTTTCTTAAATTTTTTAAAAGCAAATATTCTTGTAATATTTGATAAATTGGACATTAGGGACTAATAAAGCATATTTAAATTTGAAGTAAGAATTGCGAGGCGAGGCGTTCTTCAAAGTGATTTATTCTTTAAGCAGTAAAGTAATTTCGTGGAGGGTGCCGTCGAATAAGATTACACTTGAGACATGTTTCGGTTGGGCTCTGGCCCTTTGGCCAGAAGGCGGTCGCTATCGATCATCGCCACTGACATCTTGATGGATAAGCAAACGCACTTCCAGATTGAAACTTTCCTACAATGTTGATATAGAGTTAGTCCCATTTGTCCGAGTGATACAATTTTCGGTAGTCAACCTTGAACAATTTCCAGAATATTTTTAATGGCAGTGGTTTTTAATCTATAATATTAGAAAATTCTAGACTTCCTGTGTCTGTACATTGAGGCTATTTGTAAAAAATCAACTGGAATGCGCTATACAAATGATGGAGACACGATGCATGTTTGTTGGGGATTCAGGTAAAAACTGTTGGGCCGATGTCGAAAATGATACCTTACATTATATTTTAATGCTATGATGCCTTTTTGTCCTGGGAATCCTGCGGGAATTTCAAGTCAATCGTAGACGAACTCGCGGGTATATCCTGCTCACATATACAAACAACAGTCAATAAACGTCCCACTACAGGTCCTGGAATTTCCATATTTTATGGGAATGTCCAAGGCGGATTAGCGGGTTTGACACATCGAATATCTTGCAAGTTTTGTCACGACTTTTTCCTTCACCGTTTACACGTGGTAATTATAACAATAATAATGTACGTTAAGTTATAAAACTGTATGAGTGATTCATGTTTCCCAGTCAGGATCCAATCCACCTTGAGTTTCAGTCCGCAAACCGTTGAACTATCTTGAATTTTTGCCTTTACATATACTAGCTTGTGATATATAGTTATATTTACAACTGTAGACATCGTCTCCAGATCGTCCTATTTTTAGAAAATTAGCAAATTTCTCACATATATAAAAAACACTAAGTGTACTCGCGACTTTGCGTGTTTTTTTTCCAGAACCCTAATTTTAAAAGCAGCCCAAGTCACCCCTTATAACATCAGCTATCTTCCAGTGAAAGTCTTGTCAAAATGGGTCCGCTATTTCAAAGATTATACAGAATAAACAGACAGACAGACTAAAGTTTTAATTATTGATTATGCAATATAAGTACATATATATTTGCATTTGCATTTAATAAAAAGCTGTTATTTTGACAGTAAAAACACACTTTAAATTTATTTATTTATGTAGATAAAATGTGTTTATATATACTTTCATCTCAAAATACTTACATTTGAACAAATTTCATTTAATTTTCAAAACGATTACCTAATGTATCCAAATTAAATACTTTAACTTTACTTTAGGAAATTATTTTAAACTAATATATTTTATCGTTCTTCTGAGAAGGTCAAAATGGACATTAGCAAAACCGCGAAATAATCCTAGTATTACCAAGAGCAAGGTTAACGATCTTAAACAAAAGAGGAGACTGGGGTGGCTTTAGGCACAATATATCAAGATGAAAGTTCACACACCCTTCCTCGAATTTCGCTATTGAAAACGCGTAAAGTTTTGGACGCTACAGCCAGATTTAAGGATAAATGGGTGACGCCTGTCATCATGAAGGTTGAAAGCGAACCACTATCGACAGCTTCTTGGAATTACATACATACATAACTTCACGTCAAGTCCCTTGCGGGTTAGCATGAACAATAGAGCGCCATTTAGGCTTATTCTTACACACCTCACTTGCTTCTTTGTCATTCATAGCTCTTGTCATGCACGCTCGTCTGTTCTTAAGGCTCCTGACATCACCTTCTGCTAATACATAATCAATTTGATCATGGAAGATGTGTCGTGGCCTTCCGAGACATCTGCATCCATCCACTTTTACATTGTTTAGTCATTCTTCCATCATTCATTCTTTCCACATGCCGAACCACCGGAGCATTCTTTTCCTTAACTTCACACTGACACTCTCTTTTAGACCAACTATACCGAAATAGAAAAAGAGTTCTTATTTTAGTATTACGAACGCTCAATACTTCTTGGAATCGATTAGTAATAATATAATAATAACCGCAGGGGGGCTTTATGGCGAAGCCTTAGGTGAGTAGCGACACCTCGTACCTGACTCCGGGGGCCAAGATAAGGCTTGCCTTAACCAGCCGGCACGGAGTGGAGATCGCTAAAGCCAAGCTCCAGGGGTGGAAGTGATAAATGGCATTACGTCAGAAGTAGCTTCGGTGAACCTGTAGCCCACCTCTCTACACCCTTAGCTACTCACAGCCATGTCGCCCCTGTCTTCTATGGCATTCTTTGGGAGGGAGGGAGTGGCGAGTCACCGTCTGCACATTTTTCCATGTTCCCCGAAAATTGCGACGGGCAGACGCTATTGTGTGTTGTGTGAGTGTGTGTTGTGTTAGTGTGTGTTGTGTTAGTGTGTGTTTTGTTAGTGTGTGTTGTGTTAGTGTGTGTTGTGTATGTGTGTAATTATGTATGTACTGTACGGTTACTATTAAGACAGATTAGTCAAGCAACCATGCGAGCGATCCACTTGATCCAAAAGCTATGCAATCCGTCCGACCTTGGATGTTTATAAAATCTTTTTGATTTTTGCGAATTATACCAGTTTAAAATTCTTTTTGATACGCTGTGAATACAAATGTTTTTATTCAAATGTAAATTCACTATTGAACACTGTTTTCAAAGTTGATTGTTTTGAATGTTAACCAATTAAGATTAAAGAAAGCTTAGATTTTCAAAGCTAAAAGCATTTTCTTTTAATACAAGTCAACAGTTACTTTAATTTGATACCTTTTACACTCGTCTGGGGGCTTTGTACCCTTTCCAACTCTGTAATTGCATCGACGGCCATTACCTTATATCAGGTTTATTTGAAAAATGTTGTTCATCTACCTTCAAAAGATCAATATTTGATAGCAGCCTCTGTCATTGAGCAGGCTAAGCCTTTTCCAGATTTGACTCCTGGTATCGTAAATTTTGGAAATGATTTTTTTCCGCTATTTGCTATAGTCTGGGTGTCTCTCCGATTGGCACGAGTTGTCCGTTGTATATTACCCATAACAGAAGCGTGTGGTTCAAAAAAGATTGATTACTTCTTCATCTTTTTTATTGCGCATTTTGCGGACTGGCTGACGGCTGAGCTCATGGAAAGTGCCTACCTTCGGTAATAGGCGTTAGCAACACCGAAGGTGAAACCAACGCGTTGTCAGCCTTAAGAGCCTTATTAGACTATCATAGAAATATGATTATAGAAGTCACATTCTGTGAAGGAATATCAAACACCGGAACGAAAAGGGTTGTTTTTGAGCATTTTTTATTAATTTTCCATACACTAATTAAATATTAATTTGCACCGGTCATATGCTGGAGGAAATCCAACATACGCTGAGTTGCCAACCTGTTTTGTAGGAAATGCGATGTACAACATATCGTATTTAACCAAATTTACCTATATGTATAAATGATCTCTACATCCTTGTATTTTCGATGCCTATTAAATAAATTCTTTTCCTTTTTTCTTCTTTCCTTCTTCTTCTTTCTTCAGAGTGATATTTAAAAGCTACACTAACGCCTTAACTGCGCATCAGATTATCGAGTAATTGATAGGGATATATAAAAGAACATAGCGTATCCTTCATCCAGAAAATAGGACTGTTCCCAAGGGAGAGACAACGTAAACAAAAGAAGTCCAAATGCGGGTAAGGTAATAAACCAGGTTTATAGCAGGCAGATGTGCATTCACTTTTTATCGGCATGTAACAATACCTTCGCTAGATGGGATTACGGCGGTATTAGATGTACATTGAACATTATATTAGACATTTCAAAGAAGATGTGGGACTCCTTAGTGGCTGGTCCTCCATTCTTTCCGCAAAAATACATTAAAGCAAGCGAAGAACATAAATAAACAAAAGGAACAAAGTGTACACAAAAGCATTTCAAGCAAATATAGATACTGGTTTCTACAAAAGAAAAGCTTTTAAAAGAACTTTTATATTGTGTCCATAAAAGCATTTTCACCAAAACAAATTCTCACACGAAAAGCAAAGAAAGAAATTATGTGAAGGATGTCCGGATGTCCCAAAGGGTTGTCCCCGCAAACATTAGCGGCTTTTGGCCGTGAATCCGCGGATTCCCGCTTCCCGTATAATCCCAGTGTCTCGGTAATCCCGCGCTGACAGCGGACACTTTGTGGTGAGAATCCCAGCGTGTGTATAATGTAATTGTGAAATTTGATTATGCAATAGAAATGCTTGAAGGCTGGGTATATAACTAATATAATTTACTACGTTGTGAACTGTTATAGATAAAAATTCCAAAAACGCTGATGTGTGATTAGCCTCCTATAAATCAGTATACAAGCACCACACCGCTGTTGTAAAAACGAATTCTTGTTACAATTAGAATTTTTAATTTTGCAATTTAACCACATATGTTGAAAAATGCCGGTGCCCGATCGGGTTATGAGTTGCTATTTTATCTAATACTTATAGGAAGGCGCGGAACATAAAAGATAGTAATATAGTAATAATATATGCACGAATGAAAAACGTAAGCGCCAATAAATAGTAATAGTTTCTTAAAGATAAGCTATGGGGGTTGTATTAAGTCCATGTACCTATACATAGTCATTTTTTACCATTATTATGAAATTAAACATACAAGTTCCAATTTTACTTATTAGTATAATACGGCCGGCGTAACTTGGCGAATGTGAAGATAGGCTCTGCGAACTTTAGCGCATGTAAACTCGTGAAGAAAATACAGTGACCAACTAGTACAAAGCAATGAAAAAATACAGGGATGAAGGGCGACCAATTATATTCACTGACGAGTCGTATGCCCACCATCACACGAGTGTCATACACTGTAGCATCCTGTATTTTTCATGCTTGTACTAGTGTCACTGAGTTTACATGCGCTAATGTTCGCAGAGCCTATCTTCACATTCGCCAAGTTACGCCGGCCGTATTATATAATACTAGCAGTATCATCAAACTTCGTTCGCGTTGCCATGATAAGGTAACGATTGCACCAAAAAAAATCGCGAACACAACGCCATCTTTTTGGCACTATTTGACAGTTTTGCAGTAACGAAGTTATTTGTTGAGATAAAAATTGACCTAAATATACACCTGAGATACAAGTTAGCTCTATGTCGAAGATTCATTTCAAATAAATTTAAAAGGTGAATTATCAAAATTTTCGTAGGAATTGGCCCTCCCATTTTTTAAAAATAAAAATAGTTACTCGCGTCGAAGAAAACAAAGGTAATGGGTTTGAAAGAGAAGAAACCAGAACGAATGCAAGTATAATGGTCAATGATGTTATGCTGGAACAAGTGAATGAGTTTGTATATCTTGGATGTGCTTTTAGCAGGGATGGAAGGTACACCGCTGACATAGAAAGAAGAGTAAATTTGGGGAATAGTGTGAATGGAGCGTTAGGTAAACTTCTAGGCGCTAAGAACCTCAGCCAAAAGGCCCAGCTTACCATACACAACGCGGTTCTGGTACCTATGCTCACGTATGGAAGCGAGAGTTGGGTATGGAATAGAGAGCATGAAAGTAGAGTAAACGCGGTCGAGATGCGAGCACTGCGCAAAATGTGCGGAGTGACGCTCGCGGACCGCGTTCGTAATACCGAAGTAAGAAAGAGAGTTGGTCTGAAAGAGAGTGTCGGGGTGAAGGTAAGGAAAGGAATGCTCCGGTGGTTCGGGCATGTGGAAAGAATGTATGATGAAAGAATGACTAAACAGATATACAATGCAAAAGTGGATGGATGCAGAAGTCGCGGAAGGCCACGACACACCTTCCATGATCGAATTGATCATGTATTAGCAGAAGGTGATGTTAGGAGCCTTAAGAACAGACGAGCGTGCATGACAAGAGCTATGAATGTCAAAGAAGCAAGTGAGGTGTGTAAGAATGGGCCTGTGTGGCGCTCTGTTGTTCGTGCCTACCCCGCAAGGGACCTGGCGTGAAGTTATGTATGTATGTATGTACTCGCGTCAAATACCAATTTACCTGGGAACAGTCCAAGTATCTGTTTTACCTGGTTATAGTTTAGTATAAACAGTAATATTACTAAAGGCATCTACATCTACAATTATTTTTACTAAAGATTTTATCCATTAGTGAAAAATTCAATATTCCATTTTTTTACATGAGCACTTTAAATCTTTTCCAAGAAAACTCCCCTAGGATTCTTGGGATATAAAATACTGCAGATATTAAGACGACGAACATTAATTTACTATCGATCAGTGAAAGCCCAACGAAATCGGCGCAGTGATTTTTGCGTGAATGCCAAACAGACAAACAAATAATGTAAGAAACAAAAGACAGAACTTTTACAAATTTGTAATATTCATTATAGATAAACTAAACATGACTTTGAATTAATTTTAGTGAAATAGTTTGGGAAAATTACTTCGAGTATTTTAGGAACAAGTCATATAAAACAATGCCTCGTAATATAAATTACTCTGTTACTGATTTTAGAATCACCAGATAAAATGATTCATAATTAACATGGGAAAATGAAAAATGACAGTTGCATGAATAAAACAGTTGAATCGTTTCACTTTTGAATTTAGCCAGGTTATAATTGTTCGACAATAACTTTTATGTGATGATTGAAAAATAGGCGCTTCGTCAAATAGTTATCAGTTCTGCAAAAAGGTTTTTTCGTAAATATTTTAATGTGTTATTTGCAGAGGATTTTTTTGCCTTTTTGTGGGACATTTTGCAAGTTAATGGCGTGTCAATAATAGAATAGAGTGTATTTGACTTGAAGTTTAGCTTGAAATATTTTGAAACGTCCTATTATTAGGATAACTTGCTCTTTTGATGAAATATAAAAAAATGCAAAATGATTTTTGATAAAACAATTTTTCTTTTATGAAAATGTTTAGGAACTGAAGCGGTATCGATCTGTCTGTGTCGCGCCATTTTGAGTTTTTGAAGTTGACTAGTGTCGTATGTCGTAAATATGACTGTGTTTTAATAGGGGAACGAAAGCTCACTCGCAATTACTCGTATAATTTTTTTTAAATAGCTCAAACAAATGATTATAAATAAACATCTCTGAAAATATTGTTTTATACTGCTTCGAATTTGTTGGGATATTCATGGCATAGTAGCGCTCTAGAGTAGTTAATTGTTGTGCCTGAATATATTGTACTTTACATCGGCATTTTTTGTTCAACAGTCCAACAAAACAGTTGTTAAGTCCCCCAAAGATTGGATAAAGGATTCCAGTCGTGCATTAAAAGTACTATTTGTACACTTCCAAAGATGCTGAGCTTAATCATCGTTAACGATGGATCCCGTTTGAAGGGTGATGCCAAGCCAAAGCACGTTGAATTCTTGTATGTTGTTTATTAAGGTCGTTTGATGACCTGAGACGCACTACTTGCAGTGCACAAGTGTCGCACGTGATGGTGATGGTAATACGTCTATTTTACTATATTGTTTGTATACGTAAAATACGCTGTATGAGCAACATTGGCTCGTGCAAAGTGGATGAAATGAAAATCAACTTACTGTCAAAAAATTATACAGAAATAATGCTTACACAGGTTCCGCACTAGAACTAGTCTGTATCGCGGGACGCCAAGTACGTGTGTGACTGACTAACAGTTTATATCTCTAAAAACTTGTTTGTGTGTGAGAGAGAGAGTGTGTGTGTGTATATTGTTACGAGTTACGGGACTCAAATTAAAATACCGTCGGAATTACTATAGAATTTATTAGACCTATAAAAACACGTGTGTTATACGTGTTACGAAGGTACGAATATAACAGGACGCAACCAGTACAAACTTGATGCACGATTCAATAACACGCGCAAAGTTCGTTACTATATAGCTTATCGAATGTACCAGTCTTGCTCGTATAGTAATCGTCGCTTGACTGCCTCACCCCTCCGTTCGGGCATTCGTTTTATTCTGTACAAATACAATACGCCTCGACGCAACAAGAATTAGTTCCACACAGCTGCCTAATGACTGCCATAAAACAAGTACAATAACAATAGAATATTTTTCTTAATTACAAATTTTAAACACCAAGTAAACAAAAGGAGTCCCAATGCGGGAAATCTGTAAAACCATGATTTATGTCAGGCAGATGTGCATTGACTTTTTCTCGGCGTGTAACAATACTTTGCTACTTTTGCATGTGAATAAAAGCATATTTCGTATTCCTTTATTTTTCGTGAATTCTCAAGCACTTACTCAATTTATCTTTAATTCAAGCAGTTGTCACTTAATCACGGGACAATTGATCCACTTCGACGCTTGTCTTTCGCTTCTCTCAGTAGAAAAGCAAAGATTAGATTGTAAACGCCGCTTTCATTCAGCGAAATTAATAGCTCCTTACAATGTAAAGGTGCTTTGATCTCTGAAACTCCAACAGACATCGCCTCATTGTTTGCCATTAGTTCTAAATCATTCTATAATTAATTCCAATTTTATAGAAGACTAGCCGTTCCCGCCCGCTTCGCCAGGCGAATGACAAACAAACAAACAAATTGAAAAAAACATGGAAAAATATATAGCCTATAACGATGATCGGTCCAGTAGTTTACCTCGGACAAAGAAAACAAACTTTGCTTATATATATATATATATATAACTAAATCATCCGGGGACTGAGTCAAAGAGACAAAAAATCATCAAAATCGGTCCAGGAGATTAGGATCCCAGAACCCGGCCCAACACCACCTACCAGTTCCAATTGCGAATCTAAATCGTTTGGGGACCCAGTCAAACACATAAAAAAGTCGTTCTCAATTTATGTTTAATTTCTACGATACATTTTAATTTATATATTGAAAAAACATTTACCCAGGTAGTTTTCGAACTCTTCAATGTCGAAAAGCTAAATCCCTTATATATTTACAAATCACTCAGGAAACACTAAGTTAATCTTACGCAATATTTATTTGCTATTTTATTCTACCTTAGATTTTATGTACTTTCCCAATTTATTCTTTTTGTCACCATACAAGTTAAGAAGAACTAATTTTAGAATTTCCCTTGATTCAGATTACCTGGATGAAATCGCTTTTAGCGATAAGGCCGCTTTTTGTTTTACCAAATAACTATTACACATAACATACGCATTTTTGTAATTGTTTTGATGTGATAAATAAGGTCGTTTCCGGTGAGATATACAAAAACATCTAAAATATATACAGCGTGTTTCAGACCTTACGACAATAAATCAGGCCAGGTTTTCGTCATGACGTACTCTACCCAAATACAAAATCGAATCAAGGTAGCTTCTTTGGTTTAGCCACAGGACCTCATTTTGCATTTCAGAATTTTACAACAACATGTATCTGTTATTGTGACGAAATCGGTAGGTTATAGGTGTAGGCTAGGTAGGTAAATGTATCATGTTGCTAGCTCGTCTCTTCATCATTAAACGCGGAAGATGTTCATTCTTACCAAGGTCAGTGAACCAATATTTACAAGATGTTCTGTTTTTATTGTCTTTTTATCGTAATTAATTTGTTCAGAAATCGCTTTTTTTAAATATTGACATTATGGTTGATTTAATAGTACCAAAAACTTTGCATGGAGTAAGACTGCTAAAATTATGATTTATTGTCATTTGAAATGAAATACGTTGTACATATATATACTATAACATTTTTTTTGGAAGCTACTGAACGTATATAAATAAAACTCGAGATACCACTTTATCCCGAAAAGTAATGTCATTATCATGGTATAAACAGATCATCAAAATAAGTGGCTAAAAAATACCTACGTTGTCATAAACAACATGTCACTCATTGGATTACTTCAAATCAGGTTGGCATCGACTGGGCTCGATGTTGGGCAGTTTTGTAGACTATAGGGACTTAGTTTCTTTGTTATTATTATATATAAAAACTGAATTATGTTTTTGTGTAAGTAAAATAAAACTACGTCTTTAGTCTTAAGTAAGTTTACTTTATCTGTTAGATTCTTGCTGCTTAGGATAACATTATTGTTTATATCTGTGTCACGCAGATGTATCCAACGCGTTATTTGAGATGCATATATTATCTATAGACACAAGACGTATTTTGCCAAGATCACTAAGACTAATGCAAGTGAAACATGGGACTAGGCACAATATTCCTACCTGTTGTCAATAGAGTGCATCCCAGACGTACACCTGAGTCAGCGCCAGACGAAACAGATTAATAACGCTGATGCAGCTTCCACTTGATTAACTGGTTTTTTAACCCTTTCAATTTATGGTCGGTGCTTACTCTGTGCTTTTTGTTTAAATGCTTTATCGGCAGAGCTGTCACTCTCGCCGAGTGATTGAGAGCATGGTTGAGGGACGATAAATTTGTTATAGACCGAATTTTGATTTTGTTTCAACCTCCTGCCTCCATCATAGGTCAAGATAAAAGGTATTTATTCGTTTTCTCTTTTTATTTATTTATATATTATTTATTGAAGTTTCTGCCTTAATTTTAGAACATATTGCTGGTGGATGTCTTCTTGTAAGTATGAAATACCTTCATCAGAAAATTCCATTCTTCACATTATATAACTCACACTATATATCTATAAATTATAGCCTATGTGTTATTCTGATGTATGAACTATCATTATAAAGTTTCATGAAAATCCATTCGGTAGTTTTCGCGTGAAAGAGTAACAAATATACATCCATTCATACATCGTTGTTTGTGCGTGTGTTTTTTAATATTTAAATATATGCATCGGGTAGGTATTAGAAAGGAAGTAATCAACTATTTAAATTTAATCAAGTTTAAAAATTTTAATAATTTTAAAACAGGTACTTATAGTAAGGAAAACGAACGGTTGCTATGATATATTAACTGGCCATTAACAAAATGTCTAAGACCTACACCACCATAAATTTACAACATAGGAGACCACATTGTCTATTTTTTATGATGAAGTGCATTTTATGGTACTACCAGATACTAAAACACAATACAAGTCCTAAAGTACATTTAGATGTCATTCCCGGCGTCCCTCTTTATGGTTTGAGGTTAAAATAGCTATTACTAACCTCTTCGCAACAACCATTAGTATTGGCCCTAATAGTCCCTCTAGGTATTTATTTTCAGTTCTGTTTTGTTTCATGGTTGTGGTGGCTCAATGTCTGAGGTGCTCGCGTCTAAGTTAAATAAATAAACATTTTCTACAACATGTTGAAGTTGCTGCGAAGTAAAACACAAAAATTACAATTTACTGTTGATTTTTTTCGATCAATTGTTACAAGCACGTATATCATGTTTCAAGCAAATTTATTCAAAAAAAGGTTGTGTAACTAAACACAAGTGGAAAAACGAATGACAACGGGTAAGTGGCAAAATGAATAGCAACAAAATGTTAATTTTAAGTTTCACGGGCAAATTGTTAATGTAAGTAAGCACCTGTCCAATTTGAAAACCTGCCCGTAATCTTCAAGTTAAATTTTTGTTGCGATTCGTTTTGCCACTTGTCCGTTGAAGTTTTACTTCCACTGTGTTTCAACACACATTTCTTTACTATTCCACGCGAAAGTCGGGGCAGAAGCTAGTGTGTTATAAAATTAAGTAGTCTAAGCAAGAAACACCTAAATGATTGGAACGATTTTGATAACAATCTAAGCAACCATCGTAAGCATGCGAATTTCTATCGAAAATGTGAAAAGTTTCGCCACTTTATGTTTAAAGTTTGATTGACAATAAAATGAAATGTTTGTATAAAATTTCGTATTTCTGGAACTCTCTAGAATTTGTCGTCTTTCGCAAGTGGTTTACTTTTAGTGATAATTGCTTTAGTTAAAATTTGACTTATAATATTGTTTTGGGTCGGAAACTTCTTGACAATGGCCTTGAGCGGTGGGGGAATCTCACCGCTCCAAAGAAGGGCTTGAGACGGTGCAGGCGTTGCCATATGTTCCTACACAAGCCTCCTGTGAAGCCCCTCTGTCTATGGAAGTATCTTCGATTCAAGTCTCTGACATTACGTCGATGCGATGGATCACCATGCTGGTTTAGTTGCTGTACCCGAGTATGCTATTGGGAGTCCAACACTTATTGCTATCCCTGTAGTAGGGGAGCCCAAGATGCTAAATATGATGTTACTCGAGCGTCGCGGGGACCTTTTGGATTGTGAATATTAGATGCTAAAATGAAAAGATTATTTGATGTATGCCTTTTCAATAGTGGGGGGAGCGTCTACAGTAGTTAAAAAAAAATAGTCGCATACTCAAGCGCGTCAGATATGAATATCTGAAAAAGGGGTGTTAAGTAAATCCAAAGGAACTCCTATTCAAAAGACTGACAATTTGGATGCGATGAAAAGTCACGGTCGATTTTTGAAAATTAAAAAAAAGTGAAATTGAAATACTCGAGCGCGTCAGATTTATTATACAGACGGTACAGCTTGATGTCCTTGTCGTGTTGACCCATATCCTGACAATTATATGGAGGAATTCCCGTAATCTGACGATTGGAAAAAAAAATTGAAGAATAAAAAATACTTATCTATATGAAGGATTCATATGGTTGCGTACATAATGGATTCTTCCCTTATGTTATTATGCCACACTCGACAAAAAAGTATTGCTTTAATCGGTAGGAATCTGCTGAGAGGTTTGATGATTGGTGACTGGTCTCGTATTCAACGACGAGGTCTATTTGGTTAGTGCCTGCCAGGCCCACGGGGTGGTCACAGCATTTACCCCTGGCCTTGGATATAAGCAAATGTTAAAAACAATGGGGAGTTTTTGTGAGTATTACGGTCAGTGGCCTATCTCGATCAGGATAAGACCAGGCTGGCGAGCAAAACATGGCGTCATCGTGATCCCCACACGGTAACAAATACCCGTAAAAACAAATTATGAGATGAAATTATCATCTGTAAACAACTTTCTAACTTCGTTTGAAATCAAATTAAGTAATCAGCTAATGTCAGTCTTTGGATCCAATAACATATAACTCAGCTTACAAGTTACAGGGCGTTTTAATCTCTGAACTAAATAGAGGTCCTGATGAAATTTCTTAAAATGAAAAAGAAATCGTCCAGAGGAATATTTTAAAAAGAAGTTTGATTAAATGCCTACTTGTATTTTTCTTATTATAAGCTTATTTCATCAAAGTAATATCTTTGCAGTATGTCACATAATTTTATTACCATTGGACTCTGTATCGGATTTTATTTATTATTACTAGCAACTTCGTTGGCGTTGCTATAACGACAAATAACGCAACCAGGCTTACCTTTATGGCTATATTCGTCTCTCCCATGGTGAGGTCGCACCTGCAATAATGTTAAAGATATTTTCTCTTCCTATCTGTTATAGCATATCCACATTGGTGTTTCAGGGAGTTTTCCTACATATGATGTTAATGATACAGTTGCTAAATGTAAATTGTTTATTGAATGAAATGATGGTGCTTATTATGATTGCGACTGACCAAGTACGGTGCTAAACAAGTACTGATGCGGATGATATGTTCAAATGAACGTGTCGGCGTAAACTGCTAACATGGCAATGTACGACTGTTGCTAGCCCGTACAAGTGTATATACGTTAATAATGAACGTCATTACCAATTTTTAAAAAATGCATCAATAATGCGTTACACCCATCGCTACATCTGCATGAAATGATTAGTATCTTCAACATTGTCCCATATGGAAACCCTACCAACAAGGACATGACATCCAAAGTATCTTAAATGTTGGCCTAAGCTGAAAGCCATCTTTGACTTTTTGCTTTTACATTTTACTCTTGTATTAATAGACAGTCAAAATTTAAAATGTATTATTGGAATATGTTTAATTGAATTAGCTCACATTTTCCTCTTATCTAAATTCGTTTTAGATTATACAATTAATTATTATAGGGTTATTTCAACAACTTGCAACAATGTCTTAATTACCTTTTAATAAGTGCCATTTGAAACTAATTTAAACAGTAAGCGATATTTTGGACCTTCGTAATCACCCTATAACGATTTTTGTTGAATCCCCATTATTCATACTACGCGGTCATAGCATGCAGAAAGAAGTGCACCATCTGCTGCCTTATACTTTGACCGAATCGTTGCCAAGCGCTCGGCCTACTCCACGACGAATTGAATCAATTAAAACTTTCATCTGATTAATTCCGCCCGAAACTTTTACACGAACTGTTTACGGTAATCAGGATTTTAGGCACTCGATAAAAACTCATAGATAAGAATGTAAAGCTAATCTTTTTGCAAGATTATTTGATTTTTCTTTTTTACTTTTTAATGAACTTTGCTTTCAGTTTCTTTGTCCAGTTATTTGGGGTCGGCACGATATACTTTTTCCTTACCTCCTCTTTTGTTCTGGCATACGTAATGGACATCATCTTTATGTCATTTTTCACATTAAAAGTAATAGATGGATTAATCTATTACTTTTTTGGTCGACCTTTACATACATGCCAATCTTCCAATAAACATTCTTTTATGGCACGTAAATTTTATCCCTTTACGTCAGCATAGTCAGCAACAACATCATACCCTGTCGTTCAAAGTGGCATAGGGTAATCTTACATTCAGAAAAAAATGTAATGTTCCTGACAGATAGAAAAATGAAATCGAATTGCAAGAATTACCTTAACCCATTAACCATTTGGACTCTCAGTGTGATTTTCGTGAATCTTATGGATACCAGTGTCTTTGATTAGTGCCACTCGTATTGATCGGTGAAATCGATACAGTAAGTGCTGTCAGTGTTTAGTGGAACATCCGGGTTCTAGTGTTAACTTGTTTTGCTTGGTCTTAAATGTGCCGTTTAGTACAGTCGTGCTGATCATACCTATTGCTGTTGTAGTACCTACAAATAAATACAGTCCATTGCTAAGGAGTGCTTCATTCAGTATACCACCTGCACGCATAGCAAATAATTTATTTATTTTTGTGAATTGAAACAACGATAAAACATTTTTCCATATCACTAAGTTATGTAAATATATTTTGCGTCATATAAGAAAGCAATTTATTCATCAAATAATAATTTGGTTTAAAATTCAAGCAAGTCTGGTGCAGCCGTGCATTATTAATACTGACAGACAGACAAAAACTATATCATATGATGTATCGCAAGAGAAAATTGAAAATTCAGCAGTGCATAAAATCTATTAGACAGCACTGATGGTTTGTCATAAAACGCAGTTCAAATGGAAAAATGTGTAATTTCATATGAAAAATCGTTGTTTTTTTCGTTTTATAACTGTGAGTAGAAAGAAATATTGCTTAAAGATAAACTCTCCAAAAAAATAGAATTGGTGTGTCTTTTTTATTTTTTAATGATTTTTAAAAAATCCATAAAGTAAATTTGTTTCTGAGCTATGAAAAACACATCTTTCTTGTTACGATATCGATTTCTATATTGAATATTCCTAAATCGAATTCTTGATGACGATGATGGTAGCCACTTTCCATCAGGTCGGCCGTCTGCCTGCTGAACTCATGCAATAAAATAAAAAAACATTCTTAACAAAATATGGGACGAATTAATCCTCAATTAGTCCTTACACATTTGTGAAAACCACACGATGTTTGGCATCTCGAGTATATTTACTGAGGGACATAAATTAATTGGAACAATAGACGTCTAGACCAGTGTCTACATTATTTACTAAGGTGTCGATGACATTAAGAAGTTTGGAGTGTCAAGATCTCTAGGGAGGACTTTGAAGATGCGATTTTCGTAATATTCCAGCTCGTCAACTCTCTCTATTCAACGCTACAGTACTTACATTGCGTATTGTAATTGTGAAATTATATTGACAGCGATTTGTAAAATAGTGGAGGTTAAAATTTCACGCTATTGTGGCGGGTGATGGTGTAACAATGTATTGGTTTAAGTAGTTTTAGAAAAAAGTAGAAGATTTGGAAGGAAAAAAAGGACGGAAGGATAGAAGGAAAATACCTTTTTGGAAGGGTTAGATGATGAACGAAAGTTCTAGAATAGAAGGTTTGGGAAGCAAAAGCAGAGATAGATAGATGTTAAGAAAGGGACAGATACTAAATAAAAGAATAATGAAAATAAGATCTAAATTATGAGTTCCAAAAGATTTTTCTATATAAGCAGCATAAGGTGCGCCTATCGGGAGTTCAGATCAAGACAGCGAAGCGACAAGTGCGATACGAAAGAGTTGGAAGAGAAGTTGAATAGAAGACAATGTCGAGTTTAGTGGTGAATTTACTGGGCAGTTTAATGAAGAAGTGTAGCCTAGTTTAATAGGTGATCCAGAAGCGCGCTACATGAAATAAACTCGGAGGTGAGTACCACAGCAGCAGGAGGTGGTCTACGCAGTATCAGCGACGGTATTGTGAGTGAAATATCTTATCGTCGGGACAGTGAGTCGTTAGTTGTGCGTGTAGGGGCACCCTGCGAGAAAAATTATGTACGCCTATGAAGTTAATAAATGCGTTTATTTATAAGGACTGGTGTTTTCTTTCAAACCTAAGTATGTGCCCCCGCTCGAACCTAACACTATTATCATTAAGAAGACGCAATCTCCCATTAAGAAACTTAACTAATGTTTTTCGGCATCAGTAGATAGGATTCAGCTTCCCTTTAGATAGCGGCAGTACATCGATAGCACCTTGGATATTGTAACTGTCCACAGGCTATGGTAACCGATTTTCATCTTGAAAAACGTATTCAGTACATATTCTATCCAACATTGTAATCTATCCATGCAGAAACGGAGAAAGAATACTATTTCCTGCGTCTGCCGTAAGAGGCGACAAATAATCACAGCCAGGTAGGGTGTTATCCCGACTGGATGGCTACCTGCTAGAGTATGCCACCATAACAATCTTGAGTTGTGGTTTAGAGAGCGGCAACACCTTTGGTATTGCAAATGAACATAGGCGATGACCACCGCTTTCCATCAGGTGGGCCGTCTGCCTGTCTGCTGAAGTACTAAATACTACCATGGCACAAACTTTGGCAGATATAATTGATTACTATGAAACAATACTATTATAATTTTTCGGAACGGTCACAAAAACAATGTCTGCAATAATATTTTTAGAGAAAATTTACTCGTCATGCTGAACATCGGTGTGTAATAGATTGTTCTTCCTCATAATAAAATGATTAATCACTCCAAAATCCTTGAGGGCTCTAAGCCCAGCCTATATTGTTGAGCCGCGCCTAACTGGGGCTTACTTCGGGATCACTCGGCAGATGAAGCGATTCACCCTTCTGCTGGCTTCATCACTACTCAACGAATTTATCAACCAAATTGAAGATTTGCATGCCTGCTGACAGCACTTACGTAATATTATAAAATTGAAAAAGTAGTCTTTAGTTTTCTTAGATTTTTGTGTTTGTCTGTTTGTTCGGGATGCACGTTAAAACTATTGAGCCTATTTCCATGTGGTTTTCGCGGATCGATAAAAAATTTCTAGACTTACAATCAGCGGTACTTTATATCTCGGGAATCCAGCGAGATTTTTCCTAGGAGCGGTATAAAAAGAAAAAAATCTGATATAATAATATTTTCTTTGATAGCAGATTATTTGATATAAAATCTGTGATACTTTATATCCCGAGAATCCCGCGGGATTTATCCTGGGAGTGGTGTCAAGGTTTTTGGCCTCGTAAAAATTAGCTTATTTTTCTACGTGGACGAAGTCGCGGATGAAACCTAGTCGTGTAATAATAATACTGTAGACTATAGATATATATATGAATAGCTCTCTAGCTCAGTTGGCGCTACTGATCCCTTCTTGTTTGAAATTGTAACGTGAAGAAATAAACACAAATTGTATTATTATATCAAATCATAGTATAGTTTAGGATCAAGTTCTGTGAAGGAATGTCAAACGGAAAACCAAGGGAAAGGTTTATTTTTCATCAACATTTACCACACCTTAATTAAAGATCAATTGCGCTAGCCGTTTCACTGTACCTAATTTGAGCGCAATGTGATAAACATTAATTGATTTGATTGCTTATGGTAAAATAAAATGCGTTTCGAATATTAATTTATAGTTGTCGTGTTTTTATCCGTGCAGGAACGGAGAAAGAATACAATTTCCTGCGGCCGGGCGGCCTGTCGTAAGAGGCGATAAAACAACCCACAGCCAGGTGGTAGGGCATTTGCCCGACTGGATGGCTACCACCCCTGGTCTAAAGTATGGCGCCATACAAACTTTGAGATGTGTTCCGGAATTTATGACCAGGTTCCAGTCTCCCTTAAGAGAGCAGCAGCGCATTTGTAGCACCTTTGGTGTTGCAAATGTCCATAGGCAATAGTGACCGCTTTCGTATGTCGGTAGCTGCCATCGCTTCTCTTTGTATGTATGCTAACATACGCTATTCAAATTTGAGCAAAATGAATCCTTAATTAGTAGGGTACAACGGCGGTTAACAATGAAATCACTAACTTTTGTCCAGCCATTGTCCAAATTTGCATGAAAGTATAACTCGTTCGCCAAAATGTTTAATTTTGATTCAATGTACCAAATATTGCGGCTAAAAGTTAAAGTTCAAAAGCTTTTAGCCGACGAGTTAGTTAGTAATTCAATTCAGGTTTATATCTATAATATAACAAAATTCAAAATTTGAACATTAACACAATATATAAACGACGGAGAAGGCAATGCAATTTTTTTAGAATACTTGTTTGTTTGTTCGGAATTCACGTAAAACTACTGGACCGATTTCGATGCGGTATTCGCTGATCGACAGCAATTTTTTAGGTTTAGAAACTGCGTTATTTTTATCCCCGGAATCCCGCAATAATTTTTGTATGATTATGATTTGGATATAACGGGTACCTCGGTGTCTAGTTTTAGGAATAAACTCAATAATTTATATTTTGAATTTTAGTGTGTAATGAACAGGTTTTCTTATTAAGTTGTATATTTCTTTTTTTTTATTGTTTAAATTATTACTTCTTATTTCTTTGTTTTTGGTTATCTGATCACTGATTAGATCTGATCTTAATTTGTTTCTATCTGTGGTGACTTATTAAGAGCTCACTATCACTAATGTGTTATTATTATAATTATGAATAGCTGATAATCATCCAAAAATTGGAAAATAAAATAAAGTAATAAATATGTACCCTATTTACATTTAAATTTGCACACCACCGTCATACACTTCCTTTTTTCTACACAATCCACAGCTTGGGTTGTCTGGATAAGACCGCTCTAAAGTGATAAGACCGCTCTTTGTTCCTGCCTTGATATAAAATAAATGTAAAATTTCTATATGTGTATGTGGTGTACAATAAATGTATGGCCAAAAAACGAATTCCGATGTGACTAATTGCTAGTGAATTCTATGTAATAAAATGTGTGATATTTTTATCCCGGGAATCCCGCGAGAATTTTCATTCCTTTCAAAAGTGTCCCGGAAATCCCTCGGGAAATTCAAGTCAAGCCTTTCTTAGTAATAAATAATAATAGCAGTCCATGAACGTCCCACTGCTGGACTCGGGCCTCCTATTATGTGGGAACAGACAGCATACCCGCCACGCTTGTCCAGGGCGGCTTGGCAGGTTTGAAATATCGTTACAGGTTTCTTTACAATGTTTCCTTCTCTGTCAACACGTGGTAATTGGGATTGTTCACTTTTTTCAATCTCGATATTTGAAAAACCATTTCGAGGAATACTGTCCTTAATCATTTTTGTCTAGTTAAAATTCCAAAAAACGTACGATCTTCTTGTATTTTGTAAGAAATGCGTTTGACCTTTATTTGACCTTACTAAATCCAATCAGGTGGGCCGTCTGCCTGTTTGCCTGCTTCAGGTGTAAAAAAAAATCTAGCTGTACATTACTTGATTTAAGTTCTGTAACATGGATTTTCCCTAATGACCACTTTAAAATTTTCACGAAAAATTATAAGCCTAGCGACAAAAAACACTAAAATGATCACGATACGTAATGAGTAATGGCAGTGACATTTAAATAAGTAGCACAGATTACTATGATTATATATAGATAAAACTTACTTTTATTATTTTTGTTTACTAGGCAAAGCAATCAATGTAAACTTGTCCCTTATGACGTCATCGGAGAAATAACTTTAAAGTCGAATTATAAAAAAACGAACGCTTAAAATACAAAAATATTCAAAAATAGTATCTTAAAATACCCTATTTTACGTATTAAACATATAAAATCAGAGGGTATTTTTTTGTGAAATGAATGGGGATTCCATTGTGACAATTTGCACATTGGGTCAGAAAAGCTGGAAGTCGATGGTTATTATTATTTATGTAAATCAATTTATAAATATATAAAAAATGAATAAATATGTTAATTAATTTAATATGTTTATTTTAATCAAAATTATAGTCATTAATTTATCAACTAATATAAATAGTAAAAACTTAATAAAATAAAACAAAAATTAATTCATTTGTATTTTATTCTACCCTTAGTCCCTCAAAACTATAAGTAGAATATGAGCCTGAGCCTAGATCATCGTCTTCTATGGGTAAGGTGCCCAGAAGTCTGGCTATGTTTCCTCGCTGGTTCGCCATACTGATCCATTGGCCGTGGTAAGCACCAGCTTTATGACCACCTGAAGAGTCAATGACTCGTTTTGATATATGATTTAATAGAGGCTGTTTATTAACTAGCCCCCTTATTCATAACAGTTACACAAAGTTTATAGGCACGGTAATTCTTGTATATCTGTTATTTATAATCGTTAATGAACATTTTGAAAGAGATTATGAGCCTCGTATAGTAATTATGAATAAGCAGTTTGTGAGCAGTATCAGTGTCCTAGACGATGTATAGTGGTACGAACACATTCAAATATATCGTATGCAAATGTCAACACTCTGTATGCAAACGTTGCTTACACTGTGAGCTGTTTCGACACGGTTTACTGCACTCTGTTGCGTGCATTATTATCATGAGTCAGGGTTTATGGGACAAACTACAAATAAGAAAATGTGTGCCATGCTGATGAATTATTATGCTTTTCGTTTAGCTTCACTATTACAAAACTTATGTCTTCTATATCCTATATATATAAAAATCTTGTGTCACGATATATGTTGCCGATAAACTCCAAAACTACTGAACCGATTTCAATCAAATTTGCACACCGTGTGCAGTTTGATCCAACTTAAAAGATATGATACATCTCAATGGACCCTGTAGATGGAGCTGCAATCGAGTTCTAAATTTGGTTCTTCGGGGCAGGACAACGTCTGCCGGGACAGCTAGTATATAAAAAAATCTTACTTAGAGATATAGGATAGATTTCATTTTTGTTGCTGACAGAGAGCGCCCCTTGACCCGCCTGCCGGAGCACACCATCGCCACACCCGTACACCGTCGAAGCCCGTAGCTCGCGCAGTTAGCAGCTAGGCGTCGGAAGGAATATGCGATATAAGAAGCGGCCTTGGAGGTCGGAGCTATGAACCCCACTACCGCAGGATAGTAACCCTGTGAGCGAAAGCTGGAGTAAAGAGCCTTGGCTCGACACTCTCTACCGCTTCGCCACCCCAATCTTACAGGGGTTGGCGAAGTCGAAGAACTCGAGAGTCGGAGCTATGGACTTGCACTTAATTGTAATTAATTCACTTCAAAACGACTACAATAAACAACCAAATACAAACAAATTGAGAGCCTACTCCTTTTCAAAGTTGGTTAAAAACGTGAACTTTTGGAATTTTTGTTTTTCATTCTCTGAAAGTATGTCTCGGATACGCACCGAAAGCGCTCAACGAATTTGCAATGAAAATTTTAGAAATTAATGTGGAATTTTAATTTAAATTTTTGTACTTATTCCACTTCGATGATCGAGGGTTCAAAAAGTCTTTGAAATAAAACAATTCTGCCTCATTAAGTGGGAAGTGATATAAACAAAAAACCCGTGCGTCTCGGGACGCTTCGTGTATCAAACATCTATAAATTTACCGATTTATCATTTATAGATCTATGAAAACATAAAAAACCTGTACCTACAAAGATATTTGGTCGTTTTTTCGAGGTCATTAACCGCCAACATCTATCTGAACTCCATAATATACCGTATACAGAATCGATTTACTTTTACGCATATCATCGCCATGGGCACGTGACGTGTCGACTTGTCGCCATATGATTGATGTCTCTTTCAGACCCCATCAATAGGCTCGTATTTCCAATACGCAGCCCCGAAGGCTATTTATACCATGTTACAGAAACTCTCCCTTTGCTACTTCACTGATAAATAGGATGTTTTATGTATTCTTCAATCTCTGCCTACGCATCTTTTTCATGTCCTGTTTTTTGTATGGCAGTGAAGCCTATACTTGAACGATACTAGCAAGAACTGAGATGTGTGGAGTCGCTTTAGGAACTCTCGCATCTGCGGTAGCCGCCATATCCGTGGCAGCGAATAAGCTGCAAAAATGTCGCCTACGTTGGTACGGCCGCGTTATACCGAAACCGGCTAGTTGATGTGGGAAAAAATATCTAGCCATACCGCCTCCGCGAAGTCCCGATGGAAGGGGTAAGTCCAAGAATTGCTGGCTTGACGTTGTAGAGTATGAGATGCGTACTAGGGCTTTGCAGAAGACACTTGATGATGAAGAGCGTGTATGTATTAACTATGACGCTATCACGAAATTTCTAACATGTTTAAGTAAAATATCACGTCTAGATCGGCCGTTTCAGCGGCGGAAACAGTGGAATCACTCAAGCGGCTCAAACATGCAAGCCTTAGTGAGAGTTATATGTTTGTGCCGTTTGCTGTCGAGATGCTTAGACCATGGGGTCCTGAGGTTTTACCAAAATTTATTGAAACGACTCATTGACTCTTCAGGTGACCAGAAGGCTGGTGCCTACCTCGGCCAACGGATCAGTATGGAGATCCAGCGAGGAAAAGTAGCAAGCCTTTTGGGCACTTATAGTCTTGAGGGACTATGGGTAGAATACAATACAAATGTTAAGTTTTCTTACATTGTATTCAATTTTATAATTGTTAGTAAAATATTGCAAAATGATACTTGTGCTGCGTCTGATAATACATACATACATAAAAAATGTCACATCTGTTTCCCATTGGGTAGAAGTAGACAAAAATGATAGATTTCCATCTGCTACGATCCTGACTAACGCTTTAGATCATCAATTTTCATCAATCTCTCCATACATACCCGCTTATTTAAAGTGCTTTTCACATAACCTTTTTCTAAAATATCTTCAATTTGATCATGGGGAGTACATCGCGGTCGACTGACACCGACTCTACCACTCACATTATTGTCATATACTTTTCTGTGATACTGCTTTCATTCATTCTCTTTACATGCCCAAACCATCTTAACATTTCTTTTTCAACTCATGTCATTTCATCCTCTTTCAATCCACAACATTTTCTTATCAGACTGTTTGTTATCATATCACTTACATTAATCTTGCATATACTTCTCTCTGCAACACCAAAATTGCTACAAATGCTTTGCTGGTCTCGTAAAGGAGACTGGAGCCTGGTCACTAATGCGGAACACAGCACAAGGTTGTTATGGCGGCGTACTCTAGATCAGGGGTGATCGCCACCCAGTCGAGCAAATACTCTACCAGCTGGCAGAATGCAGTCGAGCAAACACCCTACCACCTGGCAACTAACTTTATCTAAAGTCTGTTGTTAAATCTTACCATCTCTTAAATGGGTTTATCTAGATTTTTGTTTTCTTTCAATACAACTAAATTTGCTGGCTTATTAATTACATTACTTTTGATCGACTCGAAAGGTTAGTGTAATGCTAAAAAAATAATTGACCAAGATTTATTTCTAAAGTAGTAAAATTCTTTGAAAGTCGTAAATACAATTCCTCAAGCGCATTCGATTCCTTTGGAAGTTGAAATACGAGGCACAACACTCGTAAATTTCACGTAACGGCCTCTTCGACCTGAAAGGGCAACAACCCCTGGCAATGCTTGCCCCTCGTAATTCTTGCAGTGCAACTAAAATTAAATCACCTTGAAATGAACTAGAAACTATATGATATTCCAGTTTTGTTGTGTCATAGATGGAGGCACTCAGACCAGACTTATCATCAGAGTCTCAGACTAGAGGTGACTGAGAAATTCCTCGATTTAATTAGTTTATTACACTAGAAGGAACAGCATCCAGATCGTCCTCATCGTTAGAAACATTTCATTGCTTTAGCAGTGGGCAGGACATACATACATACATAACTTCACGCCAGGTCCCTTGCGGGGTAGTAGGCAGGACATGATTTTTAAAATGAGTTTGTATGAGTAACATAACATTTTGTACTGCACCAGAACAATTTACCACTTTAAATGAGTTGAGAACATTTGTACGATTTGTACCGCTGCAATACGTTTGAAGCAGGCCGGTGAGGCGGTCAGCATCATTCCCTTATTGTCCCGTTCACAGCTAGTTCGGAAATGTTCTTTGAGAATCGAATGTGCTCGGCCTGAAGTGACCGTCATTTTACTAACAGTCGTACTACAACATTGTCATGATGTCCCTCTTTGTCATGTCAATATTCGTTATCCTACTGTTGTAGCATAAGCCTCGTTCTGTCTACGGTCCTACATTTTATTTTTAAATGTATTTTGTACAGGACAAATGTACTGGCTCACATTTATGTACTGCTCATCGCTACATTGCTGAGCTCATTTTCTTATCTCTCTTTGGCAATGTTGCCTAGTCTGGGGACTTTGGATAAAAACTAAAAGTCATAATATGATTATGAAGAACGTAATTTTATTACAACTCTGACATTATGACAATTTTACGAATATTTACACGATATGTACATTTTATACAGTGCTTATAATTAATTAAATGGTATACAATAACCTTGCTCGCTATGCGATAGAAAACATTACGTTAATAAATTCATCGTTAAAACCCTAGGCCGAATCAACTGTTTTGTACAAGAAATCAAAGTTGGCCCTGGATGGACCCCGACTCCGACGGCGGGAGAGGCAGGGCTCGTGCCTCTTGCCGCTGTCGGCAGTATACACACTCACTCACTCGCACTAATCGATGGATACGATTAGAGTGTCTTCTTCCAGAACGGCACTGGAGGGCTCGCGGCGGCGGCGAGAAGCTCTCACTCAAAGCCTAGTATGCGACAGACCGTTTGGCGCTATGAGAGGAGCCAGCGTCGGGGGCCTAGCGTCTAGTGGTAGCACCTCGCTGGCAGCCACAGAGCGCGACGTCAAAGCCGTCGACGCCTCAGATCTCGATCCTCCCACAGCCACTGACAGACCACCCCGTGATTCCGCTCGCGCCTGTGCCCTGGCAGCACCTCTCTTTCGTGGCAAAACACTATTCTCAACATGCAAAGTTGCGTTGACATCTTTACCGGCTGCACAAGTGCAAGCTTTAAGGAAACTTTTCTTGAAATTATCAGATAGAAACGCGTAGAGTATGGGGTTCATTGCAGAGTTGCTGTAGCTAAAACAAGCTGCCACCAAAATACTGTGATGGTGATTCTATTGGCACACTCATTTTCATGCGAATATGTCAGAGCCACCTGAAACGCCCAATAAGGCAGCCAGCACAGCACGTAGACAGCAATGACCGTCAACACTAATTTTGTCACTTTTCTGTGGGAGCGCTTCTTCTCTTTAGATTTGTTTTTTGGTCCAACAGTCTTTAGCTTGCGAATGACCAAACAGTAGAAGATGAAGATCAGGGTGAGAGGAGCAGCAAAACCAAGTGCGAAGGAGTATAAGGTGAATGTCGTCTGGCCTCTTCCAGATTCACTTTCTGGCCATAGTATATTACATGAAAGTCCATTCTTTGTGGGTATCAAAGTGGTGTACATGAAAATTGGCAACATAACTAATGCTGAAGCCGTCCAGGCGGCACCGGATACTAATCTCGACACGAATGGAGTTCGTAGCCTGGGCGCGGCGATGGGGTGGCAGACAGCGATATATCTATCCGCGCTCATGATGCATAGGAATATGCTACTAGTAAATTGATTGATTCCAGTCGTTATCATGTAAGCCTTGCACATGAAACTTCCAAAAGGCCAGGCTCGAAGGTACATCGTGATTACGAGGAATGGTATTCCAATCAGAAAGCATTCATCAGCTATCGCCAGGTTCACAATATACATGTTCGTGACTGTCTGCATCTTGGAATATCTCAGGACGACGTAGATAACAAGAGTGTTGCCGAGCAGACCGATTATGCAGACCAGAACATAGAGGACCTGGGTGACGATGTACACGACAGGTAAGTTGATGTTGGGGCAGTTCTCGAAGGTTCCATTGAAAGTTCCATTCTCGTCGTAGGAGAAATTGCCAGTGTTGTACATTTCAACGTCTTCAAGCTCCATCTTGTAGATTTTTGACGAGCAATCAGAGAGCAGAATACCTGCAAAGAGTAAACAGTCCGTGAGTGATGTGAGTTTATAAATGTAATATTTGGTGGGCGTAAATTTAGAAATCATTACTTGTTATTTGATAGTTATTAATTTGGGAACAGTAATACATATTGAATATTATTCGTTACCTAACAGTTTTTTTCAAACAAAAACGCACAAAGTATATCCCCAAGCACGGCAAATCTTCTATTATGTCACATAACTTATGGGTAACGTACAATGGACTATTATGGAGACGATCTATATATAATAAAGAAAAAATCGTTTCCAAAATTTATGTAAAAATAAAAAAAGTCCTAAAAGAAAAAGCTACTATAGTGTAACGGAGTTTTAAGGATAAGTTTTAAATATAGGTAATAAGATAGAATGTTAAGTGTTTAAGTATATTGTTACGAGTTAGCGGGACTCGAATTAAAATTCCGTTAAAATTATTATAGAGTTTGTTAGAACTATACAAACACGTATAACACAGGTACAAATATAACCGAACACAACAAATACAAACTTAATGCAGAAGGTCGTAATTCAATAAATACGCAAAAATATGTGATCAGTAAATTTTTATCCGTGCAGAACGGAGAAAGAATATAATTTCCTGCGGCCGGGCGGCCTGTCGTAAGAGGCAACAAAACAACCCACAGCCAGGTGGTAAGGCATTTGCCCGATTGGATGGCTACCACCCCTGGTCTAAAGTATGTCGCCATAACAACCTTGAGTTGTGTTCCGGCATTATTGACCAGGTTCCAGTCTCCCTTAAAAGAGCAGCAGCGCATTTGTAGCACCTTTGGTGTTGCAAATGTCCATAGGCGATGGTAACCGCTTACCATCAAGTGGGCTGTCTGCCTGTTTGCCGAACTCCTGGAATAAAAAAAAAATAACAAGTCCTATGTGTATTCATGTTTTTATGCAATAAATTATTTGATTTGCCATGCCAAGAATCGATCCCGGAACCAGAGAAGTTTGACTGCGCTCGGCCGGTGAAAGCTTAGCCCACACAACCAAAGAGGCTGTGTGTGCCGCTTATGAAAAAGCTAGTCTGTCATTTGGAATTAATATACAGTCTAAGCAGTTTATATTTATAATAAAAACTATTACGAACCACTAAAATTCAAAATCGAATGAGAAAAATGAATAATGAATTATATGCTCCAGTGGATTTTTGGAGTTACACGGTAATGTGTCAATAACTTCCGCACCCGCGACATCCATTATTCATACATAGCAGATGAATTACAAGAGAGTCGCTTATGCTGGGTATGGCTATCTAGTCACGTGGGAAATACATATCCAACCCTGCCGTCTTCTCCAAGTCCCGACTTACAGGGTAGTCCCAAAAAATGCTGACTTGCCGTTGTTAAAGATGACATGTATATTAATGGACTTCATTCAAGAGAAGAACAAGACAACGCGAAGTGGAGAATGAGAAGAAAAAGTGGAAAACGGATCTCGGTCGTTGTGAAGCTCGGAACACAGCCGGGATTAAACGCGCGAATGATGATGTTGTACGAAACTTAAAATTTTGTTTGAAGTGGCGTTTGAGTTTTAATTTCAATCTGACGTTTTGGCTACTTTTCAATAGCTGTTAATCACATCTTGCAGCTTGGAAAACTTAAGAATTTCAAGAATAGAAAGCCTTAAAATCAAAAATTACTCCATCTTTCCATTTAACTATATACAGCGGAAAAGTATGTGGTACGCTACAAAAACCCCAAAATATGTAAAAAAAATATTTCTCAAAATATTGGCTGGTTATAAATTTTTCTTACTTATCTCTAATTGGAAACTGATTTTTTAAAGCAGTTATCTTTTAACAAGCAACATACTTGACAAAAAGGTTTTCAAGAATAATGAACAGGTAGATTAGTATATAAGCAATTAAACAAACGGATATGGCGAATTTAATGTAGGAAATAACTCGACCCTCGTAACCGGTCTGTTTAAAGGCCATTAAGTACGGAACCCCAGGTCAGTGATAATGTTAGCACACTTTTTAATGGGCAATCAAAGCTATCTGGACGTCGTTCTGCGTCTGAATTACCCGCCAGCTGGCTTGATAATAGTTTGGATCTAATTGCAACCATTTCATTCGCACCTCTATAACGATGACTATAAGGACTGTTTTGACTTTAAACATTAATCCTTTGAAGAACTGCAGATGGTTTATGTGCTCTTGTCAGGTGTTTAAACAATGGGATGGTGTGACATGAAGAAGACTGATCAGTGAGGATTGATATCATCCTGAAAGTTGTCGTTTTAGTTAAAACTTTGTCGGGATAAGTTAATTTTTATGCACCCGGACAACTAGCACGCGCTCCTGGGAAAATTACCACAGGATTTTCGGGCTAAAAACTAGTATACATTTTATTATTCAGACGGTGGGGCCCTGAACCCATTAGCCTCTACCAATTTATCAAAACGACTCATTGACTCTTCAGATGTTTAGAAAGCTAGTGCTTACCACGGCCAATGGATCACTATTGCAATCCAGCAAGGAAACATAGACTTCTGGGCATCTTACCCATACGATTATAGAAGACGATAATCTAGACTCAGTATTCTGCTTATAGTCTGGATGGACTATGGGTAGAATAAAATACAAATAAGTTTTTTGTATTGTATTCGATTATATGTAATTTTATAAGTGTTCTGGAAATTTCACATTGATCAGTGAAAAAAAACGGACTGGAATTCGATATTTTTTCAATCCCTTTGCCTATTTGTCTACAAGCAAGCATAACAATTTTGAATTTACTCCTAGTATGATATACACGCTTACTTCTCTGTGGGATGAAGCAAGAGTTCATTTTGCCACATGATTGATAGTGATGACTATAGGTTTTTATACTTGGTAGACCTTGAAAACTAATCCGGCAGTGAGTTGTCGTCGATCGTCTGACCTTTCCAATAACGTATAGACGCTTTCCATTTCAATATACCCTATCCATTACTTAAGGCGAACGAGAATTGTATAGGCTCCTCTTATACGAGCGCACTGGGATGTCTGGGATGGATTTTCTATATCGGTTATCTTTTTAGCAAATTTGCATTTTTTTATTGCCTCAGACATTTGCAAACCCCAAAGGTACTACAAATGTGCTGCTGCTCTCTTAAGGGAGACTGTAACCTGGTCACTAATGCCGGAACGCAAATCAAGGTTGTTATGATGAGTACTGGAATTATCAATACGACCCAGAAGCGAAGTGCAAGTCGACGGTTTCAGTGTTTCCAAACGAATCAACGCCTTCCAAAGTGAAATGATTTAAAAGCGGGGGAAGATTCTGATAGTGATTTTTTTCAGTTGACTGGCTAATTGGTATAATTCCTTTACGGAACTAAAGAAGCATCACCGCCGAATGGTATACTACCACTTGCTTGGCAGAAGTTTTCTCTGTTGTGATCAACAAGCGACCATAGGGGAAAAAAGGGTCCACGAGATACTTCTCCACTACAAGTCAAGCTCCTGGGTCCCCTCCTTACGCCCCTGATCTAGGCTGGGTGAGTTATTTTTATTTCCGAAAAAAAAATAGCTCAAAGGATACAATACCCATCGCCGGAAGATGCGCTGTCAGCGTTCGAGCAAGCTGTAACCGAGACGTCTGCACGACGTTCCAGTTTTACCGAATTCAGCAGCTTTATTAATATAATACACACACACACACACACCACACACACACACACATATATATATATATATAATATATATATTATATATATTTTTTTTTTTTTTTTTTTTTTTTTTTTTTTTTATTATTTTTTTTTTATTTTTTTTTTTTTTTTTTTTTTTTTTTTTTTTTTATGATACATACAATACATACATACATATATAGAATCAGGACATGAATTAATGAAGCATCGATGCGATGCATTGTGATGCGAAGGACTAGCGCAGTTCTTGACCATAAAGTGAAGTCACGGTGGACCATACAACACACAACAATAACAATATTATGCAGTTTAATAAAGGTAAATGAATTGCAGACTAAAAACAATATAATAAAGCAATACAACAGCAATACTAGTACATAAACTCATCGTAGCAACACACAAATAACTTATATCTATAAATTAACCAAATTATGATAAATTAAAATAAATAAATTCCTAAATTCGTATAGCACTTGTGTCACGCCTAAGATTGCATTTGAGTTTTCATGAGCATAAGAAATTTCTTGAGTTTTATAGAATTAAACATTAATATTACTGATGGCAGTTGCTTCTTTTTTGAAAATATTACTCGATATAATGGACTGTGTGATTATTATTATTAACCTATTACATAAATTATAAATATACATAAAGAAGTATGTATGCGAGAAACTCAAGAGAGAGAGAGTGGTAAGTCGCAATGAGTATTGTATGAGAATGAAAGATTTTGCCTCCAAGACGCTCTTATATCCCGCGTACCGTCCGACACGTAGCTGCTAATTATGCGAGCTATGGGTGTCGGCGGTATGCGGGGCGCGGAGAGTAGGTGTGCTCCGACGGGCTGGTCAGGGGGGTGCTCTTTGTCCGCATCAAATATGTTTAAAATGCTATGAAAATAAAATGTTACTTACATTATGTTTTTGAAGAATTATTTGTTCAGCTCATATTTTATGACAACAGTAGCAGGCCTGCAACAAATGAAACACAAATATTATTTATCTGAAATAACAACAATGAATATTGTTTTAAATATTTTCATATTTTTATGACAAAGTGGATATTTTTCTGTTTGATATTTGATTATATTGTTAATCAAATTCACATATTCATGATAAGTAATTATAATTTTTATAAAATGCTTTTTATTTTTGAGCTGTTAAGAGGGCCCTCTTGTTAAGCAAACAAAGGCCAACAATTTGGTGGAGATCAAATCACGTTATGATAACGTGATGGCCGTAGCTTTTGCTTGAAAACAATTCTAAAACTCGAATATTTGTAAATACGTCATCTCTTATTCATAATAAATTAATACGAGATAATATACGAGGTCCATAGGATTGTTACAAAGCGTTAAGAACAGGGCTTGAAAACGTTATCCAGTACCTTTAAAAATATAGTTAATTTTACTGGTATTTTCGAAAAAGATACTGCCATATCAGTACCGTTACCGTTACCGTTTGCCGTTACTTGGTAACTTTATGATTTTAACGTCATAATATATTATAACGTTAAAAATCTCATGTTTACTGTTATACGTATCGGTTTTTTTATGTTATTTCAAGCGACTTTGCCATTTTAAAAATTGGCTTTATTACGACTGCATGTTACCAAACAATAGACAAACAAAACTCTTAATATTAAGCCGCTCTTAGAACAGTGCTGTTTGAGCATCTTTGCGAGTGAAATACAGCGACGATAGTGTCAAAACATTGTTATAACGGTAAAATTACCGATAACAATAGTATTAACATTATATTTTTAACGGTAAGTTTATAACATTATTTATTTTTTACCGTTATCTGAAATTAGCATAAATAATGATACCACAATGTTTACCGACATTTCAAACCCTAAGTTAAAAAGTAGTTATTCATAATCTCATTAAAAGGTATAGGAGTTGTAGTTTATTAGTTAAAAACCTCAACTTTTTTGACAAGCGTGTATATCTTGTATACCTATTATGAATACGAGCGATTTTAGAAATATACATTCTATGAAAACAATTTATAGAGCGAGATAGAAAATCTGTTGTTATTCCTTCTAACAATAACTCATTGTTATGTTTACGTTACATGATTAATGGTGTCGGAAAACAGTACAATGTTTAGCTCGTCAAACGCCAGGCCAAGAATTTAGGTGATCGCAGGGCTACACATAAAATATTTCAAAAATACAGCGTTATCATTCATATTATTTAAGAAAGTATTAGAAGAAACTTTTAGTTGCTGTTGTGAAATATAATTAAATCCACGTTTTAACGGGTTTAAAATTAATAATTAGTTTCATGTCCGTGACACGAGACAGGGCATCGCGACACGTGACTCATCCGCTTATAAATAATGGGTAGTTCCATTCATATCATCTTACATTAAATTCCAGAACAATGTTCTTATAATGTAGATAATATCGTATGAAATCTTATTGATATCTTATAGTGTTATTCTGTTTCTATATTAACGTTATCTTAATTGTGGTATCTTGATTTATCCTTATGAGCAACCGATGTATTATAATTTATTATATTACTTTAATCCAATGACACGGCAGTAATGGTGGTTCGATATGAACACAGGTGCCAATTGCCATTCAATTAAAAAGTCAAGTCAAGTTAATTATTATGTCATATTAACTGTAAAATATGTAACGCCAATTTTGTTAGTAAAAACCTTTTAATGCAAGGCTTTGTCTTTAACAAAAATATATTATATGCTATTCATATACAAATCTAGGAGACTTTGGCGTTTTGTAAAATTATAATCAAAAGTGTCTGTATGACGGTCAACTACCCTATCGTGTTTAGACATTTGAAATACAAAATAGAGAGATATACCATATGTCGGATAACCTGTCTCGTATCTTTGTCACTTGTCTCAAACAAAGGCCACCTTAATCGTCATGAAAACCTTAAAAAGTATTAACACATTATAATTATCCAATTTGTAGATTATTTAGTCTAGCCGATCATATGTGTATATTATTTATGTTTAACAGAAATTATGAAGTTAAATTAATGGACATAAACTATTTGATTGGTATACAAACTATGCTATATTAAATTTGTTGCTATATTAAATGTTTGGACCAAGGGTCTACGAAATATCGAAGACAGTTTAGGGTTAATAGGATAAATTTATTAATTAATTTTGAACAAGGTCTAACGGACAAGGGTCTACCTAGAATTTATAAATTTGGTTAAAAATAAATTCAATATATTAATAATTAAAAAATTACAAACCCGATTGCGAAAAGACAATTTAAAGTAATGTAAAAATATTGAGTCATGCCTTAAAAGTATATAAATAACGACGGTTGGATTACTTCATGCATAATAAATTCATCGAATTCTGGTTTTCAAAAAGCCACCTCGAGACCCTATAATTCTGGCAACCACTTTTCACTACTTCAATTTTAATAATTTCTTCATACGCACTTAAGTGAAGAATACCTGAACTATCTTTAAAATATCTTAAATTTTATCATGGCGACTACAAATTATCGGCGGTAGTATACTAGTTTTGTGATTCTACTTTCATCCATTCTCTCTACATGCCCAAACCACCTTGAATTCCTTTTCCAATTCTTGTCACTACATTCTCTTTGATCCACAACGTTTCCTTACACTGTTTCATATCACTCCTATATAACATTATACTCCTATATACTTTTGAAAGCTTTTTTTCATTGCATTTATCCTACTTTCATGCTTCTCCTGCCATACCCAATTTTACTGCCATACATCACTAACACCCCTTGATGAACAGCCAGGGGTGCCTTTATAGACATCTTCCGTTTGATTCATGAAAATTTTTTTTATATCCCATTCGCCTTTATTACTTATTATTATTTTAATAATAAAAGATACATTAGATATTTCGATCATAGGTTAAAAATTCATCCAGTGACTTTGATGATGATGATGATGATGATGATGATGATGATGATGATGCCCATGATATTTGTTGTTCAAAAGTGGGTAGCCCTACCGTCTGTTTGTGTCTGGTGTATTGTTGGTCTGCTTGTTGCGCCTGAGATGTGCGCTTACGGATAGCATGTTCTCGCAAAACGATGAATCTTATATGCTCATATGTATTACGCTCATCTATAACATGTTATGTTCTATTATAGTTCAGTATTGATGTGGTAATAATGGCTTTAACGTTGAGGGATTTAATCCATGATACTAATAGAGCAGTACTGAATTTTAATTTTTTATCGCAGAGTTCAACAGACAGGCCGACGGCGCACTTGGTGGAAGGCGGATACCATCGCCTATGGACATTTGCAACAAAGGCGCTACAAATGCTGATGCTACAAATAAAAGTAATATAGAAAAAACTAGATCATTCCCCTCGGAATCTCTAAGTTCGCCCAAATTTTTTACCAAGATGCAAGTTTCACTCTAGAAAATGTAATCAAAATTCAATTCTTGGTTCTGCTTAACATTCATAGAGACATTAGTCAATGTCTATGTAATTGTTAAGTGTATTTTCAGTATGCAGTTAACGCATACACAAATCTTAAACTGCTGTTTTTTTATTGGTTGAATTCGGCAGATGGCCCACCTGATTGAAAGCAATTACCATCGCATATGAACATTTGTATGTGTTGGAGCTCGCTAAAGGCAAACTGGAACCTGTCCACTTATGCTGGAACACAATTCAAAGTTGTATGGCGGCATTTTTTAGACCAGGAGTCATCCAGATGGGCAAATACCCTACCACCTCACTGTGGATTTTTTTGTCACCGCTTACAATATGCCGTCCTGCCGCATAAAATTGTACACTTTTTCCGTTCCTACACGGATATGTCCATACATACAGCAAAATATTTCTTCAGAAAACTGCACAAATCATAAAAATATCGAGTAGTGAGTAAGTAGCGACTGATTATGTAGTCGCTACTTACTCACTACTCGATATTTTTATGATTTGCTGTTATAATAATTACAAATATATTATGAAAACTGAAATATATAAAATAATTATTTCTGGAACTATAAAATCTCTTGCAGAGCATCGTATAATATTGCTCAAGCAAAATGGATGTTACATTTCCTCTTGCTTCGTTATTCTTGGATGACAAAGAGACATCACAAACACACAAGGATGACACTCAAAACAAACGGCAACGGAAGTGTCGCAGCGTGACTTTAGCTTGTGGCTTGGTGAAGTAGATTGTAGACAAATCTGGTAGGGATTCTATATTTTGTTTTAGTTGCAATTTTATATCAAACTAGCTGATCCGGCGAACTTATTTCGTCATATTTTCTGAATTACTAAAAGACTTTGTTTCATGATACAAAAACAAAATCGAATTATAGGCCTATAGCAATAACCTCTTTGCTTTCAAATGTGATGGAGCGTATTATCAACGCGCAGCTTCTGGGCTACCTGGAAGATTCCCAAGAAGCTGCTAAATGATCGGAAATACGGCTTCCGCACGGTCGCTCGACTGGGGATCTCTTGGTTTACCTAACGCACCGTTGGGCTGAAGCCATTGAGAGCAAAGGGGCAGCACTGGCAGTCAGTCTAGATATTGCTAAGGCCTTCGACCAGGTCTGGCACAGAGCTCTTCTATCGAAACTGCCATCGTATGGGATACCTGAGGGACTTTGCACCTGGCTATCCAGCTTTCTTGATGAGCGCAGCATTCAAGTCGTTGTCGACGGTTGCTGCTCTAGTATCAAGCACATCAACGCTGGTGTGCCCCAGGGCTGTGTGCTATCGCTAACGTTGTTCATCTTGCATATCAATGATATGTTGTCTATTCGCAACATTCATTGCTTTGTGGATGCCAGTAATGACACTGACAGTGTACGCAGTACTCTGGTCGTGCAAACGTCCCTCGTACATTTGTGGAGGAAAGTCGGGTTAGACTTGTGTCTGAAGTTGAGCATTCTTTGGAAAGTGTCTCAGAATGGGGGAGACAGAACCTTGTCCATTTCAACCCCAAGAAGACACAGGTCTACGTATTCTCTGCCAAAAAAACTCCATTCGAGCAAGCGCTTCAGTTCCAAAGAACTCCCCTTACCACCTCCGAAGTATTGGGATTCTCGGTGTTGATATCGCGAACGATGTACAGTTCAGGGGCCATCTTGAAGGCAAGGCAAATCTGGCCTCCAAGAAGTTGGGAGTGCTAAACCGGTCCAAGCAGTACTTCACACCGCGGCAACGCCTTGTGTTTTATAAAGCCCAGGTGAAGCCGCATATGAAGTACTGCTCACACCTTTGGGCTGGAGCACCTGCCTACCAACTTAATCCCCTGGACTGTATTCAACGTCGAGCCGTGCGCGTTGTTGATGATCACATACTCACAGACGGCTTAGATACGCTTGGTCTTAGGAGAGACTTTGCTTCTCTCTGCGTATTGTACCGACTGTACAACGGGGAGTGTTCCGAAGAACTGTTTAGAATGGTGCCTTCGTCCTCTTTCTACCATCGCACCGCTCGCCATCGGTTGGGAGTTTACCCCCACTTCCTCGAACCACTTCGCTCATGTACGCAACGGTTCTGTAGAACGTTTCTCTTACGTACGGCCCCACCATATTTGGAATGAGCTTCCGGCCGAGGTTTTCCCACAGCGCTACGATATGGAGTTTTACAAAAAGTGTGTCATAAAATTTCTTCGAAGCCGGCAGCGCGTTAGTGACATCTCTAATGTTGGAAATGTCCATAGGCGACGGTAACCGCTTTCCACCAGGTGGGCCGTCACTCTTTTTTCTGTACTCCAGCTATAAAAAAAAGTTATGCGCTTACCAACACATTTTGCGATTCGTTTTTATATATAAGATTAGCTTCTGCCCGCTACTTCGTTCGCGTGGAAAGGAAGCCAAAAAACACCCGCGATTTTGAACCATTCTTCATTGGCGCTCCGCTCCTATTGCTCTTAGCGTGATGGTTTATAGCCTGTAACCTTCCAAAATAAATGGGCTATCTAACACTGAAAAAAAATTTCAAATCAGACCAGCAGTTCCTGAGATTAGCGCGTTCAAGCAAACAAACAAAGAAACAAACTTATCTGCTTTATATACTTTATATATATACTATAAGATAAAACTCTCTCACTGACACCACACCTTGTCGAATTATCCGCTCCTATTATGTTACGTTGCATAGAAATGACTTTTAGTCTGTTATAAGCTGTTTAAGTAATTAAAGCTTTTTGGCTATCCCACGGGAACTATTTAAGTTTTCGGAATCAAAAGTATCCTATATGCTGACCAGAGATATAAACTATCACCATACAAAATTTCATGTAGATCGGTCCATTCATTTCGGAGATTAGCCGGTACAAACAGACAGACAAACAGAGAAATAAGAAATTCTAAAAAAAAATCTAAATTAGTTCTAACTTACTTCTTACATCCCCCTGACTCGGTTTTTAGCATTTTTTAAGTATAGACTAGCTGTCCCGGCAGACGACGTCCTGCCCGGTAAAAATAAAAATAAAAAAATTTAGGGGTGGACTACCCCTAACATTTAGGGGGATGAAAAATAGATGTTGGCCGATTCTCAGGCCTACCCAATATGCATACAAAATTTCATGAAAATCGGTCAAGTCGTTTCGGAGGAGTATGGCAACGAAAACTGTGACACGCGAATTTTATATATTAGATATAGATAGAAGATGAAGGAAAATAGACCGAGTAGGAAGCCTTGATTTACGAACGAGACTGAACTAGTAAAAGAAAGGTAACGTCGTAGTCTAAAATATCAATATAATAACCTATGTACAAGTGAATTTCATTAATTAAAAATTGAACACGTCCAGCAATGGACAGAGACTGACTGAAGAAAAAGATGTATGTATTTCTTTTTAAGTAGTCCTCCCAGGCCAAATCCTTTATACTATAATAAATATACCTAAAAGTGTCTCAGGGCTTGAGATTCTTTTAAATAAAAAGATTAACATTATTTCTCCGTTGCTGTATGGAACTCTCTAAACATTAAGATCTTTCATATATTTTTTATTATTAGAAAGCACTCATGCAAGAACTAAAGGACAGTGGTTGCCGATGCATATGCAGAAATATAATTTTAATCCGTAATGACTTTTTTACGAAAACGAGCAAGATATTCCTGGATTTCTGAAAACAAATAAATCTTAACAAACGCTTCAAAACTACAGTGTACAAAAAATATTAGAAAAATGTCCGTTGAGTAGCTTAATAATATTCCGTGTTTTTTTTATTTTTTTTATTACACCAACCTAAGTGTAGTTTGTAAGAATCCATTTTCGAGAAGGAATTTCAAACGCCAAATTCAGGGCACGGCTTGATTTTTTAACAAATTGGTTTCTCCTCTATTCTCAAATCTACACAGATCGGTTGCCAATGTTTATTACAATAAATTTCTTCTCAAGGCCATGAAAAAGGAACGTACAACTATCTACACAGACTTACATAGTTCAAAAAGTTTACACTGATAAATCTATTTTTACGAACTAGCAGTGGTTGCGACATGTTACTTCCAAAAGTTATTCCGAACGTCATGTTTCTTCCCCGAAAATGTTGTTTGCCAAAAATAATCAAATTGAAATGGAATTACAAAAAGAAACATTCAAAGTCTTGCGTGAAATTACATTATAAATTCAACAAGAAACTTCGTCTGTCCATCTTGGCGAAGTGCGAAGGACTACCCTCAGTAGACATGTCATAGGACAGAATATTTACCCAAGTTTCTTTAATATTAAAAGTATTTAAGGAAGATTGTGTTGTCAGTTATTTTGTTCTAAATCATTAAATCACCCATTTTAATCATATACTAATATATAAAGCTGATGAGTTTATTTGTTTCTTTGATTGAACGCGCTAATCTCAGGAACTACTGATCTGATCATCACGCTAAAACCAAAAGGAGCGGAGCACCAATGAAATCGGGGTTATTTTTTTAAGTTACTTTTATTTTTTACCTATTCCAAGCGGACGAAGACGCGGCTATAAGCTAGTATTATATAAAATTATTAGAGCTAGGCATGGTTACTAGAGAGTTTCTTGCGCTGCTTCTTCTCTTTAAGCCACAGTATGTTGCGAAGATATGGTCAATTAGATTAGGCCTCCATAGAGTAAATAATAACCATAAACAAAATCAAAACTAAATAACTTAAATGAACAAGTTGGCGGTAGACTAAATAAAACTTTAACAATACTTGTTGCCACTTGACATCTTTATCTTCTGTGATCACAGCCACTGAAAAGTGGCCGAAACGTCGGAATAATAAAAATCAAATAAATTACCGCACTCAAAAACGTTTTAAACGTATTTTTATTATGTACGTAAGTCGCGAATACTTATGAAAATCTTACAACGATGACTTACTGACTGCATGCGAAAGGGGAACGCGTCGTCAGATTAAAAAGAAGAATTTAAATTACAAGAAGAAAAGTTCGTATCGCCTGAAAGAAGGTTACTTGGTATCAACCATTCGTACTACTTATATGCTTATTATGTCAAATTTTACCAGATAGTAAGGCAAATGACCGATCGCCAGTCGATAAGATATAGGAACCAGTCATAAACATCTATAAAGCAAATGAAACATGAACTACGTTAACAAGAAAATTGTTGGCCCCTCTAGAGCTTCCACAAGCCTTTGAAATCTCGGCAACACCTTTCACAATTAAAAGAAGCCGAACACAAACCAATTATGTTATCGAGCCCTTAACAATTACGAAATCAGATTGCGACCCTCCCTTGTGTATTTAACATTTCAGATAAGAAAGTGGGTAGATCCTTGGTAGAAATCCTAATAGGTATTACATATATGGATGTGAGTTTGCTACGCTTTCACGTTTTAATTGCTGAATCATTTCAATATATTATATAAAATTTGCATGCACGTCGTCGTGGGTGCAAATAAATACATTATACCTTTCGTCCACAAGAAAGTGCTGGTCCCAGTTATTGACAATTTACTAATAGACATGTTGTCACGGCAACGTTATATTGCCAAGATGACGTGTTTGGCAGAGAAAAATATTCTGTTCCTGAATTAAAGAAAAAAAATTGAATTGATTGGTATAATTAACGCGAGCGAAGCTGCAGGCAGAAGCTAGTTAAACATTAAAGACATTTATTATTATAGGAAATATAAAGCTTTATATGGTATTTTGCCCCTCAGGATAGCCACTACCCGTTTTATTGTTAACGCTGCGGAAATACTCAAATCCTCGGACCCCGAGGGAGGTGACCGAGAGGTATTAATTTTATAGGCGATAGTAACCACTTTTCACCAGGTGGGCCAGCAGCCTGTCTTGTGTAATCTGACTACAATAATAAACAATAATACGAAGAATAACAGTGAAAAAGGCGTGATTAAAATAGTATAGGGCTTAGTGTCTTCTACCAAAGAACACGATATCTGACATCCTTACATAAATATAGTTAACTATCAAACACCTTACAAACTGTTACAATCTTTTCGGCAATTCTAATCTTAAGATTTCCCTGGAAATAACGAAAGCACCTACCAAGATAGAGATAAGCAAGTAATGCCTCTTAAAACCGAATTCTTTTTTGGAAGATCAAAATTTTATTTTTCGCTTTTGAAATGCCTCTTGGAAACATTATAGTTAAGAGCAACTGAATTGATAACAGAATAGTTAAAATTCCTTTGTGAATAACTAATAATAAAAGCGCTACAGACGAAAAATAATGAGATAGGGAAGAGCGGGGTCGAAAGTTTCGTTTTTTAATCTGATTCATAAATACCGCACTAGAAGTACATAATATATACTTTTTTTTAAATATTTAAACATACACGGACATTAAAAATCTGCGTTAGTAATTTACAACAAATAGTGATTTGACCCTTTGCCAACATACACAACAACAACAACATAGAGGACTATATACTGAAGATATATATATATATATATATATATATATATATATATATATATATATATGTGTCGGAGAAGGCCTCGTTCTCATGACATCTCCTTTAGTTATTGCAGGTTTAGTGGGCGTCATCAGGGTAAAATGCGAGCATAAAACACGATAGCCACGGTTTATACACTTTTAATTTAGATTCGATCAACATTTTGACATAGTTTAAACCGAGCAGCGGGTTCAGGGCACCGCTAATACTTCCAACTTCAATACTTTCTTTCAAATTCTCTACTCGACCCGTTACCATCACTCGAATGTGCCACAAAAACTCCTCCGTCTACCGAAGTAGATACTACTCAAGTATAGAAGGCGTCTTGACCCCGCTCAAGACATGCTCTGCTCTCATTGGTCCTTTATTAAATTACAATATACATAACTTTTGTTAGGTTAGAACGATCTTCAAGTTATAGAAACATATAACAAATCAAATAAAATTGAATTAAGAATTTTAAAAGTAATTAAAATGTAAACAAATAATATTGTGCGTTATAAATCCAAACAACAACAATTATCCGATTTATAGCTTCCCTCCGATATATATACAGGGTGCTTCAAAAAAATGTATACACACTTTGAACTTCCATAGAAAATTTATTTATCGTTCTACAAAGTTAAATTTCAGGAAAATAGAAAGCTGAAAGTCCAATGTAAATGAAACATAAATAACAAATGTTAATACTGTTCAAATTGGTGACCTGCAGCATCAATACAATTCTGAGTACGAGTCACCACAGATTCTGTACATCGTATCAAAACGTCCAATGAGATTTCTCTACACACTGCTTGAATCTCATTCCAAAGAATGTCTAGGTTACGTGGTTTACGTTTGTACACCTCATCTTTTACTGTGCCCCACAAGAAGAAATCCAGTGGTGTGGTGTGTCTGGAGAGCGTGCTGGAAACTCGATTGGCCCCCTGCCTCCTATCCACTGGCCCGACCTTTATGCACATCACACACTGTTCCATGAACTTCGAATTTGTCTCGTATGCGTGTAATTGTTAATCTTGAAGGTGGTTCTGTATCATACTCCCTTCTCCACTGTCTTTGAATTTCATTTACAATCTCAAACTTCCAGTACCACTTAATAACCTGCTTACGTTCTTCAAAACTCAAACGTACGTCCCCCATGTTGATATTACAAATTCCAACTGATAATATAACATAGAGGGACGATTATGCTGGCACCTGGCGAAGAAATATAACATTAGCCTTGTAGAGCGGGAAAACTACAATAGTTTAAAGTGTGTATACATTTTTTGAAGCACCCTGTATATATATATATATATATATATATATATATATATATATATATATATATATATATATCCAGCAACTTCGCTCGCGTATGAAAATAGTTACAGTTCGAAGAGTGAATACAAAATAAAAACCGAGTTCAAAAACTAAAATGTATAAAATAACTTATTTCTAAAGCTATTAATATATATTATCTAAAACATCTTAAAGTCGGTGCTTAGTAATTTTCAAAATATAGTAATTTTTATGATTTTCTTTGCACCGATTTCAAAATGTTTTAGATAATATATATTAATAATAATAGCTTTAGAAATAAGTTATTTTATACATTTTAGTTTTTGTAGTCGGTTTTTTTAAACGAAGTTTTTATTTGTTACTTTTAGTGTCTAGCTATGTATGGGTGGAACTACGAATGATGCCGCGCTTCTTAAAAAATGTAGGTCCCAAGAAACGGGAATAAAAGAATGTTCGTAAATGAAAACTACTGGGCCAAACTATGTAAAATTTTTAGGGGACCAATTGGAAGATATTCCGCGTCGAACAAAAAAAGAATCACGTAAATCGGATCATAAATCACAGAGTAATCGTTGAACATACTTAAAAAAGGAACAAAAACAAAAAAAAAGATCCTGACGAATTGAGAACCTCCTCCTTTTTTCGAAGTCGGTTAAAAAAAGTTTAAAGATAGCTCGCCCTTAGGAATCGAATTTCCAAAAACAACGATACACATTTACATTTATTTCTAACCAGAAGCATATTATGGCGAGTGATGGTGGAACGATCTTGTCGCAGAGGGCATTAGTTGTAAGAAGATTTAGAAAAATGTAGCAGATTCTGTAAAAAAAGGCCTGGATAGATACATTGCAGAAATGGATAGGTGATGAACAAAAAATGACGAGATGAATATCGTAATTCTAGAATGTAAGGTTAAGGAAGTAAAAGTCAGAGATAGATAGATTTTTAGAAAGGGATAGACAGTAAATAAACGAATAACCGCAAAGTGTTTCCTTCTAACCTTTAATGCTTACTCGCACATAACAATATTGTATTTACTTTACACGTTTATTTATTTACATAATTCTTTGCTACTAGTTAAAAATGTGTCTTCATAATATATTTAATTAGTGCAAAACATATAGAGCGTCAGTGTTTTGTTTCGCAAACACAAATATGTACGGACAATGGCAGGTGGAAATTTCCCTATACTGTCCCCGGTCAAACGTGCAATAATTGAATTCAAATATTGCCACTATACGCGGACGGACGATTTAAATCACGCCTGCGTCGATATTGGCCACTATTTTTATACTCGCTCTGATATCTTTATACTGAATGCGAATGGTTTATAGCTTGAAAATAATTTGATAGACAAAAAAGAATAATATACATTATTTGCAACGGATACAACGTTCAATTGTGGAAAGGAGAATCAAATAAGGTTTTTGAGGGCTAGTAAGTTAGCCGAGTACTTAGAGAGAATTGGGATTGTTCACTTTTTTTCAATCTGGCTATTTGAAAAACCATTTCGAGGAATAGTGTCCCTAATCATTTCTGTCTAGTTAAAATTCCAAAAAACGTAGGTACGATCTTCTTGTATTTTGTAAGAAATGCATTTGACCTTTATTTGACCTTACTAAATCCAATCAGGTGGGCCGACTGCCTGTTTGCCAGCTTCAGGTGTAAAAAAAATCTAGCTGTACATTATTTGATTTAAGTTCTGTAACATGGATTTTCCATAAATACCATATAAATTTATGTAAAGATTAGCGCCTTGGGATACCATCCCTGTAAAAAAGTGAAACTCCTAAAAATGCTAATGTCTGCAAGTGCAATCAGGAGGGCAAAAATTAGTAACTATTCTTTCTCCGTTCCTGACGGGTGAACTATTATTATTTCATTTATAATATCAGACACCGTTCCACTGCTGGATTATTTTCTGGGGTATGAACTTTATACAACCACGATCAGCCATGAGCAATCGGGTTTGACATAAAAATTAACTCATTGATGAGACTTTATTATAAGTAGTACTTAGCAAATTTGATCTCTTTCAAAAATCGAAACTACATTATTGAGTAGAGATTCAAGTGCTCTAACCGTTTATCCGTGTAGGAACGAAGAAAGTACACAATTTCAAAACAACTTACAGCCAGGTGATAGGGGTGTTTGCCCGACTAGATGCCTAACACCCCTGATCTAGAGTATGCCGTCATAACAACCTTGAATTGTGTTTCAGCATTAGTGGCCAGGTTCCAGTCTCCCTTAAGAGAGCAGCAACGCATTTGTAGCAGCTAAGGTTGGAAATGTCCATAGGCGATGGTAACCGATTTCCATCTAGTGGGCCGTCAGTCTGCTGAACTCATGCAATAACAAAAAACTACTGAACATAAATAACAATAAATGTTTAATTACCCTTTTGCAATTGGTGTTTCTGGACTCATTATGACTGTATTTGGGAATCTGTAACAAGAGAAACAGAATTATGAAAATGTTGTAATACATATTACGCCATGGTTGAATCACCTCTGAAATGAATTTACGATTGTAAACAGTTTGTTCTCTTGTTTTCGTCTTTTGTCATGCTCAGAGATCATACAGAGATTTGGAAAGGTTTTTTTAATTGTTGTATCTCTTCCTATTTCTGTGTGATTCTTTATCTTCTTTTGCTTCTCTCTAATTTTCTGATGCTAAAGTTGACAACAAAAGTCCTAAAACGGTCATTATTCATATGATAAACAAGGCAGGTATTAACATAAAGTAGAACTTTATGCTGTTTCTTACAACTATCAGCATATTTAAACACGTATCAATTTGAATAAGCGAGTTTTCAAAGGCGACCTTCTAGGCTCTCTGACCTGCATCATCAAGGGATGACTGTTTGTTTAATGTTACACATTTCTATATAGTCGGCATAAATTTTGTCGAAAAATATAACTGGAAACTATAGTTACAAGACCTTCAACTGACGCCAACAATATGCACTGATAGCCTTGGATTGTGTACCCTTGTTAATTGTCTTCACAGAAAGATTGCTTTTATTATTTTCAATTACGATACACATAATACAATTTACAAAAATATGTAACATAGATACAAATTTAAAGCCGCTATTTAAGAAATGAGGTTGGCATTCAGTGTTTTTCTGAGTTGAAACATGCTCCAAAACAGCACTGGTTTTCAGTGCCCACTTCCAAAATCACATGTCTCATAAGACCCCAAGCATGACACGTAATCTTAAAACTGTAGTTTTATTATTTATACTAAACTCGCAAAAACTTAAGAACATATTCTCATTGGTAGCAGTTGCTTCTTTCAAATAAAACTCGATGTGGACTCGATGACTTATTACTAGCGTTATTTACAAATAAACTATACATAAAAAAATACATAGAGAATGATGAATATGAGAAAGTGCGTATTGGTGCCATATATATGTGAGCAATGTGAAGCGAATGAGTATTTCCGGCCTCAAGGACGATTCTATATCCCACGTTACATCCGACGATAAGCTGCTAACTGTGCGAGCTTTGGGCGTCGGCGGTATGCGGGGCATGGACAGAAGGTGTGCATACAACTCAAACCAAAAAATATATATAATTAAATTCATATCAAGCTTTACAGTGTGAATTAGAGACGACAATAATGTAGTAAACCTTGGTCATTCTATTGAGCCTTATTTGCCTAAAATACAAGATAACATGTTCACAAAAGAAGGTAAACAAAACCAGATAAAATGGTTCAAACAGACAAACAACCACGTGAACAAAGTTATCTGAAGGCACACATGCGGTACGGTCGTTAATTATTTGCATTAATGAACTGCACGTTTCTTTGCCCATAAACTGGAATTTATGGCCACATTATAATAACTAAGTGGTTCATTCAAGTGGTGAACGCTTAAATGCTCAGTATATTTTAGTCGTATTCTTTGAAGAATTCAGATTATGACTCTAAGCCTAATGATACACCTGCAGTACATTCGCTTGTTCAATACGCTCGCAATGTTTTTTTATTACCTATGACACATCAACGGAAATTCCGCCTCGTACAGTTTAGCCCCGATCCTTCCGTCGCCAAACTTTCCGCGCGAAACGTTCGACTGGTGTATAGCTAGACTTAGATTCTAATAATCTCACATCATTGGTAACAAGCGGTGGTCTGTTACAAACACGGTGGCAGGGCATTTGCCGTCTGGGTGGCTACTGCCCATGATCTAGGGGAAGCCGCCATAAGTATTGTGTTTCGGTATTAGTGGTCAAATCCTTGTCCCATTCTACGAGAAAACAAAGTACTATAACTATATATAAAATTATGTCCCTACTAATTCTTCATTGGCCTTAGTAGTCAGCCAATCATAATCCACTGCTGCATGTAGGCCTCACGAAGTCAGCGCCACTCATCACTCTTTCGACTTGCTAACTTTGGTTCTCTTGCCTCATTTCTAATTCCGTCCATAAGAGAACACCCAACATAGCTCGCTCTATAGCCATTTGCCTTACTGGTTAAAATTTGTCAAAAATTCCATACAAGTAATATCAAATTTTGTCTTTGATAATGCAAATGAAAGAACTAGTAACATTTAGTAATGTCACGCAAGGAGGCCGCTGAACGATAGAGGAAGACAGGTGCGCATGCGTCCCACGGGTACCGACATCACTCCGGTGTCCGGAGGTGCAGATATACGAAAAATCTCCTCCCGTACGACCGTCATACGGATTCACTTGAATCTGGGGATGCGGTGGAGCTAAACCTCTGTTGGTGGAGTGAGTTTACTCTACTTCTCGGGGTATTTATATTCTCAAGTCTTGATGTGCGCATGAACATGGGTGTAACTTCGTTCTAAATCTCATGTTCTTCCAACCACAAGCGCAGGTACAAGGGAGGCATATTCAGATTTAGTGATGTATTTGGGAACGACTGTTCTAGAATCCCACACAAGCGGCGTGGCTTAATCTCGCCGCGTAAGATCTATCCTCACAAAGGACCCGATAGTGTACAAAACGTGTTCCCCCAGCTTCAACGAAAAAAATCCTTCCAACCCTGCAAACAAAACAAACTAAATGTTCCCAGATAAGTGCCATTACATCTTCTTAACAAAATATAAGAAACATCATCATGGCGGTATATCACATAAATGACATAAATAAATGTGGGATATTACACTTGGTATCACATCGGTAAGCACAGGAACACTCATGTAATCATGGTGCGTAATAAATTGCTTCGTCGTCTTTATTAAGCTTATTTCCCCTGCAGCCTATCTTGTTAAGCGAAGCGCCATATATCGTGAAGACGTGAATTAAATGTTTAACGTTATTCGTGAGCATACATCTTGTTACGAATGTTACCATTAAGAATTACGCAAGATGGTTTATAAAATTAATTTGTCAATCTTTGATTTGTTGGAATGTCAACGGAACGGAATGTCAAAGACAATTTTAAAGTTTACATCGGCAATTGTAAGCTAAATTTTCGCGAATGATTCACTTCAATGTCTTGCGGGATTTATAAGTTATATACATAATTATATAAATTTAAATGATGTGTTATTGTTATAATCGCCAAACGGTGATAGTAAAAGAATATATCAAGAAAACATCTACACACCAGGATAACAATTAAAGCCAAACAGTACAGTTTTACAGTAAACGCCGATCTAAATTTCACATTTCCTACCGTAATAAGCCGTCCTAGAACGCTACACTGTGTGTCTAGGACTAAAATGAAGTGAGATTGTTATTCCCCTTTTTTATATGAGCTTGACTTTATGCTTTTGTAGCTTGACCGGAGTAGCCCGGGGGCAACCTGCTCGGGGAGCTTCCTAGAGAACTTTGCCTCAGCTGGACTATTGCCATGAAAGGGGTTGAATCGAATGATACCAGCGACAATAATGAACTAATTGATGACGGGCAATAATGAAGGAAGGATCCCTGCGATCCAGAATTGGATATCTACCGACCTACAACACTATATCACTACCGTTTCGCAACGTATTAAGTTTGTGAGAGAAGGACCCGCGTAGTCTATCCCGAGAAGGGGCTATGTCTCCTGGCGTCTCTCGCAAGGACGTGGAAAGTATACCTGAGACACCACCGTCAGTATCTTTCTGTCCGTGAGATCGGTTCGCGGTCGTCACACAAGAGCCTTCCGCCGTGGCTTATAATCGGACGTACCATTCCTCGCTCCACCGATCGCTTCTATATCGTAACGACCCGATTAGTAATAACAATTGCCGCTAATATTATCCAATCAGCAATCCAGCTATTCAACAATGGTTATAATTATCTAACACGGGGCATCGACACTCGCCTTAGATAAGCTGGGTGGGTACACCATTCCTTAAAAATAATTCGGCAAATGCAAATTAAAAATGCTTATGCTTATGGTTAGAATTTTGAAAAAATGCAATGAATAATAAATGAATTAGAAATTATGTTTGATGAAAAACGAATCACTACAAATGCCTTCTATTGTCGAGTGACGTTAAGTGACATTTGTAATTTGCAAAAATAACCTTCCTTAGAAAATATTGAAGTAAGTGCCACTTAGGTATTCATAAAGCTCGCGTCAGAAGTGAGGTATAAAATTTCGTGATTGAGTTTGTTATGAGCGATTCAATTTGTAAAGCGGGCGACGATTTCTCCCCGTCCTCCCCTTAATCCACGTGCCAAATATCAAATTGCTGGATTATTCGTCTTCTTTATACTGAAACATTCATGTTTTATGCTTCACGCGTTTCTTTTATATTTGCTTGTAATAAAAAATCTGGCAAGTGTCTGAGTTCTCACGAATACCTAATGATTCGGTAGAGGGTATAAATAAACAATAGTCCTAACTAATATTATAAGTGGTAAATATTGATGTAGGTAGTTTACTAAGTATGTGTTCGTGTGTGTGTGTGTGTCTACATGTACATATAGTAGACATTTATAGCTGAATCATAGACATTAAGTAATAATATTGTTACCAGCTACAGGACTCGAATTAAAATAAATGCCGTTGGAATTACTATAAAATCTATTAGAGCTGAACTGGATGCAACTAGTACACACTGCACGATTCGATGCACGCGAAAAGTCCGTCACTATATCGCTAATCGAAAGTATTACACAGTCTTACTCGTATCGTGGTCGTCTCTTGGCTGCCCCACCCCTCCGTTCGGGCATTGTTTTATACTAATCCGCCATCTAGCAAGCTTCGACGCAATGCAATAAAAAAAGGATTAGTTGGACTTTAATTACAGCCATAAAATAAGTACGATAACAATAGTGTTGTCGTACTTATTTTATACTTATATAACAATGTTTTTCAAAGTTTAAGAAAGATATATAGGTTAGACGAAAAAAATATTTATATCCATTTCTTCAGTTTTTATTCGGTATTGAAATTATAAAATAAATAACTAGTTTCTCAAATATTTTTCAGATACACAAACAGGAAAACATAAGGTAAAATTTTTAATGTTTATTAAAACCAAAAATTAAATAAAAATGGGATCACGCTCGTAAAAGCGGTGACCATCTACTGTTTTTTTTTTTTATTATGACATTCTAAGCATGCCGTCTCTGTAGACTAAATAAACGAGGTGAAACAATGCATTGTTTTTAGAATTCTTGTCTGATTGTTTGTTCGGGATTCACGTAAAAACTACCGGGCCAATTTCGACTTTGCTGGCCGACAGCAAATCGCTAGACTTAAAAATCTACACTTCTTTTTATTCTGGAATCACGCGGGAATTTTTCTGGGCATGATTTAAAATGGACAGATTAAAAAATATCAAATTCCAATTTTCACGTGGGAATTTTTCAGGGAGCGGTTTCTAGCAGTTAGGGTGATTAAAAATTTTCTTATCCCGACACAGATTTCACCAAAACGATAGCTGATATTCTTTTTTAATATTTTTCGTTCCGGGAATCTCGCGGGCATATCGTAGTTCAAAATATTTTTTATAGATTATTTATCAAACATATGTTCGATCTGTTTTGCGTCAATTATATTTTGAAACTTGTTTAGGAATGATTATAGGAGTTGGTAAGGAAACGATTACATCTTAAACACAAATAAACACCGGGAGCGAAGGTCATGTGAAGATGACGTACGTTGTAACCTCTTAAACATAATATTGATTCATATCTACGAATAATGTTTAACGACCCGATCAACTTTGTGTATATGTATATATCCGCGACTTCGTCCGCACTTGACTTTGAATTCCCGCGGAATCCCGTGACGCAAAGTATCGCGCAAAGTAAAGCATTTGAAAAAGAATGTAAGCAATCGTTTTAGTGAAAGCTAATTTTTATTCATCCTAACTACTGCCTTTCCCGGAAAAAATCCCGCGTTATTCCAAGAAGAAAACGTCGCACAGATTGTAAAGCTAAGAATTTGCTGTCAATCAGCTATAATAACATCGAAATCGACCCTCTAGTTTTTATGTGAATCCCGAACAAAGAGACAAACAGACATGAAATTATTTAAAAAGCATCGTGTTCTCCATCATTTATAGAATATATTCAAGTTGTTTTTTTTAAACAACATCAATGTACGGACACAACATTTTCCGAATTTCGTAATATTATAGATAGATAATAAATACGTTCACAGTATCTTGCCAAAAGCATCCAAAAGCCAAAAACAGTAAATGGTTGTCGCTTCTACGAGCGCGATCTTAGACGCACTTGGCTATTTTTCACAATTACCATAAAAATACCATACTTTTTCTAATTTATGTATCTGAAAATTATTTAAGAAACAACTCAGAAGGGCTTATGGTAATTATAGGCACATATTTATAATAAAATTTGAATTGAATTGGTTGAAGAACATTTCATCTACTCACTCTAAACATTCGACAAACATTTTTAGAACACCTCGCCATCCCTCCAACAATTTTACAGTATAAGAAACTTAGCAAATTGGGACAACCGATAGCGGATTGAAGTCAATGATAAACCTTTTTAATCAAGTAGGTTATCAATGACGAAAATTTATTACATTATTGTTTAGAAATTTTAAATATTATTATTTTATATAATATGATATTTAAAGTTTTATTTACATCTTTATTCACAAAGAATTATTAAATTACATATATTCGAATACAATAAAAGAAAACTTAACTTATGTGTATTGTATTCTACCCAGGTTAAAGTATTGTTACAAGCTACACAGGACTCGAATTAAAATGCCGTTGGAATTACTATAGAATTTATTAGAACTGTACAAACACGTAGAAAACAGGTAAAAATATAACTAGACACTGTATAAACTGCACGATTCAATTACACGCGCAAAGTCCCTCACTGTATCGCTAAACGAAAGTACAACACACGTCTTGCTAATATCGTAATCGTCGCTAGACTGCCCCATCCCTCCGTTCGGGCATTGTTTTATACTAAACTGTATAATACGGACAAAGGGGCCGCGGTATGAGTGAATCCCACACATCTGGCAAGCTTCGACGCAATGCAATAAAAACAAGGATTAGTTCGATACCAATGACGGCCATAATATAAATACGATAACAATAGGATGTTTTTAAATTTGAAACACGAAGTAAATAAAAGAACTCTGAATGCAGGAAAGGCAATAAACTGCGTTTTACGAGTGCCAAGTGTGCGCTCTTTGTCGCTCTTTGGGCGTGAGGATGGAGCCCCGCAAGAGCGAGGGCCAGCGGATGTGGTAGAGACCGATAGGAGTCAATTGGAGAGTAACAATGAGGGAGAAATTGAACCCACGGAACCACATGCCGTAATGCAAGAGCCTTCACCTCAGCCAGTGAGTCATGCCAACAGCAATCGGAAACCTGTTGTTCGGTTTCTAATTGATTAATTAAGATATGTATATAATAATATAATATAGTAGTAGCTCAGAATACAGAATATCTTCTGTATTCTGAGAGTAGTAGTATAATTTAAGGTAAGTTGTAAGTTTAGTTGTTAAGTTGAAATTAAGTGGTGAGGTGTTATGTATGTGAACCAAAAAAATAGTTATAACAAGTAGGTAGATAGGAAAATCATGTACATTCATTCTCGCAATAGAAAGTATTACGCCCAGTCGTTGTTTTATTGAAAAGCCCTAAAAAGATATTTAGAAATATCTCTCAGGTATGTAACAGTATTATTCTATTAAAGTTATACATGTAATGAAATAAATCAATTACAGTAAAACAATCTATCGCTTTCGTCCACATGAAAATAAAATGTAGTGAATATCGTAATAATTTACATAATTACCTCATCATATTCGGGATAAATACTTTTACATAAAATTATGGTAATTTATGGACAACTACTCTATACAAGAAGAGTGAATTTGGGGAATAGTGTGAATGGAGCGTTAGGTAAACTTCTAGGCGCTAAGAACCTCAGCCAGAAGGCCCAGCTTACCATACACAACGCGGTGCTGGTACCTACGCTCACGTATGGAAGCGAGAGATGGGTATGGAATAGAGAGCATGAAAGTAGGGTAAATGCGGTCGAGATGCGAGCACTGCGCAAAATGTGCGGAGTGACGCTCGCGGACCGCGTTCGTAATACCGAAGTAAGAAAGAGAGTTGGTCTGAAAGAGAGTGTCGGGGTGAAGGTAAGGAAAGGAATGCTCCGGTGGTTCGGGCATGTGGAAAGAATGTATGATGAAAGAATGACTAAACAGATATACAAAGCAAAAGTGGATGGATGCAGAAGTCGCGGAAGGCCACGACACACCTTCCATGATCAAATTGATCATGTGTTAGCAGAAGGTGATGTCAGGAGCCTTAAGAACAGGCGAACGTGCATGACAAGAACTATGAATGTCAAAGAAGCAAGTGAGGTGTGTAAGAATGGGCCTGTGTGGCGCTCTGTTGTTCGTGCCTACCCCGCAAGGGACCTGGGGTTAAGTTATGTATCTTTGTACTCTATGCAAAACAGGCGCTTATCACAGAATATATTTTTTTTTCAATTAAGGAAATTACCGATTGTATCGTTTGGTATTAAGAGGGCATATAAAATTAATTATTAAAAGAAGAAGAGAAACAAAGAAAGAACACAACTATGCAACTAAATAAATGTAAAACTAGACATTTTATTAAGTACCAGGCTGAATAAAAACTGTGTTATTTCGAAATTTCTACGTTGAAAATGATTTATCTCTTCCAAACTAAAAATGTTCTCTCATTCTCAGCTCGTGAATTCACATTTCTTTGTTTCGAAAAATGCCAATGACCTCGAAAAAACTAACGCGGACTGAACATTAGACTGGAAAGTATTATCGGGCCTTAATCCGTCTTTTACCATCTAGACATTTTTCCCCACAAACTTTGAATATTTGTCACTCATACGATTTTCAACTTAAAGACGTATCGTTTTAAGTCCATATTCCTTCGATTTAGAAACGAGAATATGAATAATCGTCAAAACAATGTCCACTTTGTACTAAGGTTATAAAGCTTATTTTCTATTGGATTAATACGTACACAATACTTTCAATGTTTAGTTGTTGTAATATGGAATGTGTTGCTTTTCAATAAGGTTGAAATTTAAGTAATAATTTTGAGTTTTAAAGTTTCAATAAGTTCGCACAGTAAAGGGGCTTGCAGTAATACGGGAGCACTTGTCTCATTTCCCCTGACTTATTGGAGGCAGCATTTTTAGCTGCTTTTGTAGTCGCTCTTTCCAAACTTTATGTAGTATTATAGCAAAAAAATACTTTTTCCATGGTATTCAAAACTATAATAATTACTCATATATACCATAGCGGATGTCCCCAAAGTTATAGAAACTGAAGGAAAGTATTTTAAATATTGTACTTAAGAAATTTTAACTTCAAAAGTAAGTCAAATTTCATTTAAAGTTTCTTGTCTCATCTTGGATTAGAACCTTATTCGGTTTAAAAAAACAGAGTGTATTTTTATAATGCCAACAGAGAAGATTAAACATAAGGTCTTTTTTTTAAGAAGTTAGTATCTTAGATTCAAGGAACACTGAAGTAACTGGCGGCTTGCAAAGTGTGTTTTTGTCTACCCATTCACTTTATTTATTCTCGTATTAACTTTTCTTGTATTATTTACAAGTACGTACATATACTAAATGTAATAAGCAAGGTTAAAATGCAGTAGTCCATGTACAGTCGTGGTATGAAAATGTTCGTCAGTTTTTAAATTGATTTATTTAACGATCCGCGAACACATGTTGCTTTTTCAAATTAAGTTACGGATCAAACTGTTCCACAAAAAAATATTTTTAACTATTTGATACAAAAACATACTTAGTTCAAAGTTGTTTGACTTTCTACCTTGTCTACGAAGATTGTTCAGACATGTAAAACCAATTAAAAGGTTTTATAGGGTTATAAAGGTTTAATATTTATGTAATTACATTTCCTTTGTGTCTTATTTTTGATCTCAGCGCCAGTCGTTTTGAACATAGCAATCTTCTTTTGACGTTTCTATGTGTATGTTATATGTGTAACGTTTATTAAAATTTAGACAATATTGTTTTTTGTACTCGTGTGATTAAAAGTCAACTGGTGGCGAACATTAATAATCCGGGAGTGTACGTGCCAAACTCCATCGTTATAGAAAACAGACAAAACATATACATAGTTGCATCTACGAACATGTTAAGAGTTTACATATTATCACGTATCAGCTAAGATTTCTGTATATATAGTCTTAAGTTAAATTTTAACTTAAGACTATATACAGAAATCCTATAGTTTGCTCGCAACACGCGGCGTCCCATTTTGTACTCTCCCTTGCCTATTTTTGCCACCCTATATTAGAAATAAAAACAGGGTTACCAGCCGTCAAATATAGGCTATTATTTACTGACAAAAGTGGACTGTTGATGGATGCAAGCTAACAAGGGTAACCATCATACCGCCACACAACATAAAGCACTCCCCACATATAATTTCACAATTTGCTAATAGAATTTTTTTTCCATAAAAATTAGATTGAATTCAATTAATGAATGTATTAGTAATTAGAATGAATGAAAAAAAATAATATGACATTTTTAAAAATTATTGTATAGTGTAATGTTATTATGGACCAAATAAAAAGGCTTTTTATTTTATTTTATTTATTAGTAATTAGAATGACATCAAAGAGTGGCGTGCGAGGCAGGTTACTTAGTAGTCATTACTTGTTTCATTGTAATAGAAATAATTATAACGTACAGAGCATGTCAAGGTTAGACTCGTGAAAATTAATTCAATTATCCATTGTTACACAAACATGGATTTTGAAAAACAACTTTTTGCGAATTAATTATTAGCATATATGCAAATTAATTTTAAACAAGTTGTCAGTTGATAAATTATGTATACATAATAAAACTACGTTTTGACGGTTTTAAGGGCGGTTTTCATTTATTTGATATTTATTATTCCGAAGTTTCGGCCACTTTTCATGGAAGAGAAAGATGTCAAATGTCAACGAGTCTTGTTAAAATTTTATTTAGACAATCGCCAACTTGCTCATTTCAATTTTGTTTATGGATATTATTTACTCTATGGGAGTCTAATCTAATTTACCTTCGCTTCGCACTATGGCTTGAAGAGAAGAATAAAATGGCTTGGATGGCAAATAAAGAAATGATCAGTCAAGGTGGTTTGTGTTCCGGTGTACACAGTAAGAGCTCACAGTGTCTAGACGTCTGACAGTTGGTTTTGGCTGGGTTTGGGTCTTAATAGTTTTGATGATCGGATCCCAAAGAGGTGGTACTTGCCAACCATCGTCTCTATTGAAATTTGGGTGTTTTTGCTTCACGCATCATTCTAGGTATGAAACGATTCTCTTTCTCGCGAGGATTTGTGGGTTATCGAATCTGATGTAGTGGTTGGGTTCATCCAGCGTGTGTTCACTGACAGCAGACTTCGTAGACCTTGTGTTTCATGTCAGCAATGTGTTTTTACCCGTATTTTTATGGTCCTCTTTGTTTGCCCAATGTATAACGTATACAAGACGCAACTATATTATGAAAATATTAGTGTGTTCCAGTTTTTTTTAATAGCTTCAATGTACAGAGACGTCATCTTTAGTAATTTTTTATATATATCACAGTCTACAATATTACATTACATTTTTTATTTAATTTACATATGGCCTATATGTATTGAAATTTCACACTGTTAGGCGTTAGCGTGGATTTTTCAGAGAACGCATTTTTTTATGTGTATAAGCTTCCGGCGTCTTGGAAAACGGGAAACAAAAAGGTTTTCGCGCTGTATCTCGGAATCTAGCAACCCTACAGAAAAAATTATAAAATGTTAATTGTAGCAAATAAATTATCTAGACTTTATTTCTATTACTTTTTATTGTAGAGTGGAAAAAAAAAAAAAAATCTAGAAATTTTGAACAAATTTTTGAGTTTAGTTTCACAATTGGATATTATAGACGGTGCTATAAAAAATATTTGTAGCAAGCCCGTAACAACATACTCGTCTTTAAACGTAATTATATTAGTAAATTGGAGGTGTTATGTGAAATAATTAGTCGTGTTGTCCTCATTTGGCGCAACTAATGCGTGGCGGCCATTAGGTCGCGTGGCAGCCGACACCCGCTGCCTATTAACTGAATTAACATTTGATATTCCTGCTTTATGATCCCAGTTTAGTGGTTTTGGCACGATTTACATTCAGCCTCGTCCATATGCGTGTCATTTTGTAACATAGGAGTGTTTTAGTGCTGCAAGTCAGGGCTTTATATAGCAAACCAATCTTTTATCCGTGCAGAAACGGAGAAGGAGTACTAACTCCTCCTTTGGGGCGGCCTGTCGTAAGAGGCGACAAAACAACCCACAGCCAGGTGGTAGGGCATTGGCCGACTAGATGGCTACCACCCCTGGAGTAGAGCATGCCGTCATAACAACCTTGAGTTGTGTTCCGGCATTAGTGGCCAGGTCAGCCTCATCTACAAGTCCGGCAGGTCATTGGTAGCACCTTTTAGTGTTGCACATCTTTGTAGGCGACGGTAACCACTTTCCACCACATTTAGGCCGTCACTTTTCCAGCAATAAAACAAAATTGTTTAATTCGACTTCCGTACAAGTAATGTACGTTTTAGGGTGATTTTGTGGTATTTATTTACTTATTTAATTCACAAAGCAGAAAACAATCAAAATACAATACATTAGGACAACACAATAAACATATGAAAGTCAAATTTGAATCAATAGTATGGCAAATGCACGATTGGTAAAATATGAGAACTGGCCATAAGTTTATGCAGTGTTGACAGTGTTTATTTTGCGTGACTTCAGCAGACAGGCAGCCGGGCCACTTGAGGGAAAGCTTTACCATCCCCTATGAACATTCGCAATACTACCAAAGGTACTACAAATGCGCTGCTGTTCTCTTAAAGGAGACTGGAACATGGTCACTGATGCCGGAATACAACCCAAGGTTGTTACCTAGGCCAGGGGTGGTAGCCATCCAGTCGGGCAAATTCCCTAACACCTGGCTGTGTGTTAAATTTAAAATACTTTATTTATATATAAAAAAATGATGAATTAAAAAAACCACCATTTATTTTGGCCACTACTTAAATATTGTTCTCGTGATTTTTTTATTTATAATTTTATTCAGGAAAATATGCCATGTCCTAATACATATTACATTATTCACAGGACATGCTTTTAATTTTTTTTTTTTTTTTTTTTTTTTTTTTTTAAAACATGTTCATTTTCTAATATATATTACATTATTCACAGTACATGCTTTAATAAATGCTTTGACTGGTTTTGGATCTGAGTTTTTCCTTATTAAATTCATATTGTTTTCTTTGCTCTTTGTAGTTTTAACAATACATTTTCCTTTAAGTTAACAAGATTGAGTTACGTAATCGAATTTCATATTGGATTCCTTATTTAACTTTCACTTGATAGTAAAATCAACAATAGAGTCATTGAAGTGACTATAAGCATTATCTTGACTAGTGGTCGCCCAGTGGGCGAAATTCGACCATAATTAATTTGAATTATAAGTCTACACATAAATAAGGTTCTGTTGTCACATAGGTACTATACTTCTATAATCACAGATTACCCCTACGTTATCTGCATGTCAATACATGTTTGTTTTTTTTTTTATATTTTTATGCAAATAAAAAAAAGTGCAGATAATATACTCCGCTGCTGCCAGGAGTGTCAAATACATGGGAGTGTGTGTAATTTTAATGTATATTTTTATGCATATTATTTTTATAAATTATTTTTTAAATGGCATATAATGTATTCAAACAAAAATTATTCAGTGTAGCGCACAGGCCATACGAATTAATTACATTCGACTGAAGACTTGCTATGGTCATAAAAATAAAAAAACTAAGTGTCAAAACGGATTCTTCCCTCCATTTCTACTTGTCAACTTTGCCGCTAAAACGTACCTATATTAATTAGTCGTCAATCTGTTTAATTGCTGTCTTGCTGTAATAAATTTAAAGAAACACATTTCAAGTTATATTTCAAAATTGCAAGCGTGTATCATTACACAACTCAATTAATTACATACCTGGAGAAACTGTTAAACCCTACAATTAGCATTCTGCACTCCTCGCTATATAACTATAAGTGTGCGATATCCAAAGAAGAGCAGCACAGATAGTAGGTAATAAGGTGAGTGGAGCACTAAACTCTTTTATGGACAGCCAGAAAGTGTCTGTAAAGGCATGCCTGGCTGTCCATCAAAGGGTACTGCTGCCAACACTGATGATGTGTGGCTGTGAAAGTTGAGTATGGCACAAGAAGCATGAAAGCAGGATAGACGCTGTTGAAAATAAACAGTATGATAAGGGAATGCTGTGGATTGAAAAAGAATGTAATAATAAGTGTTGAAAAAGGAATAAAAAAACTTTATTTATTTCTCCACACAACAGATTCAGAAAGAAACCTGGTGTGTGAGACTGGTGCCTGAAATAGATTTCTAAGAAATCTGTATGACAGGTCACCAGTGCTCCACTCCATGGCTAAAATAAAAGATTCTTAAGAATAGCTTAATTTAAAATTACACAGTTAAAACAGAAATAAGCTACGAATGTATAAGCATTTGTGTGTGTGTGTGTGTGGGTGTGTGTGGGTGTGTGTGTGTGTGTGTGTGTGTGTGTGTGTGTGTGTGTGTGTGTGTGTGTGTGTGTGTGTGTGTGTGTGTGTGTGTGGTGTGTGCGTGTGTGCGTGTGTGTGTGGCGTGTGTGTGTGTGCGTGTGTTGTGTGTGGTGTGTTGTGTGTGTGGTGTGTGTGTGTGGTGTGTGGGTGTGTGGTGTGTGTGGTGTGTGTGTGTGGTGTGGTGTGTGTGTGTGTGTGTTGTGTTGGCGTGTAAGGTGGATGCGTGAGCGTGTGTTCGGGTGTGTGTGGGTGTATATAGATATTAAAGTATGTTTAAATTCTAAGGGACAACATATTAGTACTTTTAGTATTTTACATAAGTGGATGAAGCTGACCTTCTGTCTCATCATAACTTAAGGTTTTAAGCCATTTGGTGATTTTTTCTTTACAGGCATAATTTTCTAGCGGGTATATTTGTAGAATATTATTTGCTTTATTATATAGGTATGGTCCAAGAAAGGGGAAAAATCTTTGGACTAGGCTCGTGGCAAGTTCTTAGGTTACAAACAGCAGTTTTCCTGCGCTTGTCGCTTAGTAACTGTGAATCATACTGCAACTGTGAATGTTTCTTGAGTAATGTAAGTAATATAAAGAGCTGTCTGACAGTTAATACACCCCATTTTTTGTAAAGTTCATTGATAGGGAAACGGTATGGAAGGCCTAGACTAACTTTTAAAATTGCTCTTTGAGCTCTCTCCACTTCGATCAGGTGAGTTTTCCCTGCACCCCCCCAACAATGGAATGTTACGGTAGTTTGAATATATAGAGAGAATGAATAAAAGCAGAATGACAAAATAAGTGACACGAGTTCACAGCATTGTGAAACGTAAAGTTGCTGCCGGTAGACTCAGAAGTACATACCGTAATCAAATAGAAGAAGTGCTAAATAGCGGTCAGGTAAAGAGCATATCAAATTAACTTACTTACTTAGGGTCGTCACTGCCTACCCCCATGACAAACAGGCGTGAGTATAGATAGATAGATTACTCACCAAATATACAGTTTCAAAATACACAATTACAATATCGTCATGGTAGAAAAAAAGGCGGCCTTATCGCTGAAAGCAATCTCTTCCAGGCAACCTAACTTAAAGAATAATTAATATTTATGTATGTTTATTAAAGTACAAACACTGATGGGCTGAATAAGAAGAAAATATAAAAACCTCGTTTCAGAAACAAACTAAGAGAAAATTCCTACAACTCAAAAAACTCTTATTGGTTACGCGAATTTTAATTGTTTACTTATATTCCCCATTGATGTAAAACCACAACGATGGAAAATATAGCTGCATAGGACGCAGGCAAATACAGGTAATTATATGAAGGAAGGATTGCATACTACCTTCATGTAGCGAAGCGTATGTATAATTTGATAATATATGAGTACGTATGTAGACGAGATATATCGAACGAATCTTATAAGATGACCACTATTGCGATACTGTTGACGTCGCACGCCGTCTCCTTTTTTCCGCCTGCCAACGTATGTACAGGAGAGGGAAAAAAGATAGGAGGTGGTTTTACATGATTTAGACGTATTATTCGTTCTATTCCTGTAAGAATTTTTAATATAATTAAATACGCGCGACCAGTTATTAAAGGGTTTTAAAGACTTAATTCTGAATCTGACTAACTCAGGAGCCTAAAACATTGATTAAATTTCAGACGTTTCGTTCCTTAATTCAATCAAGCCACTTAGCCGGCTTGTGACAAATTAGAAAAAAACTCAGCTTTGGAAATCTCCGTCCTTTTTCCCGCTAGTTTTATTTAGTTAGCGAGCTCTAATTAAACTCGATACCGGCTAACAAAATTAATGCTTTTTACACTTTAATTCTTCCCACTCTCTTGTAAAAAGGTTTTTACAAAGTTTTATATATATATAAGAAAGAGAGGAAACGTTGAAGATCGACTTGCACCCTTGTGATAACCATTTTTAACGTATATTTCATCAAATTATGTTGATTTATAAACACGTCTATGATAGCTTGCCAATCGACAATTGTCCATGGCTGGTTCATGGTGGACTCCGAGGCCAGTGGTGCTTATTGCCCCATTGGTGCAGAATTTGGCATAACTCTCTCTCTCTCTCTTATATATCTCCTTAAACATAACTCACAGTCCACTAAATAATCAATCAAATCAGCGAAGCTGCAATGAATGCGTGATCCAGCATTGAAATAATATGGTGAAAAGGAATTTTAAGGTGGTTTGGACATTTGTCAGGATCATCGCAAGTGGAGATAGTCTCTGCCTCCCCCATGGGAAACAGGCGTGATATTATGTATGTATAATTTACTCTCATTTTGGTACGTATCAAGAAAATATCGATATCAACTACCTGGTATGTGTTACATTATTATAATGCCATATTAATTAGTGAACTTATATACTGTTCCAAAGCTATCCCACATGGAGAAGAATTGCATTAAATAATGGAGATAGGATATTTTTTCAGCGGAAACATTTATTATAATAACATATGCGTTTTGTAATATATTATTGTATATTATATTTATAACTATGTATATATGTATGTATTTGTATATTTATTTGTTAAATTAGTTTGAGTATTTATGTATCCATTGCCTTTTTCCTGCACCACCTACATCGCCTGATTCAAATTTGTTTTTCATTTAGGTTACCTGGAAGAAATCGCTTTGAGCGATAAGGCCGCCTATTGTATCGCCTAGAAAATATTGTAAATATTGTCTTTTTTGTAATTGTATGTTTTGGTGTGCAATAAAGAGTTATCTATCTATCCTTTTTTTTTAATTAAGCAAAACCTCTTTTTTTATTCATGCAGTCAGACTCGGCCCAACTGTGATGGAAAGTGCTTACTGTCGCCTATGGATATTAGTAATATCATAGAAGCAGTCAATGTGCCGGCCTTGATGGAGAAACTGGAACCTGGTCACTTATGCCGGAACTCAAAGTTGTTACGGCGACATACTTTAGACCAGGGGTTTACTATCCAGTTGGGCAAATGCCCTACCACCTGGCTGTGGATTATTTTGTCGCCTCTTAGGACAAGACTTTAGGAATGTGTAACCTTTCTCCGTTCCGCACTGCACTGTATTCAGAGATTTTCAAAAAGTTGCTTACCTCATCTGGTTATCGAACCCACCAAATATCCAAAAACTGAGTGTATTTTTATGGTGTCGATCGTAAGTTCTCCTCCATGTGGAATAGCTTTAGGAGGTGCTGTATAATGTATTAATGTGAACGTACCCTAAGACAAAAAAACATAACGAGACACATTTAAAAATATGTTAATTAAAAACTGTGAGTGACATTAATGTCCCTGCCGCGCCTTTACATGAATTGTAAGCGAAGTTTGGTGGACATTTATGTCCGTTTGATATATACCAGAAATGCTTTCAAAACTTTTGCCTTCCGAATAAACATTTCTGACATTAATTTTTACACTATGACATTTTTATTACACGTATGTCTGGAACATTGTTATTAAGATGTAAAAGAAAACAATGTGTGGGAGCAGTTCACACGCAGTAGAAGTGAAACTTTAGAGAATATAGTCACAGATAATTCTTCTCTAACTTTTATTAATGTGTTTAGGAATCACCGCAATTTAGACAGTACTGACCATCAGGGACAGAGTTCCACATCTAGTATTAGTGCTCGCCGACGCATTCGTTGGAAATGCGTGTCGATACAACGGGGCGCTCGGTTTTATACTCCAAGCGGATTAATAAAAAAGTCAACTACCGCCATTATAGCTTGTTATATAAATAAAATTCATTTAACCTACATCCGTCAACATATTGTTACGAGTTACAGGACTTGAACTAAAAATGCCCTTGGAAGTACTATAGAATTTATTAGAGACTAAAATTTATTACTACAAATATAACTGGACGCAACTATTACAACCTGCACGATTCAATAACACGCGCAAAATCCGACATTATATCGCTTATCGAATGTACGTCTTGCTCGTATCGTAATCCTCGCTTGACTGCCTCGCCCCTCCGTCCGGGCATTCCTTTTATTCTGTACAAATACAATATGCCTCGTCGCAAAACAATAACAACTAGAATTAGTTCGACACACCTGCCTAATGACTGCCATAAACAAGTACAATAACAATAGAATGTTTTTCTTAATTACAAAATTTAAACACAAGATAAACAAAAGAAGTCCAAATGCGGGAAAGGTAATAAACCAGGTTTTATTGCAGGCAGATGTGCATTCACTTTTTGTCGGTATGTAACAGTATATTTTAATTGTAAATAACGCAAATAATAAGTCATACATACCAGAGTTTTATTTGAAAGAACCCACTGCCACTAATAGTAACTGTATTGAATTGAACAAGTAACTAAAGTATTCAAAGTTTATATATATTATTATGACCTGAGCGCCGACAAAAGACAAATTCACACCTCTACACGTTTTATTACCTTTGCGGCATTTGAACTTCTTTTGTTTACTTCGTGTTTAAAATTTGTGATTAAAAAACATCCCATTGTGTATTGTAATCTTTTATGGTAGTCACTACAGGTGTGATTCTAAGAAATTCAGTTCACGCGGTCAAGCAGACATATTGTATTTGTACAGTATAAAGCAATGCCCCAATGGAGGGATGAGACGGTCAAGCGAGGCAAGATGTGTGCACATTCGGTAATTTATTTAGTGACGGACTTTGCGCGTGTTATTGAATAGTGCATTACATTTGGACTGGTTGTGTTCAGTTATATTTGTAGCTGTGTTATACGTGTTTGTATAGTTCTAATAAACTCTATAGTAATATCAACGTCATTTTTAATTCGAGTCCTGCAACTCGTAACAATATAAAACACCTAATTGATTTTTTATGTACGTAACATAAAGCTACTACCTAGAGGTTACCCCGCGGCTGATAATAATGAACAGATTCCCAAAAGGCTTAGTGCCTAGTTCGCGAATTAGGGATTTCAATAATATCCCCTTTCTGTTTCTGATTTTTTGCTAAAAGATTATCATTACATACTTGTATGTCTCTGAAGACCACGGGCCATAAAAATGCCGGACTTTTGGAGAGCTTGCCTGAGGCCATTCAACACTTAGTGGCCTTCTGACAAATTTAATAGAAATCTGGCGTGACACTGACCGGCGATTATGCCTGTCTTCACCATATGAAATACACCCAGGGACAAGCTCCAGTCAGTTTAGGACTATTGTAGGCAATGAAACCAAATGTATCGGGCTAACTGCTAGTGGAACTTTTTTTTTTTTTTTTTTTTTTATTGCAGCAGGTCAGCAGACAGGCAGACGGCCCACTTGATGGAGAGCGGTTACCATCGCCTATGGACATTTGCAACACCAAAGATGCTACAAATGCGCTGCTGCCCTCTTAAAGGAGACTGGAACCTGGTCCACTAATGCCGGAACACAACTCAAGGTTGTTATGGCGACATACTTTAGACCAGGGGTGGTAGCCATCCAGTCGGGCAAATGCCCTACCACCTGGCTGTGGGTTGTTTTGTCGCCTCTTACGACAGGCCGCCCGGCCGCAGGAAATTGTATTCTTTCTCCGTTCCTGCACGGAGAAAGAACGGAACTAAGGGTCTTTCTTGTACTATAGGGACTGTGAATAGAAGTGGGTTACCATTGTGTTGGTATATGTATGATTCCTCTTCTGACACCAAGCGAGGCAATGCTGCCAGCGTTCTAGGTAAAATGCCCAGCAACAGGGGTCTGCTTTAATATAGGTTTTCTTTTTACTATTGTACATATTGTTACAAGTTAGGCCACCTGCATACCTGTAGACAAAGCATATTTATTACCTGCAGCGGCGTTTGAGCTTATAACATTGTTTTATTTACTTTGCGTCAAAAATTTGTAAACAGCCTATTGTGTATTGTATTCGGTTATGGCCATTCGCAGGCATAATTATGCAGGTGTGCGGATTACGTTTTCTGGAAAACACGCGTCGACGCATTATAAAGCAATAGCCCAATTCAGAGATCGTCAGTCAAGCGAGAATTACGATCAAGGTGAAACTTCTGTACATTTGATAACCTAAATAGTGACGAAGTTTGCTCGTGTTATTGAATCGCGCATTACGTTTAAACTGATTGTCTAATAAATTATATAGTACTTCCAACGGCATTTTAATTGGAGTCCCGCACTCGTAACCATATGTTTTTAAGTTAGTTTTATTCATAGGATAGTTTAATTTTTAGTATTACAATTAATATTAATAAAAAAAATACTCTTAGACTCATTGATATTATGCAGAAATCATTACTCAAAGTAAATACCTCACCACTAAGCAGAATATCAAATAACCTTCATTACATAAAAGGCACAATAGAGTTCTCTATATAAAAACGGGACAGGCTGTTTCTGATGTATACAGCTAGGTATTTATGTTTGGATTGAAATGGGATGCTTTGATTACGTAAATAATATCCCAATCTTACCCAGAATAGAAAATAAGATACGTAGCTGTATTGAATAACAATTTTAGATATTAATAAAGTCTCAAGGGTAGACTGAAAATATGTTATTACCTAATTTATACGCCTTAAATACAGATAATTTTTTGACGAAAAGCGAGTCAATGCATATTCTTCTTTAGCGATAGAGAAGTAATAGTAAAAAGCATTTTTATAAACAAGCTTTTATTTCTAACTCTAAACAATTAAAGAAACATTCCGATTAGCCGCAAGTTTACGCCTGGGGGCATCATGTTGCGTACCACATCACTGTCAATGTGGAGTTATGGTAGACCGATTTGGACACCACGGGTTGTCATGTTTAAAAAGCGCAGGAAGAAGATCTCGTCATGCTAGCCTCAACGACATCATCCGCCGAGCTCTTGTCAGCGTCGGCGTACCGGCCATTCTAGAACCGAATGGCCTGATGCGTGACGATGGCAAGAGACCGGACGGAATGTCACTCGTCCCTTGGAAGATGGGGCGGCCGCTAGTGTGGGATGCGACCTGTGTTGACACACTGGCCCCGTCACATCTTCCAATGACCGAGTCAGGGGCTAGCAGCGCTGCCGCTTCAGCTGAAGACGTCAAACGGCGCAAATATGGAGCCTTAGGAAGGGGTTACATATTTGTGCCGTTTGGGGTTGAAACATTAGGCCCGTGGGGTCCGTCGGCAAAGAGTTTGTTTAAAGACATATGTAACAAACTCTTTGACACTACCCGTGATCAGAAGGCTGGCTCATATTTTGCACAACAAATAAGTATTGCCATACAGCGTGGTAATGCAGCCAGCCTTCTGGGCACGCTCCCCGTTGGCAGTGATCTGCTACATAATATATTTTAGTTTCAATGTCTTTGTATAACTCCACTCAAAATTACTTGATTTCTTGAACAAAATTAAGTACTTGTCAATAAACTTTAAATTCAATCAAATTCATCAATTTATTACATCAATATACAGAGGGTTTAACTAACAGTTGGGCGTAGAGGCAAAAGTGCAGTTTTTCACAAGAGGCAAAATGGTGAATGAAACATAACTTGACTGTGTAAGGTTGAGATTTGGAATACCCTTCTTTTTAAGTACACTTGTATACTGGTAAGACTTTCTAAATTGTACCAGGCATAGTTTTTAGTAAACCTTCAAATGTCCAGGCCATTTTTATGGCCCGTGGTCTTGAAAGATATACAAATATATTAATGTCTTTATTTCAGGCAATACTGGGTGTATAAATTTAGTAATGTTCCATTGCATTTCAATTTCATTAAAACGGGTACTTTAGCAGTTTAAGCCTGTGAATGTGGTTATAGAATTTAAGCCCCCCCCCCCTAAATATCAAATCCACTTAATTCTCTGTTGAAAGGATGAAAGGGCATAAATCAAGCTTATCCGCAAGAGTGCCTGTTGAAATGTCGACAGATTTAATACGTAGTTCGGAGACTAAGGGCGGTTCGCTTTTCAGCCACCGTAAGCCGAGATCAACTGCTGCTGATATGATGAGGAAGTATTTATATTGTGTTTTGGGTGCTTCGATAAAAGGGATTATGTTTTGTGCTAGTAGCGCAAGCGAAACTTCATTCGCGTTGCCATTGTTGTAGAGGCTGATTTACATTGGATCTACTGAATTGCGCTGCGGGCTGCCCTCGAAATATTCAATTGGTATTGAAGTCAATGAGACTTAATATAGCTATACTGACTTCAAATCAATTTACATGACACCAGTGTGAAGTCAGCATTGTCATTCGAATTTAAAGTCATTGACAGCACATTCTTATAACGTCAAATTGTGCATTACGGTTTGGTTTTGCTACATTTGGCTAATAAAATTTCAGATAATTCCAACGGCATTTTCGAATTTACATCCTACAAATTCGTAACAATACAATAGGTTGAATAATTCATTGAGAAAGTATTTTTACCTTTATTTTATAACACGTGTTATGATATGATGTTATTGACAGGACTTATCTAACTTAGCTAGATCTTCTATACAGAGAAATAAAATTGAAGTGTCTATTTGTACCGTCAAAATAACTGCTTTTTACTAAATACATATGACAGTATTGTTACGAGTTATGGGACTCGAATTAAAATGCCGTTTAGAACTATACAAACACGTATAACACAGGTAAAAATATAACTGAACACAACTTGTACAAACGTAATGCACGATTCAGTAACACGCGCAAAGTCCGTCACTACATAGATTATCGAAAGCACACACGTCTTGCCATGCTTGCGGTTATTGCTTGACAGCCTCACCCCTCCCTTGGAGCCTTGCTTTATACTGTACAAATACAATAAGCCTATAGACTGAATTTCTAAGAATCATACCTGGCTAATGACTATTCATAAAAGATTACAATACACAATGGGATGTTTCTCTAATTACAAATTTTAAATACAAAGTAAACAAAAGAAGTCCAAATGCTGAAAAGGTAATAAACTGTAGGTGTGAATTGGTCTTTGTCGGTCGTAATAGTATATGCGGTACATATATCAAAAAATCAATTTTTATATAATCTTATCTAGTTTAAATGTTCCGGCTAATCTCTGAAACGGCTGGGCTGATTTTGATGGGACTTTCACCGACCGATAGCTGATGTTATAAGGAGTAACTTACTTTTTCCCTCTCTTTTTAGTGTTCCACGTATAAAATGCACGCAGTCGAAGTCGCGGGCACAGTTAGTGGTACAACAAAGTCTTTTTGTTAACACTAAAATTTCTACCAATATAATAAACGCGAAAGTTTCAGATGAAATTCGGTACACATTATGTAGTCTCAATACCGAGAACGGATATAGGATACATTTGATCCCGGAAAATGGGATACTTTCCAGGACAAAATTAAGTAAAGTTTCCGGGAGTAAATAGCGCTTAGATAAAAATTTAATGCTTGCTTTGTTAATAAACTTAAGTTATACGACAGGGGTTAGGTTATTGGGGCGGATCTAAGTCCAAAAATGTAAGACTTAAATCATAACTTATATTAATTGTATGGCTATTGTTATCGCTATATACATATTAATGATGTATATACAGTTTAAACTCTATATAACGACATTGAAGGGACTGTGCATTTTATGGTGTTATAGAGAGTTGTCGTTAAATGGAAAGAAGTCTCTGTTATTTCTGGCTTGTAGTATAAAATATATATGTACTCAAGTGGGTAGCTTGGAATAAATCAGTGTTCAGCCAACTTGCGTGTTTCACTACATGTCTGACGTCTTTTGCTGAACCAGGCATTTTGTTGTATTTTTTTAATTATTTAATTCAAAACTTGCGATACTAAGGCTTCTTTATGTACTTAGAAATTTCGGTATGCGTGATGCCGACAGTCGAGTTTATTACGGCCTAGTAGAAGAACGCACATAGGGCAGCTTTTACTCATTTTGGCATCTTAAAAGGTACTTTTTATTACTTAATTGTTGTCGTCATTGAGAGTGGCTGTAATGCTATATAGAGTAAATCATTGTATGGAAGGCAAGCTAAACCCTCAGAATACAGATATTCTGTATTCTGAGGCTAAACCAATCAAAGCCGAGTGATTTCAACGCTTAAGGGAGTTTGTTGTTAATTCGAGTGACGTTACATGGAGCTTACACTGTATTAGTATATTATATATATATATAATATTAATATGTGTTATTGTTTATTCTTTATTCATTTCAGATGTATGTATTGTATGATATTTATATATGTATTTCATTTACACACCATCGTCATACACTTGTAAATCTCCTGTTCATAAAATCCATATGCAGGGTTCTCTGGAAGAGATCGCTCTAAAGCGATAAGGTCGCCCTTTGTTAAGACTTTTACTATTTAGTGTGACTACTGTTAATTATTTATTTTATGTGTATGTGGTGGACAATAAAGTGTTTTCTATTATATTCTACATTGATCAGAAATAATTGAATATTCCGTATCATAAACATTTCAAAAAAATATTATTTTTCATATCAACTACAAATGACAACATCATTTATATCGCTTTTACAGGAGAATGCTCATCCATAAATCACTATATTGAATACATACATTGCATCAATCCGTACGTTGTCGTACAAAGGCGTGTAATTTATCAACTAACTACTGAATAGCCACGGTGGAAAAGGCACAATGATATTTTCTCATCAGACCATCTTCGTAATGGGGAGCATCCGGTGTGCCGAATTCAGGGACGAACTCAGAAGTCTAGTAATAAAAGAATAAATTATTTAGATTTTCTGTGCTACCTGCACATCGAGATAACCGATGCGTCAAAGCTGCCTTGGACAAGCGTGGCGGGTATACTGTTCGTTCCCCTATAATGACAGTGCCGAGCCCAGAAGTGGCACATTTATGATAAGATTAATAATGAATTAGCAATAATAATTAGAGCATTGTCGCTACAAGTGCACAAGTATCTTTGACAGATGTGAGGCGCCAACACTGGGAAGAGCAAAATTTTAAAAACTACCATTGTGCTATAAATTATGCGATTAGGTAGATAGTGGAAGTGTAAACTAACCACCACCATATGGATTTATTTTATTACTCAAGTTATGGTGTGCAGCAGAATTGTTATCTTGTTAATCTGATGCACAAAGTATTATTTATCATATAATGCAACCCTAATCATAGTAATTGTTGCCAATGCTGCTTTTATTATGGCTCTACGAATTAAATACCAAGATTATCATAGTTAAAACAACGTTTAATAAAAAAACCGTTAAAATGGAGTTTAAACTATGTGTGAAGGTGAAGCATAACATCGCGATGAAACTTGCACATCGAAATAACCGATATGTGAAACGTGCCAATCCGACTTTGACACGCATGGATGCACCTTACATTGCCCTGAAATGAATATCTTAACTCATCAATGGAACTTTTACGAAATTTGTAGTTTATTTCGGCTTCTTAATTTTACTTTTTTCTCGCCCCCAAATACGTGCCTGGTGATACCGGTGGCCTCATCGTTTGCAAACATTTTGGTACATTAGGCGGGTGCGCGGCGTCCGTCATTGTCCAATCCTGGACCCTATCATTTATTAGGAGCCCACAAATTAGATGCCAACAACAGATTCTGATTTATATGCGGTTATAAGAACATCAATCACGATAGACGTGATCTACATTCTAGAAGCATTTTATTTAAAACTAGTTTATGCCCGCGACTTCGTCTATGCTTGACTTGAAACTCACGCGCAATTCTCGGCACATAAAGTAAAGAAGCATTTTAAAAATATAGTTAAAAAAAGAAACTAAAAAAATTCGCTTTTATAGAAAATCCAACTTAAAAATAGAAAATAAATTTTAATAAATTTGAATTAAAAAGAGTAAAAGAAAAAGATTTTATTGTAAAAAAGCGTGGGGTGCCTTTCAGGCTATTGTCAAAATGTTATAAATATTTTATATCTGTTCAAATATTTATAACTATTGATATCATGCACTATAACTGTTATTTATTTTTCATTTTTTAGTTGATTTTTTTGAAAAGGTTTTTAAATACAAGCTTTTGAGATCTAGCATATCATGTAGCAGCAGAGTGCTAGCCAAGACAAGTAAAACGAGCCCAAACACGACGGGTCTATCTGTTTAGTACAGGAGTTCTTATGGCGACCTTCCGACTCCATCGTCATATCAGCTGTATGATACCATATTATTGCATTGTCACGCGATATAAACGTTCGTGCAAAATTTCAGCTCAATCGGAAACCGGGAAGTCAATCAAATTTAACTTGAAAGGTTCCGTTACATACTAACATACATATGAAGCTAATAAAAGCGTATTAAAAAATAAAATAAATGTAAGACAAGGAGGTTGCCGCGGATGCGAGAGTTCCTAATGCGGCCCTTCCGTGTGACTCCACACCTCTACTGTAGCGGACTTGCCTGTACCACTCAACTCAAATACCTCGGTTCACTGGTTCATAAACTTAAGAGATACCATAAAATACCATCGTCGTTATTGAGTACATGTACTAAGTACGTTGACTCTAGTACCTAGTACATATAACTCACTTTTAAGCTATTCAAAACAAAAAAGTTCGAACTTAAGGCAGGCGGCGCGACTCATGTATTTCTTACAGCGCTAGATCGCTCAAGAGGTACAGGCAGTTTTCTGAACCGACGTTGGTTCGAACGAGTTGAAGTGGATAAAACTTAATTAAATAAAAAAGAAAGAATAGATTTACCGTCGTAAGTGTACATACACAGAATAAAGAATACGTGTAATAAGAGGTTGCAAATGGAAATCAAGAATATACAATTGTAGTTAACAAAACAAACAAAAATGTAAGCTCATAACGTTTACGCCATTGCGGCTAGAACTCAGCATTGTGCTGCGACAAGGGCTGACGCAGCGCTGTTTTTCAGTTCCAGCCTTTATCCAAAGAAAACATTGACCTAAATAAAAGTAATAATTGAACTTCATACAGAAGTATTAGCTGCTAAAATATAATGAATCATTAATGAATTTTAAATTGCACTAAACTAATAACATAAAATATAAAAATGAAAAAGCATGATAACCTCCACATGAGCACATGAATTTACTCATGTGCCACGAGGCGAGTACTTATTCGTGCCTTGAAATAAAAAAAACATTAATACGGTCATATATAAAATAAGATGTTTTATTTGTGATTGTTTTAGCAATGTAAGTACTTCGCTATTTCTAAATTGTTTTCTTTCTTTATCAAGAAAACAACAAACTGCCCGCATTTTTTAATAGTTACTTTTCACTCAAACACTTAAAGATTCTACAACAGTCCAGCTCAGACTAAGCGAGCGACTGTTGTCCATGGACCATAACGAATGTTCAAATAAACTAGTCCCGGACGCCTTCTCTAGTACGTAGTATATTAAATATGATTGTTCGTCGTAAATCGCTTATTAAATTCACACCCAGTGGCCCGTTCCGCAGTCTGCGGAACGCCTGCCGTCGCCTTACGTTACAGGCGTCGCGATCCGTTAAATATTTCAATTCCCGCAGCTTGTCTGGAGCGAGCACGGTTGGACGATTTAATTCCCGCAAATATTCTGGACTATTGTTTCGATATTGCATTTTCTTTTTGGTCAATCCCTTTGAATTTCAGTTTGATTTTTCAAGTATTACGTAAGATTTGTATTGTATTGAATTGTTTTGTATTTCTTATAATGGGTCGGTTTGGATTAAAGTGTACATCTTGTTTTTTTCTCCCAGACATTATAGTGGTAATATTCGCCCGTCAACTAAGGATCTCATACTTTAACAAGCAAAGTATGATACAAGTGGTATTTAATTTACAATAGGAGACCGGAAGGCTGGAGCTTGCGTCACTCAAAGGATTGGCTTCTGTATCCCGCGCGGTATGTAGCCAGCCTTCTAGGTACAATGCCCAGCGACCGTGGTCTGGCGGGGCTGCACGGGCTTTAATATAGGTTTTTAGTATTGTATGTACGAGTTATATATATTTAAGTTATGTTTATATATAGTTTAGTTTATCATAAGAATTAAGAAAAAATGTTTAATCTAATTTACTAATGAATAATAATACCGATATTAAATTAATAAAAAATAATAATGATTAAGTCGATACCTTTATTTAATTATTGAATACTCGTATTTATAACACTAATATATTTAATTAAGACTATTATTTCAACTAATTTTGTATATACTACTTAAGTATGTAGGTGTGTGTCTATATATATTACTAGCTTCTGTCCGTGACTTCGTCCACGTGGAAAGTTTTTTTAACTATCCCACGGAAACTTTAATTTTCGGGATTAATAGTATCCCATATCTCTATAGCTTATATCCCATCTAGGGATATAACCAAAAAAAAATCATAGCCCGTACAAACAGAGAAACAAAAATTAAAAAATCTAATATACTTCTATTTCACTTCTTACATACCCCTGACTCGGTTTTTAGCACTTTTTTCAATTCGGCCTCTACAGTTTTATTATACGTATAGATTTAAGATTCTACTTTCATGCTTCGCATTGATGTAATGTCTGCTGAGACGAGACCTCAAGGGCTCAGCGGAAGATCAGCGCTGGTTTCAACAGACCAGCATTATTCTGAGACTGATGTCTGTTTGGGACCAGATTATGTTACTTAAGTTTTAAATTTATTAACAATTATACCTACATTATCCAATGTAATTTGTCCTGAATAAAATTGTTTTCTTTCTTGTTCTGATCTGGTATACTTATAAACTAGTCGTATGGCGTTTCATTGAAATCTGCTCAGCATTTCTTACGTGATGCGAGATCAGTCAGATAAAAATATTAAAAGATGTGTTTTATGGAAATTTTCTTTTGGTCTGTATTCTGTCTCCCTGATTATTTTTTAACCCTTCTGCAGATTCACTATACAAGTGAATAATTCAAGTGGACTCCATGGCCATATTCTACATAATTGTGAAAAATACTCAAAAGAAGCTTGGTCAATTGTGATGAAACCTGATTAAACCTAATTTGATACTATGTCATTACATTTTTTGAAATAATTTTCTCTAGTCTGGAATCGGATCGGATGAATTGAAAAATAAAACAACAGCGTTATATATTAATTGTTATTACATCATATTATAGTGTAGCATGTAAAGATAATTTCCGCGGAGGAATGTCAAACATAAAGCTAAGGACACCTAAATAAGGAAGGATAAATACAGGAATGTCGCAAATTGAATGATATATGTACCAAAAACAAAATTAAATCAATTTTTTTAAATACAAGCAACGTTGATAGAAAAATACTAAGTGAGAAATACAAGTAATTTTCCGTTAACAAAATTAACTCTTATTTGTTAGAAGCCAATTAGTTGATAACAAGTTCGCGGGGAGCTCCAGGTCATTCGAGTGAAATAATTGCAGATATACGTGTTTCATTCTTCTAATTCGCTCAATTTGCCATGAAGACGTGTTTTTGTTTTCACATGACGCTCTAACAGACAGACAGATAATAATCTTATTTCCTCTTTTTTTATAGTCCTTATCACTATAATAAGAGCCTGTCCGCACAGCGATTTTTCACAGAATTTTCACAAAATCCTTTCATGGGTCCCAATGCCGAATGTTCATGACATCTTTTGATACGTCTGTTACGCCGCCTAAGCATTAGATAAATTAAATTTTAGTTCGTTTGTCCATTTCACACGTGCGTCTCAGCCGAGAACTGAAGTAAACTGACAAAATAGTGTGAAATTTTATTCGTAGTGCGTAAAATTTCGCGACCGGAATTACACCTTAATTCCGGTCGCGAAATTTAATTCGCGCCAATAAAAATCGTGCTGTTAAAAATCGCTGTGCGACAGGCCCTAATGTTACATGCCGATAATAAATGCACACCTGTCTGCCATAAAGCACAGTTTATTGCCGTCCCGCATTTGGAATTCTTTTGTTTACTTAGAAAAACACCTGATGTGTATTTGCTCATTTATGGCCGTTCGCAGGAATAATTAAGCAGGTGTGCGGATTATGTTTTCTCGGAAATTGCTGTCGACGCTTGGCAGTAGACATATTGCATCGGTGCATTAAAAGCAATGGGTCAATGGCGAGATTGGCAGTTAAGCGACGATTACGATACGAGCAAGACGTGTATAGTACATTCTATAAGCGATATAGTGACGGACTTTGCGCGTGTTATTGGATCGTGCAGTTTGTACTGGTTGTGTCCAGTTATATTTGTATCTGAGTTATAGGTGTTTGTATAGTTGTAATAAATTCTACAGTAATTCCAACGGCATTTTAATTCGAGTCCTGCAACTCTTAACAATAATAATGTCGCAATGTATAAAATCACAGTTATACATAAGCACTCTGGATACGTTCCAGGAGGGTCTCACAGCGACCACGTTCACGACCGCGACTTTTCAAGCCTTTGCAAGCCGTCCACTTGCTTGCGGACTTTACAATCATCATCATGAAGACGAACAAAATAGGTAGATCGAACCCTCATAGTCAAGGCTAATGGAAGCTGATCAAACCACACTGCGTTAAGAAAACTTACAAATACTATCAAATATTCGAACCAATAGGGACAAAGGCAAACCATATATAAGCTAACGCAAACACTAACTAACGCTTATTCGTGTAGGCTTCTAAAAACTTGGTTATTTGAATTTTTCACATAAACTATGAGGTTATGTGAAAAAGTATAAATAAAAAAGTTGTAGATCTTTTTACTACCTATAACTTTGCCATTTGACTTTCTTCCATAGGCTTGTAGTTTTTTCGGAAATTGAGATAACCATGCTTCTCCCTTACTCACCCCCTTCCACTCCCGACCTCATACCACCCGTAAATTATTGTTCCTTTAATTTTTGTTATATTCTCTTCATTTTCCAATGGGTTTCATCCTACTATATTTTTTTTGTTTCAGAAATGTGTCTACCCTGGTCAATAAAATATAGTAACGATAAACAGGGAATAAACTAAAACGACACTTTCGACTTCCGTGATTAAAACTTCCACAATTTAATGCGGAAATTAAACAATGGATTTAGGAAAATCAAACAATTGAGTTTATTTTCATTGTAATTACATACAACCGAACTGTCACTATTATAATAATTAATTATTAAATTTATGTATTTATCCCGCAACACTTGGGCTACAGTGGAACGATTATTCGACCCACCCCTTGACATGAGTTGATGTGTGCGTTGTGTGAACAAAATGATGACAGCAGTCACCTTGTGGAACGGCTAAAGGGGCATATTGGGCGTTGTAAGCTATTAGTGGAACGCGTCACTGGTATAAAAGCGAAGGACGAACAAATTAAAAAAAAATCTCTACTTTTCTGCTACATCTCTAATTATTATTGTACTCGTTAGTCTGAGATTATTAGTCATAAATAACTAGATTTAAAATAATTTCGTTATCGATATAATTTAAAATGAGTAAGTATTTGTAGATCCCCATGGTGACAGCAACATTATTCTCTTCCGACATTGTTTAGACGAATTAATATAAAAATAGTCCAATCGATGCGTATATCTGAATTCGTTAGATCTAAAACTGGGTGTTTACGTTGAAGTGAGTGAACTAATACGTGTCTATTGATGTTTGTCTATCATCAAATGGATGATTGCACAGCAATGTTTGTCAATGGCTTCGCATACGCGTGCCTAGACTAAGCAATGCTCTATATTTAGCATCAGTCGAATGTCTTTGAACATTATAAAATACTTGAACATGTTTGGGCAGTCTTTTTTTACTTTATATTAAAAACATTAATTATAATCTTCTTATATTTTATTTTAATGTTTTTTACATGAACTTTTATTCTTATATTTGACAGCCTCTGTGGTTGAGCGGGCTAAGCCTTTGCCAGCTTACTTCACTGCAACACATAGGCTCCGAGTTCGATTCCTGGTATGGTAAATTTCGGAAATGCATTTTCTCCGTTATTTACTATGGTCTGGATGTCTGGAATCGGCCCCAGAATAGTCCGTTGCATATTACCCATAACACAAGCGTAACTTGCTTATTTTGGGGATATGCAATAAGTATATTGTTTGCCAATTATTTAATTGTTTAATTGTGGGAGTTTTCAGGGAGATTACTCTTAAGCTCCTTGAAGCCTTAAGTGATGTGAGATTTATTAAAAACAAATATATTTTTCGATAAATGCTTATATTGGTGTTCAGGTCCACCATTAGAAGGGGGCGAGGATCTCGAAGATCTGTCTCTTGTGATGATTGATTAACATTAATGACAATGACGTTTGTATTTTACAGATTAAATAGAAATACCACTGTTAGTACAAGGACAAAATTGTTTTTCAGCGCCACCTAAAAAATTCATATACAAAACATTTGTTGTACCTAATATAATGAATTGCTTCTTTAGTTGATCAAAGCATCTAATAATTCTAATTCAATACGTAAATATTTTTTTCCAATACTATAAGAGCTTTTGTATCAAAAGCTATGTGTTAATTAATGTAAAACATTATGTGTTAGTGAAATAACCTGAGAAAATAAATATAGAGATTATGTGTGAATAAAAAGACAATTTTTGAAAAATGTTTCTAATACCCATAACCAAAACCCTAATAAAATACATCTTGCACAGACTGTTTCTGTATAAAATTTATTTTATAAAAGTTGATTTAATCAATGTTTAGCTAGACATGTTGCTGGGAAGTTTCTTGGCGCTTCTTCTCCTTGACAGCAATAACACGTTGCGGAGCGGTGTACATAGAATAAGATGTAAAATTAAATTTTAACTTATATGTATGACTTTCAAAAAGTGTTCTCCAGTAGAACTTATTTCTCCTTCAAGGCCGGCACAGCACATTGGCAGGAACTCTAGTATTGGTAATGTCGAAAGTCGCGGTAACCACTTTCGATCACGGTTGGGCCGTCAGCCTGTCTGCTGTGCTCCAGTAATAAAAAAAAATAATCTACTATAATTAACTTGGTATAAAGTGAATAATGAACAAAATATTTCGTCATTACGAGTCCTAAGCACATAAATATCCCTGTTAATAATTTTTCTTATAAAACAAGGCACGTAACGGTGAGAAAACCACTAACAATATTTTAATGAAGAAAACATTTTCCACGGCGACATTCTGAAGACAAATGACGCAACAAATCTTCGTCAAGTTTATTTAAGAAAATTCGCGGCGGCTTTTTTATTTACTGAACAGTCCGTCTGACGAATGAAAACCGACCTAAATGTTTACGCAATAAAACTTATTATCATATGCGAAAATACCTGGTATTAAACAGATAAGCCACGTAGAAAATTCACTCGGTAATTCGGTAATTATTGTTGTTAATTACTAAATTAAATAATTTAATATCGCATTTAGAAATGAACTTTAAATGTAGCATACTAAAGTCAAATGTTGCATTTAAACAGAACTACTCCGTCCCGCAGCATGGGCGGTAATGGGCTACGGAACATGAAGCGACATTTGTAGTGCATTAAAGTACATTGCTCGTTTAGTTGCGCTGTTTGAGTGTTAATGCACTCAAAGCGAGTAGTGTAACGTGAGGTCATAAATGCTAGTTCTAGTGGAGGCGCGTGCGTTCGAAGATAACTCCAGCAATGGCGGGTTCCTTCGGTTCTTACTACTCATTCACTTACCATACTATCGCTTGAATTTTATTTATTTACTAGCTTCTGCCCGAGACATAGTCGCGTTGTTCGCTTTTTTAACCATCCTACGGGAACTCTTTAATTTTTCGCAATCAAATTATCCTATACGTTGACCAGGGATAGAAGCTACCACCATACAAAATTTTATTTCAATCAGTCCAGTCGTTTCGGAGATTAACCGATACAAACAGACAGACAAACGGAGAACAAAAAAAAAGAAAAAATCTAAATTCTATTTCACTTCTTACTTCCCCCTGACTCGGTTTTTATCATTTTTTTATTGTACAGAAATTCGACCTATACAATTTTATTACATGTATAGATTTGAAACTAATACATCAATCCGACAGTATTTTTTTAATTCTACTAGCCCCTAGTAGTTCGCACTGTATTATAAGGGCTAGTGTCTAATTGCAACACCAAAGGTGCTACAAATGCGCTGCTACTATCTTAAGGGAGACTGAAACCTGATCACTAATTCCGAAACGGCTCAGGGTTGTTATGGCGACATACTTTAGGCCAGAAGTGATAGCTATCCAGTCGGGCAAATGCCCTACCACCTGGATGTGTGTTGTTTTGTCATCTCTTACAAAATTGTATTCTTTCTCCGTTCCTCCATGGATAAATCACTGTCCTACCTGTAAAAGTATGTAAAAGTATACAAATTCCTGGGAGAAGACCTGCCGTAAGAGGCTCGCCTGAATGACTACTATTCCTGGTCTAGAGTATGCCGCCGTAACAACCTTAAGAGAGCAGCAACGCATTTCGAACACCTTTGGTGTTTGTCTTAAATGTCCGTAGGCAATGTTTGTCTGTCTGTCTGCTGAACTCAAGCAATAATTTGAAAAAAACAACTGGAAAGATAAAAATGGAAGCTTAAATAAATATGCAGTTCCTTGAATAAAAGCATATAGCGTTAAAGTATTGTGAAATAGAGGAACAATAAAACGTAGCCAACCTTTGTTTGGTTTCCAAGTCGTTCCTCTTTTCACGACCATATTATTATTTAAAGAAAATGCATTGAAATGGTGAACGCCGTGTGCTCATAAGAGTTCGTGTATCGTTTTATAATAAATGCACTCTCTTGGTGGCACGTGACGAGTTCAAGACTCGTGATATATGTGTGTTGTTCGGGCAATGGCAGAGTCCTTGGTAGGGTTCTTACCTTTGTTTCGAGAAAATATAACATACATATTGTTACGAGTTGCAGGACTCGAATTAAAATGCAGTTGGAATTATTATAGAGTTTATTAGAACTGCACAAATACGTATAACACAGGGACAAATATAACCGAACACAACAAGCCCAAATGTAATGCAGAAGGTCGTAATTCAATAAAACGCGCAAAGTCCGTCACTTATTAGATTCCCGATTGTAGTACAAACTTCTCGCTTTGCTCGTGGTTCTCACTGGACTGCCTCCCCCTCCAACAGGTCATGGTTTTATACTGCACAAATACAATGTCCCCGTATCTTAGTTGACTTAATCATAGCTATATATCGTCCATAATAGAGTACAATAATACAATGGCCTTTTTTCTAATAAGAAATTTTAAACACAAAGTAAACAAAAGAAGACGACCATAAAAGAATTTAAATGTCATTAGTTCAAATGCCGACGGGTAATATTCAGGTGGATTTTGTTTTTGAAGGGACCCGAGTTCTAACAATATCACGCCTGTTTCCCATGGGGGTAGGCGGAGACTATGTATCTCCACTTGCGACGATCCTGACAACCAACTTTCGCTTCATCTACTTTCATTAACCTCTTCATACATGTTTATTGGATATGCTTTTTACCTGACCTCGTTTTAACACTTCTGCTATTTGGTCATGGTGTGTACGTCGTGGTCTACCGGTGCCAACACTACCATTCACAATACTGTCATACACTGTTGTTTTGTGATTCTCTTTTCATCCATCCTCTCTGCATATCCAAACCACCTTAACATTCCTTTTTCAACTCTTGTTATTACAGCTTCTTTCAATCCTCAACGTTCCCTTATTACACTGTTCTATTATTTTATATATTATACTAATATATAAAGCTGAAGAGTTTGTTTGTTCCAACACGCTAATCTCAAGAACTATTAATGTGACTTGAAAAATCCTTTCAGTGTTAGATAGCCTGTTTATTAAGGAAAGCTATAGGTTTTATATCATCACGCTAAGACCAATAGGAGCGAAGCACCAATAAATAATGTTTAAAATAGGGGGGTTTTTTACCCCACTTTTTCTAAACTATTCCACGCGGACGAAGTTGCGGGCAGAAACTAGTCTTTAATATAGCACCTACACTCTTCGAAACGCAAAACTTGTATACTCTGCCAATACTACAATTTCTACAGGCGCTTAAAATATTATTTTTAAAGCTATTCAAGCAATTAAAAACAGACTTTTTTACGAAATCGACGTCGACATAAATATATTCTACAACATCTTGAAGTTAGTGTCAAGTAATAAACCATAAAAAACAACCACCAAAACTGCATAATACACCGGCGCTCTTCGACAAGGGTTGCTCACAATGTCCCTGGGATCCACTCATCAGATCCTGACTTGGTGATAGTAGGATCACCTCATGAGTATGCCCTTTCAATAAAAAAATTGAAAATCCGTCAACAATTGATTCTGAAATCACGTAACAAACCATCCTCCTCGTTTTGGAAGGCGGTTAAAGATGGCATGGCAGCCCTAAATTTTAGACAAGGGACTGTAAGTATGAAATAATCCCCTTGTCGATCTACGTACGACGCGACGTTGCGAACGGAGCCAGTGATATAAGCCAGACCCATAATTAAAGCATGCAATAATCAATCAAGTGCGTGCTTGCGTTCGGATGCTCGTTGCCCACGCCCGCGCCAGATGTGCTCTCGTGGGCATCCATCACTGCCAAGCTCTATGGTGACTTGATTAACATTGATTTCTTTTCATATTCAACGTAAATGGTATTTTGTTGGTCGGCTTTGAATCAGAGACATTATAAATTAATTATTAATTTTTAATAGCCGTAATCAAGTCAAGTCAAGTGTTAATGAGTAATATTAAAACTATAATTAATATTTTATTTAACTTACTTTAACTTTATTTTTGTAGTTCATTTAATAAATAAATAAAAGGAAAGTCCGTTTGTTTATCTGTTTCTAATTTTAAGTCGGATTTAATTTTCTGCAAACTTAAAGTCTATATTGATGAAATTTGACAAAAAGTGGTCTATAAATGTGGCAAACAGTGAGTACAATTCGCCCCAATGGTGGGCAAAGGAAGTTAGTTCATATAGTTTTGTTAGACCCATTATATAATATGTTAATCGTCAAACAAAATGTAATGCAGTCCATTACTATTTACAGTATTTCTCTGAACACATCCGTGCAGGAACGGAGAAAGAATACAATTTCCTGCGGCCCGGCCTGTCGTAAGAGGCGACAAAACAACCCACAGCAGTGGTAGGCATTTGCCGACTGGATGGCTACCACCCTGTCTAGAGTATGTCGCCATAACAACCTTGAGTTGTGTTCCGGCATTAGTGACCAGGTTCCAGGCTCCCTAAAGAGCAGCAGCGCATTCGTAGCACTTTGGTGTTGCAATGTCCATAGGCGATGGTAACCGCTGTCCATCAGTGGCCGTCTGCCTGTCTGCTGATCCTGCAATAAAAAAAACCACAACGGGCCATAAAAATGGTCCGGACTTTTAGAGGGCTTGCGTTGTCATGGGAAGGCCAACACTTTTTTCTATTTATTTTTATTGCAGAAGTTCAGCAGACAGGCAGACGGCCCAATTCATGGGAAGCGGTTACCATCGTCTACGGACATTTGCAACACCAAAGGTGCTACAAATGCGTTGCTGCTCTCTTGAGGGAGACTGGAACCTAGTCACTAATGCCGGAACACAGCTCAAGGTTGTTATGGCGATACACTTTAGACCAGGGGTGGTAGCCATCCAGTCGGGAAAATACCCTACCACCTGGCTGTGGGTTGTTTTGTCGCCTCTTACGACAGGCCAACGCATGAATCAGTATTCTTTTTCCGTTCTGCACGGAGACTGTGTAAGGTCAGTAATAAAATGTGAAGTGGAAAATTCTGAAAAATAAGCAAGCCTTAAAAACACTTTCTTTTACAACTATGAGGGTCTTGGGAGACATTTATTAAGAAGCCATCGTAAAAGTGTAAAGATTGCTTAAGTCCCTAATATTGTTTGCTTTTGCCATTTTACGAGCAATAATCTTGATTTTATTGCTTGAAATATGAATTGCAGAATGTTTGCTTATGTGTAAAGCGTATGCTCGAAAATTTATTGCTCTCTAAAACAAAAGTTATGGATGTTTCCTTAAATTCTATTAAGCGCTATTTTAAAGTCGTTATTCTCCTAAATGTTCTTGAGTATCTTCTCATATTTGTCATGTTCTTTCTATTGCTTAATTGCTAAGTATAACAGATAGAATGTGTGATGTAAATACTTCTTAAATCTTTATCAATTTGAAAATGTCAATTTCTAAGAGCAATATTTTGTCATTATTCCCTCTGTAATTTTGATAAGAATAAAACAATATATTCAATTGAAGCTGCTACTCAGCTATTTATTGCACAAATTTTAAGTAATGAGTAGGGGAGTTCATTGACTCATTGACAGTACCTCTGGTATTGCTAATATCCATAGACGACGGTAACCACGTTCCATCATAGTTGGGCCGTTAGCCTGTTTGCTGTGCTGCAGTAAATAAGAAAAATCTACCACCGAATGCGATTACTGTCGCCTATGGACATTGGTAACACCAAAGGTGCTTCAAATGAGCAGCTTCTCTCTGAAGGGTGACTGGAAACTGGCCACTAGTGCCAGAACGCAATTCAAGGTTGTTATGGCCACACACTTTAGACCTGAGCTGGATCGCCTCTTACTTTATTGAAATCGGTTAGCTATGTCAGTGAGGAACAAAATTAGTACAAAATTAGCTAGTTTATTTTGTAAAGGATCGCATACGTGCCAATGGTCTCAAGACAAGGGATGCTGATGATTGCGCAGTGGAGAAAAAACATTCGGCGCTCGGGAGCCCGTCAGGCACGTACGTATATGTATATAACTTATGTGTATATTGTATATATAGTATAGTTATATATTTATTAATAAAATTAAGTATCGTACATAATTATGTATACCACATCGCCACTTCAATCGGAATATTCTTGCCACGGGTTGTCTGGAAGAGATCGCTTTTAGCGATAAGACCGCCTTTGTACCTACTATAATAATACTAGTTCGTAAGCTTTCTGTAATGGTGTACAATAAAGTGTATCTATCTATCTATCTATCTACTTCCTGGCACACAATGGTACACCTTTTTCAGCATGTGTGCCTGCGCGGCGACAGCGCCCGAATGCGGTCGAATAACAGCGGTTACATTGCCTGGGGGAGACTTTAGCATACAGACAGACATAGCACTTTTTCCTTACATGACGATTTCTGCAAGATTACTCTACTGTATGCTGTGTAAAAGAACTTTCTTCCAAAAAACCCCGGGGTCTGAAATACACGCTCCGAAAGTAAGCGAGATTTAATGCTAGTACGATGTTGAATTTGATATGCGTATGGTGCGCGTACGCATTACACAATAACAGTATTCATACTTCATTGTTGCGCGCCCAAAATACTTTATTTCAGACAATGGTTAACTAATCTGATGCTGTTAAAAGTTCAAGTGAAATCTACTGTATATCTATACATCTTCGATACAGCTATACAAATAAATATAATTAAAGTCTCTGTATTATCAAAATAACAGTTTTTTATTAGATGCATACCATAGTATAGTATATACCGTACTTATATTTAAAAATATTCATATCTTGCGATATTGAGGCATCTTGGTGATACAGAAAGCACTTAGAAATATCGGTATTCCGGTATTTCTTAGAAATTTCCGTATGCATGACGTGGACAGTCGAGTGTATTACAGGCTAGGATAATATTATAAAGCGACTAGCTGTCCCGGCAGACGTCGTCGTGCCCGGTAAAAATAGGGGTTTGTCGCAGAGGGTTAATAATTTAGGGTTGTATGTATTTTTGTATGTTGTATCATAAAAAAATACAAATTAAAAATTTTGTCTAAAAAATAAAATAAAAAATTTAGGGGTGGACTACCCCTAACATTTAGGGGGATGAAAAATAGATGTTGGCCGATTCTCATAGATACCGGATAAGCACAAAAAATTTCATCAAAATCGGTCAAGCCGTTTCGGAGGAGTATGGCAACGAAAACTGTGACACGAGAATTTTATATATTAGATAAGAGAACGTATTTTTATTACTTAATTGTTGTCGTTATTGAGAGTGGATGTAATGCTATATAGAGTGTATCTTTGTATGGAAGACAAGCTTTTTTTTTGGCCAGGGGAAATCCGTTTGAGGACTAAACCGCGACAGGCACAGAAGCCTGGGGATGCTCGCGACCCGGTGAGATAGTGTGAGATTCGCCAGATCGGGGTGGCACTAGCGTGCCCGGTCAGAACCGGAGCCATGCTATTGCCCCCCCACTTAGGGATACCCACTAAAACCCCTGGGTGTTCCGTCCTACGCCTTATGCCAGGGCTACGTGTATGCGGTTTTCCCAACTCCGCTGCCCTGGCAGGCGTGGGCCCCGCTCACTGGGCCTCTTCCAATGCCAGGGGAAGACAAGCTAAACCAAAGCCAAGTTTTCGACGCTTAAGGGAGTTAGTCGTTAAATCGAGTGACGTTACATGGGGTTTAGACTGTATACATTATATTACAATTCGTTAAATGTGCGCGACCGCAATAAACATTCCAGAAGCACTGTAGATAATGTAACAATAACGTAAATAATATACGAGGTGCTAAGAAAATCGTTTGATGTTTAAAACTAACAACAATGCAAATAACAACATACGTCCCGTTTCCTTCGGTTCATTTTTATGTTTTTATTGCCAACTGAAAACGGTTGTACCAAATAAATCATAATATTTTTATGCTGTAGCAATACTAGGGTTTTCCCGCGTATCCACTTCCATAATCTCTTGCTTATTTAAATACAAATCCTATATGTTGTCAAACACTTAAATGCTTTGCTATCGATTAAAATAAGTAATAACGATATTTGATCTATGGTAAGGCAAGTGAAGTGATGGTTATAGAAACCGGCCATAAGGCATGGCAAAGTTTGATGGCGTTTGATGTAGCAACATTATTTTTTAAAGATAAACAGTGTATGCAATCATATATAACTTTTTCTTTATGTTGAAAATCTTGACTCTCTTTTTTCTTTCACCATGTCCCAATTAATTGGGGTCATCAGGAGCCTTAAGAACAGACGAGCGTGCATGACAAGTACTACGAATGTCAAAGAAGCTAGTGAGGTGTGTAAGATAAAGCCTGAATGACGCTCTGTTGTTCGTGCCTATCCCGCAAGGGACCTGGCGTGAAGTTATGTATGTAGCACAATATGTCTTTTCCTTCCACAGTCCTCTATTCTGACATACATCTTCTGGTACACCACATATCATCATATCACCCTTCACGTTATGTATCCACCTTAAAAAAAATATTTTATGGTCATAAAAATCACTATAGGTACTATATACTGAGATAGTACGAAGTATGATATTTTGGAGAAAGACAATGTAGCCGCAGACGTCCGATCACCACGCGGCGCTCACAATTTGCGGACAGAATCACCCGCTGACCTCACCCCGTAAGCCGTGCGCCACGCCCGCCTACCGCGGGACATAGCTCGCTCCGTTAGCTGCTAAGCGTCTGCATTTTGTAGTACTTTAGTAAGCGCGGAGCGAGCCTACATCATGCATTCTGAACTGCAATTCAAACACATAACATTGTTTCACTTCTACCTGAAGACCTCCAAAACAATATGGATTTAGCTTGTCTGATGTTGAGTGGCAGTGAGTTCCATAAACGGACAGCCTGTAGGTACCGTGAAAGAGTTATCAACAAGAAGTGTGCACAGGTGTCATTAAGGAGAGATTATTACTAGAGAGTAACGGAATGAGTAAGATTTAGGACATGTTTACTTACTGAAATTAATTTATAAACATTAGTGTAGGGTTATAGCATCAAGTTAATGGAAGCATTTGCACGTCATGGTAATGACCAAACATCCTGGAAACTTTGTATTATGTAAACGATATTCATGTACCTGTTTTTGCAAATAAAGATTGGTTGATGTGATGTGTGATGATGTGGAGTCAAGAATGGTTTGTTATTATTTTTCAGATCAAGACAATGTCTGTATTCCCAAAAGACTAGCTGCATCACGACGTTGAATAGCAAGTACTTACGTAAGTTTTTTGTATTATAAAAATCATAGAAAAAACTTTTTACATAAATCTGTAACTATTTCATTATTGATTGCTTATTATTATAAGTTATTACATTATTATTCGTTGTTTTATCGTCGCTGTTTATAATATCGTTATAAATTTATTATATGTATGGTTGTATTTAAATTTTACGTTATATACATATTTGTAAAATTATTGAACTATTTGTCTTTATTACCATAACAATATAATTTTTTATTAATATTATATAGTGTAGTTTGTCGTGATGTCACCCTAGGGTCAAGCGGAACATCAGCGTTGGTCTATCAGATCGACATTTTTGCTGACCTTGATGCAATTAAGGACATATTTAGGACATAATATATAAATCTTCCAAAACATAATGGTTGTTTTCTCTTTTTTATGTGCTTTATTTATTACTGTAAATACTTTTGTTTCACTTGTATATATCCCGAAAATAAATTGTTATCTTCCTTCTTCTTTCTATAAACAAATTGCTTTTACTATGAATATTTAGTAACATGCCAAAACTTCACAGTAAAATGATATGCACAAGTTCTCGTGATGAATTCAGTTTATGAAAAATATACATATTCAGTGAATATTAGTTCAGACAGAAATATACTATTCCATTGATGCGAAGTAGCGCAAATATTTGCGTTTCATCTAAAATATGGGCGTCTTAGCTTCAACGTGTGGACTAAGCTCGCGTCATTCACATCACTCATTCATAATAGATTCTAAAGAAGGAATCTCTGAGAGCTTCCCAGTTATTTGCGTGAACTATTTTTTTTAAACTAGGAATATGTTAGCGCTAAAATGTTACCTACATCTGCTTTCTATTAATTACTTACTAGAGACGAATATTCGGCTTTTACTATTATGTATTCAGCCGAGTCGAATATACGTGCTCTCTGTAGTTTAAACTTAGTTTAACTGTCAATATTTTTTATATCCTAACGTAGGGTTTCCATCTTTATAATAAAGTATACTAGTTTATTTTTGGTAATTATACTTTATACTTTTACATACTAACAAAGTTTTTGAAAACACTTTATTTCGAACCTTTAATGTGTGTAATGTTTTTTATGCATAATTAAAAAAATCTTCTCTATATAAACTATAAGTGTGCAAATTTCATACTCGTCTGTCCACGCAATTTTCGTAAAAAGGGATACAAAATTTTTACTTCGCGAATTAATATAATGATAACATAGGATTGGTGAGATAGTATTTTCTATCTAGGAAAATTGTTTTTTTTTTTTCTATAAATAAGGTATTTAATAAGCAATACCTTATTAATATTACCATCTAACCTAAGAAGATTAATAAGTAATTTAAATATAACCTAAATTAACTAAAAGTAAGAAAGTGTCCATTAACACTTTTCTTATTGTCTCTATTAAGGCGAAGACACTTTGTTCATGTGTTCTTTATTAATAGCAAGCACATTACACTACACTTTTGTTTTGTTAAACCACTAGTTCAAATGGTTTTGTCCTTTTGAGCCTTCTCGTTAAGTCCGTGTTGTCGAGGAGCTGGATCGCCTCGACATTCACGTGATGATGAAGCCGATGCTCGTGGGCTTCCGCGTACTTCCTAATAACGTTGTTGACAAACTCCACTTTCAGGTCCCGATGGAGATCGCTCGATCTAACGTACCATGGCGCGTTTACAATTCCTTTCAGCGCTTTATTTTGGAAGCGTTGTAGCAAAATTGGAAAATTGGTAGCAGTATTGTTTTAAAGCGGTATACGTGCTTCAGGCGTGTGCCGGCAATCGTCCTTCGATAACGTCCTGTACACACGACGACCAGTTCCGGCATTAACGATAACTGGTTCACTGATTTATTTTCAAACAAAAAGGATTTTATGATCGCTTCTCGCTGCACTTTGCACGCTGGCCAGTAAAAGTTTAAAGTAGCCGTTGACTGCAGAATGGACTGTAATTTTATGTGCATATATTTGAGCTGTAAATAATATTATGGCGAAACTCATTTTTTGGAATGTCGGAAAATTTCAGCACAAAAGTAACATTTAAATATGCGTTCAAAATGCGGCGTTTCATTTAAAACGGTCGAATTGGGTTTGATGTAAATCTCGCTCGAAATTCAAGCGTGACTTTGTGGATATTGCTTTTAGAAAAGGTTACCTAAATTAGAAATGTAAACATTCTAGAAATAAACGTAAAATATAATAAAGTAGAGAGGTTTGTAAAATATAAAAATTTTAAACGACAAACAAATGCACGGTGACATATTAGAAAAACAGACGGTGTGCGTCTCGGGACGCCCGACAAAAATGATAACTTAAACTAATCTAACGTGAGAGAAAGGGAAGCCAGACAGACTGGCGCCGTAGTGCGTTACGTAACGAAGCGGTGGACCCTCCCATAAGAAGTTATCGCTTCAAAAGTACTGTCTCAACGTGTTTTTAGTATCTTCTATATTAAGTAGTTATACAATTACTTACTTTTTATTCTGACCCATACATAGTCGCGTGCTATAGATAACGACTGATAACTCAGGGTCTAATACCGGTTGGAAGAGGCCCAGTGAGCGGGGCCCACGCCTGCCAGGGAATGCGGAGCCAGGTAGCCTATTCGCGTAGCCCTGGCATAAGGCGCAGGACGGAACACCCAGGGGTTTTAGTGGGTATCCCTAACTGGGGAGTGGCAATAGCGTAGCACCGGTTCTGACCGGGCTTCTGTGCCTGTCGCGGCTTAGTCCTCAAACGGATTTCCCCTGGTCAAAAAAAATAAAAGGGTCTAATACCGGTAACATCCAGATCAGAGCAAACATCAAAATGACCTTTTCAGAATTTAAATCTACCAAAATTCAAAATGTGGGTCACTTCCTAAGTAAGATACAATGATCACGAATACTTAACCCTGCTCATATTTTAAGCAGTCATAAATAACAATCATAAACTGGATGAGTGCTACTGGGTTACGTGCAGTCATAACAATTTCATACTTTGTAAAAACTTGATGACTGTTACATGAAGAGCGGACCAATACAGTTTATGGAACAAGGCTCCAAAAATATAATAAACCAGCAGACAAAATACATTGTATTATATAATCTCGGACACTCTAAGGCCGATTCCCAGTCGAAGGATACAATAAATAGAAGATTGTTTTTGATATATTAATCTCATTTTTGGTATATTATCTTATTTTATCTGTGCAGGAACGGAGAAAAAATACTGTTACATACCGACAAAGAAATGCGCACAGGTGTGTGCATTCTTTGTACATTTTGTGCAGGTGGCTGTCGTAAAAAACGCAGTTTATTGCCTTCTATGATACAGGAAGTTTTTTGTTTACCTTGTGTTTAGAATCTGAAATTCAGAAAACATGCTTTGTTATCGTACTTGTTAATCGCTTTTATTAGTGTCGAACTAATCTTTGTTGTTATTGGATTGCGTCGAAGCTTGCCAGATGTGCGGATTAACTCAGTGAACGCGGCTCCTTTGTCGGTATTATGTAGTTTAGTATAAAAAAATGCCCGAACGGAGGGGTGTATCAAGTACCATATTATTGTATGGTCACGCGATATACATGTGTGTGCCAAATTTCAGCTCGATCGGAAACCGGACAGTTGATCAAATTTAACTTGCAAGAAACCACAGAACTTACATCCATTGCAAGTTAAATAAAGCTTGTTAAATTAACAAAGTCCATTGTTATCATCAAATCCAGCGTCGACGCAACAGTGGTTGTAATGCAAAGAGAAATAACAGCACATTTTGTTACATATTATTTATAGGCTACTTCGGCGTGAGCAGGAGAACATGGTACACACATTGTTCCTGTAGTGGGACGCCGAAACAACAAAAGACTGCCCCATATGACCTAACCAAACAAAGATAAACACACACTTGTAAACTCCACGAAATAAAGGTATGGTTGGCACATTCAATCAATTATTTCCTAATACACATTTAATAATAATGTTATGAGTTAGCGGGACTCGAAATAAAATGCCACTATAAAAACACGTATAACACAGGTACAAATATAACCGAACATAACAAATACAAACGTAATGCAGAAGGTCGTAATTCAATAAAACGCGCAAATTCCGTGACTATTAGATTCCCGAATTTACATACGGCTGGCTCTAAATTTCTTGACATAACTTTTCATATATTATATCGTTATAATATATACACGAAATTTTAAGTATTAACGCAATACTTCAAAACAACCCCAACTGTATCTGTATGAAAATAGTGATTCAATTTTATTAATGTTTATCTCTTTTTAGTGTCGCTTTTTGAAGGGAAACTTCTATATAGACTTCTACTTCTATATGGGGTCTTAGGATTTTTTGTCACGAAAAAGCGTTACGGCCGCGTGAAAGAGCGGCATAAATTTAGACTAGACGTGGTGGAGGAGAGGCGACATAATGTTAGAGTAGACTGTCGATGTTTTTATTGGTTCCGGATCGAATTCAGATTTTTGTTTGATAAAATATGTATACACGCGTAAGAAGTTATACTTCTTTGGCGTAACAATATAAAAATCTTTTCAAAAACTTTATCTTTCGCCTAATTCTACGTTTGTACAAAAAACGACACTAACAATAGAAAAACTAAAATGTTGACTATAGCTAACTTCAGGGTGTCGGTTTTTCGTGATGGTGTGCGCGGGCATGGGAAAATTTTAAAAATTCGTTTTTCCACTTGACCGCTGAAGTTTCACTTCTACTATGTGTCCCAGCACACATTTCGAGTTTTTGTTTCATCAAGTCTCAAATCACTGGTGATTGAAAGAGAAGAAACCAGAACGAATGCAAGGATAATGGTCGATGACGTTATGCTGGAATAAGTGAATGAGTTTTTATATCTCGGATGTGCTTTTAGCAGAGATGGAAGGTATACCGCTGATATAGGAAGAAGAGTGAATTTGGGGAATAGTGTGAATGGAGCGTTAGGTAAACTTCTAGGCGCTAAGAACCTCAGCTAGAAGGCCCAGCTTGCCATACACAATGCGGTGCTGGTACCTACGATGACGTATAGAAGCGAGAGTTGGGTATGGAAGAGAGAGCATGTGTAGATCGAACAAATAAAAAAGCAAAATATTTTTAACCAAAAACTAGCGGCAGCCGAACGTACGTAGGCACATAAACACAGCGCGACGCGGAACGCAGACTCCATATGGATGCGCGGGCGACGATCGACGCCACCCACCCCGCACCCTGCTCAACCCCTCTGGTGTCCTACGCATGCCTCTGCCGCCGTCTTCGCCATTTATTTATAATAAATAAATATTATATTCACTAAATATTATAATGCGTCGCTAACAGCATGAAAGTAGAGTAAACGCGGTCGAGATGCGAGCACTGCGCAAAATCTGCGGAGTGACGCTCGCGGACCGCGTTCGTAATACCGAAGTAAGAAAGAGAGTGTCGGGGTGAAGGTAACGAAAAGGAATGCTCCGGTGGTTCGGGCATGTGGAAAGAATGAATCATGGAAGAATGACTAAACATTTATACAATGCAAAAGTCACGGAAGGCCACGACACACATTCCATGATCAAATTGATCGTGTACTAGCAGAAGGTGATGTCAGGAGCCTTAATAACAGACGAGCGTGCATGACAAGAGCTATGAATGTCAAAGAAGCAAGTGAGGTGTGTAAGAATAAGCTTAAATGGCGCTCTGTTGTCCGTGCCTACCCCGCAAGGGACCTGGCGTGAAGTTATGTATGTATGAGTCTCAAATCACAACGATTGCAAAGTTTCACTTAAAAAAAACTACACTTAAAATTTTATATAATTACAAACAGATATACACATAGAGATATAACATTAAAACTCAAGTACGATGTCCGACAGCCCTATTATCAGTCCGTTGCTACGCACGCCGTACATTACCCGCTTTATTGTTACTTAAAGTTAGCTCCGTGAAAAAGGCACGACACGGACTATGAATCTGTGTTTACTTACGTCAATATTTGAAACGGCGTGCCAAATGTACTGGGCGAGCACGTGGGCAGCCGCCTGATCTGAAAAAGGATTATGAATTGTTGAAACTTGTATTTGAGAATACGTCCGAATGGCGAATATTAAATCGAATTTCAAGTCTCGTGCTTAAGCTGCTCATTATAATTCTGACCTCATGATAATTGTATTGTGGGATTGATATTAGGCGCTTGGCTTGTCGGATTTGCGGGTGCTAGACTCCAAATTGAAACTCACGTTGTCTGTCTTAATTTACAATCTGAGTGTGGCTGATTGCAATCCACAATCTAAATGTGGAAATTCGTATTAATATTATTGGTGGTTGCCTCTTTTGAAATGAAACACGATGTAGAATGGACTGTATGACTTAATGTGATTTACAATCGAACTATACACAGAAGAAATAAATTAGAATCACTCACCAAGAAGAAAAGAGACTCTTTTATATCTTTAATTCTTTATCTTTACAGTGAATAGTGTCAGTGTCAATTACAGACAAGATGAGTTATTATCTGTGAGTGATATACTAGCAGAGCCGTCACGCGTACACGTGGCAACGCAAAAAAATAAAAACAAAGATTGAAGAAATATAATAAAATTAATTACATTAAAACAAAATTAAAATCATTCTTTCTCATCGCGTGGAACAGGAATGAACTAAAGAGTTAAAGATATAAAGACACGTTTTGAACGCACGTGATATACAGATCTAATCACTCTTCGCGTCGGATATATATCTTTGGAGTTAATCTCTCAGGAGTTACACACCTCAAAATAAATACAGAAAGTGCGTATTGGTGCTATTACGAATGAGCAAGTAAGTGCGAGAGAGAGTGGAGTGAGAGTGAGCGAGTCCTTCCGGCCTTCCGTGTTCCGTCCGACGCCTAGCTGCTAATGGTGCGAGCTATGGGCATCGGCGGTATGCGGTGCGCGGAGAGTAAGTGTGCTCCGGCGGGCGGGTCAGGGGTACTCTCTGTCCGCAACAATTACTGTACAGGTAAAAAATGGTAAAATGAGCGATTGATAGACACAAATGTAAAAGTAGATCAAAAGGGAGATGGATAGATTATATGAAGGAAGATTATATTTGTGCTGCGACAACATTTGCCAACCTTAATTAATTGGAAGAAGGTGAAAAACGAGAGGTGTAAAGCAGTAAACAATTATTATAATCGTTACATAATTACCATTAACCACTAGTCACACGTTACGTGAAGCAGAAAATATGGTATTGTGGCGACATTAGTGCCAACATAAAAACAAGCACGCAAGCGCGGAACCAATATTTATGTGTGGCAAGCAAAACATCGCTCCGTTTATAACAAGCGCGCGCCCAGTTTTTTGCGGCAATTCTCTGCCGCGAAACAGTCGAGAACCGAAGTTATTTCGGGTCATCTCGGCACAGTCCGACTTACGTCTTCAACGCGTCCGCACGACATACGTGCTCGTGTACAAAACGTTAGTTTTCGCGCTCGCTGCTTGCCTTCATATCAAAATCCTTCTGAACTATAATATTGTAACATTGAGAGTGTGTGTGTGATTAAAAATGTACGACGCAAGCAATCTTTTATTTCTCCGTACACCGCTCAACGGCCACAGCGCAACCATCAACCACCATCATCTCACATCATCACACCTCCTCAGTATCATAGCTCACTGCCGATCCAGAATTCGGTATCTGGTCTAATAACTCTCCGTTTCGTGTCAATTTCACTACTACTACATATTTATTCCATACTAGCGGCCCCGCCCGGTTTCACACGGGTATTTTAGGAGATTTTTTTAAAGTGAAAACTTGTCTAGCCGCGTTGGGCACTTTTTGATAGGAACATCTTATGGGTTCGCGTCACCGACATGCTTATAGCAGTATATCTGTAGCTATACATACAGCTGACATATTGTGCAACATTAGTGCTGTGTATATCTTATAAGTGAAATTAAATGGATTTAGTTAAAAGTTCAATGTGTATATATTGTACATTGTTGAAATAGTGTTTTAATTCAGAAATTATGATATTTCAAATTTTATTAATAGAAGTTCTAAGTTTTCACTTCTATCGGCAGTCTCTATAACTGCCAATTTGTATAGTCTATGTTAACCAGGTTAGTGTAGCTTGCTAACAGTGAAACAATTTTTCAGTAGTTTCGGAGCCTATTCAAACAAACAATCAAATCTTTCCCCTTTATAATATTAGTATAAAAAAGAGTTGTTCAAATGACAAAAGCAGCTGACAATCCCCTCTCCTCAGTACAAAGCAAACCACAATACCCACCAAATGTACAGCGAACACACAATTATGCAAATTTTTATTCTAGAATCGCTCCTTGTAACAATTTGAAAAGGAAATGCTATGCAAATGCTGTGCGTATTGTATATTCAAGTGGCCTCGGGTCAAGATGTAACAGTCGTAAGTATGGGTTGCCATTATGTGCCACGTTTTGATGGTACTCAAGTTTATGGGGACATAAACAAAAATAACGATGTAAATGACTCAAGTACGCATCTTGATGATGCTCGGAGTGGAAGATGGTGAGTCAAAATTGATACTAATTTTCTTAAGTTCTCACGACTAAACCAGCTAACTGCTGTGGCTCAACGACCCAAAATGAGTCCTGGCCTCCGAAATGATAATACTCCACTCCTACCTGTTCGGCGCTGTCTCCTGACATTCATAGGCTTGAACCTCTCGTAGGTCAGCCTCCACTACGTCACTCGCGCAATATCTGGGTCGACCAACTGGTCGCCGTCTCGTTGGTCTGCCCAGATAGGCTGTTTTCACCGTGCGATCGTCCCCCATTCTATGAAGGTGGCCAAGCCAGCATACACCTTGCTCTCGCCTATTATATTAGGCTCATCCACCACGATTTACTTGTTAGCTACGTTTTCAACCGATTTGCGTGAAACTTGTTAATAAAAATATATTTCAGGCCGCATAATATAAACGTAACATAGTTACAATTCGTTCCAAATAATATGAGAATTTCTGCGGAAGAAAAACACGGCGTTGAAGCGGACATATTCGCGAGTGAATACTCGTAAAAATTGCTCATATTTTTATAAACATTCCTTAACCTTTGTATTTCTTTATGTACAAGAATGTTATTATACCTCCGACGGTTTGTTCTGAACTTTTAAGGTAATTTTTCAGAAATCTAACTCCATTACGCAGCAAAAATTATAATCTTGTACAATGAACAAAATATAACCCATATTGTATTCTAGCTATAATCCCTTAAGTATTATAAAATAAAGAGCCTAATTCATGGAAGTCAGTGGGTAAGGTGAGCCTGATTCATGGAAGTCAGTGGGTAAGGTGAGCCTGATTCATGGAAGTCAGTGGGTAAGGTGAGCCTGATTCATGGAAGTCAGTGGGTAAGGTGAGCCTAATTCATGAAAGTTAGTGCGTAAGGCGATTCTAATTCATGAGAGTCAGTGGGTAAGTTGAGTCAAATTCATGGAAGTTGGTGGGTAAGGTAAAGGCTGTCGATGGTTACCTCGCTGTATTAAAAATTAACAATTTTAAATAATTCGCAAAACGCATTTCACTCATAAATCTTAGACTTAATTTAACAAAGTTGACATTTATTAAGCCTTCTAAAAGGGAAATATATTTCGAGGAAAGCTATAAAATGCTAATTAATGTACTTAAAATCATAATTTAGTGGCAGTGAACGCTACGTACTTATCAGTCCGGCCTGAGTTGAGTCAAACATCAAACTTAAAGTCAGTAAATTTCTTCCCGCGATTCGGATTGTCAGGTAATTCCATACTGGAATAACTATCTTGATTTCAGCCAAATCGAAAATAGACAGTCTGATAGAAAAAATTAAACCTGGAAATCTCACCTCCTTTTTCCCTATCTATATCCTATTCCCTCTGTAGCGTTCCTTCTTTTTTAAGAAGGGAAATCCGATTGAGCACCTTCACCAGGTCGGCCTGACATTATCGCCTCAGCCAGAACTAGAGCTGCTATTGCCATACCACAGTCAGGGATACCCATTAAACCTCAGCCAAGGCCACGGGTATATACCTAGCCTGTCCACTGGCTCTGGTAAGTGGTGGTCCAACGGCCTTATCCCTGCCGGGAAATTCTTTTTGTCCCCCTGTATGTTCAGAATCTCATCACGTGGGGCGGTCTGTAATGCGCAAAGTTGTTTCGTTTGCAACACCACTTTTTTGGCAACAGGAGCCGAAACTCCAGCGATACCCTGGACAAAAGTTAGTATATAATAATCAAACAAGTATATATGAGTTCAAGTTTTATAATTACACATTATAAATTCACATGGGCTCACTAATTTAACAAGAAAATCATTTAGTATTAGAAAGACATTTGTTTTATCTAGGATCTAATGAAAGTCAAATTTACGTAGTTTCGAGAACGAAAAGAAAATATCATATTAACTTAACATTATAACTTAGTTTCAGAACTTTTATTTTCTCCTCTAACAAAATAAGCAATAAGGATTCTTGACATTCTACTTTTCTTTAAAAGCTTGCAAGCAATTCATTTAGAAATGTGAAAACACGAATCGCAACGGACAAGTGGAAAACGAGTTGCCACGGCCAAATGGAAAAACGAATGGCAACGGATAAGTGGAAAAAAACGCAACGAACAAGTGGAAAACGATTTGCAACGGACAAATGGAAAAACGAATGGCAACGGATAAGTGGAAAAAAACGCAACGGACAAGTGGAAAACAATTTGAACGGACAAATGGAAAAACGAATGGCAACGGATAAGTGGAAAAAAACGCAACGGACAAGTGGAAAACAATTTGCAACGGACAAATGGAAAAACGAATGGCAACGGATAAGTGGAAAAAAACGCAACGGACAAGTGGAAAACAATTTGCAACGGACAAATGGAAAAACGAATGGCAACGGATAAGTGGAAAAAAACGCAACGGACAGGTGGAAAATCTTCAAGTGACGAAATGAATCACAAGAAAATTTTAACTTGAAGTGTTACGGGCAGATTGTTACTTGTCCAATTTAAAAACCTGCCCGTAAAACTTCAAGTAAATTTTTTGTTGTGATTCATGTCAGTTTCATTTACAGACCTTTAAAATTTTTAAGGTGTATGGGTCAAAAGACCGAAACAAGGATCAATTTCATCCACATACATTCAAAATATTGAGGGTGTATGGACCAGACGGACCCTAAATTAAGATTCAATACATAAGAACAGATGAGTCTGGTCAAAGTACAGATCACTTTTTGTGGGCTGGAGTTATGATCTATATATGTTACATAATAAAACTACGATTTAACGGTTTTAAGCGCGGTAATTCAGTTTATTTTGGTTATTCCGACGTTTCGGGCACTATTCAGTGGCCGTGATCACGGAAGACAAAGATGTCAACGAGTATTGTTAAAGTTTTATTTAGCCGACCGCCAACTTGTTCATTTTTAAAAACGTAGTTTTATTATGTATACAAGTCGCGAAAACTTAAGAAAATATTATCTTTACATAAAATAAAACAAAATTGTTTTCCTCGTCTGTCTGTCTGTATATTCGTTAACTCCTAAACCATGCAACGGGATTTTAAGCGGATCAGTTAAATATTTTTTTACCAGAGGTTTAAATTCAAAAAATCTATTTGTGAGTAAAATATAGCTACTTTTTTTATTGCCTGAAGCAGTCAAACAGGCGGACGACCCCGGAAGGTGGTTACCGTTGCCTATGGACGTTTGCAACACCAGGGGCGTAGTAGTTCTCTAAAAAAATATTTAACAGCCTTCTTAAACAACACCATGTCGAAGCGCAGAGGGAATACTTCCAAGGGTTCTTTATCAAAACTCAAGTTTTTTTATTGCATTAGTTCAGGAGACAGGCAGACGGCGCGTTTGATGGAAAGTGGTTACCATCGCCTATAGACATTTACAATACCAAAGGTGCTACAAATACGCTGCCTCTCTCTTAAGAGAGACTGGAACCTGGCTACTGATGTCGGAACACAACCCAAAGTTGTTATAGCGGCATACTCTAGACCAGGGGTGGTAGCCATCCAGTCGGGCAGTTGCCCTACCACCTGGCTGAGGGTTGTCTTGTTGCCTCTAACGACAGGTCGCCCGGCCGCAGGAAATTGTATTCTTTCTCCGTTCCTGCACGGATAAGACTTATTTGGCTGTCCGCTTATTTGTAGTGTTATTCTGAATTGTTCACAGAATAGTCCACAGAATACTAAATGAGAAACCATTCTCCAACAGTGTAATGATAGAATATCTATAAAAGCCCAACTTTGCAAGAAAACACAGCTTTGCGAGTTTGGCGTGACGCCAGGCCTACATCGTAAGAGGCAACAAGACAACCCCCGTCTTGTTGCCTCTTACGACAGGTCGCCCGGCCGCAGGAAATTGTATTCTTTCTCCGTTCCTGCACGGATAAGACTTATTTGGCTGTCCGCTTATTTGTAGTGTTATTCTGAATTGTTCACAGAATAGTCCACAGAATACTAAATGAGAAACCATTCTCCAACAGTGTAATGATAGAATATCTATAAAAGCCCAACTTTGCAAGAAAACACAGCTTTGCGAGTTTGGCGTGACGCCAGGCCTACATCGTAAGAGGCAACAAGACAACCCCCGTCTTGTTGCCTCTTACGACAGGTCGCCCGGCCGCAGGAAATTGTATTCTTTCTCCGTTCCTGCACGGATAAGACTTATTTGGCTGTCCGCTTATTTGTAGTGTTATTCTGAATTGTTCACAGAATAGTCCACAGAATACTAAATGAGAAACCATTCTCCAACAGTGTAATGATAGAATATCTATAAAAGCCCAACTTTGCAAGAAAACACAGCTTTGCGAGTTTGGCGTGACGCCAGGCCTACATCGTAAGAGGCAACAAGACAACCCCCGTCTTGTTGCCTCTTACGACAGGTCGCCCGGCCGCAGGAAATTGTATTCTTTCTCCGTTCCTGCACGGATAAGACTTATTTGGCTGTCCGCTTATTTGTAGTGTTATTCTGAATTGTTCACAGAATAGTCCACAGAATACTAAATGAGAAACCATTCTCCAACAGTGTAATGATAGAATATCTATAAAAGCCCAACTTTGCAAGAAAACACAGCTTTGCGAGTTTGGCGTGACGCCAGGCCTACATCGTAAGAGGCAACAAGACAACCCCCGTCTTGTTGCCTCTTACGACAGGTCGCCCGGCCGCAGGAAATTGTATTCTTTCTCCGTTCCTGCACGGATAAACAAACGTGACAAACAAACATTCACATTGGCTACAAAACAATTCTTATTAAATAAGAATTATTACTGTTTTGTAGCAAGAATCAATTATGCGTACGAAAACGAGGAAAGTAAGTAGAGTACTTATATTGGCCAACCAGGCCCCTTCGTTAATGTTCTTATAACTTGATGAGTAAGTTGTTCTTAAGTAAGCTTAGTAAGTTAGAAATAAGTTCGAGAGGGTCGGGGGCTTAACGACGCTTAGTAGTGATTGTTAGTTCCTTTAGGTATACAATAAATCAATATGATACAGTAATTTACGCCAACATACATAGTCGTATAGAAAGACATGTATGTTTTGTATGATTCATAATATGTAAAATGTTATTTTAAGTTTGTTAGTTAAATGCACTATTATAAGTAATCAAGTTACATCCCATGAAATCAAAATATTAGTTATATGCCGAGATAGGCATATATTAAATAATCATATAAGCCGTTTTGAATGGACTGCAGTGTTTTTTCTATTGCATGATCTTGGCAGATAGGCAGACGGCACACCTGATGTAAAGTGGTTACCATTGCCTAGGGACATTTGCGCCTATGTAGCGCCGCCAATGTGCTGCTGCTTTGTAAAGGTAAACAGCAATCTAGCCACAGATGCTAAAACATCACTTATGATTGGTATGGCGACATAATCTAGACCAGGAGTGGTAGCCATCCAGACAGGCAATTACCCTACCACCAGGCTGTGGGTTATTTGGTCGCCTCTTTCGATAGGTCCTTAGGCCGCAAGAATTTGTATTCTTTTGCCGTTTCCACATTGGAATATTGTTCACAAAAACTTTTCATTGAGGTCAAAAAATTTTGGACTAAATATAAAATTCGTTTGTAAAAACTCGAGTTAACACTAAAATGTAATCTAATAATGACAACGGTCTGGACCTCATGTTATTTTTGGCATAGTTCATCAATTGGGCAAACCAAGACTCAGTGTACCATCTACTGTTTGATGTTCGTTTCATCTTTTAAGCAAAAAACTATTCTTAGTTTTTACTTTTTTCTTATATTTATGCTTTTATAATTTAGCCTTCAAATATATTTTTTTGCAATAACATCACTCGTCCATCCTATTTTCACAATACCTACAACTTTCTCTATCTTGTTATACACGTTTGTGATGCTTAACGATATAAAGGGTACAAAATAGGTGTTGACGATAGAATTCGTTACATGAACGGCCCGCTCGGTGTTGCCTGTCTATTGAAATAATATAAGTAAATTAAATAGAAAATTATAAATAATATATAAATATAAACAATGTAAAATATCTGTATTTACCTGTGTGTCTTTTTTTAAAATAAATATATGCCAATTGATTGCCTAGAGAGAATGATCGAATGCACGAACTTCATTCGCGATTAACCCGAGGCAGTTGCCCGCGACCACCGACCGTACTATACGTGCTCTGCATTTCATTCTCTAAAGCAATCAAAGGCTAACTTTCAAACCCTTAAAACCTTGTATTTATTTTCTCCTTCGCACAATTGGACGTTATATCCGTTACAATAGGATATAATACGAACAAAAGTCCCTAAAGAACTGGATCTAGACAACATCTGGCTATAAGCGTCCCTTTGGTAGGCTTTTGATCTGTTAATCCTTACTTTTTCAAGGGAACGAATGTTGTACGCGCAAAGCTTGGCGTTATAGAACATTCAACATTCTTGTCGATGTCGGATTGACGGGATTCACACATGGATATTATATACGTATCCGCGTGTAGGGAATGAAAGAGGGAATGCATCCAGTCTTTTGGCAACATTCCCACCAGATAGCGGTCTGGCACTGGATTTTCTATATTGAACTTATTTTTTATATATGTTATTTTAATGTTTTATTAGTGAGTATGATTTTTAAGTAAGAATATTCTTGAAAAAATAAATATCTAAATTATATTTTCTTGAGTTTTTGCGACTTCTATACATAATATAACCATGTTTCAACGGTTTAAAGCACGGTAATTTATTTAAAGTCTGCAATCAGTGAACACATAAAACTAACTAATATAACTACTAATTTAGACAAGAATAAATTAATATTTGAGTTTTAGTTATGACGCCATTATTGCTGAAGTTTCATCCATGACGTCATATTTCCAAATACAAAATCGAAACCATGATTCGATTATCAAATATCATTATATACGACGTTCGAATGATTTTTTCGAATTATTTACAACTGTTAAGTAATGTAACTACCCTGCAAATTTAAGATTTTTCCTGCAGAACCTGTCTTTGGAACTGTGCATAAGTGTGCTCACCACGGAATTAATTCCGCACCAGATTTAAATTTTATTTGCAACAGATTTGCTGTGTGCCAGGCCTTATATCAATAGCCGCATTGCTGGCACGCGCTGCATTGCGTCAAAATGCATTCGGTCCAATCTCATTTCCCTTTTAGGCTATAAACCAATAAAAAACCAGAACAATTATACAATGTACACGCATGAATTACCCCCATTTGGATAACGAAACCTACCGCTGCCAGAACCATTAGGGTTGCCAGCGTATAGGTATTTATCTTCATCTTTATCTTGTGAATTTTTAAATATACCACTGTAATATAATAATCTAATTTACACAGATTAATAAGTAATTTACATATAACCTTAATTAACTAAACATATAAATAATAATAATGTGTTAATTTACACTTTTGTTATTGTCTCTGAAAATGCGAAGACATTTTGTTATTGTTTGTTTTAGGAAAATATTTCCTCAAACAATACTCAGATTTGTAAGCGTCTTATCTCAAAATATAGGGTCTGACGAGAATATTGGACTTTTCGGACCTTAAAGATATTAAATCTGGAGTACCACAGGGTAGTGTGCTAAGTCCGGTTCTGTATTTAATACACACAAATGGTATTACAAAACTACACTGTAAAAATATTATAAATTGTAAATTTGAGTGGATGAGGGAGACAAAATATATTAGTAAACATGAATAACAATCAACTTTATATTCCTTATTTACTTATTTAATTTGTCAAATACCGAATGATCTACTTTTATTATTGTTAATCAATACCTATATAGCTGTGTTAGCCATGACGTAAAGATACGACTAACCAATGAGAGCTGTGTATAAAGCTCGCTACCATTGGCTGGAATTCAAAGTTTAAAAAAAGACACTGGTATTTTCATTGTTTCGAGAGACTCTTCGTACGACTGAAAGATATTTTACTAGATTCAATATAAAAGCCAGTTCGAAGATCGAAGTTATATTTATTCAAGAGGCTTACATCACGTCCAGCTTCATAGTACTCTCTTCAATTACTATAGTTTTTCAATCGGACTGTGAAATGAATAGGAAAATGTGAAGAACGTGTGACTGGAAAAAATGAAAGCAAAGGAATAAATACGAATAAAATTTCGATATAACTGCAAGAGTATAATGGATGAGTAAAGCCGGCTACTAGGGCTGTCATTTCAAAAACGATTTCGGTCGTTACAGTGTGTACTTTACGGCCACAACACATGGAATCGACAATTTCACAAAAGCGATTGCAAGCCCTGTTAACAGTTGGCTCGCTTCCCGACTCCAGCCCCCATATCTGGTGCAGTACACCATTACAAGATAATATGGCTTTGTGGAACCGCTTTATAAATGCATTTGCGGGTTAACTGCTACACTTACTTTTGCTCTTATGCTATTTTAGTCTGGGTAGTGCCAAAATTGTTACTTCGTGTAAAATCTAGAATATACTTGCAACTTCACTGCACTTTGTATGTGATACGAGATATTTATTAATTTTTATACCGAAAAATATACGAACTCGATTAAGGCAATATTTGAATTTGTAACACGAATTATCCTTCACCGCGTTTTGGAGGGAACAACTAATTACAAGGTTATATTCGAGCAAATATTAATAATCATACACACAAGGGTAAATATTATCATCATAACGCCTATGTTTGCATTACACACATCACCTACACTCGTACACCACAGAGCATAGGATTAGACGCTTTTTATATGTACAAAATGAATTCTTTTAAGTTTCTCTTAAGTAATCGTACAATAATTATGTATACCACCGTCGCCACTTCTAATCGGAATATTCTTGCCACGGGTTGTCTGGAAGAGATCGCTTTTTAGCGATAAGACCGCCCTTTGTACCCTACTATAATAATACTAGTTCGTAAGCTTTTCTGTAATGGTGTACAATAAAGTGTTATCTATCTATCTATCTATCTATCTTTTTGTGGCATGAAAATTCAGGTTGTAAATTTTATTAAATACTTTAGACTGTTATTATTATAAATGGACAGCCTTCTATTATATTAATGTACAGTGATGGACTGTAAATGTTTAAATAATTAAAACAGTTGTGTAGAAAAAAATAATATTTAAATTATTACATTTATGGTCAGCACTCAATCATACTATAGACAGTAAAACCTTTTTGGAGATTCCAACAAAAGTTAAGTCGATTATTAGGAAACAGGCGACTTGCGCGTTTCGTCTTTTGTTTGAGCGTCGTACAACAATCGATCGTTTCGCCACACTGTACATTACACCCCGATTTACATGAACTAGAAAAATGATAAGCGGGTATCGCTCAATCCCAGCTATTGTATAAGTTCGGTGTATTTCTTCCAGCTACAACAGAACTCCATAGAATAATTTTATCCTGAATCTTGAAAGGGTAATAATTGTATATCAATGAAAGTTAGAAGTCTGTATATATTCTTTGCACATTCCGGGAAATGTTTGCGACCTTGATTATTGCACAGCGCCATCTATTGGCTTATACGTACAAAATAAACATGAGAACTGTTTTTACTGCTGTATAAAATGTTTCCGATGGGATGTGGATTCAAATATACTATGAACAGGGTCACAAACTTCTAGTCCATAATATATGTATAATATTTTTTCGATGCAGATCGAATATTATGCTGATGTGTGTGTGTGTATGTTTGCACCAGCAGACACCATGTTGCGCACTCATAGAATAGCCTATCGTGAAGTAAACATGCAGCCAAAACTATCGTACTTATATTGGTCCTTCGAACCGGCCATTTCAGACGAGCGAGCCTAGCAGATCATGTAAATTGACTACTGTCAGATATGGTACCAAATCAGGACTATTCTTAACGATGATGATACTACATCATTCTAAAGCAGCACATTCTATCTCATTGGCTAACGCTTTCTCCCGTTTAGGAGAATTTTCGATGCATATTGCGATATTCATCAAAAATTCGGAATTTATTATGCTGAAGCGGCGTCTACTTAGCGTAGTGGCAGGAATCAACCTCAGGTTTTGTATGTATGTTGGCACCAGCAGACTCCATATTGCGCCCTCATTTACCATTAGCTTATCGTGCAATAAATACGTAGCCGAAAATATCGTGTATAAATTCGCACCAAGTGGCGTCTCATAAAATATGTGCAAGCAACTTGGTACTTGTATAAAGTTGATAACACCACTCTCAGAGGAGGCAGTAAACCATTAACGCTGAGCCAGTTAATGCGGGCGAAAAGTCATCTCATTACTTGTAATCGTTATTTCTGTTACAGGTATTTTATTGGTACTGTAAGGTATTGACACTGAATTTTAGCACGTTTAACGCTTTAAGGACAACATGACTCGCTAAGATCAATTAATATATAGTCCAATTGTTATTTTAACCCAGATTATATTTAAAAACCAAAACTTAATCGCCATGTCTCTTTCTTTCTTTCATATCTGTTTGACTATCTTTCTTTGTATGTCACATTCATTTTTCTTGGAAACCAGGTACTGTGAGTTTTGAAATTAATATACCTACATAGTCGTATGGAGTAATTTCAATCAGATCTTCAAAAATATATAATTTCTTTTCTTTAGATATCCTTATCTTTTCAAGAAGAAATACTATTCCCGAAGGACGTAAATAGTATATTTAGTCATTTATTCATAACTAGCTGTCGCCGAGATTTCATCCGCGTAAATTTTCTTGTCGCGGACTCTATTTCTTTTAAAGTAGCTTAAATTATTTCTTATAACATCAGCTATCTGCCAGTAAAAGTCCCGTCAAAATCAATTCAGCCGTTTCAAAGATTAGCTAGAACATCCAGATAGACAAACAAAATTTTTAAATTTGATTTTTTGATATAATACGGGATTTACTTTCAGATGCATCTAGTAAAAAGCTGTTATTTTAACATTACAAATAAATAAATATTGATTTGTAAAATGTACATGAAGGCGAACAAAGCCACGAGCAAAAATAAGTCATTAAATAAAATATGAGTACAATACATAGTATATTTCTGAGATTTAGTAATCAAATCCGCAACATGTGGTCAATACGAAAATCAGTGGAAACACCCGAAACAACGAAGGCCGAGATAGAGGTACCAGGCGCCGGTGAACGCACTCCACCGAGACAATCAGATAATAAGTACACTGCCCAAATTAACAGCCGTAGATAGGGGCCAATGTCGCGCGAACCCTCTTCACGCCGCCGACGCCCGGGACTCAGTTGGCTGAGTTAACCAACCTTATCGGAAACCAATTCAAGTCGTCTCCTGCGAATGACTGGCTAACTATTATATGAATAGTCTAAATTATCGAAATCTACATTAAGCCACTAATTGACCAAAAACATCTTCATTCAAACGAGATGAGAATATTCAGATAAACGTGTCGTGTTACAAGAATAGAAGAAGACTTGTCACCAGAACCAAGCGTTTCACTTCATCTTTTCCGGTGCGTACTGCCAAAGAGTGGAATAATTTGCCGGAGTCTGTTTTTCCTGACAAATGCAATCTTGAAGTCTTCAAGTCCCGAGTAAATAGATATCTTCTAGATAAGCGTGCTCCATCCTATACTGCGTCATCACTCAATATCAGGTGAGACAGTGGTCAAACGCAAATCTATACTTCGTTAAAAATGTATGTAATTGAAAGAAAATAGGGAATATTTACAAGGGAGTATTGGAGGAAGAACTCGTACATACCTATATAATGGACATGGATGTTACTGCAGCGCCTCAACTCCTCACTTCACTTCAACTATATTATTCGTTATATGTTTATGTAGTATTATATATATTTTATAAGGCGGTGCTATGCGGTTAATTATATAACGGTATCAATTATATTTTATGAATTTTTATTTTGTATTAAGATATTTTATAGAACAACTGTCCCGGCAGACGTCGTCCTGCCCGGTAAAAAAAAAATTAGGGGTGGACTACCCCTAACATTTAGGGGGATGAAAAATAGTTGTTGGCCGATTCTCATATATACCGGATAAGCACAAAAAATTTCATCAAAATCGGTCAAGCCGTTTCGGAGGAGTATGGCAACGAAAACTGTGACACGAGATTTTATATATTAAATATTTATGCGCTCACCGTTGTCAGAGCGATATACAAACTAAAATTAAACCATAAAACTTAGTACCAGACCGCTGTCAGTCGGAACGTGCCCGAAAGACTGGCCACATTGCCTCACTGAATAGCAACGCTCCAGTCTTTTGTTTACGTGAGACATCCACCAGACATTTGGCTATGTCTCGATAAACCTTGTGCGCCTCAGGTCCCCATGGTACCAGGGTCTCGACCCCAAAAGAAGTAAATATATAGCCATTTCCGATCGCTGAGTATTTCCGGCGTTTTAGGGCCCCCTGTTTGCCGCAGCTGTACCGGCAGACATGCTAGTGGCTAGAAGATGGGACGCTGCCAAAGTATCGACGCAAGACGCGATCCATACTAAGGGCCGAGCCATCTTCCAGGCACCAATGACATTCCATAGAGCGGCAGGTACCCCGGCGGTGACAAGAGCCCGACGGATTATTTCATTAAATGTTGCATGACGTGAAATTCTACCGGCACTCCTGATGCACGATATAATAAGTTATTATATTATTATATACATGCGCAGCGATTTAATTTTGCGATATGACAATGAAGGCTTTGACGTGCGAGCAAACAGAGAACAGAACGCGGTCAGATTTATATGGAGAAGAGTTCATATAAATTGAGTGAGTACGGCATTACCAATATAGTGGTATCCACTATGCATAGCGTGCCACTGCACGTGGCGCACGCTCTTTCATGCTATACGTGAGCAAGCTATGGAATGAACTCCTCTCATGACTCCCCACAATAGGAAGCTCTTTAAAAAGGGCGTAAACAGATACTACATCTCAAAGAAGTAGGCAACTTATCGGCTCATTGAATGTTATAGATATCCATGAGCATGGCATAGCCAGTTGTAGTCAAGTGGACCCGTTTGAGAGTTTCGCTATAAGCAAAATAAAAATGCCTAAATTTGTAGGCATTAAAATACACAAAATCAAACTGTCTGCCTGTTAGATCTGCCTACCCCTGCATGCCATGAACCGCAATGGCGGGTGATTCTATATTGCGTAAAGTGGCCGCGTGGTGATTACAAATCGGTGATGTTGTCGCCCACTCTAACCGCTAGTCTAATTAATACCCTTATATCTTATCGCCCTACAAAAGTATATAGGTAACAACATAACGCGGCGCGTTCACGTATCGTACGTACGTAACAACGCGTCTCCTGGAAACCATTAGACGACAGTCCTATATAGTGATGAGTAGTACACGTGTGAGGCAGTATATTTGTCCCGTACAAAATAGATTTATACCGATAATGCTTAAATTTACGAGTAAAATTGTATTTCTTCATAAATTTTGTCCCGCTGCTACTCACGCCTCAAATTTTAATGTAAAAGGAAGGATGGAACGAGACAATAATACAATAACACCTCTACGGATATTCACATGACAAAGAGGGACAACATGGCATTAATGACTGCTTAGTAAAATAACCGAGACCGATCACATCTGATTCTTATCAAACATTTCCGAACTAGAAGTATTTTACGACTTAAATTAGGGATTGATGCTCACCACCTGCCCAGCCTTATCGCCTCAAATGAACTGCTGCGTTACAAATCATACTAATCTCCTCGCCTCATTTGAGTGTTACATTGTATTGGTTCAGTACAAAATGTCATGTTACTCTTACAAACTCATTATAAAATCATGTCTTACCCAACTCTAAGCCTCGTATTTATGCTCCCACGAAGAGACAAAATGAAATGAAAATATTGCATGTGTCTGTACAGTCAAATGCTAGGAGCTGATTTTTTACTCACCAGATAATTTATTCATACGATAAAATACAACACTAATCATTCAAAAATTAGATGTATAATGCGTAAATAATACATTAAATAAAAAAATTAACAACTTTACCATGTGAAAAAAATACTATTCTCTTCCACGCGTTTACATTCAATCAGGTTATAATTGTGTTGATGGCTAATGGAAAAATTAACATAATTAAATAAAAAATATGTATTGCTATTTGAAACAAAACTACTACACCTATTAACAACTGTTACGTGTGGACGAATTAAGAACCATCTCCTTTTTTGAGTCGGTTATATCTCCAACCTAAACATTTTGGAGAAAAACTCAAGTTGAATTTGAGGGATGATATATACATTTGTTTGCCTAAATAAAGTTTGTAGAAAAAGCGTAGAGACCATTTACAACAATTGTTTATTTATATAATTATTTTTTAACAACTTTAAACAAACAGTTGTAGTTGAAGTTTCTAAATACATTTTATAACCACTAAAATGAGTTTACGAAGCTATCTACAGGTACCTAAGAGGTTCTTTGAAGCGAGTTATAGACACGAGTATATTCAGATCGCTTGATCGCGTCGCGTGACTTACGTGAACGGGTTCTAATACGCGTGAGGACGCTTTCTAAAGGTCAGTGTCAAAAATAGACATGTCGGTATTTTTTATAAGCGTACATGGAGATTTTTCGTCCTTTTGATATTTTTCGAGGCGCGTAGGCTCGTAATTGGCTATTTTTATACTTTTTTTTGTGCACGGCGAGATTTTTAATGTATTTTATTTTTAATTGGAGGGAAAACGTAGTATTCTCAAGCATGTGTTGATTTCAAAAGAGGATCACGCCACTAATTATCTCGGTCCTGTGCTAATTATTAGTTAGACTAGTTACTGCATATAGACTTAAATCCATTGTTGAGGAGACACATTTTTCCTGAGAAATTATGGTTGCAGATTTAGGATAAGTATGGCCACATTTCATTTGACAAATTTTACCACATGATGGGGCAAAGATCTACCCTATCTTTGTGAGCATTGTAATAAAGCAGAAGATCTTGTGAATATTGTTCTAGAATGTGGCCAAGCCCAACCAATTAGAAGGGCATACCTGCCAAACTCGTCATTACATAGTGCAACTTCAGAATGTTGAGGGTGTAGGGACAAAACTGATTTGAGATTCGGGACGTACCTCTGGATCCGATCCAAATCCAGATCGGATTCGGATCCAGATCCAGATCACATTCAGATTTCGGATCGGATTCGGTCCGTACGCCCTCAACAATTTAAGGGTGTACGGACCAAACTGACTCTAGATTCGGATCCAGCGCAACGAAATACATAAGAATTGACAGGTCTGTAATTAAGTACAGACCACTTTTCTTGTGGGCTGGTGTAATTAATATTACAAAAAACATTTTGTATATATGTAGTTTTAATACCTAGAATGGACATACAATACTTTTTATTCCAGATAATTTTATCGTTTCTGGAAGAAATTGAGTTAATTTTCTAGGGATGAAAGCGCCTAGATAAAAAATTAAAGCAATGTAACCTTTATGAATGCTAACTCTCAAATAAAACTAGGATAAAGCAGCACCCTAGTTATTTATCAAGTCAGTCTATTTCGCTGTAGATGTCACACGGCCCTTCTAAGAGTTCACGAACACGTAATGGTAACAATATCTCCCAACAGCAATAACACTAAGTATTTCTCGAAAATAACATAAAAAACACATCAACCGGCTTCTTGGAACACAACGGCGGTTTCGCAGTTCAATAATTTCGCTTTAAGGGGATTTTTACGAGAACGACACTACAGTGAAAGTTGGCGGGTTTATCGGTGAAATTATTATTTTGAGATATAGTAGGTACCTGACTTAGGTTTTACGGCATACTTAAGTAATTTAAAGTTAGACATGTCAACGCTCGTGGTATACGCTATACTGTATTAATTTGAAATTTTGTACATTTTAAATATAACTAGTGGTCGCCCAGTGGTCGAAATTCGACCATTATTAAAATGTTTTTTATTTGATTTAAGGTATTTTTTATGCATAATTTTTAAAAAAATATAAGCATTCTGTACTCCTTCTCTATAAACTATAAATGTGCGAAATTTCATACTCCCCGCCCATTTTTCGTAAAAAGGGGGTACAAAGTTTTTGTTTCACGTATTAATGTGATGATTTAAAGAAGATGTAGTGGCAAGACTTGAACAAGGGATGTTAAGGTGGTTTGGGCATGTAGAGAGAATGAATTAAAGCAGAATCTCAAAACAAGTATATGACAGCAATGTGTCGGTCCCGCTCGACCGCGTCCTATTTACTCAAAATTATCCAATTGAAGATATTTTGAAGAAAGGTCATGAAAAAGCACTTTAAGTAAGTGTGTTTCTATTGTTACGAGTTTCGCAGGACTCTAATTAAAATGCCGTTCGAATTACTATAGAATTTATTAAAACTCTACAAACAATATAAAACAGGTATAAATATAACCAGTACAAACTGCATACACGATTCAATAACACGTGCAAAAGTCTGTCACTTAATCGCTAATCGAATCTACGTCTTGCTCGTATTGTAATCCTCGCTTGACTGCCTCCAAGCTGGACTTGGGCCATTGCTTTATAATTCACCAATCCATACCTGGGAAGCTTCGACGCAATACAATAACAAAAAAAGATTAGTTCGACACTAATGACGGCCATAAAACAAGTACAGTAACAATAGAATGGTTTTCTTAATTGCAAATTTTAAACACAAAATAAACAAAAAATTCCTAAATGCGGGAAGGTAATAAACTGCGCATTACGACAAGCAGGTGTGCGTTTATCTTTGTCGGTATGTAACAGTATGAAGAGATCAATGAAGTCGATGAAGCGAATACTGTTTGCCATGATCGTAGAAGGTTGAAATCCATCATCTCTACCTAAACAGGCGTGACTCCTTTAAATGATAAGCAAAAATATTCATATATCTCGCAAGTACTTTGCATTTAGTTCAATTGTTTCTAATATCTGACAGCAATTTGAATGTATGGAGCACCCACACTATATACGGTATACCCTACTTGAGGAAGAAGAACAATACTTTGTAGAACTACTTAATTTGATGGTCAGTCAAAACTTTCCTCGCTTCCACGCTTAAGCACTGAAACAGTACAGAAAACACTTAAGCAAATTATTCAAGCTTTTAAATATCAACTAAGTGAATAACTTAAACGGTTATTAACATAATTACTAGCATTTTGCTTTATAAATGGTGGAAACACTAACAAGGCGAGATTTCTTTCGTATTTTATGAACTAGATTTTCGTGGACTGCCATTAATTTAATACTATACACAGCTTGAAAAAAAAAAAAAAAAAAAAAAAAAAAAAAAAAAAAAAAAAAAAAAAAAAAAAAAAAAAAAAAAAAAAAAAAAAAAAAAAAAAAAAAAAAAAAAAAAAAAAAAAAAAAAAAAAATATAATTTAATATACTATACAACAGCTTGTAGAAAAACTGTGTTGTAATTTTATACACAAGCAATTGTTAGAACTAGGCATGTTTGCTGAAGAGTTTCTTGCGCCGCTTCTTCTCTTCAAGCCACAACATGTTGTGAAGCGGTGGTAAATTAGATTAGGCTCCCATAGAGTAAATAATATCCATAAACAAAATTAAAACTAAATAATTAAAATGAACAAGATGGAGGTAGGCTGAATAAAAACTTTGACAATACACGTTCGACAAATGTCTTCTTTGTCTTCCGTGACCACGGTCACTGAAAAGCGGCTGAAACGTCGGATAAAAAATCAATAAAACCCGTTAAAACGTAGTTTTATTACAAGCAATTGTATTGATTTCCAAGTGTTTATTAGAGAGAACAGTATTTGTCGATGTTTTTGTATTTCTGATTGTTTTCATTCGAACAGTAAAGAAACTTTAGTTTTATATATTGTTACGAGTTGCAAGACTCGAATGAAAATGCCGTTGGAATTATTATAGAGTTTATTAGAACTATACCATGCATAACACAGGTACAAATATAGCCGAACGCAATAAGTCCAAACGTAATGCAGAAGATCGTAATTCAAATATACGAGCAAAATACGTCAATAAATAAATGACCGAATGTACACAACTCTTGTTTCGCTTGTGGTTATCGCTCGACTGCCTGATCTCTCAATTGGGACATTCCTTTATACTTCACAGATGCAATATGTCTGCCCAACCCTCGTGGACCGAATTTCATTAGAATCAGTTTGTACTTTTAAATCCGAGACACCTGCCAGTGATACAACAACAGGCCGTAAAAGATTACAATACACAATGGGCTATTTTTTTAATCGCAAATTTTAAACACAAAGTAAAGAAAATAATTCAAAATGCCGAAAGGTAATAAAATGTGGTCTACAGGGATGCTGGTGTGAATTTGCCTTTTGTTGGGATCAAGGTCGTAACAATATTTAAAAACATTCATACTATCATAGTCTTACACTGATCGGAGCTTGGCCTAGGGTCCATTTTTATATTATGTAGATAGGGATAATGGCCGGTCAGTGTCACGCCATATTTACATTAAATTCGTCAAAGGACTGAGCCATATTTTTGTCTTGAGAAACATACCGTAAAAATATTTGTCCTAATTAAATCGACAAAACAGCCTAGTAGCATCGTTTATTCTTATCAAATCCTCGTAATAAAAACTCAAAGATTTTTAATTAAAGACGAACAATCATATCTTCATAACGGGGAAGATTTAACCTCGCCATTTCATTCAGATATTTAAATAAGCTTTGAAACCTCTGTCTGTGTACAGTTTATTTGTTTGTTTAACAACTGGGATCGTCCATTTAATCAAAACGACCCAATCACTATTATATCATATTAATACGTGAAGCATAAAATTTGTACACCTTTTTGCGAAGTTTCCGAGGAGCATAAAGTTTCGCACACTTATAGTTTATATAGAGGAACAGTGCAGAATGCTACTTTTTTTTCAATTATACATAAAACGCTTCATGTAATTGATGGTTGTACACATTGATAACATGTGACTCGTGAAGAGAAGCATACGGATTCTTGTGTTTTATTACTCTGTTAAAGACACAACATACAACCTAAGTAATTTATAGGATTCGTTATAAAATATAGACTTTAGTATATACTGTAAACTCTATATAACGGAAACGAAGGGACTGTACATTTATGGCGTTATAGAGTTGTCGTTTAATGGAGCGAAGTCTGTTACATTTGTTTGGTGTCTATTGCTGCAACAGTATTTTTTTTAATCATTTTATTAATATCTTGCTATATTGAGGCATCTTTGTGATAAAGTACTTAGAATTTTCGGTATGCATGATGCCGATAGTTGATTTTATTACGGGCTAGAATGGTAAAGCGATAACAGTACGTAGACAGTTGCGTAGTTTTTACTAATTTTGGCATCTTAAAAAGTACTTTTTATTACTTAATTGTTGTCGTTATTGAGAGTTGGTGTAACAGTATATAGAGTGTCTCGTTGTATGGAAGACAAGGTAATGAAGCAAAGCCAGGTGACTTAGATGCTTAAGGGTGTTTTTTATGCAAAAACAATTATTAATCTCTATAAAGAAATGACGTTATAACTGGCTATGCTCGTTAAAAATCTTTAGGAGGCTTCGGCGTTTTGTAAAATGAGAATCGGTTCATTTGTAAAGCATTATTTAGGTATATAGTTATTTTATTATGTTAATATTAAAGTTAACATTTTTTGCCAGGTGGTAGGGCATTTGCCCGACTGGATGGCTACCACCCCTGGTCTAGAGTATGTCGCCATAACAACCTTGTGTTGTGTTCCGGCATTAGTGACCAGGTTCCAGGCTCCCTAAAGAGAGCAGCAGCGCATTCGTAGCACCTTTGGTGTTGCAAATGTCCATAGGCGATGGTAACCGCTGTCCATCAAGTGGGCCGTCTGCCTGTCTGCTGATCTCCTGCAATAAAAAAAAAAAAAAAAAAAAAACAACATATTTTATTGTTGGTTTATTTAGGCATGGTTGAAATTAAAAAACATCGTACACAAAACTTTCTCTATCAAGAATCGAATCTGGGTCCTCAGTGAACTAGGTAGACAAAACCTCAGAGCACTTAACCAGGGCGTTATAATGTATCAAACAACTCAATTTTCGAAGTTGACAATACTAAAGAGCAAGTTCGAAACTCACATCCAAAATGGCAACCACTGAAAGCAAAGTTGTAATTGTTAATTATTTGAAGTACTCCTTGCTTACAGACTCTGTGTTTATATACTTAGACTTGGTATGGTTCAATTATTTAGAGGTATTTACTTATTCCTTGGCCACACGAGACTAAAGCTTTACTATAAGAATATTCTGGCTGAGTTGGTTATGAATGATTAATTACAAACTGGACTTACAGCCCTATTTATGAAAATTAATAAGACTGCGGGTAAAATTGAAAGAGAGATAATGAAAATATCACTCGGAATAGTACAATACCAATTGTTTAATGAATACTATATAACAAAATACAAAATAATTAATAATATACTGAAAAAATCTAGTAATATTTTTCTAAGTTTTGGCGACTTGTATACATAATAAAACTAAGTTTTAACGGTTTTAAGCGCGGTAATTTATTTGATTTTGGTTTATCCGACGTTTTGGCCGCTTTTCAGTGGCCATGGTCACAGACGACAAAGATGACATTAGTCCAACGAATATTATTTAGCCTACCGCCAATTTGTTCATTTTAATTATTTCGTTTTAATTTTATTTATGGTTATTATTTACTTTATGGAAGCCTAATTTACCACCGCTTCGCATGTTGTGGCTTGAAGAGAAGAAGAGGCTCAAAAAACTCTTCAGCAAACATGCCTAGCTTAATTTTTTTTATATAATATTAAAATGAGTGGAAGGAAAAATAAAAGAAATTAGCAGTCAAGTTGGTTGGTTGTGTTCCGTTGCACGCAGAAAGAGCTCACAGTTTCCTGAGGTTTTTGTTGGGATTGGGTCTTAATAGTTTGATGATCGGATCCCAAACAGGTGGTACCTGCCAACCATCTTCTCTATTGAAAAATGTGTGTTTTTATTTCAATAGCCTCACGCCTAACCTAAAATCTAGTGAATTTATTTTGTATGCGTTTCAACATGAGACTATATTTCGTTTTATGTGGAGCCCAGATTATTTCGTTGCTTTCTAAGCGGCTTCTTACTAAGGCGTTAAGTAGTTTAGCCACCACTAATATATAATAAATAAGTATGTATACCTGAGGACGAAGTGAACACGTCGATACGTCCCCTGGGCTTGAGGTTAAGCCAATTAAAAGTTTGTCATCTCAAAGGACATCGCTTTTTATTTGTGCAGATAACAAACCCTGCGGCGTGAACAAGTTCAACGTCTAATCGTGTTAGGAGAAAATAACTCCCCTAACTATAAATTAATGTTTATTTTTTAGATAGGTATACACGCCGCAACCCGCGACTTTCTCTATCTCTTTAATAATAATTATAACCTCGTGAATGCCGAGAAAGATAAACGATTTTTTATTTTTTTTTAATGCCTGGCGGCTCAACTGATGGAAAGTGGCTACCGTCGCCTATGGACGCTTGCAACACCAGAGTGTCACCAAGGCATTATGTTAATCTTGTTCACGAGGTTACCGCCATGTGGACCCTGGATTCTACAATAATAGTACTGTTAGAAGCCACCTACACACCTGACGACAAAGCACATTTATTACCTGCCGCGGCGTTTGAGCTAATAATGTTGAATTTGTTTTATGACTATCTTCTTTTGTTTACTTTGTGTTTAAAACTTGTTAATAAAAACAGCCTTTTTTGTATTGTACTCGTTTATGGCCATTCGCGGGCATAATTACGCAGGTATGCGGATTACGTTTTCTTATAAATTACGACGACGCTTGCCAAGTAGACATATTGCATCAGTGCATTGTCAAGGATGGCCCTATGGAGAGATCAGTCAGTCTAACGAGAACCACGATCAAGGTGAGACTTGTGTACATTCGATAATCTATATAGTGACGGATTTTGAGCGTGTTATTGAATCGTGTATTACGTTTGAACTTATTGTATTCAGCTATATTTGTACCTGTGTTATACTGTATAGTTCTAATAAATTCTATAGTAATTTCAAATGCATTTTTAATTGGAGTCCCGCACTCGTAACAGTACCGATTGTAGAGTCCAGGAGATTCACTAAACCTTCGAGCATCCTCCCGCATCATAATGAGGCGCCACGGGACCGTAGCCGTGAGACCTCGATGCAAGCCCACAAGGAGGGGTGCCCTTGAGTCAAGAACACCCCACGGCACTGGGTGTGGCTCACCGGGAGGAACCCCCCCCCCCCCCACTGCGTTATCGTGAGGAGATGAGCAAAGCGCCGCCTGCTCATCCTGCTCCCTGATATAGCAGCCCCCAGTTATATATTACGAATATCTGCCCCCACAGACAAAGGGAACGATAATTAATTTAAAATAAAAAATATTTATAATGTTTCTCAATATACGAAGTAATGGCCTTTCAGATCAAAAAACAATTATTAGTACAAATTACGTTAAGCGAATTTGTTCTGGTTTGGTCAAAGAAATATTAAATACATTTTCAATTAAATTATTAATTATATTACTTTTATTCTCCCTACATTATATTTATAAATGTTTTTAAATTTTATTTATAACTAAAATACATGACTCAGAAGATCAAAGACATGTAGAAACCAAAAAGAAACGTTTTATAATTAAAAATACTTTCCTTACTTTACTGTTGAACACATTATACATAGTGTATACATATGTGCCCGCGACTTCGCTCGCGTGTTTTTTTATCGCCGAAACCTAAACATGTAACAAAAATTTGCCGTACTTAGGCAAATAAAGGCTCTTTATAACAGCAGCTCAAAATTGGTACAGCCGTTTCAGAGATTAGCCGGAACATCCAAAAACACGGAAAACAAAAATTTAAAAATTGTTTTTTTTCATACTTTAATATCGTATATAATTTGATATATAATAAATAAATATATTATCATATAATTTGATATGCTTTTAGCAAAAAGCTGTTATTTTGATATTTCAAACAGACATTTAACTTTTATTTATCTGTATACATATGGGAAACACTTTTCTAGGGTTCATAGTTGTAAGTTAAAATTTAAATTTACTCCCTATTCCATGAACACCGCTTTGCTACCTATTAGAAGAAGGAGAAAGAAACTCCCCAGCAACAAAACATTTCTTCATATTTATCAATCCAGACACTTTTTTATAAATTCGGAAGCATATTATACAATTACTTTTTGAAGAACTAATGGAGTCCTAACAAACAGTACCGTGTATTGTGTATGTCTTATTTAATATGCACTGTTTGCTACAACTCCATTGATTCTTCAAAAGTCATTCTGTAACATACTTCTATATAAAACTTATAAAAAAAAGAACTTGAGATATATATAGAATAAGAAATATAAAAAAATACAATTTTAGCTAGACATGTTGCTGGGGAGTTTGTTGCCGCTTCTTCTCCTTAACAGCAAGAACACGTTGCGAAGCGGTGTACATAGACTAGGAAGAAAATTAAATTTAACTTGTGTATGGCCTTCAAAAAGTGTTCTCTGGTGGAATTTATTTTGGATAAAAACTTTTGAATTGAATTTGTAGTTGAGTATGTAACTCAATAGGTCAAAGACATAAGAGAATTAAAGAAAATATATAAGTCTTCAGTAGGAACCGTTAAAGATTTATGCATTATAATTGCACCCATAATAGCAGGCGCTTATTCTTTTTATATGAAAAATGGGCTTGAGTATATTTTTTGTCATTTATCTTCGGGTATTTTTGAACCCGGTCCCTCCGCTTTTACACATAGAAATGTATTTTTCTGTAATATGACACTGCTTTTCTTTAATCTTTTGAGTTTTCACTGTGGAGATATTTTCGCTGCTCCAGACATTGTCCTCGAGATATTAAATTTCAAGCCCGCGGACATTTTAATGACGTGGCGAGGCGGAGCGTAGCAATTGTTTTCGGCCTACTATTTTTCTTAACAATTATTTAAAACGGTTTTGTATGAAAAACCCTTGAAGGTAGGAATAAAACTACATTTTAACGGTTTTAAGCATGGAACATTACCTGATTTTTATTTTGATGATAAATTTGATTGATACTCATAAACGAATATTAAAATTAAATAATTAAAATGAACCAGTTGGCGGTGGGCTACATAATAACTTAACCGTTACCCATTGACACTTGACATCTTTGTCTTCCGTGATCACAGCTACTAAAAAGTGGTTGAAACGATGGAATAAAAATCTAGTAAAATGCCCTGTTTGAAATCGTTAAAACCTAGTTTTAATTATATATGCTTACTATATCCTATCCATGCTATTATTTTGCTTTTGACAGTTCGATGACAGATTAATTACTAATGTCAGAGTTACCGAATCGATTTATTATAAAAATCTACGTCATATATAAATAAGTTTTAATCAATTTAACTTATCTATATATTTTTGCTAAAAATACTATATCGCATAATAAATATAACCCCATTTCAATGAACATATATTAAAAAATCAATTTTTGTAATAAAGTAGATCATTTTTTATTTTCAAATCGATTACTTACGATTTATTTACGTATAGTGACGACGGTTCAATGGTATGTGCGTTACATGACTCACAGAACATGACTTTTACGTCACCCAAAACTATCAAATACGACAATTATGTTCGTTGTTTCATGTGGGCTTTACTGTCAAGAAATATACAACTAAATAGACGTGCAATCGTCAAAAGTTAAACGCTTGGAAATAGTATAAGAAAATACTATCTTTCATAGAGACGCGTCTTGCAAGAATACATATGTTCCAGAGTGACTACAAAGTTGTTTTATGTGGGCAAAGACTGCGGAGCTAGGCAGCTTCAGCTAATAAAAGTCCAGCAAGAATGTAACATTGATTAACTCGTTATTTCTTTTTATTACCTGTAAAGTTAAATTAGTTTCCTTCAGTGTATTCAAAGGTCGTAATTGCATCGCATAGAACCACATTCTTTATGTAATATTCACTAAAGTAGAAATATTCATTCAAAAATGGTTTTTCATCTATAATGAAAATGAAAATTTCTTCACATATGGGAGCTTGTTGGTATTATGAATTTCACACCCTAGCCTGTTTTAATACATGTTACACTTTTTGGCCGTGGCGCTGCCTTCCCCCCTTTTCCCCTTCTCCGGTGGGTGTCATTGTGTTGGGACGATCTGTACATGAGAAATAAAATTTCTTATGGTTTTCCCTCCCATAACACTATTAAAGTGCAATAGATCTGCATACGTCTAGTCATCGCAGCGGACAACGACTACTGGCTAGCGTTTTTTTGGACTTGACTTTGTATTGTTGGTCCGAAAGCCTCACAACTTTACCGGGGTCCGTATGTCTGTCTGTCGATGCCTGCCATGGCCAGCCGTTTTGTAATAACGTCGACACTGTCCGTGGGGACATTACGCGGTCTTCACACGAGAGCCTTTCGCCGAGGCTTGTCATCGGACGCGGACACGACGAGCGGATTTCGATGATGCGACGCGAGATCTAAATACTTATGCGAGAGCGACGTAATGTAGTTTTTGATGGAGGGAAGCTCCAGATCGCGGTGGAGGTCGACGTTACGCATATAGAGGGGATCACCGACGGCTCTGCGCATGAATTTATTCTGCACGATTTGCAGTTTCTTTAAAAGGGCACGATTGGCATGGCCGAGCACTACACTCGCATATGTCATGATCGGGCGGATGCATGTTTTATATAGAGTAAGCTTGTGTCTGAGGGACATTTTGCTTCGTTTATCTATCATAGGTGCTTCACGACCCATTACAAATCGCGCTCTATTTCGGACTATAATAATATGCTTGTCGAAGCGCAAACTCTGATCTAGGGTGACACCCAGGTATTTGGTATAAGCCCAGGGAATTTGCTGGTCGAAGAGCAAGAAACCTTTTAATTTTATTATTGTTATTAAAATGCGACATACTCAAAACACCAGAACCCATACGTTAAAAATCATCCTTTTGAATTTCGTATATTTCATGACATGATAACTATATTTTTAATATAACTTGTAGAAGGTTATTAAGTATAGGTATATTAAGTAACTTCGAATTTAGTTAAAAACTGATAATTAGTATATGTAAACCAGCCTCAAAGGTCTCATGTAAATATCCTCAAGCAGCACGCCAGAACGTCCGAAGGCATTGTTCGAGTAACACAACGGCCCAATAACAAATTGTGTTAACGCACCCACATAGAAGTTTCCATTCATCTGTTCTTTTCATCTTTCGGATCAGGAAAAACTTTTTCTCAAAAACCTCATTTACACCGATACCTTTTGAATATATAATACCAGTAGTGCAAGCGAATCTTTGACCGCGTTGACGACGTGTTCGTTATTAAATTGCTACAGCCGCACCCAAAAAGCATTGGCAGCGCCATCGTTTTGACTATATTAATATCGCCCACAGAAACCACGTGATTTATAAGGTTGAAAGGTATCGTTAGTGTTGTCCGGAGATAAGTTTGCTCTGTGTTGAGTTTTATTTAAGACTCTTACATAGTTTCCATGTGATGCTCTAATATACAAACAGACACAAATTGTAAAGGTTGTATTTTCGAAATCTGCTGATCTAGATTAAGTCCCCTAATTTTTTCTCATTATATAAACTCCTATATTTATTATATTAATACATCAGATAAACAAAGAGATAGCTTAGTCTAATATAATACTATCTAGGGGAAGTCAATCTATTAATTACATTTTGCGTTTTGCAAACACAAATGCACTAAAGTTAAATTTGTATGCAAAGATTTATCCTTGCTCTTTGGAATTAACACAAATATAATTTTAAATTAGATTACGCAGAGACTAAACAACTTTCTGTGATTCATATCAGATAATAAGCACGTTTATAAAGTTCACCTTAATCACGAAGTCTCGCCTTTTGATTACATGCCCTTGGTACGTGCGGAGAATTAGGTAATTATATCAGTTCCAACCTTACGATCTTGCTTATCGATTGAGAGTTACTGCCCATCCCTTACATAGCAAGATGCCACCATGTCAATATCTTGCCTTTAACTCTTTATTATTTCTTATAATTTTTAACACGTTTTCATTAGCTTGACCTGTTTATATGTATCTAACTGATTTATTTTATTTTCATCACTTTCGAAACGTCTAACTTACTTGAAAATTTGCACACGTGACAGATGACAGACAGATAAACAGCACAGATGACAATATAATTATTTCATGACTTTGTCGTCATGTTTTGCTAGAATCACATGGATGAAATTAGCAACTAAATCATTTTTATAGTACTTCTAAAATACGAATGTTGCCGTTAATCCCTAAGATTTACTACATGTCGAGTTTCAAAAATATAATCAAAATTAACTGGTTTCAAGACTAAAGAATATGAAAATAAGATTTACATTTAAAAAAACAAAAAAACATGCTTAAAAAAGCTCGAACTAAAAAAATTACAAAATATTTTTAAATTGTCAATAGTTTGTTCTAAAGTGGTATTTTGAAAAGTGAGGGGCGTTTTTTAACCGTATGTTAACTCCAACTCTACTTTTATGAATAGCCATTAGTGAACTTTTCGTAGTAGTTGATCTCAAGCATCTCACGCATATCACAATAATAGTGTAGAACAAACTCTTCATGTATAATAATATTTTCCATCTTTTTAGTAATTTCTCAACGTGTATTTTTAATGAAAATAATTTTAGAAATAATAGTAACATAATAACATACCCTATTACTATTTTTATTTAGATGATGATTATAAAATCTACCTCGTCAAAAGAGTTTGATAAGTAATTGTTCTCAAGAAGTTCGTTGTAAGATTCGTGACGGTGTGAATGCGGATTAAGGTGTTTGAGCTCCCGTATTTGGGAAACCCGAAAGCTGTAAAAGGTTTTGCACGGACAAAGGGAAAATCTAATAAACGATCAATTCCAAAGAACATAAAAAGAAAAATTATTATAATGTGGAAAGTAATTTCTTTTGAGTGGAATCTTATAAAAGACTTCTGGGGAGCACTTTATTTGAGTCTATATCCTTATAAATATTGCTCAAGATACTTGGACTTCCCATGTTTTTTTTATATAAAAATGAAGTACATTAAAAATACCTCCTTAATAATACCATCGAATCTAAAAAAAGTAACAAGTAATTTAAATCTGTATATTACTGTTACGAGTCACGAGACTCGAATTAAAATTCCGTTGGAATTATTATAGTTTATTATAACTATACAAACACGTATAACACAGGTATAGATATAGCCGAACACAACTACTCCAAACCTTACGCAGAAGGTCGTAATTCAATAAAACGCGCAAAGTCCGTCCCTTATTAGATTCCCGATTGTAGTACACACGTCTTGCTTTGCTCATGGTTATCGCTCGACTATCTCCTCCCTCCATCAGTTCATCGTTTTATACTGCGCAACTGCAATGTCCCCGTATCTAAGTCGACTTAATCCGACACACCTGGCTAATGACTGCCATAAAATATTATAATACAACAATAGGCCGTATGCCCACAAGTCAACAAAGAAGACGTCCATAAAAGAATTTCAATGTTATTAGTTCAAATACCGATGAGTAATAAATGTGTTTCGTTTCAGATATGCCGGTTGATTTTGTGTTTATCGGGACCTCAGTCGTAGCATTAACGGCCACGATCGTGATCGTGTCACAAACGTCATTGCTTAAGTTATCATTTGACCCATTTAAACAGGTCTATGGAAGTGGAGGGTGACCACAGAACATGATTAATATCTCTATCGAGAGCTCGGGAATGGCGCAATATGCAAGTAACCATACATCAACATAATCCACTTGAGTTGATATTTGTAACTCTCGCAAGTGGAACGGGAAAGATCGCGGTGGTGAGCGTGGTCGTTCTGAGTGCTAAGCGCAACGCGCCCGACATGTACGCAAAGAAATAATGCACAGTATATAATTTACTTAACAAAGTAAATAACACAAGTTCGAATAACATTACATTGCTTGTTTGTTAATAATGGTTTGCAATATTTAAAATTCATAACGTGATCGTAAATAACACTGAAAATACTTCATTTTCTTCGTAAATAAGAACTTTTTGTTTGTTCGGAGAAGTTTACTTTCAAATGAGGTTGCAAAGTTGCGATCCGTCCGGGTGTCCCCTGATTGGCTCGGTTTTTTTTTCTCTTTCTCCTGACGCACACGCTTAGCAGGGTATTTTTTGCTTTTTATGTTCTTTTGTTTCTTTTCTTTTTTACTGCCAAATTTATATCTGATACATATAGATAGATAGATAGATAGATAGATAACACTTTATTGTACACCATTACAGAAAAGCTTACGAACTAATATTATTATAGTAGGGTACAAAGAGCGGTCTTATCGCTAAAAAGCGATCTCTTCCAGACAACCCGTGGCAAGAATATTCCGATTTGAAGTGGCGACGGTGGTATACATAATTATTATACGATAACTTAAATTTTATTAATAAATATATAACTATACTATATATACAAATATACACATAAGTTATATACATATATATAATATTTTTCCTAAGTTTTCGCGACTTTTATACATAATAAAACTGAATTTTAAAGGTTTTAAGCGTAGTAATTTATTTTATTATATAAAATTATTTAATATAATATAACGTTATTAGAACTAGTCATGTTTGCTGAAGAGTTTTTTGCGCCGCTCTTCTCTTCAAGCCACAACATGTTGTGAACGTGGTAAATTAGATAAGGTTCCCATAGAGTAAACTAGCTTCTGCCCGCGACTTCGTCAGTGTGGAATAGTTAAAAAAGAGGAAGTTAAAAAAAACTCCCGCGATTTTGAAACAGTCTTCTTTGGTGCCCCGCTCCTATTGCTCTTAGCGTGATGGTTTATAGCGTATAACTTTCTCTATAGATTGGCTCTCTAACACTGAAAATCAGACAAGTAGTTTCTGAGATTAGCGCGTTCAAGCAAACAAACAAAGAAACAAACTTAGCAGCTTTATATATTAATAGATATGAGATAAAACTCTCTCACCGACACTACACCCTGTCAAAATACCCGCTTCTACTATGTTACGTTGCAGAGAATATAATTTTAGTCTGTTATAAGCTGTTTAAGTAATTAAAGCTTTTTAACTATCCCATGGGAATTCTTTAAATTTTCGGAATCAAAAGTATCCTATATTTTGACCAGGGATAGCAGCTATCACCATACAAAATTTCACGTAAATCGGTCCAGTCGTTTCGAAGATTAGCCGGTACAAACAGATAGACAAACAGAGTAAGAAAAAAAATCGAAAAAATCTAAATTAGTTCTATTTTACTTCTTACATCCCCCTGACTCGGTTTTTAGCATTTTTTTCATTGTACAGAAATTCGACCTCTACAATTTTATTATATGTATAGATAATTAAAATGAACAAGTTGGCGGTAGGGTAAATAAAACTTGAACAATATTCATTGACACTTGATATTTTTGTCTTCCGTGATCACGGCCACTGTAAAATGGAAGAAACGTCGGAACAATGAAAACGAAATAAATTACCGCTATTAAAATATATTTTATTATATGTATCAGATAATAAAACACGTTTTAATTATTAATTTTGGGTCAAAGTATTCTACTATTTAATTACTATTTTATATGACGCCCCTTTTTATACTACTACTTCTCTTGTATTTCTTTATTAACTTCTGTATGTATTTATTTGTCTCTTATTTATGCATCATATTTTGATACAGTGATAGGCACTTGCGGTTGCATCCCTTTTTGTACATATACTCATTGACACTATTTTTATTTTATCTATTATATAGTATTTTCCCTGTGGTTTTTAACATATAAATTCAATTATATATTCAATACATATCTTATCTGTCTAATTTGTTTCTATTTATTACTGTTTTATCTACTTTAATACAAATTCAATAAGACTAGTGTCAGGAAATAAAAACATGAACAAAAATACCCGGGGAGCGTCCGGGCGGCGTTTAATATGTAGTATACAGTAGTAGTCCAGGTTTATACACTACAAGTGTTTTGTTTAAATATGACAAGACAACAAATGATTACATCTTGCTGAATCATCCCTATATAAACCTAGACTACTACATATTAAATGCCGCCTGTGCTAGGGCAAAGGAAACCAATGAGGTTGATATTAGTTCTATGGATATCTACGTCGGTAGCATTTAACAATTTGAACCAAAACTGGATTTTTAAGTCTTGGGCCAAACGAAAAAACGTGTGCGTGTGTACTTATGTACACGCGTTAGAAGTTATACTTCTTTGGCGTATCAAGATAATAATCAAGCCAGGTGGTAGGGCATTTGCCCGACTGGATGGCTACCACCCCTGGTCAAGAGTATGTCGCCATAACAACCATGTGTTGTGTTCCGGCATTAGTGACTAGGTTCCAGGCTCCCTAAAGAGAGCAGCAGCGCATTCGTAGCACCTTTGGTGTTGCAAATGTCCACAGGCGATGGTAACCGCTGTCCATCAAGTAAGCCGTCTGCCTGTCTGCTGATCTCCTGCAATAAAAAAAAAAATAAATAACCAAGGTAATATTCAACCAACCGTATTGAAAAATATAATAAAACTGAGATTAACTCTCAATAACTTAGAAAAATAAATACCACAATCACACCCAAGTATTAAAAAAAGCGATATAATTTCTGGTTTTTTTTAGAAAATCACTAGAATTAGAATTAAAAAAATCCTTTAATTTTATGATCACTTTAATAATACGATAATAATAATAATATATAGGATACTAAATAAATGATTTATAAATCATCAAACTCGTATATTAATTAAAACATAACGAAGTAAAGAAATATTACAATGCTCGTCTTACAAATTCGCAATCCATCTATCAACAACTCGTTGTTACGCAACCACCATCCTACACTCGGCCATCCTGAAAAACTAAAATATTGACTATAGCTAACTTCATGGTGTGGCTTTTTCGTGTGACGGTGTGCGCGCGCATCGTAAAAATTTACTCTCATAATTTTTCCCTAACGCGCCTAAAGAAGTATAACTTAAAATCTTGAATTTCAATAGGTAAGCCTTCTCACATTAACGTTGCTCTACAATTTCTTTAAATGTGTTTATTTAAAGCACTTGAACATTTTGTAGGATATTGTTACAGTAGATTTTTTTACTTTGTAGATCAAATTAGAAAACTTGAGGATTGTATTCTCGAGATACTTGTACATTGAATTTAACCGCACGTAATTGAATAGGCTTTGAAAAACAAGATGAATTGCAAGAACCATATTATAACTTATTTAAAGCCTATTTTAAGTTTGTACCACATTGATTTTTTTCAGAATTCTTCATTATTTATAGTTCAATAGTTAATAAAAGAGGGAGGAAACACACATATAAATATATGTGTATGTTGATAACATGTACCAATATGTTTGCAAATAGATTGTACCAGACGAGGTATATTATAGCATTTTTGGGCGTATTCATATACAAATTCTATTAGACGTGAGTCCAAATTGCTTTTCATGCAAATTAGTATCGTTTGAATAATTAATTGTTAAGTGATTACAGGCTCTTAGAGCGCTTCTCGAACCGAACGCCAACGTGCCAATTAAGGTAATTGTAAGTCTATTCTTTCATCTCAAATGAGTGTAATAATATCTCATTGCGGAACGTACCGCGCGGAAAGTTCGTCTAAATACGCTCGCAATATTTTTCAAAAAACACATCAGCGGAAACTCCGCCGAGTTCAGATAAGGGCTGTTCAGTTGCCGAACTTTCCGCGGGGTATGATTTGTCACTATGGGAAGATAAACCGCTTCGTTACGTAACGCGTTACAGCGCCCGTCTGTCTAGCTCCCCTTTCTCTCATGCATACGGCAGCGGTAGGCAGCCTCCTCCTCTCTCACTCTAACCCACAGCGCTAGCCGTATTTCGGTAATTAGATTAAATAACGTACATGCACAAAATTCTAATTCAAGAATTAAAATAACTACTAAGAATAAAATATATTTTATAATTATTAAAGATTTAATTGATAAATAAAGTGTAAGACCTTATCTATTGTCATATTAATATACATAGTAAGTAATAAGCTAAGCTTTTCTCAAGTTAAACAATTTCATTCAATATTAAATAGTTGAACGTGATTATTTTAAGTTATCACTTCTGTGGGCTTCCCGAGATGCTCACATTTTTTCTTATAACATGAGTTCAGCAGACGGGCTGACGGCCCACTTGATGGAAAGCGGTTACCATCGCCTAATGACATTTGCAACACTAAACGTGCTACAAATGCGCTGCTGCTCTCTCAAGGGAGACTGAAACCCGGTCACCAATGCCGGAACACAAATCAACGTTACCACCTGGCTGTGTGTTGTTTTGTCGCCTCTTACGACAGGCCGCCCTGTCGCATGAAATTGTATCCTTTCTCCGTTCCTGCACGGATAAAAGCGCCTTAGTGTTCACGTGGAATGATAGTTCTAGTACAACCTTTGAACGGCACTTGACATTCCCCCGAAAGGATAAGACGTCCTCAATTAGACCCTTCGAACGGACATCGTGACATCCGAAAAGCGCGTGTCACAGTGCGTGCCGCGTGAGGCGGCACGTGCCCACCACGCGACGTCTCAGTGGGGGCACGACCTAATTTGCTTCCCTTTTCATATCGAAATGCTTGGCTGGTGGACAGTGACGGGTAAGTGGCCATTGGCCCCCCACTCGACCCTTGGCCCAATAACTCCATTGGGAGCATTGTTTATACCGAGACAAAAAGATAAAGGTTCTTTCAAAGTAACAAATCGATTGGGGAAATTTATAACGTAGGAAGGGACACTTTTCTGTTTATTATTTAAAATATTAATTTCTTGTGCTACTGCGCCATCTGGGACAATGTTAGCTTCAGTGACTGTGAGCAGATGCGTTTTTTTGTAGGGTAAAAATAGTGCCATCAATGATTAGCTACATATATTTTAGGTGTCCCAAAAAACCGTCAATTTTTTTTTGGACTCTCGAGTGATAGTATGATAGTTTTAGATGTTTTAAGAACTCCTTCCAAAGGACAGCTCAAAAAAAATGCTACATTATTGAATAGGTTTTGAAAAACAAGATAAATTTCAAGAACCATATTATAACTTATTTAAAACCTATTTTAAGTTTGTACCACCTTGTTTTTTTTAGAATTCTCCATTATATTATAGTTCAACAATAGTGAAAGAAAGAGGGCGGACACACATATATAAATATATATGTATGTGTGTTTGATAACATATGTATCAATATGTTTGCAAATAGATTGTACCAAATGAGGTAATTATACAATTCTTGGGCTTATTTGTATACAAATTCTATTAGACGTGAGTCCAGATTGCTTTTCTTGCAAAAGGTATTTTTATTTTGGAGTCTTGAGGGATAGACAGCCCAAAGTTTTTTTTTTAATAGGTCGCTTCAAATTTGTTAAGATTTCAAAAATCGCCAAAAATTTTTATTTTTCAATTGATTTTCTTTACGGTATAAATTTATAGACCAAAAAATAATAAGCCTATAAGCCATGGTAACCGCTTTACTTCAAGTGGGCCGTCTGCCTGTCTGATAAAATAAAAGAAAAGTAGGTCGCATTCTGGGAATAGACCTGTTGTACATAATTATATTAACTGTATACATATTCTCAACGAGGTACGCAAAGCATCGGCTCCCTTGGTGTCACATGTCCATAGGCGACGGTAGCCACTTGCCATCAAGTGGACTCACTCGTCTGCCAGTTGGCCTAAAGCAAACATAAAAAAATTATTAAAACTACTTTCAAATGAATCTCACTACTGAGGCATTAAAGTTCATTGTCCAGAAAAATATTCACACCCGTGGCAAGCCTAAATCGAAGCGGAGATGATAATCCATCCATATTAAAAAGTAATTTCGAATGCAGAATGCGAAACAGCGCCGCGTGACATTTCAGTTTTACCAATTATATCACCTTAAACGTGGTCAATATAGACCTAAAGTTTGGAGTGGAATGGATGATTTAAGCTAGACCTCAGGGCTAGTCGTGTGATCGTGTAAAGGCTGGCCATAATGTCTAGGACATAAAATATTTTTTATGCCAACGCGGTTTTGGTACCTACACTCACGTATGGAAGCGAGAGTTGGGTATGGAATAGAGAGCATGAAAGTAGAGTAACGCCGGATCGAGATGCCATCTGCGGGACCTCGGACCGTTCGTAATACCGAAGTAAGAAAGAGAGTTGGTCTGAAAGAGAGTGTCGGGGTGAAGGTAACGAAAAAGAATGCTCCGGTGGTTCTGGCATGTGGAAAGAATGTATGACGAAAAAATACTAAACAGATATACAATGCAAAGTGGATGGATGCAGAAGTCGCGGAAAGCCACGACACACCTTCCATGATCAAATTGATTGTGTACTAGCAGAAGGTGATGTCAGGAGCTTTAAGAACAGACGAGCGTGCATGACAAGAGCTATGAATGTCAAAGAACAAGTGACGTGTGTAAGAATAAGCCTAAATGGCGCTCTGCTGTTCGTGCCTACCCCGCAAGGGACCTGGCGTGAAATTATGTATGTATATATTGAAATATTATATCTTATCTGTAATCACATATTACTCAGTTGACAATTATTTTTGTGCTTAAATACTAGTAATAATATCTAATATATAAAATTCTCGTGTCACAGTTTTCGTTGCCATACTCCTCCGAAACGGCCTGACCGATTCTCATGAAATTTTGTATGCATATTGGGTAGGTCTGAGAATCGGCCAACATCTATTTTTCATCCCCCTAAATGTTAGGGGTAGTCCACCCCTAAATTTTTTTGTTTATTTTTTAGACAAAATTTTTAATTTCTATTTTTTTATGATACAACATACAAAAATACATACAATCCTCAATTTTCACCCTTCTACGATAAACCCCTATTTTTTACCGGGCAGGACGACGTCTGCCGGGACAGCTAGTGATTACATAAAAATGCTTTCCTATCGACATATTTGTCAAATTAATGATGTTTATTGTAAATTAGGTTTTTTTTATAATAGTAATTATGACGTATTTCAGACACAATTTTTTTTTATTGAATTATTATAAATAAATATATAAACTGCATAGTCACTGACTACTGAAATTTTATTAACGTTAGGCCAAGTCTATAATCCATTAAAAATAACTAAATACAGATATATCAATAATAAGTTGCACGATATTTTTTCATAATATGATTATTTTAACCAAAGAACGGCTAATATGTCAAGTTTGTAATAGTTTGTTTAGCTTTCAATCGATTTATCACTCTATTAATTAGGATAAGGTGCTAAAGTTTTCCTTACGAAATTAATGTCATTATTATAAAAGTAAACATCATAGGTAAGAGAAAATGCGTATTTTGCAAAAAAAAAGCAACTTGATAATTTGCGCGTTATTTGACGTAGTACTAAATTCAAATTCAAATTCAAAAGTTTTTATTCAAAATAAGTTCTACTGGAGAACACTTTTTGAAGGTCATACATATAGGTTAAAATTTAATTTTACTTCCTAGTCTATGTACACCGCTTCGCAACGTGTTATTGCTGTTAAGGAGAAGAAGCGGCAAGAAACTCCCCAGCAACACGTCTAGCTAAAAATTGTTTTTCTTTATATTTGTTGTTCTATTTTTTAAATTTAAGTACTTTTTTTTAATTTAATACAGAATTATGTTACAGAATAACTTTTGAAGAATTAATGGAGTTGTAGCAAATAGTGCATATTCAATAAGACAAAAGCGCAATAAAAGGATAGAAAATAATTATAGTTATAAATATAAAGACGTAACGTAATTATTTTTTTGCAACATATCTCCATATATTCCTTAGAAGTACGGCAAGATAAAAAGGTTATACTCGTACAAAACACAGTATAAGAGGTTGGAGCGAGCTGTTATGTAAAAGGAGTTTTGTCATTTAAATATTCTTCAATAGTGTAGTATCCCTTTTTAAGCAAGATACTTTTTATTTTGATTTTGAATTTAGTGAAGGGCAGATCTAACATTTCACTCGAAATCTTATTGAAGAAGCGTATACCAACCCCCAAGAAAGAAGACAATACTTTTTGTAATCTAAAAGATGGCAATATCAGTTTATTACAATGCCTGGTGTTGAAATCGTGAACATCCTTATACCGCTTGTAGGCACTCAAATTATTACGAATATAAATTATATTATTGAAAATATATTGGCAGGCGACCGTCATAATACCGATTTCCTTAAAGCGTTCCCTAAGAGACACCCGAGGGCCGAGGTTGTAAATTGACCTTATGGCTCTTTTTTGTAAAACAAATATAGTCTCCAAGTCAGCAGCGTTGCCCCAAAGTAAAATACCATAGGACATGACACTATGAAAATAACTAAAATAAACTAGTCTAGCAGTCTCTTCGTCAGTGAACTGCCTAACTCTTCTGACCGCATATGCAGCAGAACTAAGCTTTCCTGAGAGACTAGATATATGAGCGCCCCACTGGAGTTTCTGATCTAGGTTAATGCCTAAGAATACAGTTGAATCTACTAGGTTAAGTCTAGTGTCGTTAAGGGAAATATTAACATCGTATTCTTTTACATTGGGCATAACAAACTTAACACATTTAGTTTTATTCGGATTGAGTGATAAGTTATTTACGGTAAACCACTTAGATATTTGGGTTAAGGCGTTGTTTACGTCGTCAAAGTTCTGTTTATTTCTGTCTACTTTAAATATAAGTGACGTGTCATCAGCAAACAACACTACCTCACACATATCATTAATAAAATATGGCAAATCATTAATATATATCAAAAACAAGAAGGGACCTAGAATAGAGCCCTGAGGCACACCTATAGATATGCCAGTCTCACGAGATTTGATATTGTTAATTTCAACGCTTTGGGATCTATTGTTTAAGTAAGACGACAGAAGATTGAGAGAATCGCCATAAATACCGTAATAATTGAGCTTTTTCAGGAGGGTCACGTGTTCAACGCAATCGAATGCCTTGGACAGGTCACAGAATACACCAATGGCATTCTGTGTCCCTTCCCAAGCACCATAAATGTGTTTTAGAAGCTCAACACCTGCATCGGTAGTGGAACGACCTTTGGTGAACCCGAACTGTTTTGCATGAATTAATTTATTAATATTAAAATGTGAGAGCAGTTGATTTAAAATTATTTTTTCGAAAACCTTGCTTAAGGTTGGTAAAATAGAAATTGGCCTAAAGTTGGAGGGGTCGTTTTTGTTTCCACTTTTAAATATAGGAATAACTTTGCTAACTTTCATTAAGTCAGGAAATACTCCTTTATCTACACATCGATTAAATATTTGTACTAGTGGTAGCGCAATAGTGCATATTAAGTCACTTAATACTTTTAAGGATATACCCCAAAAGTCAGCTGTGTTTTTAATATTTAACGATTTAAACGTTTTTACAATATCATCTGTATCTATATGATTAAATTTGAATGTGATATTACATCGATCAACGCACTGTATCATCAGCAGCTCAGCTTCCAGTGGTGATGATGACAAAGAGCTAGTTATTAAATTTGGTATATCCCTAAAGTATTCATTAAATGTTTGTGCAATTTCAAAGTTATTACTAATGGTGTTATTGTTGATTACAAGTTGAATTGCATCATCTCGACGTGAACTCTTGCCGGAAGCATCATTTATAACACTCCAAGTTGTCTTAATGATATTTGATGATTTTTTAATTCTCTTACTATAATATAGAGATTTGGCAGTGATGCACACTCTTTTAAAGGTCTTAGAGTACTTTTTAATATAGTGAAGGAAGTCTGGATTTTGATTAAATTGTTTTTCACTGTATAACTCATACAGTTTCATTCGACTTTTATATATACCTTTCGTAGCCCAATCACTAAACTTAAGTTTATTACTTTTGTTGATTATTTTGGTTTTAAATGTGTTTTCAAATTCAGCTTGTATAATGTCGAAGAAATTACTATACAAGTTGTTTGGATCTTCGCTGCTGAGATCCAAAGTAGGAATTTTTTTGGATAAATTATCTTTAAAGGTTCTTAAGCGATAATTATTCACTGGCCTACAGGTTAATTTAGAATTGATTTTAATACTATCAAAAGGTATTGATATAAACTGGCCACAGTGATCCGACCGTAGTACATCTAAGACTGATTTGTCGATTATTTCGCAACTACAAAATATATTGTCCAAACAGGTTGCTGAATTAGCAGTTATACGCGTAGGTTCATTAAAGACATGTATAAGATTGAACGATTTGAAAAGATTAATGATCTTGGAACGAGTTGATGACATTTCCAACAAATTAACATTAAAATCCCCACAAACTATAGGCAACTAAAGATTACTAGTAAATATTAAAATTACTCTTGACATAATATTGGAGTTGCCAGCGGAGGGACCTGACGCTGTATGTAGCTTGAATTATTTTATAATATGCGTGAATTTTCAACATGGACTAACCCTCGTCTTGGGCTCGAGCAGCTCAGGCCCATATGTCAATATGTCAAACCATACGGACATAAACTATCCTTTATTTGGTTTGATGGAAAGCGATCTCGATGTGCCAGCTAAAAGAAACAACAACTGTATTTCATTTTGACCTTTAATTTAAAGATGCTTATTTAACCGTTTGCCTTTATTATGCCTTTAGTTTAGCTGAGAGGCAGTTGGCCCACCTGATGACAAGCGGTTACCATCGCCTGCGGACACTTGCAACACCAAACGAAATTAGCTGCTGCTGTCTTAAGGGAGACTGGAACCTGGCTACTGATACCGAAACACAAATCAAGGTTGCTAGGCGGCATGCTCTAGACCAGGTGTGGTAGCCATCCAGACGGGCAAATACCTTACCAGCTGGCTGTGGGTTGTTTTATCGCATTTCGTAACAGGCCACCCGGCCGCAGGAAATTATATTCTTACTCTGTTCCTGCACTTACAAATAATTATAATTACTTTCAAATTCAATTTTAATAATTAATGCGCTAATTTGCTTCTTCTTTACTTGTACTTATGCATCATAAATAGGTACGCTCGTAAAAAATTGTAAACCACGACATTGTGTCTAAAAAGTTGATTTGACTAACCGTTCTCACATTGGACCCACTAGGTAGCACTGCAATCGGGTCCTAGTATTATGATGATTTTTACGTGTCTAACTTTATCCCTGGATGATAGTGTTGGGCAGGACATGAAATTAAAATGTGTTTGTAAGAATAACATGACTTTTGTAATAAACCAGTACAATATACCACTTCAAATGATGCCAGGACATTTGTACGGTTTGTATCGCGCTAGCATATTTGAAGCCATGAGGCCGGTGAGGCAGTGAGCGTCATCCCACATTGTTCTCGTCCAAAAGTAATTCGGAAATGTTCTTTAAGAATTGGATGTACTCGACCTCGGTCACCTCATCTTACTAACAGTCGTACTACGACATTGTCATGTTGTCTCTCTAGAGGCGTTATTTTACTGTTGTAGCATAAGCCTCGTTCCGTCCTTCCTCTTACTTTTGAGTAGTAGCGCCACAAAAATGTTGAAGTACATTTCAAATTTTAAGCTGTATCAGTACAAATGTATTTTGTACGAGACAAATGTACTAGCTCACGCGTGTACTGCTCATCACTACTGGATGGTTTAAATTCACCATTGGACCCGGCAGGTGGCGCTGCGACCCGACTCTTGCCTATAACTTGTTTCCATTTGCTCGCTAATAAGTATATATAGAAAATAAAAATAGCCACGTCTGTCAGCTCTACGCAATCCTTGAATGTGTATAATTAGACAGGCACTTGGCCGAATTCATTAATAATTTCATACTATAATTAATGATGAGTTTATACAAATTAAACATTCTTTTGATTTTGTAATATAAAATGTTATGTAAATGAAGGATCGCGTGTCTGAAGTCCGTAACCAGACACCAATGAACCGCACTTTCCTACTTATTTAACATTTAATAAGGCTAATTGAATGCAGCGAGCTATTTATTCTAACCGCAAGCTTTCCCTCGGTTTAATTCTGTTTGCTGACGCTGGCTAGCTTATAATATGAAGGTTTAGGTGAAATTTATGAATCGTGCTAGCCAACTTGTTTCATCTATATATTAATAGGTGAAGGTTAAATTATGCATAAAAATACATTACACGAATAAAAAAATCATTACACACAGTACCGTGTATTTGACACAAACACGCAAACTCTTTTGCAAAATCTGTGATTATAGAAGTCTTTGACAACAGACCCTTAATAATGTTCAAACTTATAATTTAAATTAATTATAATGGTCCAATTTCGACCACGGGCGACCACTAGTTATTACAATTAGTCAAGTTATTAAGATTAGAAATTTCGGATACTAATTCAATGAATCTTTAAGTCTCAGAAGAGACGTTGGCGCTCTAATCACGTACCATCTGTACAATGAGGAGTGTTCTGAGGAGCTGTTTGTATTGGTACCTACATCATCATTTTACCACCGCACTGCTCGCCGGCGAGTGGGAGTTCATCCACACAACCTTGACACCTGGGAGTTTATCCACTGTACGCAGATTTCGCTCCTTTATGCTATACGTGGGCAAGCTATGAAATGAGCTCCCTCCCGCGGTTTCCCCAAAGTGCTATAATATGGGGCTTTATACTAAGTCTCCACAAGGTAGGCAAGGCATCGGCTCCCTTAGTGTAGCAGATGTCCATGGGCAGCGGTAGCCACTTGCCATCAGGTGGACCCGTTTGCCAGTTTGCTGATTCAAAACCTTTTATTCAAACTAAGTTCTGCTTGAAAACGTTTTGTGAAGGTCACACATAGGTATGCACTTCTAAGTCAATAATTATGTCTACTTCCTATTCTATAAACACCGCTTTGCAACACGATATCCTTGATTAAGGAGAAGTAGCTGCAACATAAAACTCTCCAGCAACACGTCTAGCTATTAGTTCTTTAGCTTCATATTTATCTACTTTGGGTTATATTTTTAAGTAAATCGGAGAGAGTGTTGGACTCCCAAAGGGCGGGCCTCCACTCTGTCTATAAAACTATAGCCGCGGCCAAAAACTAGTAAATAATAATTTCAAATACTTTAGGCATTCTGATATGATTTAAGAGATGTTGATCTCCACGCATTAGCAGTTAATACTGCGTGATACATTGAACATGTTTAACTGACAGAAAGATTATAATATATTCTACATCTTTTGATACAATATTCATGTTTAATAAAAGCTTAAGTCATGATTTAATACCTCGAAACACTTGAAAAGGGACTGTAACACGAAAACCCTCTCGAAAATGTTTTACACATAATCAAAAATACATCTGAAGGAATATTTTCGTCATTACTCGTTTGATGTGCGAGTGGGATATGTAAAAAAATATTACTTCACTTATGATGATAAAAAATGGAAAGGCAAGAAACGCGGGCGTTTTGGCAGCGTGTTGAATAATGCCCACTGTTTTATGTATTGAACAATATTTTCCTCCACTTTGGAGGAGAGAGAAATAGTCATGTACTGACGTTTTTGATACGCACGCGTATTCAAATTTTTAATACTATAAAATTCAACGGGCCTTGGTGGTTTCGTGCTATTTAGATATTAGCATGTGACAGACGTATATCATCCGTGCGGAACGGAGAAAGAACTGAATTTCCTGCAGCCAGGCGGCCTGTTGTAAAAAGTAACAAAACAACCCACAGAGGGTTGGTATATTTAATTTATTTTATGTTTAATACAAATTAATTTATTTTCACAGTGAAAAATTTGTAGCGGACGTGATATAGTTTTTCACAGCGATGTAATTATAAACACATGATTTAGCGGAGCGGTACGGTGCGATTTATAATATATTAGTTTATAAAATAAATAAAAATAAAAAGCCTTTTTATTTGGTCCATAGTGAACATGTCACACAATAATTTTAAAGGTTTTTTTTTAATTTGTCAATTTATTATTATTATACAGGGTGGCCCAATAGAACGTGCATATTTAAAATATTGATTATAAAATAAATAAAAAAGGTATAGTTAAAATAAAACTGAGGTATTATTAAGAAATAACTGAAGTTTATTTTTTAAAAATAACATCGTCTAAATGATGACCCTCTCTACGACGACACTCCTCTAATCGCAAACGGAAGTTATTGAAAACTTTCTTTAGTAATGCTGGTGTGATTGCTGCCATTTAACCACGGATATTCTCCTTGATCCTGATCCTGATCGATGTTTTTCGGATTATTGCTGTAGACTTTGTTCTTGAGGTATCCCCACAATAAAAAGTCAGGAGGCGTCACGTCTGGACTACGTGGGGGCCATGGGATATCACCTCTTTTCGAAATCAGTCTGCCAGGGAACATCTGTTTCACAACCGCCATGGAGTCGTTTGATTATTTCATTAGCAAATGCGAGCCTTGCTCCGAAGTCAGACTCTTTTAATTCTTGTGTTCACTGCAGCTTGTAAGGATGCAGTTTAAGATCCAAGTTTAAAATTCGTTGCAAACTTCGTCGCGATAAGTGTAAGACAGACGATCTCTTGCGAGTAGACATTTGTAGATCTCCTCGTACAGACTGCATAACTCTCTCAATATTGTCGTCGGTTCTAGATGTTCTTGGACGACCTTTTGCTTGTGGTTAAAACATTGAACCAGTCTCTTCAAAACGCTGTACCCATATTTTAATTAAATTAGCACTCGGAGCTTCACTAATTTGCCGTAGTCCATATTCAGAACAATAAACGCCTAGTAACGATGTATGAACGAGAGTTCTCGTAAAATGCGCGCACGCAAAATGCGCGACGCTTCCCGTCGAGGTGACTCATAGTGACTACAACTCCATGAGTTCGCCTACCCAACGATGGAGGCTCCCCCCGCCCGCGCACTTTCTACCCCGCGAAAAAAAAATGATCCAATATGCACGTTCTATTGCGCCACCTGTATATTAGTTTAATTTACATTAATTTATCTAATTGTATATATTTACAATTTGCGGGGTGGTTTTTATTTATTTTATTTGATGACATGAAAATGAATGACGTGCATTCGAAAGGGGAACGCGTCGTCAGATATGAAGGGAGAATTTAAATCTTGTAGAAGAAAGTTTCAATAGGTCGAAAAGAGGTGTACATGGCGGTACCACCAGTAGTTTTTGAGTTCATTCGTTACGAACATACAGATCTTTCCTTTTTATGTTATTAGTATAGATAATTATGTTCTTACGGAATTATTAATATACACAACATCCACTAAGTTTAATAATTATTTAGTAACGTATCTACTGTAGGAAATAATTTAACTCAAGTTACACGAACTTCCTAGCTAGGAGAAGTGTAATATCTGTGGAACAAGTCACTGTGCCGGCGGTAATTAAGCGGGAAATTTAATTCAGCCGCGACTATTTGCGAGATGTATGGTGGAGTAATTCATGAGATGTTTAAACAAAGGACATCTTACATTATTTTTAATCTGTCCTTTTACAATATGATAAATCTATAGATGGTTCGAGTTTGTACAATGAGTTTGTAATTGTAAAAAGAATCAGTCAGGCTAATTTGGAGCATGAGTTTTCGAAAAAACAATTTTAGGATTTTGATCAGTAGGTTAAATCATCACGTGAAAATTACTGAACGGAATTAAATGAAGCTTAACACAGAACTAACTTATAATATCACTTAGGATACTTTTCCGCTAATCAATGATATCGTTACCGTGGAATAGAGATGAATATATTTATCTAAAAGGATGGCGCTGGGATCATATTTTTTCGATGTTGTAAACCGCTACGGGTCAGGACAACGCAAGCGAAGTAGAGTATGTAGGTAATACGGTAATTCAATGCTGGGGTTGTCCGAAAAAAGATCGATTTTAACGATAAGATTGCCCTTTGTGCGTGATTCGACGTAGTTTTGCAAATTTGAATGTTTCTTTACGGTTCTTAAATAATACTTCAAACTCACTCTTACTCATTATGAATAAGACCCTTAATCTGAAAGTTAATTTTTGTATTGGTGTACATTAAAATATTATCTGTCTATCTAATGTATTACAGTAGTATGATATCAAAACGCGTGAGCTCATGCCTTGGAAGCCTCGTATTCAAATTGCTATCAAGTCCCCAAATTAAGCGTTGCGATCCGGCCGCTCGTTCGCTCACTGCTCTAGTGCAGGATTGAGCATACAAGCTCCATGGACTGGGGCAACTTAATTTGCTTGACATGTTCGTTCTTCAAAATATTTAAATTGTTTTGAATGAAAATCCACTTATAGCTACCGGGTCGATACTTAAGATTCTTTTTATCGCGATCAATGACGTCGTCATTTTTTTGTGTCACATGCAAATCACTAAAGCCCAATACACAGCCCGGCGGCATATATGAAATGAATCATGTCGGCAACATGCTCCCGTGCGTGTTGCCCGCCGACATGTTGGCGGTATGTCGGCGGTTTGCGTACGCAAGCGCTCAGTCCCAGCGACACTCAAGATGTAGTGACGTGCGTCTGATGAGTGGATCAGATCCCAAGACTATCGAGGCATAACCCTTATTCAAGAACGCCTTCGCTTAAATATTTAGAAAAAAAGCTTGTTACCGCGTATACTCGTAGCCATTACATTTTCCATAGGCGCTTAATTTTTAAATGCATATTACGCGATTTCTTTGTCAGTTGTGGACCGATTTTGCATTTTTTTATTCGTAATTTTGTATACTCCCGAGGCGGTTCCATGGTGAAAATCTGATTTGTAGATCGCAAGGAAATCACGAGCAACCCTAAAGAGCACATACACGGAAGAGTGAGATGGCAAATTTGTATACGTATACCAGTTATACCATTTCTACAGGTGCTTAATATATTATTTCTAAAGCTATGGAAGTATTTTCGCACTAAAAAATTAAAAATCAATTTGTTTAACAAAAACAAAACCGAGAGTATGCTTAAAAAAATCTTAATTTTGGATCTTTTATATTTTACGTGGCACCGACTTCAAGGTGTTGTAGAAAAAAGTATTTTGTTTTATACAAAAAACAAAAGTCAGTTTTGTTTTACTTAAAAACAATGTTTTAATGATAATGATTCCAGAATGGCTCTACTACGTTTCTCTGGCACTGGTAATAACTACGAGTATACAAATAGATAGCTCAAAATAATGAGAGAAAGTAAATAAATTTCCATTTTGCAAACAACTTCGACTGTGATCTGAAACTTGATTGTTGCTTCCGTCGCGAGATAAAGGATTAATTAATCAAAGATATCGAATTCCCAAACGACAGCATCAAAACGAAAGCTTATCTTCTGTTATTTATTATTTAATTGATCGAACCTTTCAACTTTAAAGATTTCCAATGAAATAAGCTAAAGAAAATGCCAACCGAATAAGAATTGGGATTACATCGAATCGTTTTTAGCGTAGGCATTTGATATATTTTTCTGAAGTGAGTAAAGCGTTTTGTAAAATTATTGTTACGTGTTAGGACTGGAATTAAAATGCCGTTGGAATTAATATAGAATTTATTAGAACTATACAAACACGTATGACACAGGTACAAATATAACTGGATGCAACCAGTAAAACGTAATGCACGATTAAATAACACGCGCAACCCCAATCCAAATCCAAATTTAATTATCCCATTTTCGAAAATTAAAGTATATTATGTTCATTAGCGGTATATATGCATCAAAATTCAGCTAAATCCGTCGCATACTTTTCCATCAAAATGTCGCAGTAGAGTTACTTCGCATCTTTTTTATTTACTCATTTCATATATTTTTATTTTTTTATATTATTTATTATACTGTCATATTTTCAAATTTTCTTTAGTTTCAGAGGTTGCCTGAAAGAGATCGCTTTAAGCGACCCTTTTGACCCTTTGTTCAACATGTATTGTGTCTAGTTTTTTAAGAACGTAGTTTTGATTTCATCAAAATTGATTTCATTTATCTTTAACATTATTATAGAAAGGTCATTTATTAAAACTATAATAATTATTCCACTACTAACAAAAGTAATATTGAGTTACAACTACACAAACTTGTCTAATACAAGCCTCGGGGATAAAAAAACTGACCCTATTGTATTTATTTAGCCAAATTCTAATTAAAATTAGTTAGTAACTATGTAAGTCGTTGCTACAAGAGTTTACAAATGAATGGGGCCAATCAATGCGTGAATGGAGCCTTAACTCGATTGGGGTGCCGACTAATTCTATCTGGTCCCATTGTTTTCGAATAACATTGAAAGTATTTCACCTACCTAAAATGGTTTTGGGAGAATTAGTATAAACTTATTCATGTTTTTTTTTCCAACTCAGTTATAAATTATATTATTAGTTAAATATTATAAGTTATATTATTAATTAAATTATACTATAGGGGGACGGATAGCATATCCACCACGCTTGTCTAAGGCGGATTGGTAGGTTTGACACATCGGTTATTGTTATCGTTGTTCGCACGCAGTAATTGATATTTAATTTAATTGTAATATCGTTTCAGTCTATTCAGTTTAATTTTTGAAGAACGTATTTATAACACTAATATACTTATGCCCGATCATTACTTTCCCTATTTCTATCTGTCTGTTTATATATGTATATGTCGCAGAACGGCCTCGTACTCACGACATCATCTTAATTATTTCAGGTTTAGTGGGCGTCATCAGGGTAAAATGCGAGCATAAAAAACGATGGACACGGTTTATACACTTTTAATTTAGATTTGAAACACATTTTAACATAGTTTAGACCGAGCAGCCGCTCATTCTTCCAACTACCAATACTTTCTTTAAAATACTCCATGGTCCAACTCGACCTATTGCCATCAACCAAATGCGCCACAAAAACTCCTCCCAACCCCTACTACCCCAGTAGATACTACTCAAAGTATAGAGGGCGTCCTTGACCCCGCTCAAGACATGCTCTGCTCTCATTGGTCGTTTATTAAATCACAATATTCATAACTTTTATTAGGTTAGAACGATCTTTTAGTTATAGAAACATTTAAGACATCAAACCAAATTAAATTATCAATTTTAGAAGTAATTAAAATGTAAACAAATAATATTGTGCGTTATACATCCATCCAATTATAGCTTCCCTCCGACATATATATATACATATATATACATATATATACATATATATATATATATATATATATATATATATATATATATATATATATATATATATATATATATATATATATATATAGGTATAAAGTTTAAGATTCTAGTTTTCTGCTTTGCAATGTTGTATAGGTGATGTCTACCGTGACGAACCGACATCATGCTGAGCCTGATGACCCTTTCGGGACAAAATTATATTACTTTAGTTTTTAAATGCCACTAGTACCACTGCAATTGCGACGCAAGACTGCTGATTCTCTATTTTTTTTATAAACTCTTAAACAGCAAAATCGACAGCCCCGAAGTTATCGACAAACTAAAATTCGCTGTACCACGAGCTGGATGCCGTTTGCAAAATCGAAAAACACTCGCTCTAGCAGCTTGTCGCACTGTGTACTGTCAACACTCACCACTCTACCGAATTTGTATTGCCTACAATAATATCTGCCACGAGCTCGATATTTTCAATGCATCGGTTAAGCACATCAAGAAATTTCACACTCCTTTTTAATTATTTAATTAAGTTTATTATTTATATATTTGTTCTTTTTTCTAAATTAATATGTACTTCATGCCTTTTGAATAATGCATGATGTGTTCGCACCAAGAAGGCCAGTCAGCAAATATATTCTTGTTTTGTTTAAAAGTAAGCTGAGTTGGCCAGTTTGCGAAACAAACAAAAAAATATGATAGCAAATTCTGTATGTGTATAATTTGTGCTGAATAAAAAAAATCTACTAATTGTAACTATATGCACATTAGGCCGAAAAACTGCCTAAGAGGTGCGACGACTTCCATTGATTTGTGGTCGTAGAGTCATGCTAAAATGATTCTGCAGTCAATACCTTGGCTTGCAAAGTTTTGAAGTACGATCCTTTTGCGATATCATCAAGGTTTCTACTAAATCCATAATATTTTCTTGATATTGTCGCGGTAAAATAATAGTGGAAGAAAATACTGTTAGCATTAACAGAAATGTCGTTAGTCCAAATTGAAAGAGAAAAAGAAATATTTATTTCTAATACCGACACATAAGACAAAATAGTATTAACAATGTATAATAATTATATAGATATTATATGCCGCTAATTGGAAATGAAGTTTGGCATCCATCGCTTTTCTGCCTGGGGATATACAATGTGTATGTTTGGCTGCTAATTATTATATCATGACAACTGTTTTCTGAGAACTACTTCGACCCAACACACAGTGCTGATGGCGTATCACGGACATGTTGGCTCTGTGCTGCGGTGTGGTCTTTTATTATGGGGTAATTGCACAGATTTCAATAGAGCTTTTTTGGCACAAAAAAAATGTATTTGAGCAATAGCAGGCATTCCACCGTATGAGTCATGCAAACGATATTTTAAAACTCTAAACTTCTTGCCTTCGTTTCTAAAAAGAAACGTTGATTTATTTAAAAAAGCTAAAGATATAATCTCGCTCTACAACAAGGATAGATTAGCATTTGATTTTGTCCCATGAACTACCCTATTTATGAAAAACTGCTACGCGATGTGCATAAGAATGTTTAATAAATTACCACCATCGATTAAAGAACTGCCGTTGAGACGAATGATATACTCTATTAATGATTTCCTTAAATATGATCAAGAGATGCTATTTTAATACTAATTTACATTTTATTTATATCTTTCGTGTTTGACATTTAATTTATTTTGCTTTCTTGACATCTATTTATTTCTGTTTTTTTATATATTACAAATCAATTAATTTTATACTATTAGAATTGTTGTGTTTTTTTTGTTTTTAGATTAAATATTTGTATGACCATGTGTAGGTCAAATACAGTGAGGATATCTGACTTTTATACCATCCTAGTCATAACTATTATCTGTCATTTTACAAATAAAAATTCATTAATTAAATATAGAATTCTCTTTTTATATCCGACTGTGCTAATAAGAGTGTATTATAAATTTAAGATATTATACTATTTATACCTCTGTACAACCAAGAACGCGTCTTACTTCCATCTTCAGGTGATATCACCAAAAGTTAGTTCACGCATTACGGCGCAGGTATAGCAGAGGCGTAAGAACTACTTATATGAGACTAGCTGTCCCGGCAGACATCGTCCTGCCCGGAAAAGCTTCAATCGATATGCCGACAGCATTAAAGTTTATAATTAACAAATAAAAAATAGGGGTTAATCATAGAGAGTTGAAAATTTAGGGTTGTATTATTTTTTAATGCTATATCATAAAAAATAAAAAAAATAAAAATTTAGGGATGGACTACCCTTAACATTTAGGAGGATGAATAATAGATGTTGTCCGACTCTCAGACCTACCCAATATGCACATAAAATTTCATGAGAACCGGTCAAGCCGTTTCGGAGGAGTTTAACTACAAACACCGCGACACGAGAATTTTATAGACGCAATAATCGCACCTCGAATAATTCGCATAACTGAAATAACCTGAATTTTGGTCTCTATTAATGGAACCCTCTGTAAATGAGACATATATTTATACCTGGATATCTGAGACACTGGGTAACTGGCATACCTCTATAAGTGAAACCACATTGCAGGTCCCATGATGTCTCACTTAACCAGGTTTCACTGTAATTAATTTCAACTCGATAAAGATGTAGTAATTCGATTAAACAATTGATACAGCATTGTTACTGACATTTCCGTTTCCGCATAATATTTAATTAAAGCAACCTCTATAATAGCTACTCAGTTGTAATTAGCAATACGCTTGATTACTCGTTAACGACATCGTGTGATTAAAGGAACAATGAATTTGTCTCTTGTGATTCTCTTGTCATGATTAACAGTAAAAATCCAATTGCAATTATAACAATATTAACAAACATGTATTTTCTGATATTTTATTAAAGTTAATTTATTGTTGGTAAAGAAACTATTACCTTAATATTTCGCTATCTCGCTCGCACTTACATTTTTGAAGCTGTAAGTTGACATATATTACTTACAACAAATGTGTATTCTATGAATTTTAACGCCCTACAAGTACAATATAATAATGTTTTCAGTTTGCAGTTGGGGTTGCCCCGGCACTGAAGTAATCAGTCAACTAATTAATGTGAGATTTCCGTTCATTTAATAACGCATTGACCGCAGTGAAATCCAAATAACTCTGTCTCAACGGGCCGCCCTTATATATAAACCAAATAGACTTGACCTCCCAATAAAGGTACACAACCTTTTGATTCAAAACAAAACAATATACTGTCTAAGAGCTTGCAATAAAATTTCAACATTAAAATGGTTTATGAGGTTTTAATCAAAGGCTGGCTATAAACAGAAACGAATTAGCGATTGACAATAGATGGTCAATTTAAAACTTCTGACTGACTCTGGTTGTCCGCACTAAGTCTTTGCCGGCCTATCTCGCTGCAACTCAGAGGGTCCGGGTTCCGGGAATCGAACATGGCAATTTCGGAAACCGTTATCCGTTATTTACTATGATCTAGGTGTCTGGAATCGGCCCCAGTGTAGTCCGTTGTATATCACCCATAACATGAGCGTACCTTGCTTATTATATTTGGGGATATACAATATGTGTGTTTGTCTGTCGATTAGTTTTTTTTTTTATTGCGGGAGAACAGCAGACAGGCAGACGGCCCACGTAATGGAAAGTGGTTGCCATCGCCTATGGACATTTGCAACACCAAAGGTGCTACAAATGCGCTGCTGCTCTCTTAAGGGAGACTGGAACCTGGTCGCTAATGCCGGAACACAACCCAAGGTTGTTATGGCGACATACTCTAGACCAGGGGTGGTAGCCATCCAGTCGGGCAAATGCCCTACCACCTGGAATTAGTTATTTATTTTTAAAAATTAACGCAAACTTAAAAACGCAAAATTAAAGCAACCATTAAAAGAGTTACAGATAATTGAAATACTAAGAGTAATAAAACACAGTATTCACAGTAAAAGGCGTTTCCGTCTACCGAATACAGCAGTATAAAAAAAATTATTTCATATTCGTAAGAAACAATTCTTGTTAGAAAAAACTACGGAAGCTTGAAAATGACCAATATCTTTTGGGAAATTGGAGGTTCATTTTTGTAAAAGGCAGCAAGGATCAAAGTGGAAGGTACCCATGACGTCAGCATTACACATTGGTAGGGACGAAATGGCTGCGTTCAATAATTCCGCCGTTCCACATTTTTATTAAAAGCCGTAAAACCTTTTCGCCACGCTTGTTTTGCTTTACGAGAGGCTCCCACGACGAATAGCTACGTCCAAATTAAAAGAAGTTTTAATAGGCATTTATATATTATATGCGTTTATTTTTTTAAGACACCTAAATTTAAGTATTTATTTCTATAACATAATATTGTTACGAGGTTAGCGGACTCGAATTAAAATGCCGTTGGAATTATTATAGAGTTTATTAGAACATACCCACATATAACACAGGTACAAATATAACCGAACGGAGACCAGTCTTTTGGTCACGTAAGACGTCTACCAGTAGTGCATCTTATAAGTAGAAGATTAATATCTAATATAGAAAGAAATGGTTAAATAAAGATCTTATTATTATTATTGTGCAAAATTGTTTCCATAACTATTTAGAAACATTGTTATATGTTTCAATGAATAAATATTAAAACTTTTGCGTTTGTGTTTAATGTGATACGGTATTCAATTGGTAACGACCAGTTTTTCGACGACAAAACTCAAAGTCACGAACATAGACGCAAGGTAGCTTATCGGTTTTCTATCGAATGCACTTTGGAGAGTGTGCAGCGGAGCTCTTCGATCTAATTCCGCCATCTCCCTTCCATCATCGGAAACCAGACGCACCGGTATGCGGCATAGATATATGGTGGATATTCCACCTATGAGAACGAAGCGCTTTGCATCCAGCTTCATCATACGCACCGCAAAGGAATGGAACTCATTGCCGGAGTCTGTCTTTCCCGATACTTGTGACCTGGGTGTCTTCAAGTCCCGTGTGAATAGGTACCTTCTAAGTAAGCGTGCTCTATCCTAGACCACATCTTCGCTCCACATAGGGCGAGATTGTGGTCAAACGCGAACCTATACTACAATAAATAAAAATACTGTTACATACCGACAAGACCGCACATCTGGCATGTTGTAAAAACTAATGGTCTTACTTATAAACGTTTGTTAAATTTTAAGTAACTGCTTATCAACTGATTAGTGAAAATGTTACCCATAAACTCCTCTTAAGTCGAATATTTTGGTTATAACTTACGCTAATCATTCAAATTTCGTTTATCTGTGCTCCTCTTAGGTAAACAACAGGTAAAACACGTTTATAAGTGAAAAAAAGATATTCATTGATTAGGGACTGATTCTGATTCTCTCACTTAAGAGATGCCTAATCGTTTCTTAACGAAATTATTATAAGTAAGGCCGTAATTCTTTTATTTACTTCGTGTTGAAACTTTAAAAACATCTATCTTATCTTACTTATGTTATGGCTGTGATTATTATCGAACGACCTAATCCTTGTTTTTATTGCATTGCGCCGAAGCTTGCCAGGTGTGCAAATTACTTTTTTTTTCAGAAATTCACTGGTGTTTCCGAATACCGAGCGGTGCACTGGCACGCGGTGGGTTTTTTTTGTACTGTATAGTTAGTATAAAACAATGCCCGAACGGAGGGGTGAGGCTGTCAATCGACGACTACGATACGATTAAAACATGTAGTGCTTTCGAATAGTGACGGACTTTGTGGGTGTTAAATTGCGTTTAATCGTGCACTATGAACTGGTTGCATCCAGTTTAATTTTGTACTTGTTTTATACATGTTTATATAGTTCTAATAAACTCTATAATAATTTGAACGGCACATATTTTAATACGAGTCCAATAGCTCGTAACAATACAATGATTAACTAAGTTACCTGTGTGTTGATACTCGACAAGCGCAGTTGCAATCTGGAAAAACAACACTCAATCAGAATTGGAAATATACGAAACAAAATAAGATGGAAATGGTGATCATTCATGAATACATACATAATCTATTTGTGAATAATTTGGTTTATTCAATCTAAGAGTAAACAAAATTATTCACAAGGTTACCAGAACACGTGTCCCCTTAAAAGAAGGGCACTCCGTTTCATTTGTCATTGGCACTTATTTAAATTCATTTATTTATTAATGCTGCTAATGTGATAACGTAAAGTTGTTTCCTATCACCAAGTGCGTCTCATTTAAAGAGTTAAAAATAACGCCGCTATTGCATAACCGCATTACTATATAATTCTTATTTACTGCTCAAATGATTGTCATGAAATTTTGCCTACAAGTTATCAGAAGTACAGCAAAAGGGTATAGGGTCCTTTCATCCATAAATTATTTATTTTTCTAAGCACTTAAAAGAAGCCGCGTGCCAGTTGGACTCACGTACATACAATAAACAATACGATTCAAATCAACGTCAAAATTAATTAAAATTTTAATTACTTGACAGGTTTAACAAAGAATTATTAGCAGAGAAACAATGATCCCTACCTCCCGTAGCAGAGGATATATAGTATCTTGCGACGTTACTCTATACTTACTGCATACAGGTTGAAGGTCATACTGTACAACATAAACCGTTATCTAATAACAGCTTGTCTTCGCAGACAAGTTCATGAAGGTCTTTTCAGGAACGATACAGAGGATTGATATGGAGAGAGCCATATAGGACCCGATAACCCCACGTTAACACATGTGTACGCGTTTCGTTCTAGGTTTTAGACTCATCAATGAATAATATTGTACACTTTGGATTGTTCTATCCTGAGTGTATGGTAATGTTGAATTATAAGAATTATTAATGAAAACAAGTATATTATTCCGTAGGGAGAGCTTCTCATAAATGATTAATTAATAATAGCGTAATTCTTTGTTTTGTAGGCCTGTTTATCAAAATAAAGCTTATCTCGAAATAATTCGCTCTGTAACTGAAAATTCATTAACGGTATTGTGAAATTGATTACATAAACAGCCATTATGATTGTGGATGCATAATAATTTTTATTAAAGTACTGTTACGAGTTGCAGGACTCGAATTAAAATTCCGTTGGAATTACTATGGAATTTGTTATAACTATACAAACACGTATAAAACAGGTACAAATATAAGTGAACACAACCAATCCGAACGCAAATAGATTACCGAATGCACAAGTCTCATCCAGTCATCTCAGTCCAAACATAATGTCTGCTCGACCGCGTGGACCGAATTTCTTAGAATCACACCTGGCTAATGACTGCCATAAATGATTACAATACACAATGGGCTGTTTTTCTAATCATAAATTTTAAACACAAAGTAAACAAAAGAATTCTAGTAATAAAATGAAGGTGCAAATTTTCCTTTGGCGGCACCTCGGTCGTAACAATATGCTAACCGTCTTTTTCTTAAAACCGCCATTTTGCAAGTAGTGTGTTTGCTGTAAGGAGGGCAAGGTTGCCTCCCGTGCCTACCGTCTTAAATCGTCAAATTGAGAAAAAGCAACATAGAGGTAGTATATGTTGTCATTGTCTTTAATGACCTTAAAAATGAAGTAAATAGGAACCGAGATATTAGTTTCCGTGAAAATTACGTCCCCCTCTCTAATATTTTTACTATGAAGTATAAAATATCTGAACAAAAACATAGTAAGAAAAACTTTTAACACAAATTGGTTAAAAATAGGCCAGTTTTGTAGTATTTGAGATATGGAGTATTTTCTTATAAAACTTTTTTTATGATTCCAACCCAAGCCAATACAGTGAAATTGGATCACCTTACGAAACCATTCATGGTTCACGGGCTGCACGCACTAGCTAGATTTTTCAAAAGTACGCAGAATTGTTCATACATCTTAGAACTATTTTAATTGAAATAAATTTTATTATTTCTGTCTCCTTTGATGTCATATAAGATGACGAGGACAGAGATAATCTGCTTTCCCCTTATTAAAATCTCCGAAAATGGATGCCTTTGAGATTTTCATTTCGCTAATCGAGGGATATTTTTATTTATAAGAGGTCTGGCGTTTTATCCTTAAGACGTCTAGACTGGGTTTTAATATATATAATAAATAAATCCGACAGTCTTCATCTGACGTTCATTTTTTTTTTTTTTTTTTTTTTTTTTTTTTTTTTTTTTTTTTTTTTTTTTTTTTTTTTTTTTTATGATACAATACAAAAATACACCTAGATTCAATCGATCACCATCGGCAGGACGTCTGGGAATAAAATTACTTTTCGAGCCTATTGTCATTGTTAAAGTGAGTATATAAGTTCCACATAAGAGGATAATAAATAAGAAATTAACTCACTTTCTCTTCAGATATACCAGGCCATCAGAAAATATTGCGAAAAAAGTTCTTACGTGTGAAAGACTGTCCAGTTAGAATCTATTTTGAAAATATGTTTATCTATAACTAAAAATAGGTTCGTTCCAGTTTCAAAATTTCCCTCCACATTATTTGTAAGCTAATTTAAATTATCATGTCTCATTCAAAAATGGATCTGCGCCGGGAACATTTTCGCGCGGGGATTTTTTATGATTTCAAGTGTCGCATGAAACCGGACGAATCGTTCGTCTATCGTTGTCGGAATGTCATTCATAAATGAAGGCTTTCTAAGGCAACCGTATATCGTTGGTACAACGAATTAAAGGACTAATTTTGGCAGATGAAGAAAAAATTGGTCGCCCTTTGACGGCTGTCGCAGAAGAAAACGTGCTAGCAGTGAATAATTTAAGAGAATAGGCGAGCTACATATCAAGAGATTCAGCACGTACTGCAGACTTGATCGGGAAGCCTTTACGAGATTCTACAAGTGCATCTTTGCGTGAGGAGGATAGCTTCACGCTGGGTTTCGCTCAACCTCACCGATTCTCAGAAGCGATCCCGGGTGGAATGGAGCCGTGAAGTGATAAATAAATTTGAAGCAGCCTGGTCTCGGGCGTTTACGACATCATTACAGGTGTTCTGTCCTGGATTTAACAATACGATCAGAAACGAAGCGTCAGTCGACGCTTGGGTGTTTCAACCGAATCAATTCCTACCAAACTACATGGTGTCAATTCCTTTACGGAACCAAAGAAGCATCAACGCCGAATGGTATACTATTAAGTGCTTGGCAGAAGTTTTCTCTGCTGTGCGCAACAATCGACAAAACACAAGGCCCCGCGGGCTACTGCTCCACCACGACATCGCGCCCGCCCATATCGCGCTTAAAACGAGGGACTTCCTGGACAGCACGCCGGCCAAACTCCTGGGTCACCCACCATTCAGCCCTGACCTAGCACCGTGTAACTTCTTTTTATTCCCGAAAATACAAAATCAGCTTAATTTCGTCTCTAGAACATGCGCTGTCAGCGGTCGAGCAAGCTGTAAACGAGATGTCTGCGACGGACTGGAAGAAGTGTTTCGAAAATTGCTTCACAGCATGAAAATTTGTTGGTAGAGAGTACTTTGAAAAGATGTAATGAAAAAATATTTACCTATAGAATTATTTTTATTTTCGTAAAACTTTCTGAGTGAAATCATCTTAACTTATTTGGCTGTCCGCTTATTTGTATTGTTATTCTGAACTGTTCACAGAATAGTCCACAGAATACTAAATGAGTAACCATTCTCCAACAGTGTATGATAGAATATCTATAAAAGCCCAACTTTGCAAGAAAACACAGCTTTGCGAGTTTGGCGTGACGCCAGGCCTACATCACTTCTAACTTGTCCCACTGGATATTGATAGCGCTGTGAATGTTAATTATAATAGCAAAGTGCCTTTGAAAATGCCTGCAGGCAAAGACATCTAATTTCTTGAATAGATGTACTGCTTGAGACTATTTAGGACGCCACTTAGGAAGCTTCGGAAATTGAATTTACGTGTATAGTCATAGACTTTAAATGTTGTTCCGAGTTTCCAAAGTTAATAGTTCAAGATCCCAGTCATCCCAGACTTACGTGATCTTAGGAAAGATGAAATTCTTGGAATCGGTAGTTTAACAAAAACTTACAAAGAACTAAATATTCGCTAAGCTGAAACCGTTTTGTTGAGCCGCTTCTTCTCCTTTAATAGTAACTAAAATTGCTTGGAAGCGGTGGTAGATAGTCAATTTTTTATCGACTTCAAAAAAATGAGGAGGTTCTCGATTCGTCGGAATTTTTTTATGTATGTTCACCGATTACTCCGAGATTTATAATCCGATTTACGTGATTCTTTTTTTGTTCGACGCGGAATAGCTGCCATTTGGTCCTCTAAAATTTTGACATAGTTTGTCCCAGTAGTTTTCATTTTACGAACATTTGTTATGAAAAAAAATCCATTCCGTTCCATATGTACACCGATTACGCTGAGATTTATGATCCGATTTACGTGATTCTTATTTATTTTGATGCGGAAAGGTTGCCATTTGGTCGCTAAAAAATTAACATAGATTGGTTTAGTAGTTTTCATTTTACGAACATTTATTGCTTTCCGTTTCTTGGGACCTATATTTTTTAATGAGCGCGGCACCGTAGTTCTGCTCATACATAGCTAGACACTAAAAAGTAACAAAAAAAATTAAAAAACTTCGTTTAAAAAACCGGCTTCAAAAATTAAAAAGTATAAAACAATTTATTTCTACGCTATGTATTATTATAAATATATATTATCTAAAACATATTGAAGTCAGTGCAAAGTAATATAATATAAAAAATATTATATTTTGAAAATGACTAAGCACCGACTTTAAGATGTTTTAGATAATATATATTAATAATAATAGATAGGTTTAGAAATATGTTTTTTTATACTTTTTAGTTATTCAATAAGTAATCCGAAGATTCTATTATCAAAAATTTATTCTAAAAAATTGTCTCTCAAGCAAAGAAGTATACCTAAAAAGTTTCTGAGGTCAACGTCTCCAAGTATCGATAACCAAACTGATTTCAATAAACTTATACATTAACTCAAATAAAATCAGTTAAGTCATTTTATTTGGGAATAAAGTGTGAAAGTTAAATTTGAAAAGTGGATAACGATGCGAGTTCAATAAGTCGCGAATCGTGACATAAATATTCAAAGGGGCAAGTCGACTCCGTGCCCGGTCTTCGCTGGCAGTCGTACTTTCGCACTATAAAGTACGTGATTTCGGACATTATCGTTGTAACAGGGAATTAATGTTGTTTGATACACGTGCAATACAGTATAAGCATTTGAGTCAAATGAGACACCTTTTATTATGTTACAAAACGCCGAAGCATCCTACGTTTTGTACAAGAGAAAATTATGACATCATGGAGTATACGAGTCAACATCTGCAGCCTGTACTCACACCATATTGCATTACACGCACATTTCACAGTCAAACAAAGACACACAAAGAGCTTAGAAATTAATAACCAGACACAGAAACGAAAAACAACACACGTGGCACTAGTTAGGTTAACAGTATTGTTACACGCCGACAAAGTCAATGCACACCTGCAGTTTATATTTGTACCTGTGATTTACGTGTTTGTATAATGCTAATAAATTCTATAGTAATTCGAACGGCATTTTTAATTCGAGCCCCGCACTTGTAACAATATAGTTATATAGATACAGACATCAGGCACACACTGCACTTTCACTTCCTCACAAGACCATCATGTAACAAATACACTCTAATAAAACTACGTTATAACTATTTGATTTTTGTTATTCCGACGTTTGGCCACTTTTCAGTGGCCGTGATCACGGAAGACAAAGATGTCAAGTGTCAACGAGTATTGTTAAAGTTTTATTTGGCTTACCGTCGACTTCTACAATTTAATTATTTAATTTTAATTTTGTTTATGGTTATTATTTAATCTATTTTATATAAAATTATGTTTTAGTGGAAACGTGATTAATATATGTATTAATTCTGTGTTTTATATATAAAAATATTAATTATTGTTTGTTTCCCAAACAATTTAAGTAATTAAATAAATATTTTTATAGGCAATGTTCGGCATTAGTGACAGGTCCAGCTCCCTAAAGAGCAGCAGCGCTTCGTAGCACCTTTGTTGCAATGTCCATAGCGATGGTAACTGCTGTCCATCAGTGGCCGTCTGCCTGTCTGCTAATCTCATAAATAAATAATAAAAAAGGCAATTGCTTAGTAATAAAATAATAATATTAAACGTTTAGTACGCTTAGTACTAAATTTCTAGAAGTCCTCTAAATATAAAAATATCACTAAAACGCAAAATCGCCTTGAAGCTAATTAACTTGTCTACTAATAATATCTATATTACCCAATCTAAAGTCTAACAAGCGCGTTTTCCTAGGTCAATACATTTCCGAAGACTACTGTTTCATCGGTAAAACCACTAAAATGTTCTGCTCGTGTCGATCCGGCCTCGTCAATATAAATATCGTCAATTCATCGATTCAAACAGCAACGAACATAAATAATTGTCAGAAAGCTATTAAGTTTTAAACTTTACAACGGCGTGTACAAATAGCGGGACACGTGTTTCGCGTCCAAACACGCCGCGCGATCTAAAGGAGCGAATGCATTAGTCAACACGCTTTTACGAACGTACGTGACGCACTTACGTAATTGTAATCATTATTTTTCGTTTAACAACCGCGATTCATTTCCATAGCGAATTACACACGTTTTTATCTGGATGCTATTAATTTCTTTTTTATTTCCAGCACGTTAACAATAAAGGCTAGACTTCATCCTTGACGATATAATTTGACTGCAATCACATATGACAATTCTGTTTCCTATGAACATCAATAATTACATTTCATCAACTCTACTTTCTTTATTAAATTCAACTCTTTTAGGATCAATCTCGACTTTGTGTACATCATCATTATGTTACAACGTTGTATTAATTTTTTGTGTACAATAAAATATTTAAAAACACTATTAATGTTTCGCAGAAATTTGTATTGATAGCTTATATATTTTTGTACATACTTTTTTTTTTTAATCTGATTCCATTTAGTTTCACAGATCTCATACATAAGTCTAAGTATCTCTTCACTAAACTTCCCCCCCCCGTAGGCGCGTCTTACGCTGCTTATATACCCGGAACATATAATTTCGATCTTCTTTTCATTATTCTTTTGTTCATCATCTATCCCATTCTAAATTATATCTCTCCTTGACTTTTCCTTCCAGAATCTTCTACCTTTTTTTAGAAGTTTTGAAACCGGCTACCAGAAAGTTCTACCCTCGGTCACCACAATAATAATAATAAAAACGCCTTTATTTCCCAAAAATACATCTAGATTGAATAATATTTTTTTCGTAATTTAAAGGGACCATCTACTGTCTCTTTTGGTTTCTGTATCCATATTTTCCTTGCAACTAAATGTACATCATCATTCCGCCTACTGAGAGATCGGCCATGCCGTTGTTTGGTGTCTCTCACTAAACACACAACCCTAAATACATAGCAGTGAATTTAATCAATAAAACATAAAACACCAGACAAACATTCTGGGTAATATACAACGGATTACTCACAGCTCACTTTCACAACCGCACCGCTCGCCAGCGACGGGATGTTCACCCCCATTTCCTTGAGCTCCCACGCTCAACTACGCAACGGTTCTCTAGAACATTTATTCCGCGTACAACAATGATTTGGAGGGAACTTTCCGCCGAGGTTTTCTCTTTGCACTACGTGCATGCGGTTCTTTAAATTTTTATAAAATTTCTATAGGTCAACGCGTTGCCGACAACCCTGGTGTTGCAAACGTCCATAGGTGACGGTAACCACTTTCCATCAGGTGAGCCGTCTGCCCGTTTGCCTGCTTCTAGCAATAGCAAAGTAAAGTGCGGTAACGAAATTTGCCATGTCAAGAACCGAACCTGAATATGTTATGTGACTCATTAAAGCTTCTATCGCACGAAATGTAGTTAAATTCAGGGTTTTGTAATTTGATAATAAATATTTCAGTTGATTTGATTTTTAACTGTATTAATCTTTCCTACCGCGCTTGCATCTTTTTTCACCCGCACTGGCTTGCGTCCCCCGTCGTACGCGACCATGGATCTGTTGCCGACCTATAGTGTACAGAGTCCCTTACAGTGCTTGCAACACAGGTCTGTTTACGTTACAAGTATGTGTTTTGCGTAACAACAATAATGGTCCGCTGAACGATTACATGACCACGTGAAACCTTTTATTCTTCTATCATACCAGGCCATTTTCTGAAAAAAGTTTTTATGTATGAGAGACTGGCCAGTTATAATCTATTTTGATAATATATTTATAACTAAAAATTGGTACGTACCAAATTCAAAAATGAGTCACATAACATATTCAGGTTCGGTTCTTGACATAGCAAATTTCGTTACCGCACTTTACTTTTTGTTATTGCTAGAAGCAGGCAAACAGGCAGACGGCTCACCTGATGGCAAGTGGTTACCGTCACCTATGGACGTTTGCAACACTAGGGGGCCGCCAGCGCGTTTCCGACCTCGAAGAAATTTTATAATGCCCTTCTTAAAGAACCCCGTGTCATAGTGCAAAGGGAAAACCTTGCTGAACCTTCTATTCTAGAATATCGATCTTCATTTCGTTTTTCGTTCGTCATCTATCCCTTTCTAAAATGTATCTGTCCTTTTCTTTTCTTCACTAGTTTTCACGTGGTGCCCTAGCAACTAGTATCGAAACACTAGAATCTAAATTTAAAATTATTGTCTGTCTGTTCTAACAGATAGACAATAATTTTGAAAGATGCTTTTTCTAAATGTGCTGGCGCCAATTAGCCGGAATGGTGGACTATCTTCTCGTTGTTAAATTATAGTATATTAAGGATAGACAATTATTTATTTATTTTATGATTGCTCTTTGCTGTTTAAAATAAACAAACATAAACAACATCAAAGAATCAACAACATAAAAATGAGCTTAGTATTGCCATTTATTTCTAAATTAAATTGTATAAAACCAAACATTTACGTTACTACAAGAAGGTAAAAAAGAACATTTGATTTCTTATCTGTGCCTTGTTATTGTCGTTCCTTTTCGTGTTATTCCAAAACATGATCTAATAATGTTTCACTTACATTTATTTGTCTGTGGTTTCATCATAAAATACATTTCCTTTCAGATTGAGACTTACTTAAATAACATAATGCCAAAGGCGTATCGGCTTCCGGTTACTGGAAATCGTCAGAAACGGGTTTAAATATATATGAAACAAAAACATATTTTATACAGGACAAAAACAATACAGAGTAAATTATCAAATATTAAAATAATAGAAACAGAATAAGTTTTAAAATTGGACCCAGTTTCGGCATATGCTGACCAATTAAGAGCAGCTGTTCTTCCGCCTGAGACCAGCAATTGAAGACACGAAGGATAATATAACACATATAATAATACTTAATATACAATGCAGTTAAATAATGCTAAAACTATAACGTATTTAAAGATAACATATCACAAAAAAATGCATTTAACAAACACATAATAACATTTTACTAACAACACATTAATAACTGTACAGTACGTGCACCGTTTGCTGACGCTGCGGCCTTCTTTAGGCTCCTTTAATATTATAACTGTTAGCGACGCATTATAATATTTAGTTAATATTTTAATTTATTACAAATAAATGGCGAAGACGGGCGGCAGAGGGCGTGCGTAGGACACCAGAGGGGGTTGAGTAGGATGCGGGGGTGGGTGGCGTCGATCGTCGCCCGCGCATCCATATGGGAGTCTGCGTTCCGCGTCGCGCTGTGCTTTATGTGCCTACGTACGTTCAGCTGCCGCTAGTTTTTCGTTAAAAATATTCTGCTTTTTTATTTGTACGATCTACAATAACATTAGTATAAATAATGCTTAAAAATACTTTGTAATAGGGTTTTAATCAAGTCGCGACGAGGTACTATTAGTCGTAACATATGACTTAACTACCACTGAATAAGAAAGCACTGGCACTCCACTACTGCCAGCATCCACCACTACAAGCAAGAACAAGTGTACGAAGTGTATATTTATTATTAAATTGTATGTAAGTAATCGTGCAATAATTATGTATACCACCATCGCCACTCCTAATTAGAATATTCTTGCCACGGGTTGTCTGGAAGAGATCGCTTTTTAGCGATAAGACCGCCCTTTGTACACATACATACATACATAACTTCACGCCAGGTCCCTTGCGGGGTAGGCACGAACAACAGAGTGCCATACAGGTCTATTCTTACACACCTCACTTGTTTCTTTGACATTCATAGCTCTTATCATGCACGCTCGTCTATTCTTAAGGCTCCTGACATCACCTTCTGCTAATACACGATCAATTTGATCACGGAAGGTGTGTCGTGGCCTTCCGCGACTTTTGCATCCATCCTTTTTTGCCTTGTATATCTGTTTAGTCATTCTTTCGTCATACATTCTTTCTACATGCCCGAACCACCGGAGCATTCCTTTCCTTACCTTCACCCCGACACTCTCTTTCAGACCAACTATCTTTCTTACTTCGGTATTACGAACGCGGTCCGCGAGCTTCACTCCGCACATTTTGCGTAGTGCTCGCATCTCGACCGCGTTAACTCTACTTTCGTGCTCTCTATTCCAAACCCAACTCTCGCTTCCATACGTGAGCGTAGGTACCAGCACCGCGATACACAATTAGATTATTAATGTAGTTCATAACTTTTCTGTAATGGTGTACAATAAAGTGTTATCTATCTATCTACGAACTATACAATAATAAATAAATTAATTAAATTAATGTAAATTCAAATTTAAATAGCACTTGTGTCTTGTTTAAGATTAGCCTGTATTCCTACATTATTATAACAAAACCCTCACGACTGTCAATACCTGAACGCTTTTAAAATAAAGTTTTGAACCAAATAAACTTTCTCAATATTACAATTTCCTCAGCATTTATGTGAATTTTCATGTGCAATAAACACATGACTCCATCTTATTCGATCTAAAAGAAAGCTTTAAATGAATCGCATTAATATCCATCAGCAGTAGCGCGGAATACGTGTCCACTATATCCAATTGACGTCCACAAGATCAAAGGTTTAGTACATTGACGGATCGCCTGGGACTTCGATAACGAGGTCTATCAATACATGAAGTAATTTCCAAAAGACAATTTAGATAAATTGCTTTACTTGGACGATGTCTGATAAACTAGATTGGTATTTCAATAAATGTCTGTAATATTTAGCACTGGTTGCCACATGACTTTGCTTACATTAACTTAGAGTTCGTATTTCTCAAAAGATGTAAATGTCAAAGAATATAATATCTTGTATTCATTTCCGTTCTCCAACTCATAGTTCATAGCTGATTGATTCATAAGCAAAGCCACTAATGAACATTGTCGTATATCATATCTATACTAACTAGCAGTCGCCTGTGGTCGAAATTCGACCATAATAACTAATTTCAAAACTATACTTCTATAATCACAGATTTCGCGAAGGCTACACTGCTAATTTGACTTGAACAATAAACAAAAGAGTATATATGCATGTGTGTCAAATACGTCGTAGTGTGTGTAATAATCTTTTGGAAGTTATTGAAGTTATACTTCTTTCGGCGCGTTAGGGAAAAACGATGAGAGTAAATTTTTTACCATGCGCGCGCACACTGTCACACGAAAAAGCTACACCAGGAAGTCAGCTATAGTCAACCGACGTCGATTCAACCGTGGTAGGGGATTTATTTATTTAACCAACTTAAAGAAGTATAATTTCTAACGCGTGTTCATAAGTACACACACTTTTTTTTATTGATTTAATGTATTTTTGATACTTTTTTTTTAATATTCGTCGCTTCTCTATTAGACTTAAGTGTGCGCAATTTCATACCTTCATACAAGTTTTTGCTTCACGTATTAAAATATAGATTTCTTGTGGATTGTTTTTTTATTTTCAAAAATTTACAATTTATTCTTCTACTACGCGTATGGATTGTATACTTCTGACAGATATACCTGTAGTCATTGATATATAAAAAATCATTTTATGTATCAATGCCTGTAGTTCATTATCATGATAAGCATTCGTCGGTCGCTTACAGCGTCACGCCGAACGCGGCTTGCAGCGTCTGTAACATACTGCACACTATTTATAATATTTGAAATATGAAATTACCTATGTATGAAGTGAAACCATCCTTTGAACAATAAACAAAGAGTGATAGCGGAGCATGCAGGAAACTTCGCCCACAATTTTGTTCAAACACGCTAAAGTTATCCTCCCGTGGATAGAAGGGGGCAATAACATGCGCATGAACTCCGCTTCGTGGCCGCCATGTTGACAGACGCCGTGCTCATCGCTGGGGGAGTGTTCTCTATGATATTTCCATACTTATGTGTTTCTATTTCACCATACTACTCAACTTGTAACACTGAAATTAGAAATTCTGTTGGATTAACTCACATTGTTCCAACTGTCCTCCCTTTTGCAACCGTTTTAAATAGCTTGAATGCAATAACATATTTAATGTTGCAGTGTAATAAATAATTGCAAAAAAACGGTAGTCTCTCGGTAACAACGTACGAGTGGCTTGAAAAAACGACTACTACTTTTTGCCGCAAAAACAAAACAGGGAGATCAATCATTTCTCAAGTTTATAGATATAAAAAATAATTATCTATAAATACATGCGATAGTAACACGGTCTGTCTATCTATCTGTTAAACTAAGTAACTACTAGACATTTAGCCTTAATGAAATCATTAAGTAAAAGTTAAGTTATGAAGTGGAAACAATTCAACAGAAGCTTTATTAGCTCTTGAACGAAGATATTTCCTTTTGTGTCTCTGTGGTATATTACACCCAGGTAGTTATTTTCACTTGCACATTTATATGTGTATAAGTATATTTAAAATAGTATAACCATAATATGGAAAAAATGGACAGACGGTGGCTCGCCACTCTTTACACGGGCTCCTAAAAATGCCAATAGGTGTAAGGGATACTGCAGGTTCACCGAAGCTACTTCCGACGTTATTCCATTTATCACTTCAACCCCTGGAGCTTGAGTCTTGGTCTAGGGATCTCCAATCCATACCGGCTGGCTAAGGCAAGCATAGAGGAGGGGGGTCTTGCTTTAGAGGTGTCGCTACTCCCCTTTGGCTTTGCCACAAAAACCCCTCTGTGGGTATATATTATTATTAAGCTTTCACAGAAAAACTACTACAGAGTACTGGATCAGTTTTGCTGTAATTTGGTATATGAGTAGTTTCAATGCCGAAAATGGACATAGATACTTTTCATTTCATTTACCGGGATATGGGATAGTTTGCGATGTAAAATCAAGTTCCTGTTTTTACTAACTTAGTCCAAAGTAAAAAGAGATATCTGCAAAATAGCTACTTTACAGGAGAGCGAAAAGATGGTCGTATTAACTTCGTAGTATTTGAAAGAACATACGTAGCTGGCTTTTGTTAGGTACGAAAATTTATTGAAATAATGTGATATATGCAAAACAAATAATGTCATATTGTAAAGAATTGTTTTATTAAAACGATTCTACAATAAACTAAATATCATGATTCTGTAGATAACTTTATTTACTTTGCACCCGTCAAAATATAGCTAAGGCATAATCCTAAAAAAGGAAATCTTCAAGGGAATGTTATTCTCAAGGATATTCGCATTTTGCTGATGAATGTGAAGTACAAAGAGCTATCAGCCGAAATCCAATTTTCCTTAAAACATAATCTCACAAAGGTAACAGGAAAAATCATTTTGTACATCTAAGAGCATCCCAATATTTACTATATTTAATAAGGGGGAGCAAATGTGTTTTGTTTTTGTGATATTACGATGTATGTTTTGTCATTAATGTTGATATCCCTATTAATTTCCCTATTAATTTTATAAATGCGAAAGTAACTAGTGCGAAGTAATTTTGGCTATTTTAGCCTTTTTACTCATTTTGGCCATGTCGGTCACTTTGACGTTTTCGGTCATTTTGGCCTTTTTGGTCATTTCGGTCATTGTTGCTTTTTGGCTATTTTGGCCCTTTTGGTCATTTTGGCCTTTTTGGTCATTTTAACTATTTTGGCCTTCTTGGCCATGTCGGTCATTCCGGCCTTTTTGGTTATTTTGACCATTTTGGCCTTTTTGGTCAAGTTTTGTAATTTATGTTGTTGACAGATAGACGGGGGATGGCATATATAATTAGCGATATAAAATGAAGTGAATCTTCCGTGGGCAAATACATAAACATTTAATATAATATAATATAACCTGTAGCACTAGAGGTTAACCCACGGCGCAGCCGCGGGGTAAACTCTCGTAATATATACAAATGAATTAACGTTGGTTAGTCTCACAAATACTATAGTAAAGCTCAACCGATTTGCCTAATTTTGGTTTTGAAATATCTGTAGAAATAGAATAGAATTTGTACGAACATAACTTGAGAACGACTTGACCGATTTTGATGATTTTTTTTATGTGCAATTGATTGGATCCCGGGATTATTTATACTCACAATTGGAAGGAGCGACATGCATCGACTCTTTGACTCCATCACATCTTCCAATAACTGAGTCAGGGCTGGCAACGATGCTCCTTCAACTGAAGCACTAAAACTGCGTACCTTCATATAGTTAAAAAAGGTTACAGTCTGAAGTTGAGACACTAGTCTACATGGTTGTGGAATCCACCCGCAAAGAATTTCCAGGAAATGATTTGATGTCACCATAACCAGAGGCTGGTTTATACTTTGGTCAGCGAATTAGCATTGCCATCTAATGTAGCAATGCAGCCAGCCTTTTGGGCATGCTTCCCTCGGGCAGCGTTGTAGTACATACTCTGTATATAGTTACTGATTGAATGTCTTTAACATTACGAAAAAGCTACACTTAAAAGAGATAAATATATAGGACTAAGCCTGCGAGAGAAAGAGATAGAGTTGGAATAGTTTTGAAGGTTTTCGTTGATACTTCAAATTTTGTGTTTTGAAGTATATGAAATGTGACGGCACGAAATTCAAAATCCCTACCACCCCTTGTCACACTTTTTTCACTTCTATTGCGCGCGAACTACATACACACACACTTTTTTTATATTGCATAAATTCAAAAGACAGACGGACGGCCAACCTGATGGAAAGCGGATACCATTGCCTATGGAGTCTCTTAAAGGAGACTGGTACCTGGCCACTAATGTCGAAGCACACCACAGTCTTACCTGGTAGAGGCATGCTGGTAACATTGCCATAAATACAGCTGTTTTAGTCTCCTTAATTGGTGTGACACCACGCTGTCATAGAATATAGGCGTGAAACGATTTGGTGAGATGAGCGAGAGATCCGATGGCCTACTTCCCCCTCCCCATATGCGAACCCCTCTATCCCATCCTGGTAGCCACTTTCCAGCAGGTGAGCTTTCTGCCTGTTTGCGAGTGTGCATCCTACTAATCTCTATAAATATTATAAACGCGAAAGTATGTAAGAATGGATGTATGGGTGTGTGTTTGTTACTCTTTCACGCAAAAAGTACTGAATGGATTTTGATGAAACTTTACTTTGAAGTTGATGCAACTTTATATAGCTTAGCATCAGAATAACATACAGCCTATAATTTATAAAGATATAGTGTGAATTATTCAACATATTACGATTTTCCATTACCGCGCGAGTGAAACCGCGGAACGCAGCTATTTTTGCAATAAAAAAAGAAATACTTTATTTTGAGTGAAAGTCCTATCAAAATAGGCGTTAAAGCTCAACTGAGCACAGTATTGGTTTCCGTGTTATCGTTTATCGACGAACCCCTCGCCCTTTGGCCGAGGCCCCTGTTTTTATTGGGCCCTCTCGTGATTAAGCCACCAGACCCACATGGTGTAATGCTTCTAAGTCAAAAGATATTAAACATTTGCATGCTTTTGTGCCGAATAAGGTAAGGTAAGGTAGGATAAAGTAATGTAAGGTGAGGTAAAGTAAGATAAGGTAAGGTAACTCTTCATTGTACACTAAAGCATAGACAAAAAGAAGTAGAAAAATACAAAGGATAGTACAAGAGCCGTCTTATTGCTAAAAAGCGATCTCTTCCAGGCAAACCAAAGGATTAATAGATTTTTTTAAACTCACGTTGGTACAGTCTATAAATAATTATGATAAGTATATACAGAACATAGAAGTAGAAAAACAATAAAACTATATATACATATGTATTTACACACAAATATAATTAACAAATAAGGATTGCTATACGCTATAGAAAAGTAATGCTCCTGAACCTGTTTTTGAAGGATTGTAATGATTTGGCCTGTCTTATAGCAATAGGTGGCTCATTCTAGAGACGCACCGCCTGGACAGTAAAAGAGTGATTATAAAACATATTATAAAACAAAAAAACGAATAATGCGATTAAAAAAGATCTGATGATAATAACGGCGAGTGTACAACTCGGTGACCAACCGACCACGTATTGACCCCTATCAATCGCCGACAGACTACTCGACAGTTCCTGGATCATGCCACTGGTAGGCCGTTGACAACACAGCGTCTACCTGTGGAAGACTCTGCTTGCCAGTTGCCAGGTGAATTTAATGTGCCCTTTGTGCATAACTAGATATAAATTTACATAACAAAGACATCGAAACTAAAATACACTATGTAGGAGATCACTGCCAACGGGGAGTGTGCCCAGAAGGCTGGCTGCATTGCCGCGCTATATGCTTATTTGTTGTGCGAAATATGAGCCAGCCTTCTGATCACGGGTAGTGTCAAGAGTTTACTATGGCTTTAAAGAAACCCTTGCCGACGGACCCCACGGGCCTAATGTTTCAGCTCCAAACGGCACAAATTTGTTCATTTTGGTATTGGCGCGTAAGTGATATCTATCTATGTATCTACCTATCTAACCGACACGCACATGGCTAATGTTTAGGGTACTCACACACGAGCAGCAATCCCGCCTCCGCTTCAGAAATGGGACATATCACACAAGGATCACATGTTGCCATTTGTACGGCTCGGCCTCGACAACCCCCCCCCCCCCCCCCCAATCACACAGGATTATATTGAGCCCAGATTGTTATGAGTATACACAACATAAACACACACAATGTGTACTTTACCTTTTGCTTCCCATCTTTATTAAATGATAAAATATGAAAAGTTAAATAAAATGTACATTGAACTTGTATTTCATTAGCTTTTTGAACCTCAGACAAACAAAATAAATGGACGGAGATACAATTAACAGAAATATTTTTTCCAATACAATAGTCGGTCTTATCGCTATTAGCGACTTCTTCCAGACAGCCTGTTGATCGACAAATAATTTGATAAGAACAAAGGTATGTTGTGTTATTCTCTCTACCGAATCAGTATCTTTTAAATACAATATGGCCGGCGTAACTTGGCGAATGTGAACATAGGCTCTGCGAATTTAAACATGTACACTCGTGTGATGAATGGGCATACGTCTCGTCAGTGAATACAATTGGTCGTCCTTCATCCCTGTATTTTTTCATTGCTTTGTACTAGTTGGTCACTGTATTTTCTTCACGAGTTTACATGCGCTAAAGTTCGCAGAGCCTATGTTCACATTCGCCAAGTTACGCCGGTCGTATTATACATACTATATTAATATGTAGGGAACAAAGGTCTATTGTCTTTATATTATATAATACAATATTGGGAAATTAGTTAATTACATACAATTGAATACAATGTAAGAAAACTAAACTTATTTGTATTGTATTCTACCCATAGTCCCTCAAGACTATAAGGTAAGGTGCCTAGAAAGGCTGGCTACGTTTCCTCGCTGGATCGCCATACTGAACTGTTGCCCGAGGTAGGCACCTTCTGATCACCTGGAGAGTCAATGAGCCGTTTCAACAAATCTTGGTAGAGGCTCATGGCCTAAGGACCCCATGGTTCAAGCGTCTCGACAGCAAACACATATACCTCTCACTGAGGGTATTATACTCGTATAAATTATAAAAATTATACTTCATAAATAAAAATAAACTAGATAAACCTGACAATAACTGCTGCTGCATCTTTAAATTTAGATATTTGGCTATAATAATCCTTCACAATTCTATTAAAAACAGGCAGTGACTAGGCTGCTTGATATTAACAGGCAGCGCGTTCCAAAGCCGAACTGCTTGGTCCGTGAAGGATTTGCTATAAAAACCAGTTATATGCATAGAGAAGCAAGAAAGGAAGTCGATTGTCTGTACTTCCACTTTTAACCACTTTTCATCACGTAAACAAAACTGTTTTCTTGGTCTGCAATAAAAAGTACTAGTGGTTACCATATACCATATTACCATAATAATTTTTTGTCAAAGACTATACTTCTATGATCACAGATTTCGACAAGCCTACACTGTTAATTTGACTTTAACAATAGACAAAAAAGTAGTGTGTGTAATGTTTTTTTTTATTGATTTAATGTATTTTTATGCATAATTTCAAAATTTAGCATTTTGCACTCCTTGTCTATATAAACTATATATAAAATTCTCGTGTCACAGTTTTCGTTGCCATACTCCTCCGAAACGGCTTGACGATTTTGATGAAATTTTTTGTGCTTATCCGGTATCTATGAGAATCGGCCAACATTTATTTTTCATCCCCCTAAATGTTAAGAGTAGTCCACCCCTAATTTTTTTTTTTTTTTTTTAGACAAAATTTTTAATTTCTCTTTGTTCTATTTGTATGATACAACATACGAAAATACATACAACCCTAATTTATCAACCCTCTGCGACAAACCCCTATTTTTACCGGGCGGGACTACGTCTGCTGGGACAGCTAGTAAACTATAAATGTGCGAAATTTTATACTTCTCCATCCGCCCAATTTTCGTAAAAGTGTACTATATTATATGTATATTAATATATATAGATAATATAAAAAGTACATTGCTGGATATTTAAGCTTGATTATAACAGCAATAACAATGATTCCTGAAAATTGTTACGTTTTAAAACCAATGCGTTGTAAAAGTTCTGTGACCCTAACATTGTCTGGCAAAGAATGTTAAACAGGTTCCGGGGAGGGCCTCGGGCGGTTTTGAAATTAACTTTTTAACAAGAATTCAACGCATTTTCATAAACACGCTGGTTTCAATATATGAGATATATTAACTTTAATACCTACTGGCTGAACTTTGAGAGACTGGTCTGACACCATTTTGTTTGTTCACCATCTTTTCTGTTATCTTTCAAGACCGAGGTCGTTTTATTTCTTTTTCAAAAGTCCCTAAAAAATAGTTACAAACTTTTATTACGCTGTCACAAACTTTAATTCACATTTCACTAAATTTAAAACCAAATTAAAATGTATTTTACTAAAAAAGGATACTACATTATTGAAGAATGCTTGAATGACAAAACTTCATTTACATAGCAGCTCGCTTCAACCTCTCATACTATATTTTATATAGGTAACATTTTTATCTTGTCAAGCATAACCTACAAGCATCGAGTATAAAATTTCAGTACGTCATGTCATTATTATAAATATAATAATATTTTTCTTTCCTTTGGAGTGGCGAGTCACTGTCTGCCCATTTTTCCATGTTCCCCGAACATTGCGTCCCCATATTCCCAGACCCCTAGTACCACTAGCAGTTCACCCCAATAGCCCGGTACTTTTTGTTCTCATTTCCCACAATAGTCCTACACTGGCCTTGGATGCGTTAGTATATAATATAGACAGCGATAATCGCCGGTCAGTGTCACGCCACAGCTAAATTAAATTTGTCAAGGCAGGCCCCTACGTGTTGGCCTTCCCATGGCCCCACGCAAGCCCTCCAAAAGCTCGGGACATTTTTCTTTCCTTCTGTTTGTCTTTGTCTTACTGAGTATGCACTCTTTACTACAACTCCATTAATTCTTCGTTAATGGTTGTGTAACATATTTCTGTATTATTATTATTATTATTTTTTATTGCAGGAGGTCAGCAGACAGGCAGACGGCCCACTTGATGGAGAGCGGTTACCATCGCCTATGGACATTTGCAACACCAAAGATGCTACAAATGCGCTGCTGCCCTCTTAAAGGAGACTGGAACCTGGTCCACTAATGCCGGAACACAACTCAAGGTTGTTATGGCGACATACTTTAGACCAGGGGTGGTAGCCATCCAGTCGGGCAAATGCCCTACCACCTGGCTGTGGGTTGTTTTGTCGCCTCTTACGACAGGCCGCCCGGCCGCAGGAAATTGTATTCTTTCTCCGTTCCTACACGGAGCAAACATTATTACATTTATTTATATAAATAGAAAAGTTTGAGTTAATCAATTTTTGCTAGACATGATGCTGGGGAGTTTCTTGCCTCTTCTTCTCCTTAACAGTAATAACACGCTGCGAAGCGCTGTACATAGAATAAGAAGTAAAATTAAAATTTAACGTATAATATGTAATGACTTTCAAAAAGGATTCACCAGTGGAATTTATTTTGAACCAAAAAAACTTGAATTTGATTATTATCTATCTAAGTTAACTTGTAAATTTATACTCTAACAGTTATTTATCTATAATCTTTCTATGAGCTAACTGTTATGTTTCTATATATTTATAATATTTGTACCATATTACTATCATTACAAACATATGTAAATTAAAATTGTGTATTGTTTACTATTTTATTAAATTTAAGGTTATATATAACTGTTAGATTGAAACATAAGTAATAATAATTAACACTAAATAAATATTGAAATAAGTATGTGCCTATATAATATTATAAGTTTAAAAAAATTGTACACCGAACCGTCAAAAACACCTGATCATTATTATTGGTGGCAGTTGCTTCCTGTTTGGAAATTAAACTCGATATAGTGGACTGTATGATTATTATTAATGATTTTTTAAATGAATCGAAAGATACATAGAACAAGTACAAAATATGCAAGGGAGTCGTCGTTGAGAATTATAGTAGAATTGTGAATTTAAAATGAAGATTGAACCAAGAATGAACATTTTTTGCCTCCAAGACCGCTCCTATATCACGCATCCCGTACGACGCCTAGCTGCTAACTGTGCGAGCTGTGCATCGGCGGTATGCGGGGCGCGGAGAGTAGGTGTGCTCCGAAGGGCGGGATGAGGAGAGGGTGCTCTCTGTCACCAACAATTATAGAATAATTACAGCTATTTGTATAACTTGAATTATTTCATTTGATTTGATATGTGAATTATGTATGTGTTATTATGTATATGTGTAACAAATGCTGAGCAGTCTTCACCGACGGCCGTATGTCATTGGCCGAGTTTTCCACCATATCAGACACTTACGTTGTTTTCTTTTACCGGCCCATAAAATATAATTGTTCTTTCAGGAGTTGAGGCCTCTGCGAATACCGTTTCATTAATAAACTTTATATCTGATAATAAACTTTTATGATCCACTTTTGGGCGAACACAGGCATGTTGTGATCATATCGCGTTGAAACGAAGTTATATGTGAAACAATTTTTGTGCGTAACAGTTGTTGCTAATGTTGTTAATGCTGTAGGGGACGAAATTACGAAATATGTGTTATGCTTTGATTCAAATTATTACTATACGTTGTTTTTCTTTAGATCATATTGGTACAAGACACAACGTTAAGAAAATTGCCCGGACGGAGGAGTATGAAACTTCGTACACTTATAGTTTGTATAGAGAAGGAGTTCAGCTTCCTAATATTTTTTAAATTATGCATAAAAAATACATTAAATCAAGAAAAACATTACACACACTATCATGTATTTGACACACACACACGCATATATACTCTTTTGTTTATTGTTAAGTCAAATGAACAATGTATCCTTGGCGAAATCTGTGATTACAGAAGTATAGTGTTTGACAACACCACCTTAATAAACTTGTAATTTAAATTATTAGTGGTCCAGTTTCGACCATTGGGCCACCAGTAGTTAAACATAATTACGCGAAACATACTGTTAAGAGCTACACAGGACTCAAAATGCCGTTGGAATTACTATAGAGTTTATTAGAACTGTACAAACACGTATAAAACAGGCACAAATATGACTGAACACAGCCAGTACCAACTGCACGATTCAATAACACGCGAAAAGTCCGTCACTATATCGCTCATCGAATGTACGTCTTACTCGCATCATAGTCGTCGCTTGACTGCCCCACCCCTTAGTTTGGACATTGTTTTATACTAAACTGTACAAAGGACCGCGTTCGCTGAGTTATTCCGCACACCTGTCAAGGTTAGACGCAATTCGATAACAACAAGGATTAGTTCGACACTAATGATGGCCATACTACAAGTACGATAAAAATAGGATGTTTTTCTTAATTGCAAATTTTAAAGACGAAGTAAACAAAAGAACTCCGTATGCAATTTACGAAAGGCAGGTGTGCGCATTTCTTTGACGGCATGTAACAATAATGTAACATAAAACTCGCCACACAACCATTTACTTACTTACCACTTATCAAAGTCAAAAGACAAACAAATCATTCGGTGTTCAAGTAAAAGGCATTACGAATGGCTAAATTTATCTCTAGTTGTATACATTTTATTTCATTGTATTCGTCTGGAGATCGTAAATTGTCAATTACTGATTTTAATGTGATTTCAAGAGATGTTTCGGCATGGGCTCGTTTGTATTGTCTAAGGGCAAACAACGGTCTAAATAGATTTTAGTTTGATAGCAAACACTGTTTATTTTATATGTACTATTTTAACGAGTTTATTTATTGGCAAAATAATGATTGAGGGTAGTTTGTATTTATTATATCCCTACTCGTTTCGTTCCGACATGGCTCGAATATAAAAGGGTGTGTAAAACGTAACAACATAAAATTTAACAACGACACAACATTTTCACTCCAGCTTTGATCGTTTGCAGGGGTCCGGCTTTGGTCCGATGCACATCTCGTAGTCGCGTTTTAGGATAGCTGATTATTGTGCGAAAAGTGATACTGAATTAACATTGACGTGAAAATGGAGCAGACAGACAAAGTTAATTTCGTATTTATAATATTACTAGAGTTTACCCCGCGGCTGCGCCGCGGGTTAAGTGCGTGTCTCTTGTTTATAGAGCAAGTGCTAAAGGTTATATTATAATACATTTTTTATGTATTTGCCCACGGAAGATTCACTTCATTTTATATCGCTAATTATACCATCCCCCGTCTATCTGTCAACAAAATAAATTACAAAACTTGACCAAAAAGGCCAAAATGGTCTAAATGACCAAAAGACCACAGTGACCGACATGGACAAAATGACGTAGTAGGCAAAAACGACCAAAATGGCCAAAATAATCAAAGTGACCAAAGAGGCCAAACTGGCCGACATTTCCAAAATGACCAAAAAGGCCAAAATGACCAAATAGGCCAAAATGACTAAATAGGCCAAAATGACCAAATAGGCCAAAATATGCAAAAACGACCAAAAAGGCCAAAATGACCAAATAGGCCAAAATATGCAAAAACGACCAAAAAGGCCAAAATGACCAAATAGGCCAAAATGACCAAATAGGCCAAAATGACCAAAAAGGTCAAAATGATCAATAAGGCCAAAATGACCAAAAAGGTCAAAATGACCAAAAAGAAAAAAATACCAAATAGGCCAAAATGACCAAAAAGGCCAAAATGACCAAAAAGGCCAAAATGACCAAATAGGCCAAAATTACCAAAAAGGCCAAAATTAAAATTATCCCTTGTCCATCCTCAGTATTTAATTTACATACGTACCGAATTTTCAGCTAAATCGGTCCAGTAGTTTTCCGTAAAAGCATAACAAACAAACAGACAAATATCATTTTATCCCGGAAACTATCCCATTTTTCGGGATAAAAAGTATCCTATGTTCATCCTCGGTATCGAAAATATATATATACTGAGTTTCAGCCAAATCGGTCCAGTAGTTTTTACGTGAAAACGGAACAGACAGACAGACAGACAGAGTTACTTTCGCATTTATAATATTAATAGGGATAGGGATAATAGGCATAGAATTTGTTATCAATAAATTATATCTTCAAATATATATATTTGAAATGCTGTAATTCATCACGCATTACCATATAGTAATGCCTAATGAATTACACCTAGAGGCTCTTAGTTGTTTTCACTGGAAACTTGTAGACTAAACACTGTACTTGTTATGTTTAAAACAGATTATGTACACGTAGGTTGTCAAATTTGATAAATTTGTGAAGCCAGATAACCTGGCTATGAATACTGAAATTTAGACAAACATCGAATAATCGACACCTGGAGGTTTAATAAGTCTAATCAAGCATATTGTGAGTTGCTATAAAACCAATCTGTATATAGTTGATAAGCAATTTAGTTTAGTTTACATTCGACAGACTCTACAGCAATGGTCCGCAAACTATTTTGTCACGTAGACTCCTTACCAATTTGTACTGCACTTTTTTGTACTTTTAACTATGCATAAAACGTTACACACACTACATGTATCTGACACACACACACGTATATATACTCTTTTGTTTATTGTTCAAGTCAAATTAACAGTGTAGCCTTGGCGAAATCTGTTATTATAGAAGTATATAGGGGTTTTGATATTGACCCCTAGATTAACTAAATGCAGTAGTATTTTCTAGTAACAAAAAAAACATTTCAAAACGATTAATTACGAATCAATTAAGATATGACGATATATGATATCGATGATAGTGTATACATTTGATGATTCACGAAACGCCATGCACTGCCATGTCACTTGGGACAATGAAGTATGATTGAATAAGTATGAGTGTGTATGACATTAGAGCGCTCGCTGGTTTGCTATTTCTTACATTTTACCCTTCCCTCCTATACTAAAGATGTATACCAGTACAAGTGAGTTATTATTACGACCTACAAAGACCAATTCACATCTGCAGTTTATTACCTTTTCGGCATTGGGACTTCTTTTGTATACTTTGTGCTTAAAATTCGTAAATAAAAAAAACCCCTATTTTGTATTGTAATCCTTTATGGTAGGCATTAGCCACGTCAAGTATTGTGTCGATACATATTGTATAGCTTAGTATAAAGGAACGTCCGAACGGAGAGGTGAGGCAGTCTAGCGATGATCACAAGCGAGACTAGACGTGTGTACATTCGATAAGCTATACAGTGACGGACTTTGCGCGTGCTATTGAATCGTGTATTACGTTTGTACTGGTTGTGTCCAGTTATATTTGTACCTGTGTTATACGTGTTTGTATAGTTCTAATGAATTCTATTTGCAACAAGCATCAGCAATATGGAATCCTTGCTAACCAAAATGGAGCAAGTAAGCCTTGATTTCGGTCTGAAGATAAATCGCAGCAAGACGAAGATTATGATTGTTGATCGACTGAACAATAATTCGCCCGAAGTAACTAAAATTGCGAATTGTGACCTCATTCAATCATACATCTACCTTGGAGCACTAATATCGAACAACGGCGCATGGCTATCACCAGGTGCGCCATGGATCGGCTTGGGAAGATATGGAGAAACAGAAACATCACAAAGGCCACTAAAATGCGACTTGTCACGGCACTAGTGTTTCCCATATTCCTTTATGGTGCCGAAACGTGGACTATAAGAGAAAGTGAGAGAAAGAAGATAGACGCTTTAGAAATGCGGTGTTGGAGACGAATGCTTCGCATAGCCTGGACACAGTTCCGAACCAACGTCTCAATACTTGAAGAACTCGACACAAAACAGCGTCTCTCTTCCATCGTTCAAGGTCGTATTCTCACTTTCTTTGGACATATTACACGACGAGAGGACACGTCAGTGGAGCGACTCCTAGTCCAGGGCAAAATGGAGGGCATGAGGGCGCGCGGTAGATCACCAATGCACTGGATCGATCAAATCAAAACCGCACTAAATGGTCCACTCCATGCATGCACGAGACCAGCTACAGTCCGAGAAGAATGGCGACGAATTGTAAAGCTTGCCACCACCCCTGTCATGAGGACCACGACCACTCTGCCAAGAGTGTGACGACAGAGAAGAAGAAGAATGAATTCTATAGTAATTCCGACGCCATTTTAATTCGAGTCTCGTAACAATATTGTCACGCCTGTTTCTCATTGTGGCAGGGAGAGATGTGGAACACCACCTACTACGATCCTGACAAACACTTTTCGTTTCATCAACTTTCATTAATCTTTTCACAAATACACGCTTAATAAAACTGCTTTTTATCTGATCTTTCCTCAAACTATCTTCAATTTGATCATGTTGAATACGTCTCGGTCTACCAGCACCGTCTCTACCAATCACATTGCTGTTATATGCTTGTTTTGTGATTCTGCTTTCCTTCATTCTGTTTACATGCTCAAACCACCTTAACATTCCCTTTTCAACTCATGTCACTACATCTTCGTTCAATCCACAACGGTCCATTATCACACTGTTTCTTATTACATCATTTACATTCATCTTACATATACTTCTCAAAGCTCTCATTTCAACTTCATTTGTCCAACTTTCATGCTTCTTCTCCGATACCCAGTTCCGGCATCCACGAACAGGTTCCACCACCACTTTTCATCACAGTTGGGCCGTCAGCGTGTGTACTGTGCTTCAACAATAAAAGTGAAGATGGTGCTGCGGTCACATTTTTGGATGCCATCGTTGTTATTCACTAACAAACACATTATCATCGTGGCAACGCGAACGAAGATTCGCTGGTACACACTAGTAAATTACAAAAGTTAGTATACCAAACACTCGGGTATGAGTAATGCCAGCCACATACATATAGATATATCTCGTTAGGTTGCTTTTATGTAAATAGTATGGTTAAAGTGTCGAAGTTAGGGGGGTAGGTCAGCCATATAGACGGGTATGGCGGCGGCCTGTAATTTGTCGCGATTGAGAGCCTGGCGCCAAATCAGCCAGCCTTGTTAGTTTGTCCCCCCCCCCCCTCCCTCGTCACGTGGCGCGTGGCCAGGACTACGCTTAATTACTGTCACGTGGTGATCAGGAAAGACGCGGGGGTTCAATGAAAGGGATAAACAATTAATAAACTCTATTTTACTGATTATCTTACGGAACGTTTTGAAGTTCTTTCGTGCTCTCATAATTTACGCCCTTGTCTTAAACTGAACCCCTGCGCATTACTCAACTTTCTACAGCAATTCTTTTACCGTTAAAGTTATACAGCTTTGGAACGCACTTCCTGTTTCTATCAGACAAGCAAAAATATGTATATTAAGTATGTCGGAGGGAAGCTACTAATCGGATGATTGTTGTTTGGATTTATAACGCACAATATTATTTGTTTACATTTTAACTGCTTTCAAAATTCTTAATTCAATTTTATTTGATTTGTTAAATGTTTCTATAACTTGAAGATCGTTCTAACCTAGTAAAAGTTATGAATATTGTAATTTAATAAACGACCAATGAGAGCAGAGCAGTTCTTGAGCGGGGTCAAGACGCCCTCTATACATGAGTAGTATCTACTTAGGTAGACGGAGGAGTTTTTGTGGCACATTCTAGTGATGGTAACGGGTCGAGTTGGACCTTTGAGAATTGTAAAGAAATTGTTGAAGTTAGAAGTATGAGCGGTGCCCTGAACCCGCTGCTCGGTCTAAACTATGTTAAAATGTGTTTCAAATCTAAATTAAAAGTGTATAAACCGTGTCTATCGTTTTTTATGCTCGCATTTTACCCTGATGACGCCCACTAAACCTGCAATAACTAAAAAAGATGTCATGAGAACGAGGCATTCTCCGAGAAGTATATATCTAGTTAATATATAAATTTCCTGTAATATATCGAGGACTTCATAACAAATGGACGTATACGCAGAAATGCCACTTCTCATTGGTTACTAAAATCGATGCACGTTACAACTTAAAAAGTCTCGCCAGTGTGCAAGTGTACCTAAATAGAAGGGTATTCCAAATTGCAGCCTTATACAATCAACTAGTTTTGTTTTATTCACAATTTTGTCCCTTGTGAAAAACTGCACTTTTGTCTGTACGTCCATTTGTTATGAAGCCCTCGATAAAATGTATGTATTTCTTATTAAAAAGTAAGTCGTTTTTACTATATGTTATTTATAACACGATCGCCATTATCATTTCAATTTGTTCCTGGGGTTGTCAGGAAGACATCGCTTTTCAGCGATAAGAGAAACAACAAGCGCCCTAACAACGTAAGGGGACGCGTTCGGGTCGAAAGTAGACTCAATTTCCGAAAAAAGGATATAGTGGCAGGCCTTCAGATATCTTATTCCAATACGAACATGGCTAGTGACATAATTATGCGCTTGCATTAATCCATTTAGCCTCGGAACGAAAAACAACAAATAAACAGTTGGTTATTGCATCGTTAATATTTAAGTACCGGCAAATTTTCCCATTATGAACATGGATGCCAGTAATATGAAAATGATAGGGAGAGGAGCGGCTATAAATTATCATGTTATTTTCACATACAACTTTTATTGGTTGCTCATAAAGTAATACATAAATCACAAAACTCCGTAACGTCTAGGACTAGCAGAAGACATCCCAAGAATAATAGCCTCGTGGAAAGAGTTTAACGGGCGAATGTACGAGTATTGTTACATGGCGTCAAAGAAATGTGCATACCTACCGTAAAAACGCAGTCTATTGCCTTTCTTGGATTCGGAGTTCTTTTGTTTACTTCGTGTTTAAAATATGCAACTAAAAAAACATCCTATTGATATCGTATTTGTGTTATGGCCGTCATTAGTGTCGAACTAATCCTTGTTGCTATTTCATTGCGTCGAAGCTTGCCAGGTGTGTGGAATAACTCGGCGAACGCGGTCCTTTGATGTATTGTACAGTTTAGTGTAAAACAACGCCCGAACGGGGGGGTGGGGCAGTCAAGCGACAACTACATTATGAATAAGACGTACATTCGATAACCGATAGAGTGACGGACTTTGCGCGTGTTATTGAATCGTGCAGTTTGTACTGGCTGTGTCCAGTCATATTTGAGTCGTATAATTCCAATATCAACTAACTCCACACGCAACATATTGTCAGTAAAAGCAAAAAAGTGTTCTAATATCTCGGATTTTGGAACGAATTCGAAAGTTTGATGTCAAATTATTTGGAAGTTGGCGATTTTTGGTATAAAACGAACAAATTAACGTACGAGAAATTTCATGGACTATCCAGAAACATACATAAATTAATTTTGTTTTTAAGGGAGTTGGCGGGTATTGGAATTGGACGACTCATTTGTTTTATGCGTCTTTATACAGTCTAATGAACTCTATAGTAATTCCAACGGCATTTTAATTCGACTCCTGTGTAGCTCGTAACAGTATTATAACATAAGCGTCTCACTGTAAGCCTTAGTCTTACTTATATGAAAACATGGAATGAGCACAAAATAGGACACAAGAATACAGTGCACGTGTCGTTGTCAAGCCTTTAGCATAAAAACAGCTGCGTTTAGAGGTTGTTTCACAGCAACTCATAGCTGGAATGATCTCCTACCAGCTTTCAGGAATATAAAGTCAGCGATTTTATTCAAACTTCATTACAGAAAGTATTTAATGGAGGATCAAAAAAATGAGCCCACGTACCACTTATTAAAGTGTTGAACTCACTGTTGAATTTTTCTACATTAATTACATAGAGATAGTATAGTGATAGAATGTAAGATGACAGTAAAGTATTATCAACGTACGATCTTTGATACATATCTTTCCTATACTATCTTTGATATATACTAGTTAACCCGGCAAAAGCTCTTCTATCATAAAAAAAACCCCTATTGGTGGATGAAAATCACTTTATATTCTCATACCTACCAAATATACAAAAATATTCAAATCGGTTAAGCCGTTTCGGAAGACTGTGACCACAAACACCGTGATACGAAATTTTTATATTATTAGTTTTTAGAATTTATTGTAAGGTAATTTGTGAAATACCTAAATTATCGTCGGCTAAGCCTTAGCCGACGAATCTCACTACGCAGAGGCTTTGGGTTCGATTCCTCGCATGGTAAATTTTATAAAACGAATTCTCTATTACTATGGTTTGGGTGTGTCTGGAATCGGTTCCAGAGTGGTCAGTTCTGTATTATCCATAACCCGAGCGTAACTCGCTTAGATTGGAGATTGACAATTCTTGTGTTTGTCTACCGTTATATATTTGTTTATTATATTAATATTATACTAATATAGAAAGCTGAAGAGTTTGTTTGTTTGTTTGAACGCGCTAATCTCAGGAATTACTGGTCTGAATTCAAAAATTCTTTCAGTGTTAGATAAAACTGTTAGGAGGGGAGCGCTTATGAAGAATGTTTCAAAGTCGGGGGTTTTTAACTTAATTTTTTTCACTATTCCACGCGGACTAAGTCGCGGGCAGAAGCTAGGTGCTTTATAAAAGAATACTCATTTAACTCGTTGGAATTATTTACACACGAGTATCAGTGACTTTTCACAAATAAAAGTCGTTGTCATGGTAACGCTTAATGCGGCGCCAAATGAGACCTTGTAGAGGCGCGATAAGGTCGAAAATAAAAGAGGTCTCGCCCTTGTACACACATCACTTTTTAATTACACCACAGATAACATATCTGCCCGTGTCCTGATAACTGTATACGACAAAACCAGTTTTCGCGGATATCGTATAATTATTTAAAACTTACCTCACAAAAAGTCGGAAAAACGGAAACAAAATCACAACTTTTCTCTTCTTTTGATTGTCACTAAACTTAGAAATTTATTTTACAGTCACTGTTATTATCTAATGCATTTTCCAATTAACACTAAGAAATCGTAATGGAAGTCGAATAAAGTTTCATACACACTGCATGAGGGAACTAACGTGTACTCACTTCAAGCGCCACGCGCCAACTGACTCCGCGATCTCTCCGAGTCTCCGAGTGTCCGAGACTTTAGAGTGAAATATAATTCCACGCTCGACAAGTGATTGAGTCGTAGTCTCGTAGCGCGCCCGCAGAAAGCGTAGCTATGCGTAACGCAAAACACCTACGAGCTACGCGCGGCATTTTTGACCACAGTGTAATAGATTGTGATTAATGGACATATAGGGTAAACTGTTAGGCCTAGGCCGCACTACAGTTTTTTCCCGGGAGCGGTTAACCGCTATAACCGCGAAACCGCTCGAGACGTACACACTGCGATTATAAACCGCGAAACCACCCGTGATTTTTTTCACAGTTCGAAGATGGATTTCAAAAGAGCAGTATGTGTTTTGGTGCTCTGGTACTAAGAAATAGAAAAAAAAACACTTCAACGAAAATTTCGCAATTATTGGGTCCATCCACTCACTACCCGTAGATTTGAGAAACGTTTCTTTCAGAAAAAATATAAAATTTTAAGAGAACATCCAGAGAAATTTTCCAACCACTTTCGAATGTCAGTAGCCAGCTTTGGTAAAATTTTAATTTAATTGTAATGGGACGACAACACAACTATTCTTCGCGGCGGTCGGCCGGATACTAGCCAAAAACCGCCCGCGGTTAACGCATAGTGCGTGTGCGCCCACTTAGTTCTATTGATTACAAATTTTGCTACGGTTTTTACCGCGACAATTTTGTAACATTTCGCGGTTTTAAAATCAGTCGCGGGTAAAAACCGCAAGTGCGGCCGCTTGTATTCGTTTTCGTGTTTCATAAACTCATACGGTTAATAACCGATGCGGTTTCACCGTAGTGCGGCCTAGGCCTTATTGGAACCACTATACAATGATTACAGTATATATAGTATTGTTTATTTTGTAGTCATATAATTTATTTATTTATTTATTTATTTATTTTATAGGTACACCAACAGCATAGTACACATTAATAAAATTATGACATAATAATAAATATAACAATTAAATAAATGCATACATGCCAATAACAGGCGTACACAGCTTTGTCTACAGTTTGTCACTATTTCTAAATTAGAATTACAGAATTTATATAAATTTAAATTGATGTAGATAAATGAGATGAAAAACTTAATTTACATGAAAATATGTGATTAATTTCCTTTTAAAAATTTCTAAAGAGTCGCAAAAGATATCTATGTTCGGAATCTTACCGGCTATTTCATTGTATTTGTTGCACATTCTTGACAATGGTAGGTGCTGGCCAAGATTGGTTCTGCACGGGGGAATCCGAAATACTCCAGGCCGAAAATTACGTGGACAATTATAAGGAACATTGATGCGTATACGAGCAAGGAGATGTTGGCATTTGATTTTATTATTGATTATCTTATGGAGAAATATTAAGTCACTCATTATACGGCGATGACGAAGGGTGGACATGTGAAAGAATTTCAGTCTTTCCACATATGGTTGAGTGTACACGATTTGTGGAGTTATATAAGCCAGATGGCGGGTGAAGGCACGTTGTATACTCTCAATTCTCTGAGAATTAACACTGTACACAGGGTTCCATGCGACACTAGCAAACTCAAGATGACTTCGTACAAAACTGTTATACAGAAGTATGCGTGTGCTAGGCCGCTTAAACCCTCGCGTACTGCGCTTCAAAAAACCTAACATTTGAGCAGCTTTACTAATTTTTACATCAAGATGGGCAGAAAACTTGAGGTTGCTGTCTATTACAATGCCTAAGTCCCGAACTTCCGACACTGTATTTAGAGCTACTCCATCCAGATAGTATGTAGAATTTAAAGGTGTCTTCTTTTTGGTAAAAGTAATGTGAGAACATTTACTAGGGTTCAGAGACATGCCATTATTATCGCACCACATCTTGACGTTATTAATATCCGTTTGCATAAGAGTGACATCATCTTTTGATTGAATAATTCTGAAAATTTTGAGATCATCAGCAAACAATGACATTTCGCTGTGCTTGATATGTGCAGTTATATCGTTGATAAATATGAGAAATAATATTGGCCCCAAATGGGAACCTTGTGGCACACCAGATTTAGCGTAGTAGATGTTAGATTTATGGCCACTTACAACAACAGTTTGGGGTCTCAGTGTTAGGTAAGATTGAAACCAATTCAGCAAACGTCCTTCAATGCCAGCGTTTTTAAGTTTATATAATAGTATAGCATGATTTACCTTGTCAAAGGCGCTGCTGAAATCAGTATAAATAGAGTCAACTTGCCCACCTTTATCGACCTCAATTGAGACAGAGGAAACAAACGACACTAAATTCGAATCAACTGATCTACCCTGTCTAAATCCATGCTGAAAATCCGATAAACTATTATCAACAAGATTGTGAATTAGAGGATATATTAAACATTCAAATAATTTCGAAAAACAAGAGAGAATAGAGATTGGTCTGTAATTTTTAACATCAGTTTCATCACCTTTTTTGTGAATAGGTATGATTCTAGCTTTTTTCCATTCGAGAGGGAATACACCGGTGAGTAATGAGTGATTATATATGTAGGTCAGTGGATATGCAATACCTATTGCAATACGTTTTATAAAAACAGGAGGTATATTGTCGGGGCCAGCCGGTTTCTGTGCGCTAAGGTTTCTCAATCCTTTTAGTACTTGAGATTCAGTGAATACTATGCGGCTGAGATGACCAGTCGCTGTATCAGAAGGCTCTTGCAGTGTTACATTTTTGGATGCGGAATGATAAACGGATGAGAACTGCTTAACGAAAAGGTTTGCAACATCAGCTCCATTGGAAGCACTAATATTGTTTAATTTCATAACCGCAGGAATACCAGAGCATCCCTTACGTTGTTCCTTGATAAATCGCCAAAAGTGATTCGGGTTCTTAGAGATATTGTCTTCAGCGAAATTTAAATAATTTGAGTAGCAAATATCATATAGTTTATGACAACGTGATCGTATCATTTCGTACTCCAACTTATCGCGTGGGTTATTAAACTTTCGACATCTTTTACGAACCTTATTCTTCTCATTTATAAGTTTTATCAGACGTTTATCAAACCATGTAGGAAATTTACGAGGTAAGCATTTACGTTTAGGGACTTGTCTTTCTATTTGATCATAAATTACGTCATAAAACTTGTTAACCATATCATCAACATTAATACTAGTGCTAAATTTTTCATTCCAGTTACATACTTTAAGTTCTGATATAATGTTTGTGTAGTTTGCTTTATAAAAGTTAAATGTGTGTCCTTTGTTCTGCAGAAGATACTTTTGCGACTCAAAATTAGAAATTGGAATACTAAATATAAAACCAGGGTGATACTTATCTATTTTACTTAATAAATTTAGAGGTTTTTTAACGGAAGCTTTATCAAGGTTACTTAGCGCTAAATCCAAGATATTACCGTCCGAATTATATATGTTATTAGCTTGATATAGTTCATTTAATGTCATAAAGTCAATTAGAGAGTAACCGATACTTCTGTTATAATTTGATGGAATCATGTATGTACAATTATCTTTCGGACTCCAGTTAATAAAACCTAAATTAAAATCTCCTAATAACACAACATATTGATTATTGTTCATGACTACATCAACATTGTCCAGAAACTTCTGTTGGGAATCCATTCTGGCCGGCGGAGGCAGATAAACAGCACAAATTGCTACACTTGTATTAGACCCATTAATATTCAAACTCAAAGTAACCCAAAGATCCTCACAATCCGTCTCCCAATCATGTCTACGAAATGAATTTATTGACCGCGAGACAGCGATCATCACACCACCACCGTCCAGCTTGGAGCTCCCAGAAGATTGTCGATCTCTACGATATACGGTATAGCGCGAGTCTATGAATTCATTATCAGCTATACCTGAATTCAGCCAAGTTTCAGTGAATACGATTACTTTGTAGTTATGAAGAAGTATTTGTTTTAATACGTCCGCAGTCTTGGTTCGGATACCACGAGTATTTTGATAATAAATATCGAATTTTAATTTAAATATTTCTCATTATAGACCAAATTATAGTTTATATAATTAATTAATTGATTAACTTCAGATTGCCAACGTTGCGTATAATAATAGAATCAGAATACTCGTCCTTCCGAACAAATATACGACCATTACGTATCCACACAAATTTGTAGTTTAATTCCTTGGCTTTACGACGAACCGAAGAATGTAATATTTTATTCGCAGGCGATAAGTGTTCCATTACAAAGACTGGTTTACGCGTACTACCATAGCCTAGGTGTTTCGAGCATAGTTTATTATCAGGGTTCGATTTGTTATACTTGACCACAGCAGCAAGAATAATGTCTCGGTGTTTGGGAGTACGTAGCTTTACAATTACTGTGCGGGGTCTGTCTGAATCTTTGGTAATTTTCGCAACTCGGGTTGCGTGTATAATGTCGTCACAGCTTATAGGTGCATCTACAACTTTTGTGAGTTGTTCTATTGTTTTATGAAGATTTTCAGATTTGTTTTCTGGGATTCCATGTATCTCTAAATTATCAATTCTCATGTTTTGTTCCAAGGAGTTGAGTCTGTTAGAAAGATCCGTGATTGTCGTTTTCATTTTGTTATTGTCAGTTTGAAGTTCCTTAATAATCTCATTGTTTGTATCCAAGTTTGATTTCATTTCTTCGTACTGCTGGTTAATAAACGACATTGATATTGTAAGTTCGTTGAGTTGTTTACTGATGTTTAGAAATTGTTCCGCAATCAGATCCTTGACAAAGACCTGTAATACCGTATCGAGTTCTTGTTTCAAAATCAGACGGAGTGAGTCTTCAGTAACATAGTTCTCGCGTAAGCAAGTCAAGCTTACAGATGAGTAGCTGGTAGGCGATGCATTTTCTGTCATATTATGTTTAGTTTCGTCTGACGTTGCAGTCGGGGGATTTTTAATTTTTTGCCTTAAAGTTATGTTTTCGGATTCAGATAATGCAATACTAATATTATCGGAGGAAGCCATTTCAATTTCTCGGCGCCCGGTCTGTATTGGAGTATTACTATTATCAGTTTTACGAACCTTGCTGCAACATTCTGGACATTTCCAAACTTTCTGTTTACGATCTCGGTGAGGAGCGTAATCACTCTGGTAGCGCTTAGCAGATATATTTGCGCAAGCGAGATCATATTTTGAGTCGCAAATTGCGCATACTAAAAAGTCCTTGTTCTGAATTGCAGTTCTACATCCAGCGCATTTAGGTGCCATATTATTATTGCATTAAACAATATTTCCGAAAAATAATAACAATTGAAGAGTTCCATCCATACAAAATTAATATAAAAAAGCGTTCCGCGTCTAATGAGAATTCAATTTAGTGCAGCGATGAAAGCGCTTTACGATTATGCAGCGACGCTTGTGCCGCTATATCCAGCGGCCGAACACTTAAATGTTGAGACTTAAATTGTTTGTTTACTCACGTCTCGCGTCGAATTATAACAAGTGGGATACAACACTAGAATTGTCACTTATTATGCTTTGTGTTATTGTAAATTTTTAGAAATTTTACACACTTTAAACTTGTTATTTGATTAAAATATCACGGAGCAAACAAATTACGTATTGTTAGCGGCAAGTACCCGCATGTATAATGAATGAATGATAACGAGTGGTCGCCCAGTGGTCGAAATTCGACCACAATTCATTTAAAATAAGTTTGTACATTATTAAGGTTCTTTTGTCAAAGACTATACTTCTATAATAACAGATTTTGCCAATAGACCAGACTAAAAATGTTACAAAAAGGAAAAAAAGAATAGTAGGATGAAACCCATAGGAAAAGTAAGAGAATATAACAAAAAAAGATAGGAAAATAATTTACGGGCGACCTGAGGTCGGGAAGTGGAGGGGGTGGTGAGTTTTAAAAGTGAAGAACGGTTTACCTCGATTTTCGGCAAAAGGACTTGTATCCTATGGAAAAAGTTAAATGGCAAAATTGTAGGTAATAAAAAGATCTACAACTTTTGTATAAACACTTTTTTCACATAACCTCTAAATTTATGTAAAAAATTCAAATAACCAAGTTTTTGGCTTTTTATTTTTATCTTTTACAAAAATATTGTTTTTTCACAAAATTTAGTAATAACGTCCCTTTTTGTGTCCCAAGCAAACTGTATTTTTTTTATTTAAAATATTTATATTTTCACCTTATTTTGACTTAATATCAAAAAACCACTCTAATATTCAATCGAAAATTCTTGCATCAAAATTTCAGTTTTTTCAAAAGAGTCGGTGGGCTTTTTGTCGGCGGCAAGCAACTCCCCAGGAACACGTCTAGCTAAATATTGTTTTTCTTTATATTTCTTTTTCTATTTATAACTCAAGTCCTTGTTTGTTATAAGTTTTATCCTGAAACAAAATATGGTACAGAATTATTTTTTGAATTATTAATGGAATTGTAGCAAATAGTACATACTCATATGACAAAGACACAATAAAAGGAAAAAAAAATATTATAGTTATAATAATGACGAGACGTACTAAAATTTTATGCTGCAATATATCTTCATAAATTCCTTACAAGCTTGGCAAGATAACAGTATTATACAAAATACAGTATAAGAGGTTGGAGCGAGCTACTATGTAAATGAATTTTTGTCAAAGTATTCTTCAATACTGTAGTCCCTTTTTTAGCAAGATACTTTTTAATTTAATGTAAGGCAGATTTAACATTTCATTTGGATTCTTATTGAAGAAGCGTATTAACCCGGTGTTAACCCGGGATATAAGCGAGCTCTGTGCCAAGTTTTATTGAAATCCGTTTAGTAGTTTTCACGTGGTGCACTAACATACAGATAGACGACTAAATATCTATCCCTTACGAACTGTCTATGCCAGCCTGAACAAACACAACGTGTTTGCTAATGAACTTTCATAAAAATAACGCGACAGCAGTGCCCTCTAGTTGGCTTTATATACTTACTATCCTACGGGAATGGTAATTTTTCCTGGATGAAAAGTATCCTATGTCCCTTGCTCGACCTATGCAAAATTTCATCATAATCTGTTGAGTAATTAAATCGTAAGAGCGTAACAGAGTGACATTCGCATTTATAAAATTAGTTAGGATGATTATATAACACATCACTAATAAACACATTACCAAGTAAGGTTTGGGTTCAATTTAACATTATGGTTTATTTTGTCCTCAGGTTTTCAGAAATCGAGCATCTTTCAAAATTATCCCTTCCTCTTTTGCCTCCTAACCTTTTATTTGCTTTTTAATAATCACCTGTCGTTTTTACTCTGATATTGGCGAAATCAATGCTAAGTGCGTTGGAGCCACAAGCTTTAAAAAGTGAAGGATGATTATATAGTATGTTTGTTTATGATATACCTAATAATCTGCACCACCTACATCGCCAGACTAGGTTAAACTATTCCTTAAGTTAAGGTGCCATTCGGACCTCGGCTGCAGGCTGCGGATGCAGGCAGCACATGCGGCGGCTGCACGAAGCCGGCTGTGGCTGCACGACTGCTTTTCTATGTAGTAGTATAGAAATTCTGTGAAAACATTCCGAACGCTGCTGCGACTTGCAGCCGCAGCCGATCGCAGACCAGTAGTGCTACGGCTGCAAGTCGATGCGCACTTAGTTACGTCACTCCAACCTTATTAAATCGACAATAATTCCTAAACTGATCGTCATCATACTTCAAGTGTTTCTTAATTAGTATTGAATAACTTCCATCAGTGGGTCTACATTTTATATAAGGACGTGTGGCTACTCTTCTCTGGCTAGTTAACAATGACATCATGTCATCATCATCCTCTTCCTCTTCTAATAAAAGATATAACATCAAACTATTCTCACGACTATTCCTCACGTCCGACATTCAAAAATATTAGAAGCAATTGGCTGCCACATGCTTCCTGCCGCAGCACGTGCAGCCAGCCTCGGAATCACTCCCGGCTGCGGATGCTGGCAGCGGCTGCGTGTCATGCGTATGCTACCTGCATCCGCAGCCTGAATTCGCAGCCTGCAGCCGAGCTTTGAATAGCACCTTTAGGTTGCCTGGAAGAGATAGCTTTAAGCCATAAGGCTGCCTTTTGTTTCTACTATAACAATATTGTAATTGTGCGTTTTTGAAATTGTAAATTTGTTGCGCCTCCTTTAAGGCTGTAAATGTGAAGCGATTGTCATGAAATTAGCTTTAAAGGTATTAAAGTAATTACACACAAAGGAAGAACTTTTTGTAACTAGATCTAGGCGAAGTATAAAAAACTTGAAAAAACGCAAGGTAATTAGTAGAAAACGTCTCTACTATGTTTCAAAGAATTAAAAATGTTATTTTCTTACAATAGTTTCACGGTGCGGTGAGCCTTTGATCCATGGAGGCGTGAGCAAGTTCGTAAGCGACAGTGCATTCCGGGCACCACTTGTGGCCAAAGTGATTGGCACTCCATATGGGGAATACATTTACAATGCACACAGTGTTTGCACATTAAGTGGTACGTTGTATTATTAAATTATCCTGTAGCTATAATTGAGTACATTTCTCATTTTAATTTTTTTAATGATTTAATTTATTTATTATAGTTGGTTTATAATTTGTTTAAAGCAAACATCTACGCAAATAAATAAGATTGAATTGTCTGTTTGTAATGTCAAAATAACAGCATTTTACTAAGTGTATATAAAAGTATATGCGGCATTTATCAAAGATCTTTTTTCCTGTTTGTCTGTCTGAATATTCCGGCAGATCTCTGAAACGGCTAGACAGATGATGATGGACCGTTCACCGGTAGATCACTGATGTCATAACAAGTCACCTAGGCTACTTTTATTTTAGGAAAAAGAATTTGTAACGCTCACGCGCAATCCACCGCCGTTGTCGCACCAAAATGCAAATTAAATGAAATTCCAAGCGGACGAAAGCCTTGTAGCATAAGCATTAATAAATATATAAATCAAATAAAATGCCAAGCTTAAAACCGTTAAAACGTAATTTGAATTATGTGTACTATTCATGATAACTTTGAAAATAATACAATTAAATTACTAATTTGACGGCCTCTGTGGTTGAGCGGGCTAAGCCTTTGCCGGCCTACCTCACTGCAACGCGGAGGCTCCGGTTCGATTCCCGGTATAGTAAATTTCGGAAACGTATTTTCTCCGTTATTTACCATGGTCTGGGTGTCTGGATCGGCCCAGAGTGTCCGTTGTATATTACCCATAACACAAGCGTAAATGCTTAATTTGGGATATACAATGTGTGTGTTTGTCTGCCGATTATTATTATTATTATTATTATTAATTCTACACTAATCATATCAGTTAATATTAAAATGAAAATGAGTAATGTTGACGGATGAGTCAATTATAAACCGATGTATATATTATAATGTAAGCGTTCTACATTTACACCATCGATTTATTGAATTTACACTATTACATAAACTAAACTAAAGACCGACATGTATAGAGAAAGGGTATAATATGAAAAACGAGAAGAAAAACAATATGTAAACGGCTGTACCATAATGAGTGTTGTAACACTGCCTTTCTATACTGTACTCCAGTAGTGGTTGAATGTGGTCCACGACAGTTGTCGAGTATTGTCACGATGCGCTCGCTCTATAACACAAGCGGATGGACTCAACGCAACCGAGGCAGGAAATACACGCGTTTTAAAAATACGATTGTTGCGGAGAGAGAGCACCCACCTGACCCGACCGCTGGAGCACACTTCTCCACGCCCCGCATACTGCCGACGCCCATAGCTCGCACAGTTAGCAGCTAGGCGTCAGACGTAACGTGGGATATAGAAGCGGCCTTGGAGATCGGAAAGGCTCACTCCAAACGCTCCCACGAGTAAACGCAGGCCTCGCAATGTACTCATTGACGAGCCTGACAAAATCACACGTCTAATCGCGATCATGAACCCACCGAGGCTCAGAACATCAGCCTGGCATAACAGACGCAGACACAACAGACGCCGGAGAGCCCCCGGCTCGATTCCTCTTACACAATTGTAAGACCCACCAATCCAAATCACTCATTACAGATACCAGTAGCCATACAAGATTAGCCTAGGCGTGTTGCTGGAGAGTTTCTTCCGCCGCTTCTTCTCCTCCAGCTATAACATGTTGCGAAGCGGTAGTAATTATAGACTAGGATCGGCTCCGCTGGCGGAGTCGATGACGAGTCCCCAAATATTCACTTCAGCCTGTTAGCTTAGCTCATTCAGCGCTTTGCGGCCTGTTCCCAATATAGAGTCAATCCCCCGCAGCGGTCGAGCCGAGGTTGAACCTCACAGGAGGTGCCTCCTCGAGCGTGCTGCATCCGGGCTGAACGCCTCCGCTTCCACGGAGTCGGGAAGCCCCCAAAGCCCGGTATCGCTGAAACAGCCATCTGCGGCTATTCAGCTGAATCAACTCCAAAAAAAAAATAACGGAAAGGCTCACTTGGTTTTTACATTGCTCACATAAATACGGCACAAATACGTACTATTGTATAATACGGGCGGCGTAACTTGGCGAATGTGAACATAGGCTCTGCGAACTTTAGCGCATGTAAACTGGTGAAGAAATACAGTGACCAACTAGTACAAAGCACTGAAAAATACAGGGATGAAGGGCGACCAATTGTATTCACTGACGAGTCGTATGCCCACTCATCACACGAGTATACATGCTCTAAAGTTCGCAGAGCCTATGTTCACATTTGCCAAGTTACGCCGGCCGTACTATACTCTCTGCCATTCATCTCTGTATCGCGTATATGTATAGTTTTAATTTCATTGTAGATAATGCCAACAATAAGTCATGCAGTCTACATCGATTTCTATAGCGATGAGACCGCCTATTGTATTGTAAAATTTTATTTCAGTTAACTATATCTTTTAAGACACAATAAAACATATTCATTCATTCATTCATTCAAGTTTATCGCTGTTTTGTATCGCTTGCACCAAAAACCGCAGGTCGTTTCGATAGACGTGAAGCGGTATCACGCATCTGGCACACGGCAGCCGGGCGCAATGCAGTCGTCGTGCTAAAGCCGAGTCAGCATTAACTGGCTCACACGTCGGATCATCTTAAACCCGAATATCTCCAGCGTGACACGTTTGCTTACAATGGAGCTTCACGGTAAAATGATAAAACTTACATTTTTATTTTGAATGGTTGTTGGCACCACCTATTTCCCATTTAGCAGTTGTGCCTTGGGTTTATAGCGTCTTTCAACCCTGCATGCTGCCGCCGCTCACTTTGCGCGCGAGTTAGTACGTCGCTAAACGTCACGCTTTTTTTTGAGGAGGAGAAATGCATTTCGCACACTACCGGATCCTTTACTAGGGATTAGACCAAAGTGACGAGAGATGACACCACGAATGGGTACCAGAGTCAAATCGCCACTAAAACCACCCTCCTCCCATGTGCCCCGCGCTTATGGCAGGAAGAGCGTGAGACTTAGAACGTAGTAACGCCCACGCTGATCCTAGCGCATCAGTGCTTGAAAAATCCCCGGGAAAGGCAAACTCACTTCGTCAACAGGGGAAGACTCCTCTGCTCCATAGATGCTAGAGGGCCCCCCTGCAGCGGTATTACGGGAGGAGATCTCACGCTACATTGACGCAGGCTAACTAGGAAAATCGAAGGTTTCCGCGTGCAGTTCTTTACTACGACATTCGCTTCAACCAATGTATACACTTAAGTGGTCAGTGTATCTGCGTCACCTTGCCACCCTTGTGCATCGCCACGTGATAAGCAGCGGCAGACCCCCTAAGAGCCACTGCTGTCGTGGGCTGGTGGCTGATACTAGTTTTAGAAATTAAACAGCTGAGTGGATAAAATAACTCTGTTATTTAGTTGGTCCTGTTGTGTCTGTTTGAAATACTTTTTGCTTATCGTTCCATATTCTGTCTGGGGCAGTCGTTTATTTTCAAGAAGAAATAATAGGAGCCCTATATTTATTCATTTATTTCAATTCGGCAAAGAATAATAAATTCTATTTACATTGAGTTGTTCATTCTGCTATGTTAAAACAAATATCATTTAAATTTGTACCAATCTTTTTTCCCTACATACATTTTTCTACAATATATTCGTGATGAATATGGAATTATTCTCTATGGTTTTGTAAGAATTTTCGAAATAACGTACTTGAAATTGGTCAAGGGTGAGAGTATACCAATTATAAAGTTCCTTAGATATGAAGAACATCTAATGGTTCTGTAATCGATGGCCTCTCAAGTAATCGGTGCTCATAACTGTCCTCGGACTTCCTCATCCAGGGCCTACCGGCGACCTTGCACACGTCGTCAGGCCATCAGGGGCATCCGACACTACGTTTACTGAGATGCGACCTCCACTCCATGAATCGTGGGCTTCATCAGCCATCAAGTCTTGCAGCAAACGTGACCGGCCCACTGCCACTTCAACATGCTAATTTTGCGACTTTTTTCCTTAAAGTTCCTGTTTCATGATAGATCCCAGAAATACACAATGACATCAACAACAGTTGACTTTGCAACTAAAAGCTGTAATGTTTTTTTGTTTTTAGTGTTCGATGGTTTCAATTCACTCTTAAAATACAGGTATCTTAATTTGTTAATGATAGGGGCTCCACGTACAACGAGTGCAAGTTAATCAACGGTAAGGCAGGCGAATGAATATAGAAGCCGGCCATCAACAAATTCTGCTAAACATATAATCAGTCTTCTGTTACATACCGTCATTTTTATAAGTAAAACTGCGATACTGCCGCGACTACTTCCACGCTTGGCTTGAAATTCCCGCGGGATTCCTGGGACACAAAGTACCGCAGAATTTAAAAAGAATGCAAACTATCGCGGAAACTGTGTTGAAATAAGCTCATGTTTATGCACCCGAACAATTACAAACTGCTCCCGGGAAAATTCCCACGGGTTTCCCGATCTAAAAATATCACACATTTTATTACATAAATTTGCTTTCGATCAGTGAAAAATCACATCGTAATCAATATATTTTGATGTGGCTATATTGAAACATTTCCTGAAAATGTCCGTTGGATTCCCAGGATAAAAAGTAACGCAGATTTTAAGTCTAAATATTTGCTGTCGATCAGCGAAAATATCAATCAAAATCTGCAAAGTAGTCTTTACGTGAATCCCAAATAATAGATATCCTAAAATCTATTCCAGTTGTTTTTTTGTTAAATGCTTCAATATACAGACACGACATTAAGTATACCATTATCGATATTGAACTTTTGAAAATCTTTTAAAAACCCTATCTTAAGAAAGTAAGCACTCATGTTATTGACAGTGAATAGGGGTAATCTGAATACACGCTCCCCAACCTCTTTCACCTGTGAAGAACATTTCATTTGCTAAAGAAACCTTCGTCTGTATACGAAACGTGTAATTACATCAGAGTGCGGTCTGGTTGCTTCTAATCTCGACTCGAATTCATTGGGATTCTGTGAAGAGCGACATCAAAAACCTTTTGAATCTAATATAAAGTCACAGGTATAATGATAATCAATACTAATATCAACCAATTCAAAAATACATTTTAAAAACTCATTTCATTCGTATGAAGAATAAATGAAAATCATAACGTAAGAATTTTTTTTCTTCGACTTTTCTCATTGATTGTATAACGCTCCAGGGGCCGCGTCCTATTATAATTGGCTATTTACGTCATGCAGAACTGACGTATACGCGTTTTCATTTCGTTTAAAGTGCCGTTGAGTCGATGTGCCAGTTTCATCGACTGCTTTTTAAATATTACTCCACTTTCATGGGCATGTTAGTAAGACATGCTTATGAGATTGAATGGCTCTTCTTTTAATGTTAAATTCTCAAATGTATACTATGATATACAAAACACGCACCGTGATTCCGATTCCACAGTTCGAACCGCTGTTGGCGACACTACACCATTCCCTATAATCGTCGGAGTGCACCAGGGATCTGTCCTCAGTCCGTTTTTGTTCAGCGTGATATTAGACGAAGTGGCAAACAGCATCAGAGACCGACACGAGCAACTACCATGAGGATGATATCGCGCTGGCAGATGCGGACAGAGCACGCCTGGTGCGACGCATTCACTCGTCGTCAAGGAAGGTGTTGCTTGAGAACGGCGGTCTAAATCAAAGTGTGGCGAAGACGGAATACTGGGCTTGCAAAATTAAAGATCCCACATCAGTTCGCATAGGCAAAGACACGGCCGAGCGCACGGACCAGCTTAAGTACTTGGGATTTGTACTTAACGCGTCTGGAGACATCAACAGTAACACCAAGGCCCGAATATCAGCAGCTTGGGCCAAGTAGCGTGAAGTGACAGGTGTCATTTACGACCCCAAAATGCCGGTTAAGTTAGAAGGACAGGTCTACAAATCCATTATTAGACCTGTTATTTTGTATGGCAGTGAAGCCTGTACTTGAGCGACACAAGCAGGAGCTGCGTGTTACATGAATGAATGCTTCGTTGGATGTGTGGAGTTATGAGGAAGGATCACGTCAGGAACTCCCGCATTCGAGGCAGACTTCGCGTCCGGGACGTAGCACACAAAATGCAGGAGACTCGCTTACGCTGGTATGGCCACGTTTTACGGAAACTGGCTAGTTACGTAGGGAACAAATGTCTAGCCATGCCGTCTCCGCCAGGTCCCAGTCGAAGGGGTGGGCCCAAGAAATGCTGGCTTTTCAGGGATGTATGGCACCGTCTTGGGATGGCCTACGTCCAGCAGTGCACTGCAAATGGCTGATGAAGAGTACTTGCCCGATTCTAAAACTCGGGGTCATAAGCGTATATTAACACAAAAACATTAATCATTTTCAAGTGATTTATTACCCCTTTGAATTTAAGTGATCTTAAATTCTCTCTATTCTTCGGCTAATTACTTTGTTCACGTCGCCGTAAGACGTCGTAAAGCCTTCTTTCCTGTGATGGTATTTCATGCGAATTCTTGTAAGCCAGTAAGCTGATCGTTTAACTATTTCAAGAACCAATATAGCCCAGCATGTTGCTAGGAGGTTATGTCTAATTTACAAATGGACGAGGGTCGGTCAGTCGGGAAATGCGCCAGTCGTGTTCTGACTGTGAACGAGGCGTTACATAATGCACATTCAGAGCGCGTGTCTTATTGTTGTATTCGGCTATACTTATTAGAACTGTGAATTAAGTGTGTACTTCTAATAAACTTTGTGATAATTGCATTTTCGAATTTACATCCAACAAATCCCCTACAATTTCGTAACAATATTATAAGAAAATCTGATAGCACAAATTTCACTAGTAATTGTATACGATAGTGGATATAATGGCGTCGGTACGTCATTTGCGCCCCCGTCGCAGCTAAATTATTCAAGTCTGTGTTTAACTTTGATCGCGTGTTGCGAACAAACATATCACAGTTGCTCCCCTCTTCAAACATTCAGTCGAGCTCAATTAACTTTCATCGGTTACTTGACATCGCTTCAAGAATATACTGCATTTTTATTTATATATAATATTTATTATTATTTTTATATTTATTAATACGAGTCGCGAGACTCGAATTAAAATGTTAAAGTTTATTAGAAATATACAAACAAGTATAACACAGGTACAAATATAACCGAACACAATAAGTCCAAATGTAATGCAGGTCGTTATTCAATAGAACGCGCAAAGTCCGTCACTTACTAGATTCCCGATTGTAGTACACACATCTCGCTTCGCTCGCGGTTCTTCCTCGACTGCGTCCTCCCTCAATTGGGCTCAATTGAATTGTTTTATACTGCACAAATGCAATATATCCGACCGAATTTCCTTGAATAGGTTTTTACTTTAAAACCGTAACACCTGGCTAATGATTAGAATACAACAATAGGCCGTATGCCAATTAGTAAACAAAAGAAGATGATCATAAACGAATTTCAATGTTATCAGTTCAAATACCAACGGGTTATAAATGTGCTTTGTGTCAGCTATGCAGGCGGATTATGTTTTTCCCGGACCTGAGTTGTAACACGACATAGCCAGTTCATATTGCATTTAGGTTTTTTTTTATTTTTTTATTGCAGGAGTTCAGCAGACAGGCAGACGGCCCACTTGATGGATAGCGGTTACCATCGCCTATGGATATTTGTAACACCAAAGGTACTACTAATACGCTGCTGCTCTCTTGAAGGAGACTGGAGCCTGGTCACTAATGCCGGAACACAACTAAGGGTTGTTATGGCGACATACTTTAGACCAGGGGTGGTAGCCATCCAGTCGGGCAAATGACCTACCACCTGGCTGTGGGTTGTTTTGTCGCCTCTTACGACAGGCCGCCCGGCCGCAGGTAGAGCTTTATGAAAGTATTCTAATTCATAAACATGAGTATCTGTTGGAATTGGCTTTTAAAACCCAATCGAGGCGCACATCGAGCAAACAAACCCAAACACATAAACCATATTGCGGAGAATGGAGTATAAATTATATTTCTTCCTCAAACGAATGTAATAACATTAAATATCTTAATATATTGTGTTGCCGAATAATATTGCGCGATTTATTGCTAAACAGCTGCAAATAACATGATGAACATTCATTCACTTACATCTACGTACGTTACGTTCTTTATTAAATGAAATTAGAATTTTTTAGCTCACAACAAGCAAACGTCGTATCACTTAATTTTTAAAAAGTACTACCTGCGCTCGCAGTTTCACCTTCGTGGTGATGGAAAACTTTTGTATTGTGGATAACTCACTCTATATCTTTTATGCTTAAAAAAATTTGAAACCGTCCGATTGAGAAATTCTCCACGTAATTGTCAGATTATGGTCAGCACAAGACATCGAGCTGAACGTCTGTATATTAATCTGATGCGCTCGAGTATTTCAATATTACGTTATTTTTGCATTTTCAAAAATTACTTGGTCGCGGCCAAACCATCAGTCTTTTGAATAAGAGTTCCTTAGGGGTTTACTTAACATCCCTTTTGAATATCTGACGCGCTTGAGTATTTATGTGCGTCTCTTTTTTTTGAAAACTTGTACACGATCCGTCTACCAATGAAAGGGTACATACATCATATAAGCTTTTTTCTTTTTAGCACCTAATCTTCACAATCCAAAAGCTCCCCGCGACGCTCGAGTAAATCCACATTTAACATCTTGGGCTCCCCTACCATTACATTAATCCCGCACTAACACTAAACTATTCATCACAAATGAATGCTCCATTTCTTCATAAAGATTTTGACACAAAAAAAACTAGTGCTTGCCACAAAATGGCATTTGGTGAAATGTGACAATGTGTCAATATAGTGTTTCGCTGGCGTTGTCTTGTCATCGTAAGCCGCTTCAATTTTGTTGCGGCGTCAGAGGAGATGTGCGATGCGGGGTGCCGAGGGGCGCGGGGCGACATCCCTAAGCCACCCTTCAAACCCTCGTCAGGGTCTCCAGCGTGGAGATATACTTCACAATTATAGGAAAAAAAACTGATTGGTAAGCATTTGGGAACGTATAGACCTTGAATGTTACTAACTTTGATCACATATTGCTTACATACACACACTTACTAACATTTGTTCCAATTAGTACCACCTATTATTGTACTAATGTAATATATGCGGGTTTTATTAGTCGGATATCGGAATCGGAAGCAAAGAGAGCGAGCGTTGTGACGAATAGTCATTCTCTCTTCGACTATGGTTAGATGCACATATTACAGTAGCTCTGCAGGTAGGGTGGTAACTATTGTGCGACAATCATTACTAATCATAAAAATTAATTGCACTTTAGCTGGCATTCTTCGGAATCTAATTAAACAGCTATCCAAGTTCTTTGTAATGTATAAATTCTATTTTGAGAAGTCAATCCTGGCAACCCTGCCCTCAATCATGGGGCTTCGACTGTTCCGCGAAAACAATTCGCTCCGAAACCGCGCTTGACATCAAATTAAATGTTATTCCGTACTTACAGTAATCGAATTATTCGATATTGGAAAATTCAATTTTATTACCTTATTCACTGGAGATTAAAATCTAATTTTATCTTCTAATTTTGTAAACAATAAATGTATTGTTTGCTGTACGACGAAAGTATATTATTTCGTTTGTAATTTAGAAAGCAGTAGCTTTTGCGACACTATAAACGTGTGTGTGCCTGCAATTAAAGTTGAATTTTAACGTAGGCCTCATCCTCTTATGGTTTGAGTGTAACTACCTTTCTTGAGATATTAAATAAATCTGCTACTTTATGTTAAAACTGTGAAAGTATCTATCTGCATGTTTCTCTTTGGTGGTAAAAATACTTAAATAATTTGAGTTTGAGATTTCAGACGGCGATTTAAAAATTAAAAATACTTCACCCTCATCCTATCCCATCCGCTGCCCCATCCGGTCTAGCTCATGGAAAGTGGTGACCGTCGCTTATAAACGTTTGCAACACCAGGAGCAAAGGCGACGAGTTGCCAGCCTTTAGGGCATAGAGAGGGTAAAATATTGGGATGAGATCAGATAGAAGGCATAAGTAAGAAATAACAGGCATAAATGAGATCTTTTTCTTAAAAAAAATTTCAACTCATCGGAACTGTCACTCGTCGCATGAAAAGTTTAATGCTAACCATTTTACACCGACATTCTTTGTTTGCGTGGTACACGCCGATCAAGCTGATCCTAAGAGCTATACTCAAAATAGATTCCTCGGCAAACTCGACGCCTTTACAGAGTTGTAATATTATAAACTAGAAGTCCCGGCAGACGTTGTCTTTCCTTGGAAAAATAAAAACTAGGTCCCGATCCCAGTACCACCTACCGGACACACACAGATACTGTCATCAAAATCGGTCAGATCTTTCTCAAATTATGCTTATACATATTTCTACGATTTTTTTTATTTATATAGATGATACAGTATTGTGCTGATAAAGAAAGAGAGAGGGTTGAAAACATAAGCGTTTCTTAAATTAATTAACACTGAAATAAGCCGATCATTAAACTGTACATTCCCATACTTTGAACCACTCTGTGCATGCATTAACGCGCTTTACGAGCGAGTGGCATCAAAAGGGGTTCGCCCCAAACTTATAAGGGTGTAAAGAGGGTTTTGTCAAGGGCAACTCGCAACTAATGGTGACACGATAACGCGCACTTGAATAAAAGAACCGTCTTCCAATTTGGAGAAGTACTAGTTTATTTAGTCTTTAGGGAAATATAATATAACTCACTCGTTGTTAATGAATTTGTAAACGTGTGGATTTAGGTGATGTGGTCAAGATACATTATCTATTCCCTTCTGTGGTTTGGAGTAGTCTTGTTAATGTGACATCTATGTGGGTTAAAGATAATGTGATAAGAAAGTTTATTTATTAGTTAACTATCTATAATATAATAGACGTGGAGAGTATGTACAATTAATTTAAAAAGAAAAAGTTTGCGTTGGCTTCGCCTCTGACATTACAATCGTCAGCAGTCGACAGTAACTGCTCTCCATTAGATGGGCTAGTGGTAGCTGTTATAAAAGTCAGCTAATTAGTAGTTATTCACGAAATAGCCATGGATAACTTGTCCAAACACTTCGCCAACTGGCTAATGTTGCCGAATAAAACCGAAAATTAACAACAGTCAAGTTTACGGCTTCGTCTTCAGCCGTTGGTTGTTCGAAAATCATCTACACATTAGCCAAAACACCTTTAGCTGTTTTTTTAGCCGCCTAATAAATTACCATTAACCGTATCGCTAAAGTTTTGAAATTTCCTACTGCTAACGTTGGCTGCCTATTTGTTTCCCCACTTCAGGCAATAAAAGAAGTACAAGCCAAATAGAGGGACAAGACATAAACATAAAGGTTTTGCTTTGATCACAATGCCTATAGTACCCTAAAAATATCCCCCAGTTAATAACTTTCAGTAATGTCTGGCCTCAGGACTAATAAATAGCTACACAAAAATATTTGCAATGAAAAAATAGTTATGAACCAATATTCGAGTTGGGTCCTTGAAAGTGCAACAGCCCCTGATACCTCTGCGGGATTATCCACCCGAGTTGTTTACTCCAACTACATTAAAACTACACGACGCTTAATTTAGTGTATTGCCACACTGTGTAGTTCATAATAAAATCTGTCTATCTATAACTAATATAATTGATCTGTTTGTGATGTTGAGTTTGGACAGCGAATTTGGAAATGAGAAATAATATCACGGAGGTACCACGGACCAGTAGATTTGAAAATACGACTTTCAGAATTATTTCTAAGTTTTGGAAAAACTACTGGACGTATTTAAATGAATCTCAACAGAGAGCCAGCTTATATCCCGGGTAGGCACATAGGACGAATACAGCCAAAAAGATGACACAGCAATTGCGTTTCTGGACGATGCTGTTGCATTTAACCAATACATCGTCTTCATGACAACGCAAACGAAGATTCACTGGTAGTATTAGTTTAATTCTATAAGACTATAAGAAGGCCACCGTTGTTGAGCGAGTAAATCCTTTGCCGGCCTACCTCACTACAATACTATGGGTTCGATTCTTAGTTTGATAAAATTCGGAAACGAATTTCTTCTTCTGGGTGTCTGGGATTGGCCCAGAGTATTGCGTTGTATACTACCCATAACACATACAAGCGTAACTTGATTAATTTGGATATATACAATATGTGTGTTTGTCTGCGATGATTATTGTACTATGTATAAGTAGGAAGATGCCGCTCCAAAAGTAAAAATGTGACCCTACCTAACTTTTGAACTATAGGGTGAAAAATTAAATTTATCTACTCAAATCAAGTGTTTAAAATACTTGCCTTAAAATAGCGAATATTTAAAAATTATACAATACATACTGTTAGCGCCCGCCAAACTATAGAAAACAGATTGAACGATTTTATTTGACTCCTGAACAAAGAATGCCGATCTAAAATACAATTAATCACAAGTTATGACTCATCACCCTAATTAGCTACCCTAGGGCGTTACTATGACATGTGCATCCGTCCAAAGCTGAAGTAAGAATGATCATTGTCTTTTGTTTGTGGAGGATCCAGCTGAATTGACGCAGATGGCTGTTTCAGTGATACTGGCCTTGGTGAGCTTCCCGACTCCGTGGGAGTGAAGGTGCTTATCCGGAAGCAACGCCCAACAGGAGGTACCTCCTGTGAAGTTCGATTCTATTGGATTAATGCAAATCATTCGTTATTACGTCCACTCGCTTTTGTATCCGAACGATGTTGAAACAAGCCGACCAGTAATCAGAACTAACTACAAATTTTACAATACTATAAGCGTTATTAACAATTCCTTGGTTATAAAACTACTTTCTACTACTCGGAATAACCAAAATCAAATAAATTACCGCGATCAAAACCGTTAAAACGTAGTTTTATTGTGTATACAAGTCGCGAAAGCTTAAGAAAATACCTTGGTTGTCTAACAATCTTTGTTGGTTCACACGAATTCTATTTATTTTACTTTTGCAATTTATATTTTATTTTCAACTAGCTGTCCCGGCAGACGTCGCCTGCCCGGAAAAGCTTCAATCGATATGCCGACAGCAGCGCCACCTACCGGGTCCAATTGTGAACCAACTCAGAAACCTTCTTTGGCTCATGCACAACAACTTTGCTAAAGACCATCACATGATTAAATGTATAGTTTATGATTCTATAAGGATTATCATTATTTAACAAAATTGGGTCGTTTTGGTCTTATGCCGAAAGGAAGATTTGCACTGAAAATCAGCGTTGTGTCGGATATAATTCCGGCATAGAAATATGCAACCTTGTTTGCTGAATATGAGGCGTACAAACTCTCAAAATGTAGGTATCTGTGTATAATAATGTATAAGGATTGTAATTACGTCGCTATTTCTTCAAATCACGTTATTCTTTGGCTACAAAAGCGACCTGTAATATGAGTATATATTCGTGTCATTAATTTTTAAAAATCATCGCGGTCGCTTATTTGAAAGCAGTATCGGGTAGCTGCCGAAAAAGTTCAAACAGCATTGTCTAGTTCTTATTTGTAAAAAGAAATTCACTATTTTTAAAGCATAGCAATTTTAAACTTTTTAAGACTGTAGTCTGTTTCGTTAAAAGAAGATTAATTACTTTGAAAGAAAACAATATTTCACGAGCTTAAAACTGACAGCGATCTAAAGCATATTTAAATTTAGCTTTAAATATAATCTGATCAGTTAAAAAGTATATTTGAATCACTTAACAAATAAATATTATTATTTACAACACGGCCTTAATATTAATATTAAGGCTTTTAAGTACCCAAATTTAATATAATATGGTACAGTATTAGCTACGTCCCGCGGTCTCACCTGCATGGTGATGAAAATTCGTTATATTCTGGATAATTCACACTATATCTTTATAAAGTGTTCCTATGTGTTATTCTGATGTGTAATATTATTGTAAAGTTTCATCAAAATCCATTCAGTAGATTTTTGCGTGAATGATATATATAACAGGATTATAAACATACATTCATAGTCACAAACTTTCGCCTTCATGATATTAGTAGGAAGGATAGTAGGACTTTGCGCCTTCGTTCACCTTGGCTTTAACCATGGCGACGATCAGACGCTATAGTCCCCATAGTCTTAATTCCCCAATTCCACTAACAGTACACCCCAATAGCCAATCTTTTGCTCTAATTTCGTACAATATCCCTACACTGCCTATAGGTCTTGTCTTTGGGTGTATGATTATATGTATGGTGTAGACAGGGATGCTCGCCGGTCAGTGTCACGCCACATTTAGATTAAATTTGTCAAGGAGCCTCTACGTCTTGGCCTCCCCATGGCCCCACGCAAGCCCTCCAAAAATCCGGGCCATTTTAATGGCCCGAGGTCTTCAGTGATACACATCATAGTAATAGTATTAGTTTTAATTAAAACCACGAACTTTGCCTTAATTCCCCTTCAGCCAGGCCGATTTCCTTATTTAGGGATCTGTCAAGGACTATCAAAAAAAGTGTGCGTCTCGGACGCCCGACAGAAGTGACAACTTGCGTGACAGAAAAGGGACGCCATACAGACTGGCGCCGTAGCGCATTCCTTAACAAAGCGGTTTACCCTCCCATAAGAAGTTGTCACTTCAAAAATTCATACCGCCTCAAGAACTTACCCTGAATAGTTCACCAGCTCTCGGACTATTCCAACGGCCGATCCTCCACTCTCTCGAAGCCGCAAGCAAAAGCTAGTAAGTTATAAATTTCAGCAACAAATACCCCACTTTAATTATTCAATTATACGTCTAATTTCATTTAATTTGATATCCAATAGAAATTGATTCGTACATTGCGTTCGGTCACGTTGGACGAGCACACGAAGCCAACAGGCATTTGGGACGTAATTTTCAGACACTTCTCATTTCCGCCCAGAGGTGGATGGAGGTCAGATTTCTTGTATAGGTGTTTTAGTTTCGTGACCCTTGCTCACGTGTCTTTCATACCTAGAATAATAAAAATATTGAATATTTAAAAAAAATGTTATGTCCTGCTCCAATTGGAGTAATGTTGTTTTTTTACTCCTTTAGGACGAACGGGATTGTCCGGGCTTTATGCTTTTTTAGGGTATGTTTTCTTTTTGTCATTTTTTGTCTTTCTTTCCCATATATGTTTACAATACTCTTATACTAATACAGGTGTTGTTACTGTATATTCTTTTTACAGTATTCTTACAAATCGCGAGACTCGAATTAAAATGCCGTTAGAATAACTATAGAGTTTATTAGAACTATAGAAACACGTATAACACAAAGTCCGTTACTAAATAGCCTACTGATTCTACGCAAGTCTGGCTTCGGTCGTGGTTATCGCTCGACTGCGTCATATCTCAATTGGGGCATTGCTTTATACTGCACAGATGCAATATGCCTGCCCGGCCGCGTGGGCCAAATTTCTAGAATCAGTTTGTACTTTAAATCCGAGACACCTGGCTATAATGATCATAATACAACAATAGGCCGTAAAGATTACAATACACAATGGGTTGATTTTTATCACAAATTTCAATCACAAAGTAAATAAAAAAAAGTCCAAATACCGAAAGGTAATAAAATGTGTTTCTACAGTACAGGTGTGAATTTGTCTTTTGTCGGCGTTTAAGTCGTAACAATATTGTACGATTATTACTGTGGATACTACAACTATATCTACACTTGTTTTATGTTTATGTAAACTTCTTGTACTGGTTCCTCTACGGCTTATAATACGGCCGGCGTAACTTGGCGAATGTGAACATAGGCTCTGCGAACTTTAGCGCATGTAAACTCGTGAAGAAAATACAGTGACCAACTAGTACAAAGCAATGAAAAATTACAGGGATGAAGGGCGACCAATTGTTATTCACTGACGAGACGTATGTCCACTCATCACACGACTGTATGTACATGCTTTAAAGTTCGCAGAGCCTATGTTCACATTCGCCAAGTTACGCCGGCCGTATTATACATGCTATTTATTTATTTTTTTATCTTTTTTGGACTACAGGTGAATTTAATAATTACTTTATCTATTTCATACATTGTAAATATATAACTAAATATATATTAAATGTACTCATTATCTATCTATATTATAATGTTAGATTTGTGCTCAAATCCATCTTGTTTAAAGCGTTATAAATAACGCCTTAACCAAACCTACGTTTTAACGGTTGTAAGCGCCGTATTTTGTTTGTATTTTATTACGATGTTTCGACCACTGTTTAGTTAGTGGTCACAGCAGCCAAAGTGGTAAATATGATTTAGAATAATTTTTCGTAGTTTATTGATGACAATGGCTATATTATTATGGGTACTTTTTGTTACACCGTTGTGGGGGTTGTAGATGTAGTGTGTGTGTGTTATTGCGCTCTGTCTTATTGAATATGCACTGTTTGCTACAACTCCATTAATTGTTCAAAAGTCATTCTGTAACATAATTCTGTATAAAACTTAAAAAAAGAACTTAAATATAAATAAAACAACTAGTATAAAGAAAACCAATTTTTAGCTAGACGTGTTGCTGAGGAGTTTGTTGCCGCTTCTTCTTAACACGTTGCGAAACGGTGTACATAGACTAGGAAGTAAAATTAAATTTTAACTTATATGTATGACCTTCAAAAAGTGTTCTCTAGTGGAATTTGAAATTTGAATTAGTAGGCCGATACCCACCTCACATTTACTTTGCACCGTCTTATTTGGTGCACAGCGAAAAGAAAGTAGTAGTCACTCTTATATTGCAATTAATTAACGATTTGTAAAAGTAATGTCACGATCATAGGTTTAGTTTTTCTCGAACTGTCAATCCGCAAAAAACTGCAAATTTCATACTATATTTAAGTTCGCAGGCGAGCCACTCGCTGCGCTGGTGCGCCTACGCAGTGGATCTGTGTAGGTGCTTTATTTAAGAAAGCTCTATTACTTCTTAATAGAAAATACCTGGTTTTTTATTTGTATACTCTATAAATTTGCTCTCTATTTTTCAGCACTAGCAACACTAGTTTGATGACTGTATTGTCACTGCACTGTCATAATGCCATAATTTTCCTTACTGTAATTGCGACACGTTACAAGATTCTGAAGATATCAACATAAAGGCTGATTCAAACGATGTTGCGTATAAAACTAGTGCGAGAATAAGTGTCATTTTACACGTTGAAATGCTTTCAATCTACCAATGAAGAAAACTTTAGCCACACCTACGGTCTTGTGATTAACAACGCAATTAACATCCTCCCGTTTGATATTCTTGACCGCCACTTAATACGTGCTTAGGGTCCGACAACGGCTTCCCGGGCCCTGTGTAAATAAGGGTCACAAACCCCAAGAGCCCAAAGAGCGTTCTACTAATGAATTCACAAATGAGATTGATGACTCTAAGTCACAATTAAGATGTACTTATCTTCCGCAGCTTTGTAGTTATATTTCGATTAGTGAAGACAAATGATAATTTGTAATAAATGAGTTCAGCCTTATGAATGATTATTATTTTTTTATTTAAAGGAACAAGAAACAGCTCCAATATAACATACAAAATAAAAAGTTATAATAAAATGAGGTAATTGGTATTGAAGCCATCGACGTTGTCCACTATTATAAAAAAATTGAGACTGCCTCAAGAACCTACCCAAGATTGTTCACCAGCTCTCTATTCCAAGGGCCGGTCCTCCACTCTCTCGAAGCCGCAAGCAAAAGCCCACTTTAATTATTCAATTATACGTCTAATTTCATTTAATTTGATATCCAGTAAAAATTATTTTGTACATTGTGTTCGGTCACGTTGACGAGCACACGAAGCCACCAGGAATTTGGTAAGTAATTTTCAGACGCTTCTAATTGCCGCCCGGAGGTGGATGGAGATCAGGTAATTGATATTGAAGCCATCAACGTTGTCAACATGACACTTTTACAAGATTATTAATCAAAATACAAGAGGAAAAAAATATTGACAATACGTAAAAATAAGGTATTAAAAATAATTCAGTGTTCGGTCCTTACCTGGTAAGTAGTAAGGTAGAACATCGTTCCATCAAATTTGCTGTCTACCCTCTTTCTGTGAGAGGCGACGGCCAATACAGAGCAGGGTAAGGGCAGACATTTTGGTGACCAGCTGTCAACGTTTTGACGAGAAACACCGCGCCGTACGCTCATCCTTGTCTTGGGCAAGAATCTGAATTCATTGTAATCACTGTTTCTGTGTCAGCCTGAACCGAGTGAGGGCACATCTCAAGGTTGGTGGAACTTCTGCTTTTCTAGTGCAAGGATTTACATACATATATATATATATATATATATATATCTCTCTCTCATACAGTCTATAAGTATAGAACCATCCACTTACCCGTGGACTACAGCGCTCCACACATAAAACGTATTACAGAAGAACGATGTAGGAGTTAATATGAAATTTTCAGGCTAGTCACAGATGTATAAAGGGTCGTCAAGCATCAATCAATGTTGGACGCCGCTTTCGGAGTCTAGTTGACACTATGCCGACGGTCACTCTGGAAACGTCTAGATGGGCGACCCCAGTGCATTCTATACCATTCGACAAATTGGTTTGACTGACGTCAAAAATGCAATGACTTTACACTGGAATGTTTGAGAGTGAGTTTCGGCGTATAAACACCGCACATCATATGAACGCCACGAGATGGCAGTAAAACATTATACAAATGGAAACATAAAAGGATATGCAATTAAGTTTTCTTAGAATAGTAACACTAAAGCTCGTGCAATTTATATTTCTTGGAGTGGTAACACCTAAATAAAGTCTTCTTGAGAACTCATCGGTGTTGACATATTTTTAACAACCTAGAAATCCACGAAAATCAAATGAATCGCCGAACCATGCTTCCTAAATACTGAAGCAAATACAACTGATCGGTCCAATTCGGAGCTGTCACCCTGGATCAAGTTGGATACTGATCAAATCGTGGCTATCAGCCATTCTTGGAAGCGGCCGAAAACTTTTGATTACATCCACAAGTCTGTTTGCGATTACTAATTGATAAGTCCCTTCGGATTAATTGAGTTTCATGTAACTTGGACAACTAAACAAATGTAGCGTGTAAAATACATTGCTTTTACTATGTGTCGAATTTCCACATATATTTTAATGTTGGTAGTTTGGAAGTGGCACTGATCTTTTGTTCGATGAGTGTTGGTGTCTCTAGCATATAGGGAGCAGAGGAGTCTTCACCCCTGTTGACGAAGTTTGCCTTTCCCGGGGCATTCTCAAGCGCTGATGCGCAGGATCAGCGTGGGCGTAACTACGTTATAAGTCTCACGCTCTTGCTGTCATAAGCGCGGGGCACATGGGAGGAGGGTGGTTTTAGTGGCGATTTGACTCTGGTGGCCATTCGTAGTGTCACCTCTCATCACTTTGGTCTAATCCCTAGTAAAGGAACCGGATAGGTGGTGGCCGGAAATGCATTCCCCCCCCCCCCCCCCCCCCCCCCCCCAAAATAACCTTGGTCAACCTGGACTTTGGTCTTTTCCCCTGCCCAAAATCAAAATTGTAAAAGTTTCTCATAATTTATTTAAGTACAGTCGCGGAAGGAAAATGTTCGTTACCTTAAAGTATATTTTTGCTTGCACGAGTACCAGAAACAATACTTCCAACATTTAAGTAGATGTTAAGTATATAAATATAGAAACGTAAAAAAAGAAAATTGCAATATTGACAATGACAGACGCTGAAATTAACGATAAGAAACAAAGAAGATATAATCAGTCTGTTCTGTGACTTAGTCTGAAAAGGTAACATGTGCACACAGAAAGATAAATGAATCAATTAGAAAACTAGCGAACATTTTCGTAAGACGACTGTATATAGAGTAGCAAATAGACATAATATTTACTTACTTTTTGCAGACTTTGCAGTCTTTGAATACTTCGGAACATAGCCAGAAACAGGGGACAGCTATGAGAAACTAATGGTCATTTCCAAAATTGAAAGAAAAGATCTCCAAGCCTGTCTTATCTTATGCGTTGGTCAACACTCAATGATTCCAACGTATCTGAAGGTGAAAAATAATAAATTCGTAGGGAAAGGCTACGACCTACATGTATGAGGAGTAACTCATGGCTGGTTCCTATATCTTACTGACCGTTCATTGTACTTTTTATTAATGATATCAGCAAATAAACGTATAACAATTGGGAAAACTATAATTTAAATAAATATTTAACAGAAAGATGTTTGCGTACTCAATTAGGTAACAGGGAAAGGGAAAAACAAAAGAAAACATCAATGAAAAAAACTCAAATCAGGGCCCCGCAACAATACCAATGGCCAAACTAAGTTAACGAATAGCAAGGTTTAAGAACCGGCCATCAAGGAGGTACGATTTTGTTTATAAAGTGGCATATAATTTGTTAAGAGTTCGTTAAGAACAGTCCACGAACCTTAATTGCAGTATGGCTATATGTAGGTAAGGTTGACCCGTGGTGTGTGTGTTTGTTTGTGGCGCACGTGCCTAATCCCCCGGCAGGCCTTAATTAGGCCAATCCCACCGGGAGAGGGGACCGCACGTCCCGGAACTTTCGCCCGACATCACGCGCGGTACATTGCAGGTGGTGTGCTCAATGAAACACCCCTTCAATATATCATATATACATTATAGGCGCTTACAACAGCAATATGTATGATTAGCACTACTGTACTCAACGGCACGTTCAAGTTAATCAACACTAATTGCACTAATCAAACACACTGGTATTCATGAGATCCACGACAGTCACGACTCTTCCGAATACTTCCTGCTATTCCTGGTCTTCCTTTTCTTCTCTTGTATGTATAAATTGATTCGGAAATTGGTTGTATACTACCACCGACATGCTGGTGGCTCGCACCGCACTCGCTAAGATATTTCTTTTAAGCAGACTTTTGGTCAAATAAAAAAAACACGTGCGTCTCGGGACGCCCGACAGAAGTGATAACTTAAACTAATCTAAGTTGAACTATTTAATATTGAAACTATTTAACTAGGATATTACTTAATTCTTATACTATAGACTGTATATGTATGTATGTAGATAGATAACACTTTATTGCTCACCAAATACACAATTTCAAAATATACAATTACAATATTGTCATGGTAGAAACAAAAGGCGGCCTTATCGCTGAAAGCAATCTCTTCCAGGCAACCTAACTTAAGGAATAATTTAATCTAATCTGGCGTTGTAGGTGGTGCAGATCATTAAATATCAAATAACATAAATAAACATACTTAAACTAAATAATTTAAAAATAAAAAAATACACATGCTTAAACTACTTTATAAATTAAATACATACATACATATATATTAAATAGTCGATAATATAAGAATTGGGCATAATTATTTAAGGAAAAGTAGTGTTTTCTGAGTGCGTTCTTAAATGTAGGCGATGTTTTGGCCTCTCTGACAGTAAGACGTAAAAGAGTTATCATAAAAGGATGAAGTATGTGCAGGCGTAGTGAGTTTACGATATGTATGAGTGCGCAAATTGTGGGAAGTAGAAAGACGAAGGAATTCAAAACGTTCCTTAAGGTAGAGAGGACTACTAGGGGTAAATAATATGTTATAAAGTAATGTGAGAATGTGAGTATTCCGGCGAAAGCGAATAGGGAGCCACTTGAGTTTTTCACGAAATTCAGAAACATGGTCATATTTTCGCAAGCCAAATATGAACCTAATACAAAAATTCTGAAGTCGCTCAAGTTTACTTAGCTGTTCTACGGTTAAGTCAAGATAGCAGATAGATATGTATTTAATGTATAAAGTATTTTATTTATAAATTATGTAGTTTAAGTATGATGTTTAATATTTAATGGTCTGCACCACCTACATCGCCAGATTAGATTAAGTTATTCCTTAAGTTAGGTTGCCTGGAAGAGATTGCTTTCAGCGATAAGGCCGCCTTTGGTTTCTACCGTGACAATATTGTAATTGTGTATTTTGAAATTGTATATTTGGTGAGCAATAAAGTGTTATCTGTCTATCTTCATTTTATGTATATTAATATGATAATGTAAGGAAAGGTTATTTAAAAATAAAATCTTTTATTGATTATAAAATATATTGTATTCTTATTTACAATTCTTGAATATGGACATTAGAATATTGTGAATGTACATTATTAGTATCATTTTTTAATGGAATTACCGAAATATGGCTGGCGCTGTAAGTTGGGCTGAGAGAGGAGGATCTTGCCTACCGCTACCGTATGCGTGACAGAAATGGAACCCAGTAGTGAAAAGCGGCTGAAACGTCGGAATAACCAAAACCAAATAAATTGCCGCGCTTAAAACCGTTAAAACGTAGTTTTGTTAAAATAAACAATATAAAAATATCTACAACTATGGACTTCGTAAGTGTATCCACTACGGGGAGATTATTTCGAATTGTAATGTAATTTCTCTTTAAACATATGTTTATCGTATTATCCACTATAAAAGTCTCTATTAACATTTACAACCCCTTTAAATAGAAGCCGAGAGGCGATAAATAACTAATGTTGTATATTGTTTACAGCCGACCGTTGCCGATTCCATTTATCTTGTTATAAAAATGTTGCCAGCGTACGAAATTAATATAAATTCCTTGGAAAAATTAATCTATTTTACGAAGGACTTCAGTACTAGCAACAGACTACATTATTATATCTGGCTTATATCCTAAAATCAATCACATTCGGTTATGAATTAAATCTATAAACAACATTAGGACATAAATATAAAATTTCCAATTGTCATAGATGGACAGCTAAATTTAATTTATAATTAAAGTATTTGTCTGTGACTTCAAAATAATTGCTTACACTACAACTAAATCAAAATCTCCTATTAACACGATGTCTAGGCGTAATAACAGAGCATTGTTAAATTTTTGTCTGTCAGTCTCTGTGAAAGCTTGCATAGAAGAGATTTAGGAAGTAGCACTTTTATATAAACACTAGTCTGTGCCGCCACCATCTTCGTTCACGTTGCCATGACGACCTACTTGTCGGTAAAGCGAACAGAAGCATAAAGAACGTGACAGCAACGCCATCTTTTTGACTATAACTATACCACAGAAATGACACCATTCATCGGGCTAAAGTATCTTAATGTAGACCCAGGATATGAGATACCTAGATAGTCATAAAAACTCTAAAAGGCCTATTTTTGGAATTTTCTGGTCTGAATTCCATAATTATTTCTCATTTTTAATTTCACTGTACAAACTCTACAAATTTATTACATTACAGGCGTTTATATTTAATTTCGACCACTTGCAAGGTTCAGAAGATATGAATATAAATTCAAGTTTTGTCCCAAAAATTTCGAGCACTCAGCTGGCGTCCAATAAAACAAGAGAAGAAGACATAATTATTGTTTTATCTTCACTTAAAGGCATAGCATCTTATTTCGCTTGCTTTTCCTTTGAAGTATATATCCGTCGCTAACTTGATCTAGAAAAATATGCGTTAACTATAAACTATAACTGTCATGTATTGCAAAATTTCTTCACAAAGGCAACTTCGCACCAAGAATCGGAAGCAGTGCTTCAGTGTACTGGACAGCATAGTGGAATATCTTGCTGCAGAGATTCTTGAGCTTGCTGTAGACGTAGCGAGGCAGAACAAGAAGAGAAGAGTTAAGCCTAGATATATACTGTTTGCTATCAGAAATGATGAAGAGTTAAACCAAATGCTGCATGGTTCTGTGATATCTCAAGGCGACGTTTTTCCCTTAATACAACCTCAATTGTTGCCGAAGAAATCTGTTAACAGCCAAAGTAGCAAGGACTGATGTAACTGACAATGGCAGCCCGCCCAATAAAGATACGGGATTAATAAATGTAGTAGATTTGAATTTGCATGAATATTACAGCCAGTAAAATTATTTCTTTGTTTTTTATAACAACTAAATCAAAAATGCGAACATATTTTTATTTGTTTAATTATTTTTCTATGTGGCCACATCGAGTCCATGAGCCGCGGTTTATTTCGGTGGCAGTCGTGGCTATAAACATAGCGAAGTTGATCGATTCCCTCATGGAAATATGGCCGTCACGAAAACACAGCTTTTATTGTTATTACATTCTTATAGCTGCTTCTTTTCTTTTATACGTATATTAAAACATCGGGAGTACTTTGCCCTTGTTTGTTGGCCTAAAAATATATTTCAGGAGCTGCATTGACTAGACTATCGTACAACCTTTTATAATTGTGGGAACATAATATGTTGTTTATTTATTTGAGACGTTCTGTATTAATCGCCCAAGAGAATATGCCTAATTCATCTTCAATAATAGTAATATCATTTACTCTTTTAAATAAATCTGCGTTTATTTTTGTCTTGTATAAATTCGAAAAGGAGTCAATGAGTCTTTATTAACTGCGGAGAATTTTAATCAGACAAATTATGAATAAGAAATTTATTACTGTAGTAATGTGCCTATACTGTTGATATCGAGGGCTTTATAACAAATGGGCGTATACGCAAAAATGTTGTTATTTACTATAATCTACGCATGTTACAGTTTAGAAAGTCTTACAAGGATGCAAGTGTACCTAAATAGAAGGGTATTCAGCCTAATACAATCAACTAGTTTTGCTTTATTCATAATTTTGTTCTCGTGTAAAACTGCACTTTTGTCTGTGCGCCCATTTGTTACGAAGCCCTCGATATCATACCCTTAAAGGCTCGAACAATGCCATAATATTCAACACCGGGCATTGTAACAGATTGATATTGCCGTCTTTTAGACTACAAAAAGTATCATCCTCTTGGGGGTCGGTATACACTTCTTCAATAAAATTCCGAATGAAATGTTAGATCTTTCACTACATTAAAAACCAAATTAAAAAGTGTCTTACTAAAAAAGGGATACTACACTATTGAAGAATACTTGAATGACAAAACTTCATTTACATAGCAGCTCGCTCCAACCTCTTGTATTATATTTTGTAGAACGTTTTTATCTTGCCAAGCTTCTAATAAATACATGTTGCAGCATAAAATTTTAGTACGCCATGTCATTATAACTATAATAAAAAAATTCTTTCCTTTTATTGTGTCTTTGTCTTAGTGAGTATGCATTGTTTGCTACAAGTGCATTAATTCTTCAAAAAGTACTTCTGCAACAAACACACCTCTGTATAAAACTTACAAAAAAATTGAACTTGAGGTGTAATAGAATGAGAAATATAAAGAAAACCAATTTTGAGCTAGACGTGATGGAAGTAAAATTACATTTTAAGTTATATGTATGATCTTCAAAAAGTGTTCTCTAGTGGAACTTATTTTGAGTAAAAACTTTTGAATTTGATTATATTCGTAATGTTTGTAGATCAAGAGTTCAGTCAGGTCAATATACATTATAGGTGAATTCAGAACCATCTATTTTTTTAATTAACTTAAAAATCTTTTATTTAGTTACATTAATAAGTTTTCATAAATTTACCTATTATTAATTGAGATGAGTAATACCAATGTATGATTAAAGTGGGAGCAAGTTGCCTCGGCTCAGCCATTAGTTAATTAGAAATATAAGAAGAGCGTCGTAATTAGGTTTCGGGTTTCACTGTTGAACGAGAGTAATGAATGAATTGGTTAAACATGCGTCGTAGTCAAACAATGTTTTGACTACATCACTCAAAAAGGGATAATTTAGATTTGACTAAAATATTCTTAAGGTTTCGCGAATAGTACAACTAATTAAAACTACATTGTAACGGTTTAAGTGTTGCATTTATTTGATCTCAATTCTTATTCTTTTGAACATTGGTTTAGTCTATAAATAGGTTGAATTTCGTGATAAAATTTTACCAAACTTGATCTTCATCAATTAAATATACAACAGCAAGGAGGTTAAACAACAACGAAACCGGTTACAAGAATAACTAGAAAGCACAAAACAAATATTTCCTATAACATCTCGAAGTCGGTGTATTTTGCAAATTTGTTGTGGTTTTATACGTTTTACTTATTACCAACTTCAATATGTTGTAGAGAATAATATTACATATATGCTTTTAGATACTCTTGAAGTCAGTTTCTTTCTTCCTAGAGAGCATTAATTTTTCACGTTTAAGTTACTTATAAAGTATCCAGTAACTAACTATACTAACACAAAAAAATAATTAAAAACGCTTTAAAAAAAAATGACAAAATTCTCTTTTTTTTAAATTTGTTTGAAATACCTCTATAAGCCCGATGTTATAGCATTTTAAAATTGAGCAGCGAGAAGTCATCCAAGACATGGTGGTAGTCTAGCCGAATGTAGCGCACCGTGCAACATCGGCCTTAGGAGACTTAATCTTGACGTATTTGACGATAAACACTTTACGATTGTGACATTCCCTTGTAATGGTATAACCTTAAGCGATAAACGCGCCAAATTCAACTGCGAGACGATCGTGCTATTGCTGACATTGAAACTAAGCCGACCCTACTGTCGGCAATAACACCTGCTACTTAACTACCTTATTGAAATATATCTATTTACTTGTATCGTCGTCGTCAGCCATTCGCAGGCCACCATACTCGTACTTGTCCTCTGACTTCCTCATCCAGCGCTCACCGGCGACCTTGCACGGCTCGTCGGTTCATCGGCCTGGAGGGCGTCCGGCACTACGTTTACCGAGACGCGGTCTCCACTCCAGGACTAGTCTGCTCCATCGACCATCGGTCCTGCGGCAGACGTGACCGGCCCTCTGCCACTTCAACTTGCTAATTTTGCGAGCTATGTCTATTACCTTGGTTCTCTTACGGATATCCTCATTTCTAATTTTATCCATAAAAGAAACACCCAACAGAGATCGCTCCATAGCCCGTTGAGCCACTTGGAACTTGTCCATGTCTCGGCCCCGGAGGTCAGTAGGAGGGATTTACATATATACATAGATTTATATTTGACTTTTCATTAAAATATAGATGGTAAATAAAGGAAGAGCTTTTGGAAATTCAATATCGACTACAAATATCAAATTAGGAGAGCTACACTTGTTTGATTTTTTTATTTATGAAACACAGCAGACAGGCGGGCGGCACAAATGTGATGGAAATTGGTTACCGTCGCCTATGGATATTGGCAATACCAAAAGTGCTACAAATACGCTGCCTCTCTCTTAAGAGAGCTGGAACCTGACTACTGATGTCGAAACATAACTCAAAGTTGTTATGGCGGCAAACTCTAGACCAGGGGTGGTAGCCATCCAGTCGGACAGTTGCCCTTACGACAGGCCAGCCGGCCGCAGGAAATTGTATTCTTCCTCCGTTCCTGCACGGATAAAAATTGTATAAGTGTTGAGCAGTAAACAAAACTAAGCAGAAAACAGAATTAGTTGTACCATGTCGTACCTATAATATTTTAGACAACACAATTGGCTATTATTTATCGGCTTATCGCATCTCTTGCAAGCAACTTACCTTATGGCCTGAAGGATCTTCTTAGCTACACAATCTTACGATGTAGGTGGCACATAAACTGAGAGATTACAAATTAACATAGTCTTGTATAAAACACAAGTACAAAACTGGTATGAAGAAGTTATATTCGTATTTGAGTATAATCTATTAGCAGACAGAATACAAAAGAAATAATATTAGGAATTATAATGCGTAGACTTTATTTTGTGTTTATGCTTAAACTAGCTGCGCCCCGCGGTTTCACCCGCGTGATAATGGAAATTTGTGATAATGATGATCACTCACACTATATCTTTGTAAATTGTGGAGGCACTGCCTACTCAGCGACTGGCATCGAACATCATGCGACGCGCTCCGAGTGGCAGTTGTCTTCCGCCATCCATACCCGCGACTCGTTACTCGTTTATTGTAATTGCACATATGAGTTAATAAATAATATTGGGTTTGAACACGCATTTATTTATAACAACCCCACGTACATAATACATATATGTGCACATAAATTATGTGTTATTTCGATATGTAAGCTATATTTTTGTAAAGTTTCATCAGAATCCATTCAGTAGTTTTTCTGTGACAGAGTAACAAACATACATTCTTACGAAATTTCGTATTTATAATATTAGTAGGACATAATAGACGATCAGTTGATTGAAATAAAAATCGCCATTTGGCCATTGCTTAAAGTAGCCCTCGGATTTAGATAATTTTAACGGGTATTTAATCATTACTCATCATTAATAGGCATTTATAAGTAAAACTAGCTTCTACCCGCGACTAAGTACGCGTGAAATAATTAAAAAAGCCCCTCGATTTTCCTATCGGTCTTAGCGTGATGATATATAGCCTATAGCCTTCCTCGATAAATGGGCTATCTAACACTGAAAGACTTTGTCAAATCAGACCAGTAGTTCCTGAGATTAGCGCGTTCAAGCAAACAAACAAACTTCAACATTATATATTAGTATAAGATTAAAATGACTGTGTAATGTGTATTGCAAGTAAGAAAACTAAAAATGTTTTTCGAAATCATACAATTTATCTTGTTAAAAAATTCGTTCAGTATTATTAGATTAGCAGTCCGACGCACCAATTTCTTTAATGGAATAGTAGTTATTACACAAATCTTGTTTAGTTAATATCATTTTTATTATATCTCAAGATACGTCTGGAGGTTAGACGGGTGCACTTCGAGATCGTTCACTACTAACTAACATCCATACACATAAATAGAATTAAAGTGATTGTTTGTAATGTAAAAATAACAACTTTCCACTAAATGCATATGAAATTATATACGGTACTCATTGCCTGTCTATCTCTCTGGGTGTAACGGCTAATCTCTGTAACGGCTGCACCGATTTTGACGGAACTTTCGCTGTCAGATAGCTCATATTATAAGAACTTAGGTTATTTTTATGGTACGGAGAAAAAATTCCACGCTGACGAATTCGCAGGCAGAGCTAGTCCTAGCTAATATTGATATAAATGAAAATGTGAGTTTGCTTGTTTGTGACGGTTTCGCAGCTTAACTACGCAGCAGATTGTCATGAAATTTTGCACATACGTTGTCAGGAGTATACAAAAGAACGTGGGATACCTTTCACCAGAAAAAGCTAAAATACTTAAAGTGCATCATTAGCGTTTTGAAAAAATCGCCTACACTGATCAGGAATCGGTTCATTTTGAAAAAAGATACAAAATGTGTATCTTGTATTATTACTACAACTTGTTATGTATGTACATAGCTTGCAAAGATCAACTGTAAAGACACAGAGCTAGCTTGTATGCCTGGTCCACATTTAGAATAAATCCCGATATATAATAATCGGCAGACAAACATACATATTGTATATGCCCAACTAAGCAAGTTACGATTGTGTTTTGGGTAATATACAACGGACTCTGGGGTCCATAGACCATAGTAAATAACAAAGAAAATTCCTTCTTTTTCCATACCAGAAACAGATGCGTTGCAGTGAGGTTAGCCGACAAAGGTGTAGCAGCGACAGGTAGAAGGTTAAATAGTATTTCAGATGGCAGAGAGTAAGTATTCACTGTCGAGTGCTGATGTGAACTGATATATTTTGGAAACGGTAACCTTAAATATAAATTTCGACAAGTCGTGCTAGTACAATATGTAATACAGTGTGTGAGCAGGATGGATGATGTGCGAGCGAGATAGTGCAACTATTAATATGTTCGCTCCCGCGCTGCGCTAGTCAGTAGTTCGTTGTCCGCTGCGATGACTAAACATTATGCAGCTCCCATAAAGGCTTAGCCCGCTCACCGAGACCGTCGAATAACGTCATTCCCGTGGGATAGAAGAATATATCGAGAAAGATGGCGCTACAGTCGCGTGTTTTGGTGCCGTCGTTGCGATTTTCTAACAAACACGTCGTCATAACGAGACGAAGGCCGATTCCCTGGCACACGCTAGCAGATAATATAGCAGATATATAATTAACTCTAAGTATACACCATCCAATTTAAAGTGTTGGGTCGTAATGTTGGCAAGTGCGGCCACACTTACGAAGATAGCGCTGCGAACATCGCGTAATTGGGGTGCTAAGTAAGGCAGACACCCTCCCGATTCTATTTTCTGATATGAGCCATGTCTCGTTAAGTTATAGAACTCGGTGCATCCCCCACGTCCTCCCTTTTGTGTAAAACGTCACTTGTGAATTGAAAGTATATGTATTTCTACAAAGTAATTTTTAATTGAAACTAATAACAAAACAAAAGTTGTAAATTTACGGATAGAAAAGAGATCGAATTTTTTCTATATATGCAAAAATTAAAAGATTCATTTTGATATGCCTCCACTCTAAATTATTGGTTGCGGTCAAAATATTAGATGACGTTCACTCAATTCTAAAACATTTTGATGAACAAATATTAATAATATAAAAAAACAATGATTTCGAAGTGCCCAGAAGGCTGGCTGCATTGCCGCTCTCTATGGCAATGCTATTTGTTGTGCGAAATAAAAGCCAACCTTCTAATCAAGAGTAGTGTTTTTTTTTTTTTTATTGCAGGAGATCAGCAGACAGGCAGACGGCCCACTTGATAGACAGCGGTTACCATCGCCTATGGACATTTGCAACACCAAAAGTGCTACGAATGCGCTGCTGCTCTCTTTAGGGAGCCTGGAACCTGGTCACTAATGCCGGAACACAACACAAGGTTGTTATGGCGACATACTCTAGACCAGGGGTGGTAGCCATCCAGTCGGGCAAATGCCTACCACCTGGCTGTAGGTTGTTTTGTCGCCTCTTACGACAGGCCGCCGGGCCGCAGGAAATTGTATTCTTTCTGTGTCATGTAGTTTCTTACATATGTCTTAATATAAACACTTTGCTGACGGACCCACGGGTCGTTTTGATATTGCTGCATGGCGAATGAAACTTAATGAATCTAAGTCTATTCACATTGATTTTACAAACAAACAACCTAACTATCATCCGGTATATATGAATGACCAAATTATACCATATAGAAATACAGCCAAATATTTGGGTATGTCATTAGACGCTAAGCTTCGCTGGAAAGCCAATGTCAAAAAGAAACGTCAAGAGCTAGATTTACGCTACAAAATTGTACTGGCTTCTCGGCAAATATTCTGTTCTGCCAATACCTAATAAGATACTCTAAATAGGGGACTGCGCCAAGCCAACAAATATAAACACGATATAATGATTCCAAAATAAAGTACATAAGGGATAATGCTCCTTGATACATAAGATCTGACGATCTCCACCGAGACTTACGAGTGAACCTCGTAATTTACGTAACTAAAAACACGCTGAAGCCCATCAGCAACGGCTTCATCACCATGTGAATGTCGAGGCCATCCAGCTCCTTGATAATACAGATTTATCAAGAAGACTCAAGAGGACAAAACCATTTGAGTTAGTGTTATAATACTCTCATAATAATAAAGTGTAGTGCTATGTGCTAAACATTAACAAAGAACACGTTACATGAACAAAGAGTCTTATGTCTAGTATTTGATTATTTCCCCCATTAAAGGATTCTGCACATCACATCGACCTGTAAGTCCTGTAATCGACTTGCAATGGATGTACCTATGTATGTAAGTTCGGGTGGAATCTTGCAAGTTAAATTTGATCAACTTCTCAGTTTCCGATTGAGCTGAAATTTTGCACAAATATGTATATCGCGTGAGAATGCAATAATATGATACCATGGCGCTGATCTGATGATGGAGTCGGAGGGTGGCCATAGAAACTCCTGTACTAAACAAGATAGACCCGTCGTGTTGGAGCTTGTTTTACTTGTCTTGGCTAGCACTCTGCTGCTATATGATACCCACGATCTCAAAAGCTTGTATTTAAATACATTTTATTCAAAGCTTTTTACTACTCAAGGTATATATAATGAAGACATATTTTAATACAAGTTCGACAATAATTCTAGCGCTTTTAAAATGTCTTCTTTGTTAAACAAAATACGAGTTGTTATTTTTTCTGAAAACAAGCCAACAGGTAAAAACACTAAGGTCGTTATTTGTTTTAATCAAAGAGTAAAAGCCCTCGAAGCCTCTTAAGGACGCGTCAAAAACAAGCACTCGAGAGCCGCCGCCTTTGGAGAGCAGGATTTTCAGGTTGACTTTTGAAATTTCCCCATAACGGAAGAAAAATGTCCAACATAATAATAATAATATTTATTTAATCCAGACTAGGTCCATAGCAAATTACATTACATTTATGAAATAACATGATTATTATTGGCATTATATGCATAGCTTTGTTGTGCTTCGCTCCGTCCAGGAACGGAGAAAGAATACAATTTCCTGCGGCCGGGCGGCCTGTCGTAAGAGGCGACAAAACAACCCACAGCCAGGTGGTAGGGCATTTGCCCGACTGGATGGCTACCAACCCTGGTCTAAAGTATGTTGCCATAACAACCTTGAGTTGTGTTCCGGCATTAGTGGACCAGGTTCCAGTCTCCTTTAAGAGGGCAGCAGTGCATTTGTAGTATCTTTGGTGTTGCCAATGTCCATAGGCGGTGGTAACCGCTCTCCATCAAGTGGGCCGTCTGCCTGTCTGCTGACCTCCTGCAATAAAAAAAATTAAAACGAGAATAAAATCAATATACATACCATCATATATCAACTATATGTTTGCCTCAAACCTGTAAATCATTTCCCTGTTTGACTCAAATTTTTGAAGTGATAACTTCTTATGGGAGGGTAAACCGCTTTGTTACGTTACGCGTTACGGCGCCAATTTGGCTTTATTTTCTCTCACGCATACGGCAGCGGTAGGCAGGCTCCTCCTCTCTCACTATAATCCACAGCGCTAGCCGTACTTCGGTAATTAGATTGAATAATGATAATAATAAGGACATACACAAAATTCTAATGTACATTTTCAAGAATTGTAACTAAGAATAAAATATATTTTATTTTATAATCAATAAAATATTTTATTAATAAATAACCTTTCCTTATATTATCATATTAATATACATAAAATTTAAGTATTAACTTAAGCTTCTCTCAAGTTAAACAATTTCAATATAAAATAGTTCAACTTAGATTAGTTTAAGTTAATACTTCTTTTAGACGTCCCGGGATGCACATGTTTTGTTTTATTCCTGTTTTTAAATTTTAACCCGTATAAACTAAGTGATGTTTCTTGTTTCTCCTAAGAAATTACTTTTCCCAAAATTGCGAAAATGCCTAAATCTGGAAGTCCTGCGGCTTCTTGCGCCCTCCGAAACATAACGGCAGGGAAATGTCGCCATTTGCTTTTTTATGTCTAGATTCATAAAATACTAGTTATAATATTCTCTTTTGTATCTGGGATGAAACGATGCAGAGATTTGTGTCTACGAGTTTATGCCGTGCCGTAGGTACTGTTGCGTTTACCGCAATAAAAAAATATATGTTTACAACTACCTACATCTCATACATCTTGGTTCTCTGTCAAGGACCAAAAATATGTTTAGACTGGGGCCGCACCTACCATAATGTTAAAGATATTAACTGTGTCCGAATAAGACTTATTGAAACACTTAAAAATAAAGTCATTATATAATAGCCACATTAGTATATGAACATACGCTATCTGACAATATTTAACATCATTAACAATATTTGCGTCACAAGTAAGCCAGATCCCCCATCGCTTCTGCGTGTAACGGCCTATAACTGTAACATTATCCCAGATGAGGCCCCACCGTTACGTTATGATATAAATGATTATGATATAGATAAAACGAAGAATAAAAGGTACCTAGCACAAGAAGTCGACTTTAAAACAAAACTTGAACTTGAATTAATAAAAACTCTTTATTGTTCACCATAAACTTAAATCTAGACCAGTGGTTCCCAAAGTGGGCGATAACGCCCCCTTGTGGGCGCTGCAGGCCAAAAAGGGGGCGGTAAGTGACCCAGAAAAAAAATGGGCATTGGCAGGTGTAGCCAATAAAAGTTAACTTGAGACCTCAGCGCCGTTGTGTACTACCTACTGCGCTTAGGTCTCAAGTTAACTCTTGCGGTCTACAGTAAAAGTCTCGTTTAGATATAGCAAATCTATATCTTCCAGGCAACCCGGTGTCTAAGGAGATTTAAAACGAAATTTCCATTAATGGTTTTTAGTAGTGAACTTAAACTAAAATAAAAGTCATAAAATCACAATCAAACACTATTAAAAATAAATAAATAAATACTATTACTATATACTTATATATACATATATAATTAGATATAGGTGATGTTACAAATTAGATTTACATACATCGAACATTCGAACAGTACAGATACATTCATGTAATGAAACAATTTTTGTTTAATAATGTTTCTCAATATTTGCAGATGAAATATAAATTGTATAGACATGTAGAAGCCTATGTCCAGGCCGTGGACAACGGTTGCAATCATTTATTACACAAAAACCCGGCACATTGTATGCAGAATAAGTGGTATAAAGACTAGACAGTAACTTTAACATTCATTGACACTTAAAATCTTTGTCTTCCGTGATCACGGCTACTGAAATGTGTCCGCAATGTCGAAATAAAAAAGACGCGCTTAAAACAGTTAAACCGTCAACCACAAAATATTTATAGCAACTGTTACTTGTTTTTGTCAGTTAGTTCCAACGTCATAAATTATTTTATGCAACGAGTTGCTAAAAAAGCAAAATTATGAATAAAAGTGAGTTACCAATCCAATAAAAAATATCTTAGCTTGAAAAAATAATAATATTTATTTCAAGAACTCTTTAATTCACCCTCGCATTATGATTTATTTTTTACAGAGTTCAACACTTCTTTCAATTCAGGATTGCTTCAAACTTTAAGATGATTTAAATTCACTGTCTAATTATTGTGTGGAAAATAAATTACATCTCAGCATAAATAAATGTAAATCAATTAGTTTTTCAAAAAAAACCAACAACGTCGACTTTACATATTCACTTTGTAGTAACCCTCTAGAAAAAGTCACGGTAATAAAAGATTTAGGCATCTTCTTGGACTCCAAATTGCATTTTGATTTTCATGTAAACTACATTTTAAATAAGGCATTCCAATTATTCGGCTTTGTAATGCGAACTTGTAAACCGTTCAAGAGACCTTCTTCATATCTTTTGCTATACAAGTCCTTAATTCGATCTCAGCTTGAATACGCCACAGTAATTTGGAACCCACTCTATGCTAAATATAATAAGCAGTTAGAATCCGTTCAACGCAAATTCTTACGCTCCGTAAACTATCGCTGTTCTCATTCTAAGTCCTCGTACGAGACACTCCTTAGCAAGTACTCTATGCATAAACTTGAGACGAGGAGAAACCTCCAAGATGCTATGCTTTTATATAACATTTGTCATGATAAATTTGATTGTATTACATTATTGAACCAAATAAGTATTTGGGTTCCGCAAAGATTTCACGTGATTTGGAAGACCCGTGCGCGTGGAATGTTTGCGGCTAAGATATCTCGAACTAATGCAGGTGAACGTGCCCCAATTAACAGGATAATGAAACATTACAATGAATACTATACAGAAGCTGACATATTTTTTCTAAGCCCTTCTCTGTACAAAAAGAAGATTTTAGAGCTGACAATGGATGTACCTGTTGCTCAACAATAACAGATATTAGACAAGTATTGTAGTGAATTTCACATCTATTGACCACCAAGTCTTATAAAATCAAATTAATTTTTTAATGTAATTCTCTGGATAAAATAACTGACTGACAGACAGACGGCTTTATTCCTTGTTTATTATAGTTGTGGGCAACATCGCTGGTTGCGCCACAAGTAATATTTACCAATAGTTTATATTTTTATTTAATCTTAGTGGTGTAATTGTTCGTTGCCCTAAATATATATAAAAAAAACACGTTTTGTTCATTCAATTCAGATCCACAAAAGACATGAAAAATCTTCAGCTAAGTATCGCAATGTATTTTCCTTACAATTATATATAGACCAAAAGACAGACAAAAAAAATAGCTCCGTCGTTGTAGATCAACCACGTCGCTCTGTCGGGAAGAGTTCTCCGGCGCTAGTCTCAAGCACCCTTCAGCTATTCCCGCTACTCCCAGCAGAACAGTCGCTCAAATATTTGAACGAGCAGTTTGTTCTAAGAGGAAAGACCACCACGGGGTTTCCAGCTTGGGAACTCTTCCGCTATCTTGAGAAATTAATAATAATATATTGGGGAACATTTAGACAACAACATCCTGGGGGATTTTTAGGGCAATATAATTTTGACATTGTGATGTAACAAATTCTAGGAAAGTACTAAAATGCTACGTGACATTACGTTATCTGATAAAATCGCTGACTTCAAGTCACTTCTGGCATTATGATGGTTACACTGACTACGGCTCCATAATAACTGCTACTGAAAAGTTGCAAAAAGTCTGAATAACAAAGTATTATTAAAATCTCACGTATAAAATCGTTAAAACTTAGGTTTATTGTGTATACTATTCGTAAAACTTACAAAATGCCATAGTAACAAATTTGTTATTCACCAATATATAAACAATATTACATTGTAGTAAGTAAGCGTTCATATTGTTTATTGTAAGGACAATAATTAAGTATTTGCACCCGTAGCATAAATGTAGTATATAAGGCTGTACTTTTGTTAAACGTAAAGAGAATAAAGACAACATACACATTGAGACAATGTAGTTTTACTACTGCAACCACCCCAGTCAGCGAGCAGCCGCCGGCCATACCACAACATACACATCTTGAAACTAACACTATTAGGTATAAAAAGTTTTATTGCACACCAAATAAATAATGCCAATAAATATAAGTTACAGTTTGAAGGAATTCGAAGGAAAAAAGTTTAGGATATTCAGTGAAAGTTACCGAATTAATATAATTTTCTGGATATTTTAGAAAAGTAATCTGGACACCCCGGTCAGCTCGCAACGACGACTAGGTTATTTGATAAAGTTCCCTCCGTGCGCATAAGTTTAATTTGAATTATTTACTTACAACTTTTTCTCTTTACATTCGCTGCAAAGTTGTGAGGAATTCTTCGAGTTGAAAATTTAATTAGATGAGTTAGTTGACAGTTTGTTAGCGAACTTAATTTGCAAATGGCGCTGAATGTCATGGACATCGACACGTATGGGCGGGGAAATATTTTACAAGACCATCATATTATTTACGTAAGTCGTAGTAGTGTAATGGCTAGCGAACGTGTCGACGTGATATTGAATGTTGTTTATCTTACGTATCCTTTTGCTCCATTAATAACAAAATAGACAATTGAAAGCTTAAAATCTCCACTAACATAATAATTATTTTTAAGAAGTATCCAAGGAACAAACAAGAGATAAATTTACATCAATATAACTCTGTATATTTATTTTACACCGAAACGTTTAAAACTTACTTACCTCAAACTTTATATATTACTAGACTATTCAAACCCTGGTTGGTAACTCTATTTTCCTCACATTAAAACTTAATAAGGTTTTATATATCACAAGCGAAGCAGTGGACAAAAGCTAAGATACATATAAACTTGCCTTAAAATATAATGTAACTTGTGTTGAAAACCAGTAGTTTAGGAGGAATTTTATAAAAAATAAAAACTTCCTTTAAAAAACCCGACTTCAAAAAGTAAAAAACTAAATCGTAAAACTAAATAAAATAACTTATTTCTAAAGCTGTTATTGCGGTGCTTAGTAATTTTTAAAATACAGTAATTTTTATGTTTTACTTTGCACCGACTTCAAGATGTTTTAGATAATATATATTAAAAATATTAGCTTTATAAATGAGTTGTTTTATACATTTTTAACCGACTTAAAAAAAAGGGGGAGATTCTCAATTCGTCGGAATCTTTTTTTTTGTTTTTGTTGTTTTTTATGTATGTTCACCCATTACTCTTAAATTTATGATCTGATTTACATAATTCTTTTTTTGTTCGACGCGGAATAGTTGCCATTTGGTCCCTTAAAAATTTGACATAGTTTGTCCCAGTAGTTTTCATTTTATGATTTTTTATGAAAAAAATTCCATTCCGTTCCATATGTAGACCGATTACGCTAAGATTTATGATCCGATTTACGTGATTTTTGTTTAGTTTGATGCGGAATAGTTCCCATTTGGTCCCCTAAAAATTTGACATAGTTTGTCCCAGTAGTTTTCATTTTATGATTTTTTTATGAAAAAAATTCCATTCCGTTCCATATGTAGACCGATTACGCTAAGATTTATGATCCGATTTACGTGATTTTTGTTTAATTTGATGCGGAATAGTTCCCATTTGGTCCCCTAAAAATTTGACATAGTTTGTCCCAGTAGTTTTCATTTTATGATTTTTTTATGAAAAAAATTCCATTCCGTTCCATATGTAGACCGATTACGCTAAGATTTATGATCCGATTTACGTGATTTTTGTTTAGTTTGATGCGGAATAGTTCCCATTTGGTCCCCTAAAAATTTAACATAGTTTGACCCAGAATACCTACTACTACTAATATACTACCCAGACCTACGAATGGTGCCGCGCTTCTTAAAAAAAATTGGTTCCAAGAAACGGGAACAAAAAAATGTTCGTAAAATGAAAACTACTGGGCCAAACTATGTCAAATTTTTAGGGGACTACATGGCAGCTATTCCGCGTAGAACAAAAAATAATCACGTAAATCGAATCATAAATCTCAGAGTAATCGGTGTACATATGGAACGAAAAGGATTTTTTTCATAAAAAATGTTCATAAAATGAAAACTACTGGGCCAAACTATGTGAAATTTTAGGGGACTAATTGGAAGCTATTCCGCGTCGAACAAAAAAAGAATCACGTAAATCGGATCGTAAATCACGGAGTAATCGGTGAACATACATAAAAAAAGAAAAGATCCCGACGAATGGAGAAACTCCTCCTTTTTTGGAAGTCGGTTAAAAAGATTTACAGACGGATAGACAGACAGACAGTAATGAAGATAAAGATTCTAGCCAGCCCTTCCAACTGAGAAGAAACTTAGTAAAAAATCATAGACAGCAAAAACTAATACATAAATGTCGCACAGCGGCTGATTACAATTTAAAGGTTATTAATCAATATGTCTCAATTAGCCCTTCAACTGAACTCTGAAATATAAACAAGATCTCCAATTATGAAATACATGTTTTTAATGAATGAAATTGCCTAACTTTCCCCGTTTGAACTTTATCATCTACAATTCGTGGAACTTGTGCATATTGATTCAGTTCTCGATAACATATCTGCTACTGTAGGAATACATATCTCATGAGATTCTGAATTTATCTCATTGCTTCTCTCCTTCTTCGCATCTTACCTATATTAATAATTCTACCGTAAATTGGTTTCTCGCAATTTTAGAGCAGACCTTATAAGGTGACATTGTCAACAACATTGATTCATATGATGTGGCATCATGGTTACTACTTTGAAATCTGTTTCGATAATTTTCCCAGCTTCTACAATAATAATTCGATTTTTAATATCCATCTATAATCTCTATATGTCTATATTTCTCTATAAATATTATAAACGCAAATGTTTGTAAGAATATATGGATGTATGTTAGTTACTCTTTTACGCAGAAACTACTGAATGCATTTTGACGAAACTTTACAATAATATAGCTTACACATCAGAATAACACACAGGCTATAATTTATAAAGTGTTAATTATCCAACATATTACGATTTTCCACGGATGAAAACGTGGGCGCAGCTAGTATTATATAATTCTAAACATGCCGTGTCTGTACATTGAAGCTATTTAACAAAAACAACTCTAATAGACTATATCAACGATGGAGAATACGGTGTAATTTTTGATTTATTTCTTATCTGTCTTTTTGTTCCGGGTTCACGTTAAAACTACTGGGCCGATTACAATGCGGATTTCGCTGTTCCACAGCAAATTCCTAGACTTACAATCTGTGCTACATGTTATTCCGGGAACTTTTCTGGGAATTATTTAAAATGACCACATAAAAAAACGCATGATGATTTTTTTCACTGATCGATAGCAAATTTTATGTGATAAAATCTGTGACACTTTTTATCCCGGGAGTGGTTTGAGGTTGTTCGGGTGAATAAAAATTTGCTTATTCCAACACAGTGTCTCACTTAAACGATAGCTTACATTTTGTTTTTCAATGCTATGATACGTTGTGTCCCGGGAATCCCGCGGTAATTTAAAATCAATCATAGACAAACTCAGCACTGCACTGAGCACTGTTGTTTGGGCGAGGCTTGATACCATAAGGGCACGCTCCCTGGGCATACTTGACCTTTTCACAAACTAGATACTAGTTGTTAGGGACTAACCAGTTACCTATTCTAATATTATAAAGAAGAAAGATTTGTACTTTTGTATGTTTGTAACGAATAAACTCAAAAACTACTGGTCCGATTTCAGACATTATTTCACTATTAAAATGCTACTTTATCCTTGATTAATATAGGCTATATTTATTATTAGAAAAAATTAGGGATCCCTAATAAAACTTCAATATTGTAACCCATGGTGTTTAAAAAATTATGTTAGAGCGGGTCCCAGGATGGTTTAAATTCACATTTAGACTGGGTAGATGGCGCTGGATTCGGGTTCTAGATTTTTATTATTTCAGGCAAGACAAGGTCTGCCGGGTATATGCCGCTAGTATTTGAAAAAACTCAATATGTTGCCCTTAAAAAGCCATTTGGAATGGCAAAGTTAAGCAAAAGAAATAGGTAAATGTTAAGTTAGTACGGAGGCGGTAGAAATATGGCACGGAGGAGGGAGTAAAAACTGCCTGTATTTTGTGTCTGTATTTATGTAAAAGTAGAAAAGGCGACTTAGACATCGACGGCGCGTAGACGTCTTCTGACTTGTTACTCGAATATTAAATAAATAGTAGATCTGCTAACAGTTCCCCGCGAGCCAGGGCGCGGGATGGCGTAGTAGGCACACGCCCCGCTACACCCACGCCTGAACAAGATGGTTAAACTATGTATATTTAAAGAAACATTTCATGAATTTATCTTTGTAACGTTAAATTGCGGGTTCCGTCTTTCCCTTAGACAAAGCCTTATCACAAATATATGTACGCTCTTTAAGCAGTGAGCACGGGGTGTGGGGTGTAAGCGGCCCACGCCCACTCGAACTTGGGCGTGGGTGAGGATTCGCGTAGTTACAATGTTTTGATGATCTCGTAATTACGTCTGACATAACACTCGTCTGCGATCGAGAGGAATTTATTAGGTAAGGTTTTGACTTCGCCTTCTTAGATAACTTAATTGGTAGAAAGAATGATCCCTGGTGCTGGGCTAGACAAAGGCTCTGAATGTTTTGTGTATAGCTGTTATTCAATATATTTTTTTTCATTGTTATTATATTTTTCGTTTTTCACCATATCCGTTTTAATATTATTTAAAATTATTAGATATAGGAAAATTTGCTGAAGAGTTTCTTGCGCCGCTTCTTCTCTTCAAGACACAACATGTTGCGAAGCGGTGGTAAATCAGATTAGGCTCACATAGAGGAAATAATAAACATAAATAAAAATTAAAACTAATAATTAAAATAAACAAGTTGATGGTAGGCTAAATAAAATAATAGGTACTCATTGACACTTGACACATTTTTGTCTTCCGTGATCACGGCTACTGAAAAGTGGCCGAATCGTCGGAATAATAAAAATAAAATAAATTACTGTACTTAAAAGCGTTAAAACTTAAGAAAATATTATAATATTCAGTATATATAAATTATAGAGATAACACACACACTCACACAACTGTTACCCGCGACATTAAGCCGCATCCTACAGTATGATCAGAGCTTAATTTGTTTTAATGCATTTGTCACAATAGGGATTCAAACTACCACTTCCAGCGCAAATTAAAATGTTTTTTAACAAATTACACAACATATTATTGTAAACGATTTTCAACAAATTTCGTATACTTAAGTACATACTATAAGTTTTGTAGAATAAATACTTTTTTGTCATAAATATGGAATACTGGCCGCTCGGTTTTTATATTATTATAATTAAAAGAAATCAAGTTGGTTGAGATTGAGAGAAATTAAGAAAAAATGGTGTTTCATTTCATTTAGTCCCTTTTTTTATTTAAATATAAATATTATTTTGCCTCGTTCGGGTCCATCACAATTAGTTTATATCCGTGTAGGAGTGGGGGGGCTGTCATAACACGTCGAGATGAGAGCGCGAGTGTTCCGCGCGCGCTCATCTCTCTTCCCGTGGGGCGCGTTACAGACCGCCCCACGCCCGGAATAGACCGAGACGTCGCCGGGGGAGTAGCTCCCCCGGCATTGGAAAAGGCCCAGGTAGCCTATTCCCGTAGCCCTGGCATAAGGCGCAGGACGGAACACCCAGGGGTTTTAGTGGGTATCCCTAACTGGGGAGTGGCAATGGCGTGGCACCGGTTCTGACCGGGCACGCTAGTGCCACCCCCGATCTGGCGAATCCCACACTGTCTCACCAAGGTCGCGAGCATCCCCCAGGCTTCTGTGCCTGTCGCGGCTTAGTCCTCAAGCAGATTTCCCCTGGCCAAAAAAAAAAAAAGGGCTGTCATAACAGCCGACAAAACATCCCACAGGTGGGAGGGCATTTGCTCGTCTGGATGGCTGCCACCCCTGGTCTAGAGTATTCCGCCATAACAGCCTGGAGTTATGTTCCGACATTAGTGGCCAAGTGCCAATTTACCTTAAGAGTGCAGCAGCGTGTTTGTAGCACGTTACAAATATCCATGGACGATGTTAGCCGCTTTCCATCACGTGGGCCTGCCTGTCTACTGAACTAATGCAATAAAACAAATCGAACAAGGAACAAGAATTAACTGAATTAAGTACAGTAAGTATTCAAAAGGTGTTTTAAACTTACTCTAACTAGATAGGCAACCGAATTACTGATATAAAGTTATTTCGGAGGTTGCCCCAAAAGTAACTGGGGTATTTAAACGAATCAAACTGCTGTTGTTTCCCGGTTAGAATAATATTAACCGCGGCGTAACCTTTTTGTTCAACGATTTCTCTATTTCAAGAACAAGAACGGTGATAGTTCTCTAAAGTACTCTCTGCATCCTACTGTATGGGACGCCATGTTCGTCCTTTGCGAGCAGGTTCTGTTTTCCAAGGAGACAGCGTGGGTGCACTAAGAGAACGTCTCGGCTTTAGACCCTTGGCGAAGGTTTTGCGTGACGAGAGGTGAAAAGAAAGAAAACCTTATTTGAAGAAATAGCGCGTCATTACATTCCTGTCTTTTACTCACAGCTTAAGGATGGAAAGCGCAAATCTGCCGGTCAAGTTCTACCTTATAGGGACGTACTCGAGCGCCATCTGTCTGCATGTGACATCTCAAGTGACACTTGGAAAGATCTTGCACTGCAAAGAAGCAAAAATACATACATACAATATGACTCATCAGGTCAGGTGTATTGCGTTCCTTGCAAAAGAACTTTTAAAACCAAATTTGGTTTCGCTAACCACTTGCAAGCAGCTTGCCAAGGTTCGCCGTTGACGGATGCGACAAGGAGGACTATATATCTTTATAATATAATTCTTCTGTACGTGTGTTGACAGTAAACTCCTCCTAAACGGCTGGACCAATTTAAATGCATATTTTTGTGTGTGTTCAAGTGGATTCGAGGATGGTTTAGATTTACAAATAAGCCCGGCAGATGGCGCTGCAGTCGGGTCCTAAATTTTATTTCTCCAGGGCAGGGCAACGTCTGCCGGGACAGCTAGTAATAAATAAAAACTTCGTTAAAAAAACCGACTTCAAAAACTAAAATGTATAAAATAACTTATTTCTAAAGCTATTATTATTAATATATATTATCTAAAACATCTTAAAGTCGGTGCTTAGTAAATTTCAAAATATAGTAATTTTTATGTTTTACGTTGCACCGACTTCAAGATGTTTTAGATAATATATATTAATAATAATAGCTTTATAAATAAGTTTAGTTTTTTAGTTTTTGCAGTCGGTTTTTTTAAACGAAGTTTTTATTTTTTATTTCTTACTTTTTAGTGTCTAACTATGTATGGGTGGACCTAGAAATGGTGCCGCGCTTCTTAAAAAATATGGGTCCCAAGAAACGGGAACAAAAAAATGTTCGTAAAATGAAAACTACTGGGCCAAACTATGTAAAAACGTAAATCGGATAATAAATCACGGAGTAATCGGCGAACATACATAAAAAGCAACAAAAAAAAGATCCCGACGAATTGAGAACCTCCTCCTTTTTTCGAAGTCGGTTAAAAAGAGATAAAAGTATTTCTTAATTTTTTCTTCGTCTAATAGATTTATAATAGGTAAGTAAAATTCTCCTAACAGATATGGTATATTTTTAATAACAGGATAATAACAACAGTAAAGCCACTGTCTTCTAATAATATTATATTATTACTAGGACATGCCGCGACTTCGTCCGCGCTAGGCTTGAAGTTCTTCGGATACAAAATATCCCATAGCATTGGAAAATATAAAGCATCGTTTAAGTGGAAACTGTGTCGGAATGAGCTAATTTTTATGCACTAACAACTTCAACTTCTCACGGCAAAATTCCCGCGAGATTCCCAAAAAAATCAGGTTGTTGGTTTTTACAACATACAGACGAGACACATAAAAAATATAATAAATCGGTATTACACAAAGTATACAGCATACAATATGTCTCGCGATGGTAAAAAAGATATAAATTAACAAATGCAATGCAACGGATGCCTGACGACAGTTTTCAACTGCACCCAGAGACAAACACTTGTCGCACTCTCATTTATTTAAATATATAATATTGTTCGCGATCTTACGCCAGATTTCGAGCAAATTGAAAACGAACACGGAACGCGCCGTTTAAATGTTGACAGCGGTAGCCGTTAAAGGAATTCGCCCTCTCAGCAATATCAAGTTCAGAGACATTACACGTTAATAACAATTTTTAGTTTTTTCATTTAAAATAATTACCAGAAGAGTATCTCCATCGTATTCAAATATCAATATTAATTATACATGAATTGTAATTTCGTCTTAAGATGGCGCCCTACTTAGACTGTTGAAAACAAATCAATCCAGGCGAATTTATGAAGCCTAAAGCGCTATCTGAACACTTAAAACAATTCTCAACAAGTGAAATGTTCGTATTATCGCGACAGCCAAACGCTTGTTCGATGCCTTACGTGACTAACGGCCTGTAACTTCAGGCAACCAGGTCAATCTTTGAGGATGCCTCCTGAAAGTGCTATCTGGCCCTATTTGTACCATGAATTTAAAAAGTTCTTATATAGCTTGTGTAATTGAATGTAAAAGGAATCTTAAGCCTTTCTTCACATTATGGTGAAGTTCGCGGTTCAATCACATCATCTGATTTCTATCAAATCTATAGTTTTGAATTCGTGCTACACATTAATTGTGTTCAAAAGTACACTAGATGGCGCTAGACGTTTTGAAATTCGCATAAAGGCGACTTATTCCACTCATTTTATTTTATCCTACTGACATGGCAGTTCTCACAGCTGTGTTAGGAGTTTCATTTCAAATTATAAATCCTTTGTATAGTTTGCGAAAATATAAGTAGACAGTGATAATTAAACGAGCTATTTCGAACTACCCGCTTAATTTTTTTTACTGCATAAGTTCAGCAGACAGGCATGACTGCCCACCTGATGGAAAGCGGTTACTATATTTTTTTAAATCTGCCCTTTTAAATCATTCCCAGAAAAATGCTCGCGAAATTCCCGGTATAAAAAGTAGTACACTTTTTAAGTCTAATACAAAACCGCAACAAAATCAGTCCAATAGTTTTTACGTGAATCCCGAACAAAGACAGACTATACAAAAAGAAGATCGTGTTCTCCATCGTTTATACAGTCTATTTCAGTTGTCTTTTTTAAATAGTTTCAATGTTTAGAACACGGCATGTTTAGAATCTTATACTATTATAGATAATATACATCGCAGACAAAAGCTACTAATTGGAGATCTGATAATATGATAGTAACGAAATCTGTTGTATGTCAGACAATCGAAAATTCATATTTCAACATTTACCTGCATAGAATGCAACTATTCACAGTGCATTAGCACGTAGGTGGATCACGTACCAGTTGAAAGAAGCAAGTTATCGAAATACATATTGTATTCAATTTTTGCAAATACGTTGCCGCCCTTACTTGTTACATACTTGATACATAACTTACACTAAACGTGGGATAAGTGAGTTTCGGATTATTTCGTGCAACGAACCCCCCGTGGGCAGAGGGCGCCACATCCGTCATCCGTCTCTTCACTATTAATCACAATACTGCTCGTGTTGTACCATTCCAGATAAACAAAATAAGGATTACTTATGTACGTATGTATTACATCTATCTTATTTATATATATTTTTATTGCATGAGTTCAGCAGACAGGCAGACGGCCCACTTGATGAAAGCGGTTACCATTGTGTATAGACATTTGCAAAACCAAAGATGCTGCAAATGTGCTGCTGTTCTCTTAAGAGAGACTGGAACCCGGTCGCTAATAGCGGAACACAACTCAACATTGTTATGGCGGCATACTCTAGACCAGGGGTGGTAGTCATCCAGTCGGGCAAATGCCCTACCACCTGGCTGTGGGTTGTTTTGTCGCCTCTAACGACAGGCCGCCCGGCCGCAGGAAATTGTATTCTTTCTCCGCTCCTGCATGGATAATATGAATACTGTTACGAGTATATAGAACCAACAAGTTTAAGAAATATTGTTACAATATATGTGTCTTTATGTGTAATATACCTAGTACTATCAGCCGCGCGAGAAATCGCGGTCGCTGTATGGGATTCACCGCGATCAGGGATACCCACTAAAACCCCTCGAAGTTCCATCCTTCGCTTTATGCCGGCGGTAGCCGAACTGCTTCTCCGTTGCCGGGGACCACGCCTCCGGTGTCTTCATACTTAGGGTTTGGGGCGGTCTCTAACGCGCCCCATCTCAACAGCATTAACGACGGCTGGGAACCCTTCCCCAGGGAGAGTCCACCCACCGCAGTGTCTTCTTTTGTAATGTATATGCGGTAATTCCATCATAAAAAATATTTTTAAGATTTTTGTCTTTCTGGATGTTCCGGCTAATCTGTGATACGGCTGGACCGATTTACTTTCGCTGGCAGATGCTAATATTATAAGCGGAAACTTAGCCAATTTTTTTAGAGTTTTGCCAAAAATAAATTCACGCGGACGAATCGGCGAGCATTCTATTCACAGTAAGTAAAATATATTAACGTACAATAATAATGTGTAAATAAATAATAAAAAAAAAAAAAAATTACAATGATAAAGTGGATCATGGACGACTTATCAATAACTTTATATTCACAGTTAATGTAAACACTATTTTTAAGCCAATCATATGTTTTTCGAAAAATATCGAGATTATCTAAATTTGAGTTTAGATGGTTATAATATGTATTGCACATTCTTGTGATACAGCTGCTGAGGCCGTAGGTTGGTTTTAACCGAGGAATGTAGTTGGGTAATAACATGTCGTGGAATCAGAGGAGGCACATTTATTTTTATGTCTTGGATAAGATTTGTACGCATTATGCTAATGTTGAGGAGTTTATGCAATGAACAAACATTGAACATGGAACTTTTGTCGGTATTGCCAGTTATGAATAAAAGAGCTGTTTTACAAGTTTTGTTTTAAAATTTTAACACGATATCTGTTTGGAGATTGTTCCGAGCGTGAAACTCAGCGCAACTAATTTCCCCTCTTTTAGAACTTTATGATAATTTATTCGCAACGTTCAGCCATCGATCAGTTTAATGATGCCGTTTTAATAAGACCAAGATGAATAAGATTTTAATAGGACTGTTGTTCCGTCCTTGTTCTAGTATAAAGTAGGTAAAACATCGCTCCATCAATTTTGCTGTCTGCCCTGCCATTTTCATGACAGCCATTTTAGTTAGTTTCCGAGTGAACGTTTGATAAAGAAAACACTGCGTCGTGCGCTCGTCTTTTCCTGTCAACTAATCTGAACTTCAACTCCTTGTGCCTGCTGGCCGTGCCAAGAACTTTTACCGTACTCGGATTTGCTAAGTTTGTAAGTGGAGCCTCTGGTATATTTTTAGGCCAAGACTGTTTTTTCCTTGATTCCTGATTACCCTGTCTTCGTGCTTGATCACTTTTTTGTAGGGAGATTTATTAACTTAAACTTTTCACTTGTTCATAAAAAATTTAACCTTGCCCTGACAATTAGCAACACAACAAAAAAAAGGATGTCAAGACATGGAGAGAGAGTCCATCGCATGTTATGGGGTGAGAAGTCGTATACAATTTTCGTAGGCGATACTCTTTAGACAATAATCTCATTGACATGTTTACATTCAACCAATAAACAAATAGTCCCTACGAGTATGTTATCGTAAGGTAATTATCATCAACAGTTTTGTTTTCATTACGACATATATCGCACTGAGACATTGCCTAAGAATTCTCGACTTGTCTATTCTAGATCGCGTGTTACATTTTTTCAAGTTTATTCGAGTATTATTTTTATTAATATTTTCTTAGTGGTTGTCGTATGACCTTGCCTTCGGCTAGGCGTAACTATGTTCTAAGTTCAGCCTCTCCTTCACAAACTAAAGCGCAGGGTCGACAGGGAGGAGGGGGTTTTTAGTGGGTATTGGGGTTGCTTGCCTGTGCAGCTTCCTCTGAGTCTTTCCACACTATTCTGAGTCGATTGCGGACGGAGCACTGCCATACTATTGAGCATACTATTGCTGCAGTGTTATCGCCTCCGACCGACGTGTGTCGTTCCCTAGCAACGACCCAGATTGTGCGTAAATCGGTTAAGCATTTTCCTCGCCTCAAAAAAAATTTTTTTTTTTAAAATGACCTTGCCTTGATTACCCGCATCGCATATTTTTTTATTTGGTTTATATCGCCGTAATTCATTTAGGGCACGAACGATGGTTCAGCCCCTATACTATATGTTATGGCTATTTACACGCCTTAACAATATACCTATATTTTATTAAAAGTGCGTGGCAGTTTACGGGCAACGAAGGTTTCCGTAGACCTACATAATTTTTTGTGCAAATTGACTGTGAGATAGATAAATTGACGGAGGAACGTGGTAATTTTAGAAAAAAAAAAACAGTTTTCCAACGTGCCTACAGAGTCCTGCAATAATAAACCAAAATTACTATTAACACATAGACAGCGCCATCTGTTATGCAGTCTGTCAATTACTAAAACAGATAGCGATGTAGTTTTTTCTGACCAAAACCATTCTACGAGTTTTAACATACTTTTAATAGATGGCGCGAGCAGTAACCATAGAAGATACTTTTACAAATTCAGACAAATAAATGTATGGCAGCCTACGATCTACGAAGGATTCCGTACAATTGAAAACCATCCACTGTATTTGTCATTTAAATACGAAACTAAAAAGTACTTTACTTTTACTCAACGGAATTTTGTTACTCAAGGGATGTTATTCAAACTAAGCTTTTTAAATTATTTTTGAATGTAGACCTTTAACGTAACAATGTTTTCAAAATATTCCCCTTCCAGGTATTTCAAAACTTAGAATGAATGATGACATATGAAATAAAATTTAATGAAGTTTTTTATATCTATGGAACATGGATACAAGGTCTTATATTAACTTATTTATAATATTTTGAAAATTATAATATCGACCTACTTTATTTACACTTATAATAAAAGTCACTAAAGAACATGTTATGCCTGACACGAGTGACATGACTAATCTCGTCACAGAACAAAGACAGGACAATCACCCAGTCAAAAATGTAACACAGTTTCCAATCATAGATGGCGCCACCAGTCCTTTTTTTGTGGGTTTCCATCGTCTGTAGATATTTGCAACACCACGGGTGGAGCCAACGCATTGCCAGCTTTTAGAATCAGTAGAGAGGTAAGGTTAGAAGGGATGTGACAAAAGATTGAAGCAGGAGGGATACGGTGAAGAGAGAGGGAAGATGATGATATCGTACAAAACACGACTAGCTTAGTGCTTACTTGTTTCAGTTATGTGTTTCCTTAACATTCTTCACTTTGCTACTTTTGTCTCAACACTTTGTTATCTGCAATATTATAGGATATAAAAATGCAGTCTCTGTAATTAAAGCTATTTAAAAAAAAACAACTAGAATAGACTATGTAAACGACACACTATATAAACCGATGCATTATTATAAACATCTGAGTTTGTCTGTATGTCTGTTTGTTCGAGGTTTAAGTAAAAACTATTGTGCCGATTTTAATGCGGTTTTCGCTGATCGATAGGAAATACCCGGACCTAAAATTTGCGCTTCTTAGTATCCTGAGAATCCTATTGGGATTTTTTTTCTTTCAAAGTGGCCAAGTCAAAAGAAATTGTTTCCGATGCGAATTTTCACTGGCAAATAAAATCTTTAGTAAAGCAACTGTAGTTGTGTATGCCTTTAGTAACATTACTTATGCCGAGTTTTCACTAGATTTCCGGGATTCATGCAGTTTCATACAAAAAATCCATTACCTTACGTCTTTGAATATCAACGTACCACAGCGTTACCCTCGTAATTCTTGTTTCCAAAACTACGGCCAAAATGAATATCTGTGTCGTTGTAGAAATCTTTTAGTGACAAAGACATTTTTAATTCTTCTAAACTAATATTTAAGTCATCAGTTATTCGTAAAGTTATTAATAAATTCAAAAGGAATGTATTTATATTTAGATTTAATCTTTAGTTGTGTTTAGTTTCCCGTTAGAAGTGTCACAGTTCTACATAGATTGAATCATTGATTTTGGCGCCGTGTACTTACCTACTATTATGTTTTTGTTCTTTTACTAAATCATAAGTATCATTTTCGTTTATTGTATTGTTAGGCCATAAATTTATGAAATGCTGTAGGGTACTTTATAAAAATAATTAAAAATACCTTGCTGAAAATAACCTTTGATTTTATATTTAACGAAATAACTCATATTTATTACCTATCCAACATGAAGAAAATCGCTGGCGAATGATAGTGATTTATATAATTCATGTAACATATAAGCATGTATTTTTTAGTGTCTTAAACTAATATATAAAGCTGAAGAGTTTGTTTCTTTGATTGAACGCGCTAATCTCAGGGACTACTGGTCTGATTTAAACAATCTTTCAGTGTTAGATAGCTCATTTATCGAGGGAGGCAATATATCATCGCGCTCAGACCAATAGGAGCGGTGCACAAATGAAGAATGTTACAAAATCGGAGGGTTTTAAAACAAATTCCACGCGGATGTTGTCGCGGGCACAGCTAGTCAGAGTCATATAGGTAAAAAGAAGTAAACGACAGCAAGACGATCGGGTGCACAGGAATGCAGCGGCGTAGGCAGTAACTCGACCCCGTTGGAACTTTGGCCGCTACATAAATGCATTATCAATTAGCTAATTACCAATTTCCGTGGCCAAACGAGCCAATGCCTATTCACTAGTGTCAATAACGCTTCGTATTTTATAAGTGCTTTCTATAGGACTGACTTTATACTGTTTGGTGATAAAGACAACCACATCTGATTTCATAGACGAATGTTCTGCTGCAATGTCGAAAGAAGCCTTCCTTCGACCGATGCCTTGAAGATTGTAATTTTTTATGCGTACAGGAAAAGAGAAAGAATTGGAATTACTGTGAATTGTCGTAAGAAGAGACAAAACAACCCACATCCAGGCGGTAAAATATTTGTCCGATCAGATAAGTAACCAGGTCTAGTGCATGTCGCCATTACAACCTTCAATTGTGTTCCAGCATCAGAGACCAGATTCCAGATCCCTCGTGAGGCGGACAGCTATTATTGCATCTCCTCGTGGACTAGACAGTAGTAGTAGAGGTGACATAACAACCCTCAGTCAGGTGGTAGGGTATCTGCCCCTCTGGATGGCTGAACCTTGAATTGAGTTCTGACATCAGTGGCCAGGTTCTAGACTGCCTCAAGCGAGCAGTAGCGCATTTGTAACGCCTTTCGTTTTGCAAATGTCCATAGCCGATGGTAACTGCTCACCATTACGTGGGCCGTCTCCCTGTCTGCTGAACTCATGCAATAAAACAAAATTGTGTGCCCACTACAAATAAAGATTTATTCATTCATAGACAATGGTAACTACAATTCATAAGTGGGGCATCAGCCTGTCTGCTATAGGTACTCCGGTAATGAGAAAACCTTAAGATGTGCAAATTTGGACATGCGGAAGGTTCAAACAAACTCCAAAATAGAAAACTCATGGTTGACCCCAACGTACTGACTTAACCACGTAGAAAGGATCGGAGCCTGAACAAAGTATATCTGGGGCAAAGAGTCGTTCTAAGTCCGGTTGACCGTACTAAATATTTCTAGATTAGCAGTGGCAAGAGGCTGCGCAGAAAAATGCCATGTCTTAATAACCAGTTATAACAAGTGAAGACGTTCACATGTTCCCACTCCGCCGTGTTCTAACTTTAGTGGAGCGTCTGTTATCGAATGTCGGTTAAACGGTTCAAGGGGCACCGGGACCCGGGGTCGGGGCTCGGGGTGCCTTATCGGCGGATTTATCGTCCCCGATAAGGATGCTACACAAGTCATTGATTTAAATTGACACCCGTTCGCTTGGCGCTAGCCGTCTCACTACCACCTGTAACTACAATATTTCTGTAATCATCTTAGTTATTAATTAATTAGTGAAATATGTATACTTATTTAAATTGTACACTCCTATCCTTTTTCTGCCCCACCAACATCGCCAGATTAGTTAAGAATTTCTTTTAAGCTAGGTTGCCGGGAAGAGATCGCTTTTAGCGATAAGGCCGCCTGTTGTTTTGCCAACAAGTATTGTTTTTCTTTTTTCTTTTTTAGTTTATTTAGATATTTTGTTTATTTTGATGAGCATTAAAGTGTCTGTCTTAATTAAATATCACTAGGCAATCTCGACACTATTAATTTTAACTAATGATTGTTCATAATATACATATTTAACAGACACTTGCGATGGTACTAACTACTACTACTAAATTTCAACGTAACAATAACGCACATCATGTCTTTACTATATATATATATATATATGTATATATATATGTATATATATATATATATAGTCCTCCTTGACGTATCCGTCAACGGCGAACCTTGTCAAGTCCGGCTGTGCGAGCGCAGGTGGCTAGAGAAACCAAATTTGGTTTTGAAAGTTTTTCTTTTCTGCAAGGAGCGCAATACAGCCGTCCTGTTGAAACGTAAGTGTAGTTGTTGTTGATTTTTGGGCGGTTCTTTTTGATAAGGCGTTGCTCGTCGGAGTGTTCTACTCGTTGCGTTTCGAAGACAGCAACAGCCTTATCAATAGAATTACGCCACTCTTTTCTTTGCAAAGAAAGATCTTCCCAGCCGTCACTTGGGATGTCACATGCCGACAGGTGGCGCTTGAGTACGTCCTTGTACCGCAGAAATTGACCGCCAGATTTGCGCTTCCGTCCTTAAGCTGTGAGTAACTTATTCCGACACAGTTTTCATATATGACAGCTTACATTATTTTTTAATGCTGCGGTACTTTGTGTCCTGAGAATCCCGCGGGAATTTCAAGCTAAACATGGACGAAGTCGCGGGCATGTCCTAGTTAGAAATAAATGATTGACCTGCTTTGTATATTCTAACTAGAAATAATTAACTGCTTGATTGATGGCAACACAATTCAAAGAGAATTAAATTGTATAATTTCCGTTTACGGTATCGTTCGGAGACAAAGTTGAATCAATAGATTGTCTATTTTAGTGCGCGGATATGTCAGATGGAGACATTTTAGTGCCCATAACAGTATTGCTTTGACATACTTCAACGGCAATTATGATAGTGGTTGGAACTCGATTGGACCAAGTAGCGCAACACGTCCACACTTTGGCTGCTTCACATTCAAAAGTTTCTATTCAACATAAGTTCCAATAGAGAAGACTCTTTAAGGTCACACATAAGTTGAATTTTAAGAATATCTCCTACTCTATGTATACCGATTCGCAGCGCGTTATCGCTGTTTAAGTAGAACAAGCAGCAACAAACTCCCCGGCAACACTTCTACCTAAAAATAATTTTCCTTAAAGTTTATCTGCCGGGTTCTTTTTTTTAATAAATACATTGTTGAAGAATTAATGGGGTCGTAGCAAACGGATTCATAATTAAAATTAGAAACAACGCACAAATTAATTGTAAAATTAAATAAACTACCCCCTACTATACCTCTCCGCAAATACTCAGCCTTCGGAATTGGCTACATATTTGCGTCTTTTGGGATCGAGGCCCTGAGACCATGCGGGCCTGAGGCGCACAAGCTTTATCGGTACAGCCAAATGTCTGATGGATGGACGACGGTCTGGTACTACATTTTGTAGTTTAATTTTAGTATATAATTAATTTATTGTATATAATAATTTATACCATGTTACATATATAATTAAACTAGCTTCTGCCCGCTCCATTGGTGCTCCGCTCCTTTTAGTCCTAACATGATAATATATAGCTTATAGCCTTTCTCAATAAATAGGCTATCTAACACTGAAAGATTTTTTCAAATCGGACTAGTAGTTCCTAAGATTAGCGCGTTCAAGCAAACAAACAGAGAAACAAACTCTTCAGCTTTATATATTATTATAAGATTAATAAATTTATTCCATTAAAAAAACTACCCCCTGAAGGAGGCATGATGGTATTGGCGGTGAATGACACCGTGCGTGTCCCGCGTGGAGGGGACCATCGCACGTCCCTGGGGTTAAGGGCGAAGGGTAGAGGGGTAAGAGGGTCAGGCACGAGCCACAATCACCAGGCTGACACCACCTCGCTAATGAATCAGCAACGACGTGCGACTCGCCTCCAAAATTCCGTTGTGTTGCCAATGCAGAAATCCGAATAGCCAGATAGAGTAATAACCGGATCCTGAATTTAGTTAGTGACTCTTCTTGCATCTTTATTTAACTTAATCAGTAAAATAGAACAACTAGTTCGCCTCCATTTATAAGGTTAAATTTTGTTGACCCAACAATCTCCACTAATATTATAAAGAGGAAAACATTGTATTTTTGTATGTTTGTAACGAATAAACTTAAAAACTACTGAACCGATTTCAAAAAAATTTTCACCGTTCGAATGCTACATTATCTCAAATTATTGAAGGCTATAGTTATTACTAGAAATATGTAGAAATTCCTACTAAAACTTCAATAAAGCAATCCAAGGTGTAAAAAGGGCAATGTTTGAGTGGGTCTGGGGATGGTTTATTCACAATTAGACCCGGCAGGTAGTGCTGCAATCGTGTTCTAGATTATTATTTTTTAAGAGCAGGAAAATGTCTGCCGGAACCGCTAGTAAGTATTATATAGTTTATTTCTCGACAATTTGAATAGATATTGTAAATTATGATTAGGTTAATAGCAAAATTAATTGCATACCAACATGGCAAGAATATGTACACTTTTAAATTGTAACATCCTTTTAAAACTTTTAAATTACGTTTCACATGACGCCAAAATTACCTATCATTTTGTAAATAGAGAAAAACTTCACAGGATTATTTAATTGAGCAAATAATTATAGTCATGAAGAGTTATCAGAATCACAAATACAAAACAAGTTTCACTAAAAATAAACTAACTTAAATAAAACTAATTATAAATAAATATTAACTAAAATTAAACTAAAAAAATACCATCTATAAATAAAAAATAGACTCCATGTCGCTGTCGGCGGGGAGAGTGCCCAAAATGCTGGCCGCATTTCCGCGTTGGTGGCAACGCTGATGCGTTGCCCTAAGTGCCCTAAGAGAAAAACTATTTTACGATCATGATTATTTATAAAACGCTCGAGAGTGAGGAGAATATATTTACGCTGGCATCCCAGCGGGGGCTTCCCGGTGCCCCGTCGCCGCCGCAATTAGACGACTGCGGCCACGTGGCCGGCGTCCCCATTCCCGACGGGTCACCGGGTTCGCGCCTCTTCCTGGACGCAAACCATTTTATACCTAATACAGTTGTCGATTTTTGTACAATCCCGGTGCAATCCTGGCCTGCGCACAAATGAAATTTCCGATCTTTAAGTATAACTTATTGTCTCTTTCAATTAAAGAGGAATTTTTATATGGTAGAGGGTAGATATTATCTAAAGTAAAATTAAAGAAGGGAATAATCATGAAGGAGTGTTCCGAGGAACTGTTTATAATGGTGCCTTCGTCCTCTTTCTATCATCGCACTGCTCGCCATCGGTTGGGAGTTTACCCCCACTTCCTCGAGCCGCTTCGCTTATATACGCAACGTTCTGTAGAACGTTTCCCTTGCATACCGTGGGGATTTTGAATGAGCTCCCAGCCTTAGTTTTCCCTCAGCGTTATAATATGGAGTTTTTAAAAAGGATGTCAAAATCACTTCGAGGCCCGCAGCGTTAACGTCAATAAGCGATTGGAACCGCTTTCCATCAGATGGGCCGTCAGCCTTTCTGCAGTCCTCCAGCTATATACAAAATCTTCATTATAGCTCGTGCCAGCGGTAAGTGCGCATACTTGGGGAGACCTACATCCAATTGCGGACATTGATTTGCTGAAGAAGTGTTACTGATAAGACCTTTATTATTATGGGGCATCTTATACTACAACAAGTTCATGTTCACCGATAACTTAATATTGAGACGTATTGCTTCCGAAACGAGCAGTTTCTTTTATATTGAGTTGGTATTAAAAATGATGTTTATAAATTGGCCATCTCGGCTGAATAACTCTTTATCTGCGCGATTAACACGTCCGATGCTATCGACCACGCGCATAAAGACGCACACCGCCACAGTGCCACGACTACCACGTTCCAGTGCAGTGTGGTAAGTGGGGTTTTGCTGATCACCGTTTATTTAGTTTGCCTAGCTAGGCTTTTCTTGGGCCTATTAGACTTGAAATTCAAAAAGAACATTTTGAAATTTAAACATTCATTTAGTAACATGATTTTCATTACAAATGGCACTAATTTGGCAAATGTCAGAGTATGTAGAGGTAGGTGGAAAAGAAAAAATATACTAAGAAGTCTAATAATTTGGCGAGTAATTTATACAACTTTTTTGCTAGCCTGAAGTTGAATAAATACAATATATAGGATTTATAATACAGTATATAATATTATTTCATATATAACATAATAATATCTGTATATATAGTTAAATGATTAACTAATACAAATATAACACGTTTATTAAACCTTTGATTGACCATTGACAGAACGGAACAGGAAGGAAATTTTGCAGAAATTGATAAAAAGTCTTTTTCCAAAAACAAAGGGCCATTTGCTATAATAGTTAACACTTCTGTTTGAAGTATTATGATTTTACGTGCAAGTCATAACTTTGTTTCACCCTTATTATTAAATCTCGGCTGTCCATAATCTTATAAAATGTACAATTAAGAAGTTTATAAAAAAACACAGAGTTGCCACACTGATTTGCCGACACTTGTGTTTTACAGTTATTATTCATTTTTACGGCCGCTAACGCCTCTCAATCGGAATATAAGCTAAATATACCCGAGAATAGCTTGTAAACATTTATACTGCTCACGGAACGCCCCGAATGACCGAGAACAACATCTTCACCCACTTTCACGGCCCGAGTGACCCCGAAGGCCGCCACCTGTCTGTAACGTTGCGCCCGGGTCGCTTCAAATTCCAGCGCCCAGGCACCTGCAGGATAGGTTTCTCAAGAATGTTTCTCTTGCGTGCCGTGGGGATTTAGAATGAGCCCCAACCAAGGATATCCCAGAGCGCTACGATAGAAACTTTTTCAAAGAATGTGTCATATTCTTCGATTTCGGCACGTTCGTGACATTTTTGGTTTTGTAAACGTCCATACACGACGGTAAACGTTATCCATCATAATATGAAATAAGATAAAGCGCGAATCAGACTGTGTATGATTACAAATGTTATCCGTGCAGGAACGGAGAAAGAATACAATTTTCCGAGTTTTAGGTGTCGTAAAAGGCGACGAAACAACCCACAGCCAGGTGGGAGGGTATTTGCCCGTCTGGATAGCTTCCACTGCTGGTTAACAGTATGACACCATTGAACAACCTTGAGTTGCGTTCCGCCATTAGTGGCCAGGTTCCAGTCTCTCTTTAGAGAGCGGCAGGGCTGCTAGCACCTTTGGTGTAATAAATGTCCATAAGCGACAGCCAACGTTTTCCAGCAGGTGGGTCGTCCGGCCTCTCTGCTGAACTCGTGCATAAAAAAAATAGCTGTACGGCTCCAGGTTCGCGTGAAGAGTTACTTACTATCAGATCAGGAGTTAGAATCGCTTTAAATGCAAGGTTGAAAAAGCACAGCAGTTAAAAACAGAACAAATAGAAACCAATTTGCATATAATATTTTGTTGAAAAACACGAAGTCAATGTCGGAATAAGAGGCCGCGGGCAAATGTGAGGCAAATCGCATGCTAATCCGGCCCACTTCCTCGAGTTATTCCATGTTTTTTCCTTAAAAAAGACTCGGGAACGGCTCGCCGACTTCTGATAAAATATACGGTGACATTGAAGTTTATTTTCATGATAATCGACATGTCGTTGGTATTGTTTACTGTGTCTAATGGTATCGAGCTTGTACAATTCATTTAAAAATCAGAAAACTCAATTCGAAATACGAACTTTTACAATTTATGTGCATCTGTCTTTTAGAGCTTCAGGTGAAAACTATTTAACGGATCAAGAGGTGGGAAGGCCAACACGTGGAGGTCCCTTAAATGTGGCGTGACACTGACCGGCGTTTATCCCTGTCTACACCATATAATAATGCAGCCAATGAGGAGCCCCGGCCAGTGCAGGAATATTGTGGAAATAAGAACAAAGGGCACCGGGCTATTGGGATAAATTGCTAATGGAACTAGAAAAAATATGGAAAAAATGGGCAACTGGTGACTCGCCACACCCTGCATGGGTCAAAGAAATACCGTGCAAATGGGTGAAGGGCATCATGGGTGTGAGTGGTTAAGGGATGTGGAGAGATGGGCTACAGGTCACCGAAGCCACTTCCGACGCCATACCATATCTTCACCCATGGAGCTTGAGTCTTAGCTCTAACGATCTCCACTCCGTGCCGGTTGGCTGAGGCAAGTACGGAAGCAGATCCGCCCCCTGCGGGATTTTATTATTATTACGTTAGTATCTATTATTAAAATTGTACTGTGTCTATAACTGTATATCAGTCGGTTCTGGCATTCGCCGTCCACTACCGCGATAAGACTTGTGCATCACACATTCTTTACCTTGAAAGTAAAAATCAAATTGATGTATGTTCTTGTCGAAAGTGTATTATTGTTATTACATTTATCGTCTGGTTTCACCAGGTATCATTTGATTTAAACTCAACAATATAGTAACTTTTAATACTAATGTATGATTTCACTTATTGGGATTGATCGAGGACCTAATTGATGAAATGCATTGAGGAGCAGGAGTGCGGTCGGGGAGGTGAATGGCCGCGGGACCAATACTAGCAATCAGCATAAATTAAGGCGATCGCAATAATAATAATGAAGATTAAAGGGCGTGCTTAAAAATAATGCGTTGCGTTCGCGTTTCACCTGTGAAATATGAAATGGGGTGGCCAGGGTGGTTGGCGCGTTCGCGGGGTGGCCAGCCATAACCACAAGCAAGAGACGAGCAGATTATTACAGCTCCTTCAGACCAAAACTTTCCAAAATATAAGTAGATACGCGTTGATTTTAGAAATGACTCGTCGCGTTGGCAAAAATGGCAGAATGGATCACGCAATAAATACAAGTGACCCTCTATTGACAGACGATAGGATACAAGAGAGGACTTGATGCCGATGACGGAAGCCAGGAAGCACAACACAGTGTGATTTTACATTATTACTAATTTGCACAGCACTTTACTAAGGGTAGCAAGAGCGTGGCGCACGCGCACCTTATTGTTTCTGTCAGCTGTCAGCTGTAAAGGTATGAAGGAAAGGTACAGTATGGCCAATACAACAAATAGATCTTTGATGTTATTAGTCCGACTATACATAATTAAGTGGTCTTGAGCCTTTACCCGTCTGACTCACTGGAGTGCAAAGCTCCCGGGATTAATTCTTTGCATAATTTAAGTCAATAATTCGTTTTCTTTCTTACTTTTTCATGTTAATCATGGGTGTGAAATTGGCCCCAAAATTGAATTTGGTTGATTACCCATAATTTAAGCATAACTTGCTTAGACGCCATCGTCAAGTTTTCGGCTCCTTTACGAATACTTGGTTGGGGATCGAATTTTTGAATGAAAACTTTTCGAAAACGACTCTCTGATGATGTGTCCTTCGAGTCGCTGGAAACACAGTGACGTACGTTAGTCGATGGCCTTTGCGGGTTTTATTTGGTTATCAGTAGCTTGGCATGGTAGCATGTGACTTTGAGGCGTTCGCTGCATCACTTTACTCTGAACGTATGAAGTAGTCATATACGACGTGGAATGTATTGTCATGTTCAATTTTGAATCTCGATTCGCGTGTTTGTGGTATTAGTGCTGGCATCACCGCGGCGGCCATTTGTCAGGAGTTACGAGGCAGGCCGCCAGAGGGCGCCCGCCGCCGGCCCGCAGCCCGCAGCCCGCCGTCCACGAGCCCAGCCGCGCCCACTCTAATCACTCTAATAACTTTGAGCACGTGGGAACGTCTATTTAATAAACTAATTTGGTAACTGACACAAATGACAACCAAATGTTATAATATGCCGTTTTCAATGAAACATGGACTATATCTTTAGCAGAGTTCATATTTTTTATATTATAAAAGCTCAGAAACATCCCACTGCTGGGCGTCCCATTATAGCGACATGAACATGCACACCCGCCACGCTTGTCCAAGGCGGCTTGGCAGGTTTGACACATTGGTTATCTCGTCGTGCAGATGTCATCACGATGTCTTTCTTCACGGTTGTTAGCACGTGTAATTGTAACAATATGCACATTAAGTGAGAAAACTGCCAAAGCGTTGACTGTGTTTTTTTGAACATCGTTTAATTTTTAATCAAAAATTAATGAAATATCTTCGATACAAAGTTTGTTAATAATTTCAGTCAAAATTATAATTACGATCCTTGCATGTAATTAGCACGTAATTGATAAATGATGAAATTTATAAAAAATAAATCATTAAACACCAGATTTAGCTATATTCACATTATTTACGAAGTGCTTAGAGCCTTATTAGACTATTATCGAACCATTTCGCGAATCCTTGAATTTGACCTGGTACTCTTAAATATCGGCCCATCCTCAAACCAATGTCCAATGAAGTGAGTTCGGTTTGCTTGCTGTTACTCGACACCACAAATTACGAACTAAGTAGGGTTGCCACATTCACGATTTCAGAACTAGACGTAGCATGTCTCAGGGAAAATTTTATAAATAGGTCTATTAGAAATAGGTTTTATAGTTTTCATGTTGCAGTACTATAGAAGAATAAAAAGAGATCTATGGTACATAAACTAGCTCTGTTTCGAGTTTCACTTAATTCAATAAAAGTCGATTAAAATCGTATCTTCTGACTCTGCTGGTCCAAATTCCGTACTGATTTGTTTGTTTTATTTAATGTAAAAACTTGACCCCTGTACAAAATCATATGTATTATAGATTGGTAACGATTTTTTGTGCTAAGCAAATATAATAAATGTCTTGAAAGCCATGTGTCTTATAATATTGCCATTATCTGTATTGTATAAAACTGTGACAGAGCTGTCATTTTATTCTTGTGCCTGTTTGATTTGCACCGTTTAAGCGACTGAGTACGGGAGGCCTAATGAACTTAAAAAATGCATGTAAATTAGTTCTAGGGGGCAGGTCCGAGTAACGAACGAAAAAAAGATCGGCCGGTGCCCCTTCAATCGGGACGTAAAAAAAAAAAAAAAAAAAAAATATACTGAGACGTCTATTTTGCTCAAAGGTTAAGCATTGCCATTTAAGTGGCAACGCCACCAGTCTTTTGGGTACGTTCCCGGTAATTGACAGTGGTTTGGGACCAATATTGTATCTATAATTATACCCTCTCTTTTACTTAATTCTAGTATTTTAATTTTACGTTTCTTTTTTATAATATTTATTTAATTTTTAGTATCATAATTGTTGCCGCCGCAGTGCCGGCAGATGGTCACGCCACGCCGCCCTGAATGATGTCTTACGGAGGGCGCTTGCCACCGCTCACGTGCCGGCTCTATTGGAGCCGAACGGTATTGCACGTGATGATGGCAGGTGCCCTGACGGAATGACTCTAATTCCCTGGCAGCGTGGCAAGCCTTTGGTGTGGGATGCAACTTGCGTAGACACGTTGGCCGCATCCCATTTACCAAACACTTCTAGATCGGCCGGTTCGGCGGCGGAAACAGCGGAATCACTGAAGCGACGGAAATATGCAACCCTCAGTGAGAGTTATATGTTTGTGCCGTTTGCTGTCGAGACGCTTGGACCGTGGGGTCCTGAGGCCATGAGCCTCTACCAAAATTTATCAAAACGACTCATCGACTCTTCAGGTGATCAGAGGGCTGGTGCCTACCTCGGCCAACGGATCAGTATGGCGATCCAGCGAGGAAACGTAGCCAGCCTTCTGGGCACCTTACCCATAGTTTTCAAGATAGTTTAGAATATCTTAACTATCTTTGAAAAAAACATAGATATACTTGTTATTAATATATGCTGGTAATAGTGGTGATAAGTGGCAGCCCTGGGGGTGGGCCGCTGCAAGCCACAAGTCGCGGCCCGCACGCCACAGGTGGGAGCGCCCTGCGCCGCGCCCTCCGCGTCCATCATCACTATTTACGCACCGCGCTGTGGGGACAACTCCAAATATTAAAGCCACGCGAACCGTCTCCCTCAAGGCAGGCATTTGAACAATTGGGTGGACGACCCGTTCGATAGCAACATTACTTTTTCTGTTATTTTACGTTTGTAGGACTAAGGAATCCACGCCAGGAAATGTTGGAAGTTTAGGGATGATATGGGCCATAGCCCATAAGAGACGGTAATCGCTTAACATCAATCAGGTGGGCCGTCTGCCTATCTGCTTTTCTCCAGCTAAAACACATCTCTCAGTTACGGCAGAACCCGCGTGAGAAATTAATTACTTTCTGTATTAATTACCTAATCTTAAAACATAATATTAAGGCCTGCATGAGACTTTAAGGCTAATTATGCACTACGATGTAACAATTCCGGAATTAGCTATGATAGGATGAGTCTGATATTTAACAATCATTTTGTATGCTCAACCCTAAGGGCCCACGCAAGTAAAAATTACTAGTGTATGCACGAGCTAAAAAAAAATAAACAATCATGTGCACATAACCGCGCTTAAAACCGTTAAAACGTAGTTTTATTATGAGTACAAGTCGCGAAAACTTAAGAAAATATTATATAAACTAACATTATAAACATAATCGTAAACTAAAATAAATTAAGGTCAATTATTAATTAGTAAAGTAAAATTCAACATTTTTAATAAAAGTTAACTAATGAACCTAGTGTGTAGAGTTTAAAATAGTATAAGTTACCATAGTAATTAATAAACAATGTTGCGAATTTTAAATTCCAATGGTGATTATACACAAAAATGTAAATTCGAATTCAATTAAACACAGAACCAAAAAACCAAAGACATTTCCTACAACTTCTTCGCAAAAAAATTAATTAAATGTAATTAATAAAATAGTAATTCCTATTTGCATTTAAATGAGACGACCTTGTTTCATAATATTGCAAATAGCTACCGTATCTACATTTATATCACAGTAGGAAATGTTGGGAATTCTCTATTCGTCGTGTCATGATAGAAATAAGGCTTGGAATGGCGTCTAGCCACTTCTTATTGCAGAAACCGGTTTCATCTTCAACTTGACTAATTGAAGGCAGTAGTTGTAGAAACTGTACGCTTTTTCCAATATTATCTTATACTAGCTGTGCCCGCGACGTAGTCCGCATGGAATGTGTTTTCAAAACCCCCCGATTTTAAAACATTCTTCATTGGTGCTCCGCTCCTATTGGTCTTAGCGTGATGAAATCGAAGACTTCATGACAAATGGGCGTATACGCTAAAATGGCATTTTTTTTGTTATTTACTAAAATCTATAAAATGTTACAATTTAGAAAGTCTTACCAATACGTGTACTTAAATAGAAGGGTATTCCAAATTTCAGCCATATACAATCAACTAGTATTGTTTTATTCATAATTTTGTCCCTTGTGTAAAACTGTACTTTTGTCTGAACGCCCATTTGTCATGAAGCCCTCGATATATAGCCTATAGCCTTCCTCGATAAATGGGCTATCTAACTCTGGAAGAATTTTTCAAATCAGACCAGCAGTTCGTGAGATTAGCGCGTTCAATCAAACAAACAAACTCTTCAGCCTCATATATCAGTATGAGATGAGCAGGCTGGTTTGAAAATAGGATAATAGTAGTCGATTAGGATAATGAATAAGTCGGCTAAAAGGACGACTCCTCCACCTCCATTTGAGCCAGTGCTCATTTTTGCATAGTACTTGAAACCATAATCATTATATTAATACGTGAAGCAAAAACTTTGTACCATTTCTTACGAAAATTGCGCGGAAGGAGGAGTATAAACTTTCGCACACTCGAAGTTGTTAGTTATAGAAAACTAATATTTTTTTCAAAATTATGCATATAAATGACATTAAATCAATAACAAAAACATTACACGATGCATTAGACACATACAAGTGTATATACTATTTTGTTTATTGTTAAAATCAAATGAACAGTGTAGCCTTGGCGAAATCTGTGATTATAGAAATATAGTCTTTGACAACAGTACCTTAATAATATTCAAACTTACAATTAAAATTAGTTGTGGTCGAATTTCCACCACTGGGCGAACACTCAGTAGTCATGAATAGTCTTACTTATAAATATTTTTTACACTTTAAACTGTTACTTAACAAGTGATTAGTAGAAATGTTACAACGCTACATTCAAATAAAAACACCTTTAAAAGTCGAAAGAGACTGAAACGTATACATACAAAAATACATATAAAAATCTCACTAAGTAATGTTTAGCAATTCCTAATAAATGCTTATCTCTTTTTCATTTATAAACTGTTACTTATCTAAGAGGTTGATAGATAAAAAAATCTATAATGGCAAACATAATGGATACAAAAATAATCTATCAACGAATGAAAAATAGCAAACATTGTCAAAATTACGATTTATGAATCTGTACTTGACTTTTTAGCACTCTTAACAATTGATTAAACTAGGTTTTGTAGTGGGTAATTATGATAGGTGTTTAGCATTATTCTTCATTGAGAGGCGTTTATAAGTAAGACCAGAAGTAGCTAAGTAATGCTTAAAACCTGTAAAAATTAAACAATTTTATTTATTTAATTTGATTTGGATTGAGGAACCATGCAAACCATTTAATCGAAAATACCCTAAATCCCAAATCACCTTCAAAGAATATGTTTAACATAATTTTCATTGAATTTTAAAGCTTAATAACCTTGATTTTTCCTGAATTTTGACCTACATTCTCGAAGTTCCATACACTACTTTCCTATGGTAGTGAAAAAGGATTTCTTTATTAACTTATATACTCCCTCCGACTTTTCTTCTTTTTTCACTTGCTTACTTATCTTTTGAAATAAAAACTTATATTTAGTACATATGTATCTTATATTGTATTACTCACGTTTGTATTTTATCCTTTTTGATAATTATGATTTACTTCTATCACCTATATTTAGCACAACAAATATTTAGTACTCTACTTGCATATCGCTTATTAATCTATTATGCTTACTAGTTTTGTTTAGTCCAATAACATTCTATCTTACCGTACTGCAATATATTGATATTATTTTGGACCCCCTTACACGCAATCTTCGACTTTCTTTGCCATGAAGATGACGAATGACGTTCCCTGAAGACGAACATAAGTGGGGAGAATATGCGAGAATTACTTGGTAAAAAGCAGCGCGAGGAATTTCTAAGCTACGCAATAAAAATCGTAAAACTAAACTATTAAACGTAATGGGTCAACAAATAACACTGGTGGTATATAATTGTATGGTGTAAGTAAAATTAAGTATTAAAATGTAAATATCGTGACCTGCATAAATGAAAATGTAAGAATAGTAGTAATACAAGTATATAGAATAAATGATTTAATATGTAATAGTACGCCGATAAGATATAAACAAATATATAACAAATATGGCCTTACTCATAATCGTTTGTTAAATTTCAAGAAACTGCTCATCAACTGATTAACGAAAATTTTACCCATAAACTCCTCTTAAGGATAAGTGGTGGTGGTACAGTAACTAATAAATAACTGTCAAAAATAACCAACATCGAGAGGCAGTTTAAGTGACTGCTAAGAGGCAAGATGGCAAGTTTTATTTGAAACACCCAACGATTAGGGGCTTGAGAGTCTCGTATGTAAGAGGTGGCTAATCCTTTCTTAACGAGATTATTATAAGTAAGGCCCATAGAATTAATTAGATAGATAGATAAATAACTGCATTAGCAAATAAGATCTGTAAAGAAAGAAAAGGAAAAGAAAAAGCTAAAATATTGATTTTGTGTGGACGTCGTTGGCGTGAATATGGAGCAAAACTAGATATGGGACTGAGTTTATAAACTAACACAACTCGCATCACAAAAGTTCACGTGGCTGTTTCTTTTTTATAACAATACTTAGCATAAATAACCGCTTAATTCAAATGAGCTTGTGGCGAGAATTCGATCAGCGAGACCATGTTTGAGCTTTCGTCCCATTAGCTAGCGATGTCGAATGCTGAGATCGCTGCCAACGACTAGTTTGCCACGTGATGCCACGCAATCCCACGTCCCACTGCTGGACTCCACACTTTTTAGGTACAGCAAGGATAATGAATCCACTCCGTTTGTCTGAGGTGTTCCCACATCGCTTATCCCGTTTCGCTTTATGGTTATCGGATGATAATTATAAGAATATGCACAGTCCAAAAAAGGTACCTAAGAGCTACTTAATTAGTTTGGACGGTTTTAAGCGCGGCATTTTGATTGGTTTACATTTCGACGTTTTGGCCACTTTTCAGTAGCCGAGTGTTTCCTACTCGGCATGTCATTTGAAACGCAAGTCTGTATGCTACCACACGGCTAATTTAGCTGACCTTCATTCAACGCTATTAAACCGCGCATAATAAGGTTTCGAATATGTGCATTTGATTAGCAAGAACCCATTCATAGCGGTGTGTATATATAATGATACATAATTACGATGTAAATGTGTGCATTACTTACTAGCTCTGCCCACGGCTTTGTTCGCGCGGGATTGCCCATCTTTATTTTTAGGCCAATTCAATTGTTTAAGTTGTACTAAATAGCGCTCGACGAGTGGTCGAAATTCGACCATAATTAACCTAAATAATAAGTTTGAACATTATTAAGGTTCTGTTGTCACAGGCTATATATACTTCTATAATCACAGATTTTGCCAAGGCTAAACTGTTAATTTGACTTTAACAATAAAGAAGAAGAATGTGTGTCAAACACGTGGTAGATTGCGTAATGTTTTTTTAGTGATTTAATGTATTTTTTATTCATAATTTTTATTAGCATTCTGTACTCCTTCTCTATATAAACTATAAGTGAGAAATTTCATACTCTACTAACTTCATACTATTCTATAACCAACAGCTTACTTATAACTTGTTATATATATACATAACTTGTATGTTACGTAAAAAGGGGTACAAAGTTTTTGCTTCACGTAATATACTAACAAGCAACTTATATATTATGTATAACTACTATAAAGTTTCCTCAAAATCCGTTAAGTAGTATTTACATGAATGAGCATCAAACATCGATCGTCACAAACTTTCTCGTCTGTAATATTAAAGCGCTGAGTGCTTCGGGAATAAAGCTTCGCAGCACAGCCACCGATCAGTACACGTCAAAATATACCCTGACGTAAAAAGAGCAAAGACTGCTCTAATATAAAATTACGGTGTTTGAAAAAGTTTCCATTCTTTCTTTATTTAATATATGTAAAACAATTAAATTTAGATCTAAAGTCGCTAATATTGATGATGTAGTAAAACCTGAGACAAGCCGTCGGCCATCGGCCATCGGCCATCGCCATCGGCCATCGGCCATCGCGCGGCTCCAGTTAAGCTTAGGACACACATTTGTGTACACATGATATTTATGCTAAAACACTAAGGGCCGCTTGCATGAGGTTGCTTAAATTTATTTAAGAAACAAAACGTATTTAACACCCATAATACCATTAGCGTCTTGCACGACGCAAAATTTGCCGCTAAATATGTTTAAAAAACTGTCAATTCGTTTTGTGCAAAACGTATTTAGACAGTTTAATATGATCAACTAATTTTATTTAAAGGCGATCGTCAGGCAAGCGGCCCATAATATATGTGTCTTCGATTATATTCAGTAAAATCATATCTGGTCATAGTTCTTCTGTTTACCTGTCCTTTTATTATGTCTGTCTTTCTGATTATGCGTTGTTTGCCACAACCCTATTAATTTTTCGAAAAGTAATCGTATAATATACATAAAATTTATTATATTTTTAAATAATAAGAAAATATTTTTTTAGCTAGACATTGGTTTTCAAATTGGACAAGTACATTAACAATCTGCCCGTAACACGTCATGTTAAAATTTTGTTGCGATTCATTTTGTCACTTGTCAGTTGAAGTTTTTCCACTTGTCCGTTGCGATTCGTTTTCCACTTGGCCGTTGAAGTTTCACTTCTAATATGTGTCGCACACATTTCGATCTTATTATTCACCCGTCTGTCCCAAGGGGCAGTTGAAAACCAGCGTCTGCATGGATTTGCTAAATTATACCTATTTGGTATCATCGCGAGAAATATTGTTTTACTATATACTTAGGGTATTTAGTTACCCATTTTATTTATTTATTTTTACAATGTTTCCTAATGTGTTTTGAAAAGCAAATAAATGTATTTTCTTCCTTTCTTTTTTATTCTGCGAGGAAATATTGTATCGAAATATTGTTGATGCGCGCACGGCCAAGGTATGTTGCTTCTCTCAACGACGCAAGGTAACATGACCATTCTGAGGCTTCGGCGTACTGTGGTCAACGTGTCCCGGCCCTTATGCAGCGCCACTGGCCCCGCACACCCAAAAATTTGAATATAAACGAACTCGCTTCCAGACCTGTTCTGCCGTCCACGCTGCCAATTTAATATATGGGTACATTGATCTACAAACGAAGGCTCCCAAATATACCAAAGAAAGGCAGTTCTTGCACAGTAATAGACTGATGTTGCCATCTTTAAGATTACAAAAAGTGTTGTCCTCTTTCTTGGAGATTGGTATACGCTTCTTCAATAAGATTCCGAGTGAAATGTTAGATCTGCCTTTCACTAAATTTAAAACCAAATGAAAAAGTATCTTTCTAAAAGGGGATACTACACTATTGAAGAATACTCAAATGACAAAACTCATTTACATAGCAGCTCGCTCCAACCTCTCATATTATTATATATATTATATATAGTTCGTATATAATTATATAAATAACCATTTTATCTTGCCAAGCATGTGAGGAATTTATGGAGATATGTTGCAGTATAACATTTTAGTACGTCATGTCATTACTAAAACTACAACAATATTTTTCGTTCCTCTTGTTGTGTCTGTCTGACTGAGTATGCACTGTTTGCTACAACTCTATTAATTCTTTAAAAAGTAATTCTGTAACATAATTTTGTATAAAACTTATAAAAAAATAAGAACTTGAGATATAAAAAGAATAAGAAATTTAAGAAAAATTTTTTTTTGCTAGTGTTGTTGGGGCGTTTCTTGCCACTGGAAAGCGGTGGACTAAGAATTGAAATAAAATTTAAACTTATATGTATGACCTTCAAAAAGTGTTCTTAAGTGGTACTTATTTCGAAAAAGAACTTTTGAATTTGAATTAAAAATATTTACGATAAATCCAACAGAATCTGCATATTACGATTTCTCGCATAAAATCCTGAAATTCAGACTTAAGTAGCGTAGAGATCAGCTGGTCTCACAACACTCCGTTTTTATCAGTGCAGGAACGGAGAAAGAATACGATTTCCTGCGTTGGGGCAGCCCGTCGTAAGAAGCGACAAAATAACCCACAAGGAAGTGGTAGGGCATTTGCCCGACTGGATGGTTACCACCCCTGGTCTAAAGTGTGTCGCCATAACAACCTTGAGTTGTGTTCCGGCATTAGTGACCAGGTTCCAGTCTCCCTTAAGAGAGCAGCAGCGCATTTGTAGCACCTTTGGTGTTGCAAATGTTCATAGGCGATGGTAACCGCTTTCCATCAAGTGAGCCATCTGCCGGTCTGCTGAACTCCTGCAATTAAAAAAAGATATGGCTGTGAAGCAATTGTTTTACTTGGCACCGACTTCAATATGCTGTAAAAGTTATTTATTCTTTGTTTTTTACTTTTAACTCGGTTTTTTTGTGGTAAAAAAATGTTATCTACTTTTTCCTAAATTTCGTGAAGTCACATTTCATAATTATATCTTTATAATATATTTAAACTTTAAACACGAAAATTTGAAGTATTAACTAGTATGAAGTAAAACTTCAAAACATTTCTACACGTACAGATAGATGTACGAGCATAGTGTTTAAATGATTAAATATAATGTATTCTATCTCATTCTCTGTCATCGTTTCATTTAGTTTCAAATCACCACGATTCAAAAATAATGAAAATCGGTCTACAGTTGGCAAAAAAATCGCGTACAACAACTGCTCGTCTTGGAAATCGATTAAAGATGATTTAAATAGTTCCTCGACGTAAAAAATAGGCATGAAATCAGGTTCCGTAAAATTTGGATTATGTTTCTTCTTCTTGAATTATGAACATACTTACATAATTTTAATTAATTCCTAATTATGCAACCAATTGTAACAATTTCGCGAACAGTGTCGGAAGCAGATTATACAGTTTCAAAATAAATTTGCTTTTAACGCAATAATTGGAATCCTTCTTTGCTTACGTTTTGATAAATATAGGTAAGTTTCAATGTTTATTATTTATCCATACTAATATTATAAATGCGGATGTGAGTTTTGTTGGAAATCGAGGTAACTCGATATTTGTGTATAATTTATAATTGACTCTGCAGTTGTAGGGACAAGAAAACAAATACTTTCGACTGCAATATCATAATATGAATTAAAAGTGATTCCAAAAATAGTGAGTCCACTTTTAATTATTAATATTCAAAACGAACTTTTTGTATTTATAGCAAAAAATAACATTACGCCTAGTTCATAATCATTGTTTTACTTTAATATTGTATACATAGAATTGAACAGTCACGAATAAACTTTCATTACAGTAAAACGTATTTCCTTCTGATTCTCTCTTTCTGTAACTAAACCTATTAAAATAAATTATATGAATTGGTGCCGCTGGTATTACTAAAATGGTGACTTACTAAATTCAGTAAAAATGTAAGCGAAATTTCGCTGGCACACCTTGTAGTGTCTAATTAACAAAGTGCGAATTAGTCAAGGCACGAACTGGGAGGCGGCTTCGGATCGGGTCGACGGTTGCTCGCCGCGTTCACCCCTCGCCTATTCAAAGACAGCGAATACGAAATTATTTAGTGGAACATATAAAATTCAAATCCAACACCGTGTCCGAATCTCGCTTTAAATTTATTCAACTACCTACTTTATCGAAAGACACACATTTCTGTTCTGCCACAGTGCGTGCAAATCAGTGAATGATTCATTTTAATTGCATTTATCTCGTGCAGTAACTATGATCATGTGAAAACCGAATATCGATCGATATCGGAGATCTTTAGGCAATAGGTTACGTAGTAATACAACGAATTGTAATAGTTTTAGTTAAGATTTTTTTTGTAAAAGACATCGAGCCTTTACCGCCATTTTATTGTAAGCGACATTTGAACCTTTTAACCTTTTTTTTAAACTATTTCAAACTATTATTTAGCTTTAATATTTTCAGATTAGATAAATTAGACCCTACCCGTACTGAATCTAAAACTGAAAATAATTGTTTAAAATACTTTTGGCAACAAAAAACATACATAGATCCAAATGTCACTTTCGATAAAATGGTGACGAAGGCTCGATATATACAATATTTACTTACATACCCTGACATCATAATAAGGTCAGAAGGACGATAAATAAAATTATACGTCCATCTCTACTTTGTCAAGTATGTAAATCAAAATGCATAATATAACTTGATTAAGTTGTAAAGTAATCGAGTATAAACTGCGATACTAAAACGATATTTGGTTTGTAGGGGACAGATGAATGTGCCGCCAATGTAGGTTATGTACTGTGGTGGAGATTAAGATAAAGACGGGTCTACTCTCATAATAGTTTAATGTCTATATAGTTACACCAATGGGCACTGCGGAGTGCCGACGCGGACTGGCTTTATACATACTACAAAATGGACGGGAAAGGGGAAGGATGTACACCACTCGATACATAAGTGTAATTCTTACACAACTGTATGTGAGTGTCTCTTCAATGTTTAACTTGAAACAATCAATTCACCGAGAACGGAAACTCATTAACATTAATACTATCTCACAACTATACATTTTTGTGGTACACTTTATTGCTAGACTATCGCGTTTTTAGATTTGGACTTTGCCATAGTAATTTTAATTTATTTCTAAATGTTTTATCAATCACAAAACTATTTTATACACATATGATATAAAACAATTTTTATTCTGGACTGTTACTACTACGCCATCTGTTTGAAAAGTAATATCGATTTAAACAACATGCTGTTTGTTAAAAATGCGCCAGTAATAAGCTTAAAAAATATAACTAGTTAGAAAACTTCTCGAAAGCACAGCTTGTTGCTAGTATGTGTAATATTCAGTCGAAATCCGTACAGAGTTGCTGTCTTATTTTTTCATTTCGTTCCAAGTTCTCCCACCGAACTAGAAGTTTCACTGTGTCCACGTAGTATCGCGCGATGTAATGTGCTACTCGCTTAGCAACAGCGACCACTTCTCGCACCACTTTGCCCCCGACTTTTACTGATAACATGTTCGGTGGTTTATCTATAAGTTCACATTTTACGCGATTACAGCTATACCAAGGAATTGGTTTTACATACATATTATAAATTTGTTGTGAAAAAACAAACGTGGCATTTGTATCTATTCATTATGTTATAAAAAGACCACGGCATAATATGGATATATGGATATATACGGATTCCATTATGGTCACGGATATGATTTTTTTGGGTTGAGTTTCGAATAGTTTCAGTTATGGATATTAAAGTTTTTTGTGAGAATTGTAATTCGAAATTTTCTTTTAACGGCTAATCAGTCAACTGTCAGATTAGCCGTCAACACTGTCAAGAGTGACATGTTCAGTGCCGTAGCTTGCCTGAGACGGTCTCTGTATCAAAATGTATTACGGGGCCCAAAAGAAGGGTAAAGTGTTTTATAAAAGAACCAAAAAATGCTCGAATCCAATTAAAATAATTATATATTGATTACAAGTTATTTACTTATACTAAGTGCTCTCAGGAGCTAAGCTAGACTAATAATTCAAGTTAAAAATACACATTTCTCGCCTTTTCTTTGGTAAAGTTATTTATCAAATCAATGATAGCTGAAGAAGATTTCAGTTATTAGAGATTTTCTGTTTCTATTAGACAATAATGACAAGCTTGATAGCCGATTGTCTAGAAGTTATTTCCAAAAATGTTATTTATCTATAAAAGATTGTAGATAACATTTTAAGGATATTTGCTTACATGCTTTTGGGACCCTGTAGCCTGGGGGCACCGTGTCATGACACGGCGCCCCTGGATATGTTGTCAATGTCACTCTCGCAGAGTGTCGTGGCCAAGGAAGCGAGGTGGCACCAAGAAGGAAAATCGTATAACCTAAGCCACCGCGTCAAGTATTCGACTAACCGTGATCCATTGCCGTATTCAAAATGACTTACGACGTAATCAGTGTTAATATTAAGAGAGGTCTTCAATCATCAACAGGTCCTGATGCAAGTATGGACCTATGGCGTACAGTTATGGGGCTGTTCCAAGCCAAGCAACATACAAATAATACAACACTTCCAAAATAAAGTACTTATTATATGGATGAGAGAGGATCACAGCGGTAGGAAAGCATATTTGGGACGGCCGGTAGGTCGGCGTCCGGTCGGCCGACCCAGATATCGCTGGAAGGACAGAGTGGAGGCTGACCTGTCGAAGCTACGAGACAGTAATTGACATGAAAGTCAGCAGGACAGAGAAAATGGCATGCTCTCGTTTCGGAGGCCAAAACCCACTTTGGTTCGCTGAGCCAAAGGAGTAGATAACGTGTAGTCAATGTGCTATAATTAATAAAGACCACATGAAAAAAGTGTCTTCGCCTTAAATACTGACAATAAGAAGAGTGCTAATGGACACTTTCTTAGTGTGAACACTTTTAGTTAATGTAGGATATATTTATATTACTCGTTAGTTTTTTTGGAGTAGATGATAATAATAATAAATAAAGTCAACCCCTATTTGGATTTATCCGAATCTTTTTATCGGATTCGGTTACGTTTTCGGGTAGGCTTTTTTTCGGATATTTGATAAGTTTAAGTTACGGTTAAGGAGCTCGATAATATTCTTGAAATAGACTAAATTATTACAATTGTCTCCTGACACAGCATAACGCCGAGTTTCCAGCCTCATTGCTGAGAAGCTTTTGTATCTATTTATTGGTAAAAATCTTATTTGGGACAGTAAATATTTTTCTTCCTTTTTTGTTAGGTTTCCGAAACTATTTTCTACAATTTCACTTTCCTATACGTAATCATTGAAATGTTACTTTTATTCCCCACCAAGTTCATTAGAATACATACAAAGCGGTAGTAAAAAAACAGTTTCCTCGAAACACGTTTCCTTTACCACTAATTAAATCCAAAGTAGTGTGTAACAGTTTTTGTGTTGAATGTTTGAAATATCGTCATGTGAATACGAGGCGGTATCAAAGTACAGTATATCATAGATAATATAAGCAGTGAGTTAGCATTGAACTTGAGGTGTCCGAGGGGTGCGGGGGCGGGGGGGGCGCGCGCGCATTTGAAATTCAATTTGACCATTTGAATATGAGCCGCGACATGCGCCGGCGCTGACGAGCGGGGTGTCCACGTTAGGGACTTATCACAACTTGGGGAAATTTCTGTCTGCGGAAACAAGTCTTGGGAACCTTTTCGACAAATATAACATTGTTGTAGAAGTTGTATTATGTTACGTCGCGTCTGAAACATTTTTACGATCATTCCAACTTAGTCTTGTTTTAATTAACACATTAGGACACCGCTCGAAGATGCTAACTTCTGTACTATGGTATCATGACATATGAGCATATGCTCACTATGTCAAATTTATATATAATACTGGAGATTACTAATTAGGTATTTTATATACATGAACCTTCAGTACTTTCGTTTTTCTTGTTCAATTTATTCCAATTACCAAGAAACCACAGAGTACTAAAGAAACTAAGTCAATATAATGTAGGCAACTGCACAACAAACCATAAAGAAAAGTCGCATGCACTCTGATTTGAAGTACCCAATACGTAATGAATGACATGCGAGCAACCTGATGAAAACGGCACCATTTATCGCGATAAAGAGTATCCCAAGTATTAATTCGGGATATAAGCCAGACCTGTGCCAGTTTCATTCATATATATTCAGTAGTTTTCAAAAGGGGTGCGATCGCAGTGCCATCTTTTTCAACCTTTTCGTCTATTTCGCGGAAACAACATCATATTTCGGAATCCCTTTTTTTACATTTTTTAAGGCAAATAAACTCGAACCATTTTTAAAACATTTGAATTTGATATTGTAAGAAATAGTATCATTTCGGGGTATTTTTCGCTTGCTACGGAAAATTTCCAGTACTCAATCTGGTGACCCTGTGACCCTGGGAATGTGAATCAAGTTAATATTATAATTATTTGAAAAATAAGGTTTCGGATAGAACTGAAAATGGATACTTATACATCTTCAATATCAGAGTCCAGCCTCAATGAAATTGCAAACCTGCACTGTCGCCAAGGAACAGAGTTCTTCGAGCAAACGGAAACGTCACGTTTCACTAAACAAATGAGATCTTTCAACAACAGTTTTGTACAGTTTCTAACCACATGCGTTTAATACCTACCAGTTTTATTTATCAGAATAACACATAGGCTATAATTTATAAAGATATAGTGTAATTTATCTTAAAGTATAAGGACTTTCCATCAGCACGCGGGTGGAACCGCGGGCGCAGCAAGTATAATCATACTTCTTAAGTTTAAATAATAAACTGTTTACAATCTTTCGAGTGTTTTATCCACCAACCCTGGCTTTGATGTCTGATACCTTGGACAAGTTGAGACTATGCTTTATGTATTTTTGAAAATATCATTCACAATGACATCGCCCTTCAAGTTCCCGGCATAGAATAGTTTAGGAAACACCTCTCATATTAGTGTCAGGTTGTGTTTGTTTTGTGTACCCATGAGTGGGGTTCGCAATGTTTCGTCAACACATTACCGACGGGGCTGCGAAGTGGGCCAGGCCTCCCCCCAGCCCCACGAGGCGGGAGGGGGCGCCGGCGCGTGCACTTGGCCAAACAAACGGCATCTGGGTCAGAGTTGGCCACTACTCTTTGGCAAACACGAGAGTCGATCGCACCGCATTTGCGTTGGTCTTTATTACATACGTATAGGAACATATTATCACGCCTGTTTCCCATGGAGTTCGCTGAAGACGATAGATCTCCAGTATTTTATATCTTAATCAGAGGCGTAGCTTGCCTTAGGGTCAGCGCAGACAGAACGGGGCGCAGCGGACAGGATTTTATCAACGCACTTGAAAATAAAATTTAAATTATTACAATAGAGTGCATAAATGATTAAACCTGACAAACGCGTCCTCGAAGATACGCGGGAATCAAAACTCCTTTCGATGGTAAAGTCGTACACAGTGTATTAAATTCACCAAAACTATACCTTTGTTGCCAACATTCCTCGAACCAATTGCTTCGTCTAACTTTCTGACGCCCTAATTTATTAACATGTTCTTCTGCTACTTCTTCCGCCAATTCTATCATATCCCAGCCCACCATCGTTGACGAACTTTCGCGACAAATTGCCATGTTTACTGTAGAGTGGTAACCGCGCCGTGGTCGCGCGCAAGCTCGAGCATTCGCGATCCGTAAAGAAAATGCTCGAGACCGCGCGGAGATTATTCCTCTCTGTATGCACTGGCCCTTAGACGGGCTCTGTACCAAATGTATTTGAGCCAAAAGGAAGGGCAACATTTTTTGAAACGAAACAAAACAAAAATGCTCACACTTAATGAAAATAATTATATATTGACTATAAGTCATTTATATTTTAACTAAAACAATTTAAACCAACAATACAATTTTATCGGCAAACTTATTTATTAAATCATCTATAGTTGAAGAGGAATTCAGTTTTCTAGATTTTCTTCCTCTATAGATCATAATGAGAACTTTGATAGCTGTTTCTGTTGGCCAAGCAGTTGTTCTCAAAAGTGTTAGCAATCGATAAAAGATTCTAAATACAATGTTAAGAATTTTTGGATTCTGGGGGCCCCGTATGGTCGATACGACTGATACCGCCGCAGCTACGCCCCTGATCTTAAAGATACACTCACATACATCTTATAACTGGACGGTATGAGGTATGAGACGGCAAAACAACCTTTCTATCCCATCGCTGTTGGTAAAGGCTGACAAAGAATTGTCTTCGCCCCTGGTGTGCAAACGCTTAAAGCGACGGTATCCATAACCCATGGGGTGTCTACCTGATTGCCAGGCACCATAAATGCCACCACAAAAACCTTGAATTACGTTTTGCCATTAGTCGCCTGTCCCTTCTGATTCAGATCAGACAGATTCTGATCCAGTCCCTTCGAGGTAGGCAGCGCATTCGCAGCACCTTTGGTTTGCATATCTATAGGCGACGGTAAGAACGTTTCCATCAGGTGAGCCGTCACGCTGTCTGCTGTACTCCCGTAATTAAAATAGTATTGGATCGATTGTTTCAGTAAAACACAAAACTAAGCCACTGTATTTAAACAGATCTCAGATAGCTTATCAATGTCTACGAAGTTACGTCTTAACTAAGTTTTCGTCAGTGGGAGATGTTTCTAGAGTTCTAAAATTAGTTGATGAGACAAATGACGTAGGTGGTTGTTTGTCACATTTGTGATGTGTTTAGGCAAAATTATTGTTGCAACATGCGCCGACCTCAATACCGAGCGACCAGATAGGACGTTCTTGAGATATCGCCTCTTCGAGAAGAGCCCGGGTCGGAGGGCAGAGGCTATCGGCGAGCACGCTGCAGGCCGTTCTCGACCCTACTCCCGAGGCGCCAGGGTCCATTTCGGCGGCGGCCTCCCGCAGGACGCGGCGAGGTCGTCGAGTTATCTTTCTCCGTTATTTTCCGATTATAGCGATTGTCCGTGGTCTGTTTGTGAGTGTGCTGAATGCCGATAACAGAGATGATACGAGTTTATGGGGCTTCCGATGAGCTTCGCCGACGCCCCTCGGCGCACCTCGGCGCCCCTCTGCGCCCCTCCGCATCTAGTTCTTCTCCTTATTGTCATCTGACTTTACGCTTTCATTATATTAGACATTGTCGTATTTGTCATCGCTGACATTTACTTTTGGATTCAAACCCCACATTTAATGGAATAAGAAGTTGCCATGCTTATGGTATGAAACGAAATAGTCTTAGAAGCCATGTTGGTTATGGTATTAAAAGTAATTATACATATCTATACTAATATTATAAACAGGAAAGATTTGTATCTTTGTATATTAGTTACGAATAAACTCAAAAACGACTAGATCGATTTCAAAGATTATTTCACGGCTATGTAAAAATTAGGGATACATACTAAAACTTCAATTATGTAACCCATCAATATAAATAAATACTTGGCGAATTTTATTATTATATTTTTATGAATGACCTTCAAAAATGTGCATTGAAACTATTTAGCAAAAAACGATAAATTTGAATATCTCACACCTGGAGTCATTTAGTTTCAGACGAATGTCCTGTCAGTGGTCTGATATCGCCTATTATTTTTTAAACTTTATTATATTTTATAATAGCATGTGCCAACGAAACTTTGTTCGTGTTGCCATGAATGCTTGTTTGACAGTGCATTGCAAGAGAGTAAAAGAAACGCGACCGCAGCGTCATCTTTTTGGCAACATTCGTCTTTCCCACGACGTTATTTATCAGGACTAAGCTACTTCTATCTCAAGATTCACTTAAGCCCGTTCAGTAGTCCGCACATGTGCTCTAAATCGCCTGGAGAAAAGGAATTACAAAAAACAAACAGACAGACCGACATCCTTGAAAATGCATTTTCTCAATCTGCTAGTCCTAGTCCCTTTGATTGTCTTCTCTTAATTACATTTATTTTACAAACTCGAACTTTACTATAACAGATTGCTAATGTTTTTTGCGAAAATTAGCAAGAGTACTACATTAATCTGGCACTTTCACTTAATAAGCACATTGTGGCCATTACCACCTGCTAATGGTGAAGGAGAACACCGTGATGAAATCTGCACATGTGTGGGACCTCCTCCTCCTCGCAATCGACCTTGAACGAGCGTAGCAAAAATACCGCCCGATTCCTTAAATATGGATTAAAACGCCAGAAGTGGGACTTTTATTGGCTGACATATTATTGTAACATATTCACCGGCGACAGCGCGCTAGTAAACATGTTTATGGGATGCTCAAATATTGTCTCCATTTCTCCATTTTAGTAAATGAACTAGAATGTTGATGGCGCTTATAATGTGGTCAGGTTTCGAATCATTTGCATTTATTTGTGTTCCCACAAAATTCTTTGGCCATCGTGTACCGTTACTTGATTTATTGATTTACTATCTAAATGGACAATGCCAATTCCACTCCGATTCTCAGGTATTTGCTTCTTTTTATATTGAAATAGGCAAACAAACAAGAGATCTACGTGATGAAAAGTGGTTTCCATCGCTTATGGATGTTTGCTTTGCTTTGAATCTAAAACACCTTCCTTAAATAACCTAATGCATGAGTGTAGAGGAAAAGTTTCGAGTTTGCAATTATTTCCAGATTATTTGCTGCCTGCTCTCCTTGTTGTATAAGTAGGTACATGTTTGTGGTGTGTTGACATGTTCAGTACACTAGAACGTCTTGATGGATAATCTGCACTTTTCTGTGTGTTACTGAGGCCGACTCCAATGGTATTTGTAAACGTAACATTCCGCTCGAAAACTTTGATCTTAATTATCGATCAAGGTAATGGCGATCCCTTAAATGCAGGCATTATTACTTCACGTCTGGGCCCTAAAGTAGCTGTCTAGACTGAAATTCTTGGTCACAATGTAGTTGGACAATAACCTTATATATATAAGTGTATATGTATCATTGGACAACCAGACGCACCGGTTTGCGCCCTCCTTACATGGTGGCCATACCAATAGTTAGAACTAAACGTTTTGGCCTCACCTTTTGCGCACCGCTGTCCAGTGGAACACATTGCCGGAGTCTTTGTTTCCCGCTTCATAAAAACCAGTGGTCTTTAAGTCACGAGTGAAAACGTATCTGTCAGGTACTACACCCTAGATCACATCGAATTAAATAGCAAGCAAATGCGAACTTAAACCATGGATAAATAAGTATAGGAGGGCTTGAGTCTCCCTTGAATCAAGGATATATGTTATGTGTGTTTTTCTGCAAGGCACGTCATTTTTTGGTTACAAAATAAATAAATAATAACAGCCCACAACTGCCCCACTGCTGGGCTCGGGCCTCCCACTATAGGGGGGAACGGACAGTATACCCGCCACGCTTGTCCAAGATGACTTGGCAGTTTAGTACGCGGTAATTGTAACAAGATCCACATTAGATCAGAAAACTGCCCCAGTTTGGGAATCGTGCGCTGGCCATTACGCTACCACGACTAATATTTTGGTTGTGCATAGTTAATTTGTGTGCTTTTAGAAAGACTAGGTAATGATGAAGTGGCCACGTGGCCCTCATCATGTCTGTATACTGGTGGGTCGCGGCGCGCAGTCGGGGCCGGACGCGCGCCACAAATACAACGGGCACATTATATTATATATGCACATAATTAAATACTTTTAAGGAACCAGTTGGTGTTTGCGCCTCGCTTGCCACCGACAACTATTCACTCCTCAATACATCTCCTGCCGACACAATATTTTTATATGTTACTATATGCTTTGTTGTTTCTTACAAAATATATTTCTTCACATTTCACATATATTTAATCCACTGATAGATCATACAGGCATAGTTCGTAGACAATCGATTATGTTATGCATGCCGTGTTTGCGTAAAGAGAATACAGTGTTAAAGCATGAAACGGTTTAGTCAATATATAAATTAAAACATGTTTGTAATTTATATTTAATTTTGCAGACCAATAAAAAAAAGAAAAAAAAATGACAACAATCAAGGAGCCACCTATATATATATATATATATACTAAAGTTTACCCCGCGGCTGCGCCGCGGGTTAACCTCTAGTGCGTGTCTCTTGTTTATAGAGCAAGTGCTACAGGTTATATTATATTACATTTTTATGTATTTGCGCACAAGATTCACTTCATTTTATATCGTTAATTATATATACCATCCCCCGTCTATCTGTCAACAAAATAAATTACAAAACTTGACCAAAAAGGCCAAAATGGTCTAAATGACCAAAAGACCACAGTGACCGACATGGCCAAAATGACGGAATAGGCAAAAACGATCGAAAAGGCCAAAATAATCAAAATGGTCAAAATGACCAGAGGCCAAAATGACCAAAAAGGCCAAAATGATCATAAAGGCCAAAATGACCAAATAGGCCAAAATGACCAAATAGGCCAAAATGACCAAAAAGGTCAAAATGATCAAAAAGGTCAAAATGACCAAATAGGCCAAAATGACCAAAAAGGTCAAAATGATCAAAAAGGCCAAAATGACCAAATAGGCCAAAATGATCATAAAGGCCAAAATGACCAAATAGGCCAAAATGACAAAATAGGCCAAAATGACCAAAGAGGCCAAAATGACCAAATAGGCTAAAATGACCAAAAAGGTCAAAATGATCAAAAAGGTCAAAATGACCAAATAGGCCAAAATGACCAAAAAGGAAAAATTACCAAATAGGCCAAAATGACCAAATAGGCCAAAATGACCAAATAGGCCAAAATTACCAAATAGGCCAAAATGACCAAATAGGCCAAAATGACCAAGTAGGCCAAAATGACCAAATAGGCCAAAATGACCAAATAGGTCAAAATGATCAAAAAGGCCAAAATTACCAAAAAGGCCAAAATTACCAAAAAGGCCAAAATGAAAATTATCCCTTGTCCATCCTCAGTATTTAATTTACATACGTGCCAAATTTCAGCCAAATCGGTCCAGTAGTTTTTCCGTAAAAGCATAACAAACAAACAGACAAATATCATTTTATCCCGGAAACTATTCCATTTTTCGGGATAAAAAGTATCCTATGTTCATCCTCGGTATCGAAAATATATATATACTGAGTTTCAGCCAAATCGGTCCAGTAGTTTTTACGTGAAAACGGAACAGACAGACAGACAGACAGACAGACAGAGTTACTTTCGCATTTATAATATTAATAGGGATATAGCTACAGTCCACTGAGCTTAATGGCCTTACACTACCGAATCTACCAAAACTACTTAAATTATCAAAATTACCAAAATGACGTAAATGGTGGGCAAGTCCCAAAAACTACCTATGAAATTAAGGTCGCTTTTTCGTTTCATCGTGTTTCAAATTAAAGCGATTCTTAAGAAGTTTCACTTAAAAAATCGGCTTTAATATCTAACTTTAGATGTTGGTTAAGACGAGATATGGACGGTTTCTATATCTTCCTCGCCTCTTTTGCGTTAATAAATGTTAATTCATTTTTTATTGCGAAGCTGGTTAAAGGCAGACGGCCCACCTGATAGAAAGTGGTTACCGTCACATATAGATAGATATGCTTGCAATATCAGTATTAACGCGCTGCCAGTCTTCAGGGAAATGAGATGGGGGGAAGGGGGGAAGTGGGCCATCGAAACTAGCACCAACCAGCCAACCCAGCTGCTTCCAACTTGGCTCTACCACGTTTGAATTCTACTCTTGGTTGGTCCACTTAGTTCGGGAAGTACTCTAATGTGCAGGGAAGAACGTCGCAAGGACACGCCGACACATCAGCGAGTCGACGTCGGGCAAGTGGTTCGCGTGGCAGCCGCCTGTTATCTGTCGCGCAACAAGTGTGCAAGTGCTGGGGCGCGCGTGTGTGCGTCGCGCACACGCACACGCGGGCGGCGGCCGCGACCCGCCGACCGGCGGCAGGTCACGGGCTATCTGCCAACAACCGACGACATCTACAATGTCGCTGTTCATATACATCCACATATTGGTTTGGAAGTCAAGTGGCCCTCGCAGAGAACCCACTACGTTTTCACTAGTTTGATCAATTATTTTAAACCATTATCAGTCAGACTTAATACCTATTTACGCTGCGGTATGATATCCAAATTGGCTGATAATCCTGTATATTTGATCAATCAAATTGTAGTTGTAATTGTGTACGGAATTGCAAAATATTAGGCAATTAAAATATTTTATAGTAATTATATTAATGATTGACAAAACTCTGCCAATGGCGAACATTTTGGCAAGTCATCGTATTGATAATTTATAATATTGTTACGTATTTGTATGATGTAAATTCGAAATGCACACGTAATTCACAATGGGGATTGTTCACAAAAAAACACACACAAATAGGGTATTTTAAGATACTAATTTGAATATTTTTGTATTTTAAGCGTTAGTTTTTTTATAATTCGAGTTTAAAATTATTTCTCCGATGACGTCATAAGGTACAAATTTACATTGGTTTCTTTGCCTAGAAAACAAAAATAATAAAAGTAAGTTTTATCTATATATAATTATAGTAATCTGTGCTACTATTTAAATGTCACTGTCTCACACTCTCATTACGTATCGTGATCATTTTAGTGTTTTTTGTCGCTAGGCTTATGATTTTTCGTGTTCAACCATTATTTTTTTCTATAGTTATCGTTAAATTTTTTAAAGTGGTCTTTAGGGAAAATCCATGTTACAGAACTTAAATCAAATAATGTACAGCTAGAATGTTTTTACACCTGAAGCAGGCAAACAGGCAGACGGCCCACCTCATTGGATTTAGTAAGTTCAAACAAAGGTCAAACGCATTTCTTACAAAATACAAGAAGATCGTACGTTTTTTGGAATTTTAACTAGACAGAAATGATTAGGGACACTATTCCTCGAAATAGTTTTTCAAATAGCTAAATTGAAAAAAAGTGAACAATCCCAATTCTTATAAGTATAGCCGAATACAACAAAACCAAACCATAGGGCAGAAAATCGTTATCACATAAATCGCGCAAAGTTCGTCGTTATAAGATACTCGCTCCGTGAGTGCAACTAGGTAACGCCTCGTTTGCAGTCAGAACACGACTAGAGCATTTCCCGACTGACCGACCCTCATTCATTTGCAAAATACATTTGTTCTCTTAGGAACATGCCGCCTACACTGGTTCTTGAAATCGTTAAATGGTCAGCTTAATAGCTTCCAAGAATTCGCATGAAATACCAATAGAGAAAAGAAGGTTTTATAACGTTTTACGCCGGCGTGAATAAATAGATTAGCGCGAACATTATTTCACTCAAATTCAAAAGTGTAACAAGACACCTGCTAAGGATTAGTATTGGCTTGCAACAATAATATGTTACCTTATGTTATGTTGATGTATGAAGTGAGTCCTTGTAAAAGAATTTTCTGTGACACTTGCAGCAGCACGATAGCTATTGATTCCATCTGATTACCTCGTCAATATCTCCTTTGATTGTGGCCACTGTCCTAATGTGTTTGCTGCTAAATATTATTAGAATTGCAACCTTGCATGTCCTGCGCACGAAATAATTATTGTCAATCATTTGGAAATGAATGTAAATGAAGTGATTCCAGAATAGATAGGAATGAATGGCGTCCCGCGACTGTTAGCAATAAACAGTTCCTTGCTCTAATTACATGTGGCTAGCGAGCGCCGCGGGCGTCGGGCGTCGGGCGCCATGGGCGCCGGGCGTCGTGGGCGTCGGGCGCCTAGGGCGCCGGGCGCCGGGCGTCGTCACGCCGCGCGGGTGTGCGCCGCGCGCTGGCGATAAGGGGTCGCGCGATAACCCGCCCGAGGCCACCGATCACTTGGAAACAACAACTGATCGAGTTTAAAACAAGTTATACTCTAACGATTTACCTACTATCATTGTTATACTAATTTGCAAGCAAACATGTGTGACAACGAATACTCGTTGGCGTTTCGAGCGCTAGAAAACGCGTCCGTAGCGCCCCCTTTTTGCTATATTCGACTATCCCACGAAAATATCGTCACTTATCGAGATAAAATGTATCCTAATTATTGACTCAGGATATAGCTAGCTCTGTGTTGAGTTTCATTTGAATCCGTTCAGTAGTTTTCACTTGATGCTCCAGTAGACACAAAAAATTTAGAAGTTGCATTTTCTGAATCAATTAGTCCGATTTACCACCACACCTAATTTTTTTTTAATTTTTTTACTAAATTCATTGTACACACTCGCCGCACACTCTAGTATAGTCAAGTATTTTAGCTTTAGCATATTAAACATAAGTATTTTATTATAGATTTTGTAATAAATATAATAAGTTACTTTAAGTTTTCCCACAACACAAACATACATTCAATAAATGTCACACACAATAACAAAAGTAAGAACAAGCGTGTACAATTTCTAAACTTATAAATCTAAATTTTATAGATTATGAAGTAAACACAGTGGCAATCAAACAATTAACTCTTCTACACATATATCTTGACCATTAACTCCCCGCAATTTTTCTTGCGTATTTCAGTCTCAGATCCCACGGAAAGATACGAAGTTTTGGAGCAATGCATATACCTTGTTACTCTATATTTCCGGTTCCTAAAGTATTGAATATAATATGTATGTAAATATAAAAATGTAATTAACAAACGCCCTTAAAACTAAATTAATTTGTACGTTTATCGTAATGAATAAACGTTATGACTTAATTATTATTAAGTAGTTTTTAACGGAAATCCTTTCTAGCAGTTAAATTAATATTGAAAGTTAAAAAAAAATAGTAACAAAGTAAACCTCTGTTCTAGAAACTTCAAGAACTTCTAAAAATATTTTACATAAGTGTTAGCAGTTAGGAAGAAAATTGGCATGAAATGTTCATACAAGAGGCCGTTAGAATACTTTGTTAACATCATACTTAAAATTTTTTAAATACGACTCGGTAAAGATATGACGTCACAACTTGTAACGTTTGTAGAACATGTAGGCGATTTGGGCGTATTGTAAGATGATAGAATGTCTCGATTGATTTCGAGTTCAACTATCCTATTACTGAATTAATAATTTCAAAATAATGAGCAACGCCACCATCGGCAATCGCACTCGTTATCGGCTCGCCGCATGTTGACAGATACGCGGCCATTAATGAGTATTTGCTGTGGCGTAGTCTTGTGCAGTTCACGAACGGTGAACTAAAAGATACGTTTCGCATCAACGTTCATCGGTTTATTAGTTCACTCGCTCCGCGCCCAGCACGCCAGTCAGCGTTCCGACAGTCTTACGACTCAGAACCACGGTTCTATTAGTAACAAATTGAGATTATATTTAAATTAAATTATTAAAGAAGAGTATTGTAATAAAAATCAATAATCTACATGTAGAACGTAGAAATACTCGTATACATATAACATAAAAGGTAACACTAGTAAAAACATAGCGAGTAAAATGATGAGATAATATAAAAAACCTAACAGTATCCTGCTAATTATAATCTTGTGTCAATACTCATTTTACAATAAATAAAATTATGAATAATTATAAATTATATTTTATCCGTGCGGAGAAAGAATACAATTTCCTGCGTGTTGCGTGTTGTAGGAGGCGACAAAACAACCCACAGCCTGTTGGTAGGGCATTTGCCCGACTGGATGGCTACCACCCCTGGTCCCTGGTCTAAAGTATGTCGCTATAAAAGCCTTGAGTTGTGTTCCAGCATTAGTCACCAGGTTCCAGTCTTCTTCAAGAGAGCAGCAGCGCATTTGTAGCACCTTTGGTGTTGTAAATGTCTATACGCGATGGTAACCGCTTTCCATCGTGTGGGGCTGTCTGCTGAATTCCATTTAAAAAAAAATACTATTATATTTTATATCTAAAGTTCCCATGACTGAATAGAACTATTAAGGTGAACTAGTTCAGTGACAGAATTGAAGTAGGAGGGAGCGCTCACTTGGCTGAGCGAGCGAGCGCAAGCCTAGCCGTGCGCCTGCGCGCGTGTGCGTGCGGCGCGCATGTGGTGCTGCCGCGGCATCTGCATGTGCGACAGCGCTTTGGGAACGATGACACGTGATCGCCCAACTTATGAACAGTTTTAATCACTATTGAGGATTCCAAACAACTATATTATTGCTTCAAACTGCTGACTTAACACGACTATCATACGTTATTCCAACCGATGCGAGCTCTCTTATTTCAGTACCAATATACTTTTGTCAGATAAAAATTAATTTGCCATTGTCGTTATCATCTCTTTACTATTGTAATATTTTGCACATACTATAATGTCAATAAAATTAATGAAAGAAAGACATTGTTTATTTATTGATAAATACCGCAATTTATCCGACACAGCACTGATTTCCAGTGCCTACCTCTTTCTTACTCTACATTACATAACAAATGCACATTATATGTGAAAACATTTCAATTAAGCCTACATTGTGCCTGAACAAGAGGAATTGTGTGTGTGATAAGTCACATTTCAAAATCATATAATAATAATTATATTTTGAACTATTAACGAAACGCTTCAAAATATTTCCAACTCTATCAAGATGAGCATAGCGTTTAAATTAAAAAACTAATTGAAATGGAAACTAAACTAATTACGGAACTGCTCAACAGCAGCATGCATATGTGATGTCACATCAGCTGTGACAAGGACCGGGGTCAAGGGTGGCTCCAAATGACAGGGAGAAGGTGGATCAAAAGCGAGAGATGTGGCACCAATCGTGAAGTGCCAATGTCGGCTGCTATGCACATCGCAAGCTCGTTATCGCCGAGCAAGTTCTATAAATAATGCGGGGGCAAAACAATCTATTACATTTTATGAATGAACGCCGTCCGCGGGTCCGTCGTCTGGGCGATTGCGTGTGTCATGGGCTGATGACAATACCACATTGTTTCCACATTAGTCAGTTGAATTTGCAAAAATACTACATGGCGTTTGATTAATTTAGCTATTTATATCATAAACTAGCTGCGCTCCGCGGTCTCGCCTGCGCGGTGATGGAAAATCATTGTATTTTGGATAATTCATACTATAATAAATTAGAACCTTTGTGTTATTCTGATGTGTAAGCTAGATTACTGTAAAGTTTCATCAAAATCAAAAAAGTAGTTTTGCGTGAAAGAGTAAAAAACATAAAGACATCCATATATTCTTACAACCTTTTGCGATTATAATATTAGTAGGATAGTTGTGTTTGCCAGACATAAGCTAGCGTCTGCCATGTTGAAGCCGCCAGTGGCAATTCGTAGCATGGGGATTTTTGGGACCTCCTCTTTCGTACACCAAACTCCATCAGTGGATGAATGGATATGTCCTTTCTTACTAAATTTATAAAACCTTTTTACATAAGTCTTAGTTCTCAAACAGGAATTTTCCAGTTAAGTAATAAGTTGTCCATCCAAACAATAATAAAGGCTTAACTCGCCACTTGCGCGAGTTAACTGGCTTCTAAACTAATTCAAATGCCACACGATGTCGTTGTTTAGTTAACAACGTGATGTCAACATATTTATAACACAGTTCTGTTTGGAATTTAATGTAAGGCGCTACTTAAACAACACAACGCGTGTTTGCCCACTGACGCCGCGCCTCATTGTATTATCTCGAATGCATTATCATCTCAATCCTCGGTTCGACATGCATTTTATTCTAGCGAACACGTAACTTAATATTTGTTTCTTCTAGCAAAAACTTCATTCTTAAATTCTGCATTATAACTGGCACTTAGTTTTTATTAAATGTAAAATCGCGAATTACTTTTGTCATCTTCGTGATATTTTTGTCACCGCTGTAGTAAAACTGATACTCTGACAGCCCACTTGATACAAGTGGTCACCGTCTCCCATGGACATTTTCAAAATGAAAGATGCTACCAGGAACACAAACCAAAGCCATTTATGCGAGATATAACTCAAGGTTGTAATGGCAGCATATTCTGGAATAAGGATCCATGGTAGTCATCCAGACGGACAAACGCCTTAAAACCGGCAAATATAGAGACAGACAGAATGAATCTTACCATTTCAATAAACAGACGGAGAAAGAGTAATATAATAATAGCCAGTGGTCGCTCGTGGCCCATATTCGACAATAACAATTAAGTTAGACTATACTTCTATAAACACAGACTTCGACATGGCCACACTGTTAATTTGACGTGAACAGTAAACAAAAGAAGATATATGCGTGTGTGTGTCAAGTACATGGCGGTGTGTGTAATGTCTTTTTTTATTAATTTAATGTATTTTTTATGCATAATTTAAAAAAAAATAGCATTCTGCACTTCTTCTCTATATAAACAATATTCCTCCGTCCGAGCAATTTTCGTAGAAAGGAGTACAAAAATTTGGCTTCACATATTAATATTTAGAAGATGTTTGCATCGCGGCCGCCGATAAACGATCAGTGCGACCCATTGCTCTCGAAACATTCAAATATTTATTTGTCGGCTTATCACCCTCCCCGAAACATCTGCCGGTTTTATTTTTATAGTTCTAAATGACAGCTCATTAACGAACACATTATACTGCATTTAACGACCACTTTTTATCCGAAACAAAGAACAATTTCATTTAATTATACTTAAATTTCAAGTACTTTACACCTGACTATCATGCCGTGAAGTATTATATGTAGGATCTGTTTCCCATTTCGTCTAATCTACTAATACGTAATTATATTAACTAGTGGCCGCCCGTGGTCGAAATTCGACCATAATAATTAATGTCAAAGACTATACTTTGTGACGGTACGCATCATCATGAATTTAATTTTTTTTCTCTTATTAATGTTTATTTATTTATAAAGGAATGGCTGTTCTCCATATAATGTATTCCCTCCTTTATTTCGCATAATATGTGTATTTATTATTAATCTCTTTGTATGATATAATTGAATTTTTCTTTGTTTGAAAATTTGACAGAGAAGAGAAGGGACTTTACTATTCGTGTTTGACAGAACAAGACATGAAAAAATTATTCTCGGAAAAAATTGTGTTTTATATTATTACAGATGGAGAAAAGCTATTTGTGGACAAAATGATCAATACTAACAATAAATAACTATATCTTCGATATGTGCGCTACAGACTTCGGTGCTATGGATTTCACCAAAGGGCTAGTTCACATCTTCAAGTCAACAATTAATACATTAATAATTTTACTAATCATGTAGATTTGTCTAATGTGTTGCTTGTTGTGTTTATCTATGTTTCAGATGTTCTCCTGGACTGTTGTAATATATAATTACTAATAACTATATACTAATAATCTACTAACAGTAATCTATTCTGTGTTTGTTGCTTTTATTTCTGTTCACAGATGATCCAGAGGCTGTTTTACGTTTGTATGTTATTAATGATATATCTAATTATGTGTTTTAACCTAATCTGTTTATTGAACATGTATTCTATAACTAATTATGTGTTGTTGATATTTTCCTTGTGTATTAATCACATTATTTTGCAGACAAGTCTAATGCCCTTTTCTTGCAGATATATTACTAATGATATTGTGCTAGTAATTTAAATTTTAGGAATTATGGAATATTTGCATTTAATGAGTGTCTATATGTATAAACCTGGGATTATCTTAAAAACTTAACTAATGATGTGTAGTTAGTTACAGCAGCATATATTAATTAGTTAGCATTGACTATGGTATACTTTGGTGTTAGTCTTTAGACATATTGGGACCCGTGGATCCACCTATACAGACTTTTAATTCAATAGAGACGTTCCTTTGACTTATATGGGCATATATGCTAACATACATAACTATTTACTGTGGAGACCTACATGATCATATGTAATAAAAGACAGACTTGTATACTATCTATTACTGACCTTCTTGTTTTAGAACTTAACTAATTATTGTCCTTGATTTGTATATTATATGGAGAATGAGCTATACAATATTAAATTAATTTTGATGTAAGTCTTGATTGACTTGTGCGTTATTATAAGATAAGAATTGTTTATACATTGTTATAATTTCATAGTTAACTAAATTAATAAGGGGTAATTGTAAAGCCTGAGTGTGCTAATATATTATTTAGGAAGTCTGACACATAGTCTTGCGGATAAAAATACTAATTTATTGAATTTAATTTAAAGGGTTCTGAAATATAACTTTGGTTTTAGAAACTGAATTAAATAACATTACTACTTCATAGTCGGGAGCTACTAAGGGGTTCTGATGATTCTTTTAGGCAATATAATTATTTATTAATTTGTTTAGGGAGATTAATTATATGTTAATAGGAACTTATTTATAGGAGTTCTTGTCTTGTTGTTGCATACATGTTGTTGTACCTGACTGCGGTCACTTACTTGATGGGAGTGTTGATTGTTAATGTCTATCTGCTCTTGTCGCAGTGAGCTTAAGGTTAGTCGTCGTATTGAGTCTTGATTGTTTTCAACATAGATAGGGTTATTATTGACCTAGGTCTGTGAGGTCATAGTCTTGTTTAATTATCTATTATTTAGTCTATTCATATATGTGTATACATTTAAGTATATTTTATAACACTACATTATTACACCACACTCTACAACAATCATGCGACTTGTTTGGGAAAGCTTGACAGGCTTTAAGAAATTTAACGTTTATTTCTTTGGGTTTTACTGATTTTAATGATTTAAATACTTTCTTGTTTAAGAAGGTTTGCCTTCGGCATTCGGCATGGTCTTGTACAATAGAGTTTTATTTTAACTTTCATTTTGTTAACGTGAATTACCGTTTAGAATATATATTTATTTGGACAAGTCTGCAATTGCATGACAAGAGCTATGAATGTCAAAGAAGCAACTGAGGTGTGTAAGAATAAGCCGGAATGGTACTCTGTTGTGCAATGCAGTTACTTATTTTAAATTTATTGTTCATGAATATTTTATTTCTTTAAATTATATATCTACATGCAAGTAACTCTGTTGACACTGGATATATGCTAAACAGTAGTATAATTGTAATGAAACAACAACTAGTTAGATGTGAAAGCACATATTGAATATTTTCATGAAGATTCAGGTTAGAGCCGGGATTAATGGACCCTGTAACCTTGGACAAATGACGTCGCAAACCATTTGTTTATTGGGACAATCTAATCTACCTAGGATAGTTTTGTCAATTATCCAGGTTTTCTCGCGTGCCGTTTTTAGGCAACCTAGTTTGTTTTGGTTATAATATGTGCCTTCATGAGACTAGGTTGATTTCACATATTGAGTTTAACTGAATGAGTAACTGAGGGATTGGAGACTGTTAAATCGCGGATCAGCTTGGAGGCGAAGTTGAGGGCCCCGGAGGCCAGCTACTGGCCAATTGCAAGCGGATCATTCGTATCAAAATTTACATCTTTTCACAATATGTGATTTCACAAGAGTCTTAGAAGTAGGTAGGCCTGGCAAGCCTGACTGGATTGGAAAGAATAATTATTGATAAATTATATATGAGCAGTGTTACCGATGTTGACACCCTTGATGTAGAGTACCACCACTTCATGACTATTTCAATTTAAACTTTACTTTACGGTGCTATGCTCTCATCTCTTGGGTTTTAGGGTCTTTAATCGGATGTAGGGTTCCGCCACTTTACTTTCACTTTAACTTTCATTTTAAACTTCACGGTGGAATCTGAATCTTGTCTTTAACAAATAGGTAACAAGCAATACGAGCGTAAGGGAATACTCCAGTTCAATACCAATTTAATTTCACTTTTACTTTACGGAGAATTTTCCCTGAAACTCTTACACTGAAATCTGTCTTTGACATAGGGAAACAAATAATATGAGTGAAGGTGTCCTCCACCCAATTTTATCTTTATCTTTACTTCATATTCACGGAGGAACATCCTGAAACTCTTACACTAATAACTTAATGGGAATTTTATGAGATGTAGAGAGTATCACTATTTAAACTTCATTTAAACTTTATCTTTAATTTACTGTGATATTCTTATCTTACATCAGGGGAGGTCGCTGAGGTATTATTCCTCATATTTACAAATTTATTTGATATTTTGGACGAGTGGCTCTGGTATGATACGTTCACTCAAGTCTTATGGCTTTTCCAACTCATTTTACACATAAGGCACTCCAAAGGGGTTTTCTAAATTGTTAGGCGTACTACTGGAGAGTTTCTTGTCGGCTCTTCTCGCCAGTGATAGTACGTTGTGAACCGACGCTAATTTAGATAATGTTTATAATCAATTCAATAAATTCTAATTAAAAGATTGGAGGTTCTTCTTTTATTCTGATATGAGCTCTTTTACTGATAGCTAATGAATGCGGTGGTATAATATTAGAGAGGTGGCTTAGGTGGGGTGCCTACACAAAATTATATAATTTGTTATGAAATGTACATTAAATTCCTTTTGGCTAATAAAGGCACGGCGTACTCAGGTGATGAGCTTATGTCATGAGTCGTTACATTTGTCATTATTCATAAAATGCATGACATTTTACACTTACAACTTATACTACAAAACTATTATTTATATAGATATATATTATACACCGATCCTTGAGTCTTCCTGTTCCTTGATCAACACTCCTATATAACCTACCTTGTGAACATAGGGTTAACGGTATTATGACGAGGGTTCTTATTACTAGATGATCACGATTTATGGCCAAAGTAAGTTTATTTACTTAATAAATGTTATTAATTTTCACTTTATAAATTCTTTTATTTCTCACTCTATGCTTCGGCTTGAGTTTGTCATTCCTTGGCTCTTTGAGGGTCGGGTGACGTTACAATTTGGTGCCGTGACCAGGATTCAAGAATCGGCTGCTGCGGCATGATATGGAGTGGGTCTAGGACAGTTGAATCTTATCCTGGATCTCGCAGTTTCGGCGCGCGAGTCCAAAATTACATTAGGTGTTGCATCCAAGGTGTCTGGATTGATGTTAGTGAACAATTCTGCTGTCAGGCTGAGCTATTTTATTCTTGTGTATCTGAAAGATACACAATTTGTTGCTTGTGAGGCGGAACAAGGTTTCAAAGGTTATAGAGGGTTGTTGTTTATTTCGGGGTTGACAGGGGGTGATCGGTGGATGGTGTAATAATTAACAGTCTGATTTTATAGGTAAATGATTTAGAAATTGTGAAAAAAATTTAATCTCGTGTCCAGATTAGTTCGTCAGGTTGTCGCTAGGGGCGCCACAGTGGAATTGCAAATTTTAATTATGTGTCAAATTAATTCGTCATCTTGCTATTAGAGGGCGCCATGGTGATTTTGAAATTTTAATACTCGCGTTCAAGTTAATTCGTCATCTTGCCATTAGAGGGCGCTGCAGTGACTTTGAATTTTTAATTCTAGCGTTCAAATTAGTTCATCCTTTTGTTACTACGGGTGTTGCAAATGACTTAGAAGGTTTTATTCCTCGCATTCGAATTAGTTCAACACTTTGCCGATGGGGGCGCCACAATGACCTTGTTGATTTCCTTGTGCTTGTTATTAATTATATAGCGTGACATATTTAATTTTATGAGGTGTATATTTTCAATTAAATGAAATATTAATCATTATTTTATGAAATTTTAATGAGGACTTTATTAATTTTATTTTTCATAATAGATTGAGGAAGTTAATTAACTGTTAATCAGTCTTGTGTTATAAATGGGAGATAGGCTAATAATTATTTACTATGGTGGAGTCAGATGTTGCTATGAGGCATGAACTTAGGAATAATATTAATAATTTAAATTATATTATACACATAACTTAGATAGGTTATGCTTACATATAGCTTGCTAGCGTTGTGTAAATATTTGAATGAAGTAATTGAAGAATGGAATTCTAATATTTCAGGATGAACCAAGAGATGTAACAGTGCTAGTTCACTGCTAGTATAATAAATCAAGAGGTATTATCTAATTGCTACAAAAGCAAAGAGCAGAAGCGCTCTCATATAAGCAAAGGAGCTAATCTATTAAGATTAATTGAAGATAAGTGCATATCATTTGATGCTGAAGAGTTGTTAATATCTTGCTGCCGGTTAATAATTTAGAGAAGCCGAAATTTCCAACACAAAAACAACATCCAGTTGCTTCATAGAAGATTTATGTGCTTATTTGAAGCGAATACCTATAGGGTTTAGCAATGAGATTGACCTCATTATTGAATGTTTGGATGGTGGTTCCAGGAGTTGGGCTCGTGTATACCGAGAGCACTGGACCAATTTTGAAGATTTTAAACGGGATTTTCTAGAAACATACTGGGGAGAAGCTGAGCAGGGAGAGCTTCGCAAGAAAATAGTACAAGGCACATGGAATCGCTCTGACACTAGTATGCTGAACTATTTTATCATTTATGTGGGCAAGCGAAGATGTCACCTACCCAATCCAGGAGACACAACTCATAAATGATATATGCATCACTTTCCTAAAGATGTGCAATATGCATGGTCTACGAGTCAGAGCAGAACGATTATTGAAGCGTCGGAGTTCCTGAGGAAGCTAGACAATGTTAACAGGGTGAAGTGCTGGATACTACACTGCAGGTACCTTCACATCACATGAACAGAATAATAATATTAATAACAAGGCGAAGACCATTGGCAATCAAGAAACAACTTGAAGCCAGTTCAAGTACCTCCAGTAGGCGTGCTAATGTTAATATTATAGAAGATTTAACTATACCACATGAAGAATATGATTATAATTTAAACTAAACGATGTTGGTGGGAGTGTGCCGACCCATAACTATAGGAGGGATAATAAGTTGTTGATAGAGTTAAGAATTATGTGTTGAGTGGGTGGAAACCTGGACAGTCTTTAGGCACTAGTAATTCTGGTATACTTACACCTATTATAGCTAAGGTCAGTCCTCATTAGATAAATCAGGGCTGGTTATATTGATAAAGCCTGGTGGGAGCGTTTATTATATTTTAAAATTACTTTGAAGGATGTAGATCCTAATTCAGTTATGACGAACGGATGTGTATCTTCCTTGTTTGAGGAGGAAGATGCTATTTGCCAGATAAATTTGAGTTAGTGAAATCTATAATTACTGTTAAAATCTATGGGAAAGAAGTGAATTGTTTGGTAGACACGGGGAGTGACATTACATGTATTTCCAGCACCTTTTGGGAGTTAATATCAAAAGAATGTAGTAAAATTGATTTATTGCCCATCAGGCCAATTCAAATTAGGGGTCCAGTAGGTCAGAAAAGTACTAAAATCCAACAAATGGATTGTTACGGTTCAACTGGAGGTAACATTATTGATATTAGTTTTTTAATTGTACCAAATTTGTTGCAATCTATGATTTTAGGCTTTGATTGGCTATCATTAGTTGAAGCCATGATTAAATTACAAGGTTCTGAAATGGGGTTATGTTGAAAATACATGAACAAGATGTAGTTTTGCCTTTTAGGAAGATAATCTTTGAGAGTGGAATATCGGAGATATCTACTCGAGATGTTGATGATTCAGATTTCCAAGAAAAGTTAAAGGAAATTAAAACGGGGATAGAGCTTTCGGATGTACAGTTAAGCAGTTAAAACAAGTTTTGAGTAGGTTTCGTATATATTTTCTAATGTTTTGGGTCATGCGAATTGTTACGAACATTAGATCAAGATGTCAGATAGTACACCATTTATAAAGGTCATATCCTGTGCCTTATGCTTACCGTCAAATATTGAGGAGAAATTGGCAGAGATGATTGAGATGGGCATTCTTTCGCGGGGTTCCACTCCGTATAGTAGTCCGTTAACGGTTGCGACCAAACCCGACTGGTCTTTACGTTTATTCTTAGATGCGCGGGAGATCAAAAGTTTATGGTTGCAGACTCTGAAGCTCCACTATGCAAATTGATGTATTTAGTTCTTTTCATGGGGTTCATATATAAGTGTGGTTTAATACCTACTTTCAGATACCTATATCTGAGGACGGCAGGAAATATACTGGGTTTACTTTTAACGGAAAGTCATATATGTATAATGTACTCTCACAAGGTTTAAAGACTTCAGTGGGCAGTTTTAGTCGGGCTATGGATATTATATTGGGCCCAGAGGTTAGGCAGTTTGTGTAAATTATCTGGATGATTAGCAATTTTAACTTGTGGTACTTTGACTGATCATTTAGAGCATTTGAGTATAATATTAAAGAAATTACAAGATGCTGGTCTTACTTGTAACATTAAAAAGTGTAAATTCATATATAAGAAGTTAAGATACTAGGGCATATCATGTCGACTTCAGGTATTAGGGTTGATCAGGAAACATTAGGGTCGTACGGAAATTCCCTATACCCAAGATAGATAGATAGATCGATAGGTAGAGCATTTGAGGGTCTTTTTCGGGTCATATAATTATTAGGCTAGTAATTAGAATTGATCATAAAACTTTGATTTTGTAAAGATTTGGGAATTATAAATAATCAGTTAACTTAATGGATATTATAGTTAGAGCAATCTAGCTACCAGATAAAGTATATTAAGGTGAAGGACTCTCGAGATTTTAAGGAGAACAGTTATTGAAATTTTCTTTAATGAAGAAGTTTTAGATTTCTTTGAATTATGACTTATGTATATTAAACATTTGTGGCTTTCATGTTCTATGGGGTGATTAAATTACGCCTATGAATTTCATATTTTAAGGGGTGACTTTATCTAATTTTAAAATTTGTTTTGGATATGAGACATATAGTTGGTGGGGTGTATGGGATGGACAATACTTATGTTAAGGTTATATACAGGATGTTATTAACTGAGATTAAGGTTATATACAGGGTGTTATTAACTTAGATTAAGTTTATGTACAGGATGTTATTAACTTATAGGACTATATACAGGGTGTTATCAATTTATTATTTGATGATCGTACCTTAGATTAGAATTTAATTTATCCGCAAGCTACGAAATTAAATTCGGGGTGGTGTGACGGTACGCATCATCGTGAATTTAATTTTTTTTTATTAATGTTTATTCATTTATAAAGGAGTGGCTGTTCTCCATATAATGTATTCCCCCCTTTATTTCGCATAATATATGTATTTATTATTAATCTCTTTGTATGATATAATTGAATTTTTTCTTTGTTTGAAAATTTGACAGAGAAGAGAGGGGACTTGAATATTCGTGTTTGACAGAACAGGACATGAGAAAATTATTCTCGGAAAATTTTGTGTTTTATAATATTACAGATGGAGAAAAACCTATTTGTGGACAAAATGATCAATACTAACAATAAATAACTATATCTTCGATATGTGCGCTACAGACTTCAGTGCTATGGATTTCACCAAAGGGCTAGTTCACATCTTCAAGTCAACAATTAATACATTAATAATTTTACTAATCATGTAGATTTGTCTGATATCTTGCTTGTTGTGTTTATCTATGTTTCAGATGTTCTCCTGGACTTTTGTAATATATAACTATTAATAACTATATAGTCTAATAATCTACTAACAGTAATCTATTCTGTGTTTGTTGCTTTTATTTCTGTTCTCAGATGATCCAGAGGCTGTTTTATGTTTGTATGTCATTAATGATATATCTAATTATGTGTTTTAACCTAATCTGTTTATTGAACATTTATTTTATAACTAATTATGTGTTGTTGATATTTTCCTTGTGTACTAATTACATTATTTTGCAGACAAGTCTAATGTTCTTTTCTTGCAGAGATGTTACGAATAATATTGTGTTAATAATTAAATTTCAGAAATTATGAAATATTTGCATTTAATGAGTGTCTGTATGTACAAACCTGGAATTATCTTTAAAAACTTAACTAATGATGTGTAGTTAGTTACTACATTGGTTAGTATTGAGTTTGGTACATCTTGTTGTTAGTCTTTAGACATGTAGGGGCCCGTGGGTTCTTCTCTTCGGACTTTTAATTTAATAGGAACGTTCCTTTGACTTATATGGGCATATATGCTAACATGTATAAGTATTTATTATGAAGACTTACACAACTATATGTAATGATAGACAGACTTGTTTACTATCTATTACTGACCATCTTGGCTTAGAACTTGACTAATTACTGTCCTTAATTTGTATATTATATGGAGAATGAGCTATACAAAATTAAATTAATTTGATGTAGGTCTTGATTGACTTGTGCGTTATTAACAGATAAGAATTGTTTATACATTGTTATAATTTTATAGTTAACTAAATTAATAAGAGTTAATTGTAAAGCCTGAGTGTGTTAATATATTACTTAGGAAGTATGACACATAGTCTTGCGGATAAAAATACTAATTTATTGAATTTAATTTAAGGGGTTCTGAAATATAACTTTGGTATTATAAACTGAATTAAATAACATTACTACTTCATTGTCGGGAGCTACTAAGGGGTTCTGATGATTCTTTTAGGCAATATAATTACTTATTAATTTGTTAAGGGAGATCAATTATATGTCAATGGCGATTTACTTGTAGGAGTTCTTGTCTTGTTGTTGTATACATGTTGTTGTACCTGACTGCGGTCACTTACTTGATGGGGGTGTTGATTGTTAATGTCTATCTGCTCTTGTCGCAGTGAGCTTAAAGTTAGTCGTCGTATTGAGTCTTGATTGTTTTCAACATAGATAGGGTTATTATTGACCTAGGTCTGTGAGGTCGTAGTCTTGTTTTATTATCTATTATTTAGTCTATTCATATATGTGTATACATTTAAGTATATTTTATAACACTACATTATTACACCACACTCTACAACAATCATGCGACTTGTTTGGGAAAGCTTGACAGGCTTTAAGAAATTTAACGTTTATTTCTTTGGGTTCTACTGATTTTAATGATTTAATTACTTTCTTATTTAAGATGGTTTGCCTTCGGCATTTGGCATGGTCTTGTGCAATAGAGTTTTATTTTTAACTTTCATTTTGTTAACGTGATTTACCTTTTAGAATATATATTTATTTGGACAAGTCTGCAATTGCATGACAGGAGTTATGAATGTCAAAGAAGCAACTGAGGTGTGTAAGAATAAGCCGGAATGGTACTCTGTTGTGCAATGCAGTTACTTATTTTAAATTTATTGTTCATGAATATTTTATTTCTTTAAATTATATATCTACATGCAAGTAACTCTGTTGATACTGGATATATGCTAAATAGTAGTATAATTGTAATGAAACAACAACTAGTTAGATGTGAAAGCACATATTGAATATTTTCATGAAGATTCAGGTTAGAGCCGGGATTAATAGACCCTGTAACCTTGGGCGAAGGGATTCACGACCCACTCGCTTATTGGGACAATCTACCTTTGGATGGTTACGACAATTATCCAGGTATTTCTCGCGTGCTGATTTTAAGCAAATCCAACTTGTTTATAATATGTGCATTCATGAGGCGAGGATGATTTCACATGTTGAGTTTTAACTGATTTGGTAACTGAGAGGTTTGGAACCTGTTACGCCGCGGATCAGCTTGGAGGCGAAGTGGGCGCTCGGAGGTCAGCTACTGGCCAAATGCAAGCGGATCATTCGTATCAAAATTTACTTCTTTTCAAGATATGTGATTCCATGAGAGCCTTTGATGTAGTTAGGCCAGGCAAGCCTGACTGGATTGGAAAGAATAATTATTGATAAATTATATATGAGCAGTGTTACCGATGTTGACACCCTTGATGTAGAGTACCACCACTTCATGACTATTTCAATTTAAACTTTACTTTACGGTGCTATGCTCTCATCTCTTGGGTTTTAGGGTCTTTAATCGGATGTAGGGTTCCGCCACTTTACTTTCACTTTAACTTTCATTTTAAACTTCACGGTGGAATCTGAATCCTGTCTTTAACAAATAGGTAACAAACAATACGAGCGTAAGGGAATACTCCAGTTCAATACCAATTTAATTTCACTTTTACTTTACGGAGAATTTTCCCTGAAACTCTTACACTGAAATCTGTCTTTGACATAGGAAAACAAATAATATGAGTGAAGGTGTCCTCCACCCAACTTTATCTTTATCTTTACTTTATATTCACGGAGGAACATCCTAAAACTCTTATACTAATAACTTAATGGGAATTTTATGAGATGTAGAGAGTATCACTATTTAAACTTCATTTAAACTTTATCTTTAATTTACTGTGATATTCTTATCTTGCATCAGGGGAGGTCGCTGAGGTATTATTCCTCATATCTACAAATTTATTTGATATTTTGGAAGAGTGGCTCTTATATGATACGTTCACTCAAGTCTTATGGCTTTTCCAACTCATTTTACACATAAGGCACTCCAAAGGGGTTTTCTAAATTGTTAGGCGTACTACTGGAGAGTTTCTTGTCGGCTCTTCTCGCCAGTGATAGTACGTTGTGAACCGACGCTAACTTTAGACAATGTTTATAATCAATTCAATAAATTCTAATTAAAAGATTGGAGGTTCTTCTTTTATTCTGATATGAGCTCTTTTACTGATAGCTAATGAATGCGGTGGTATAATATTAGAGAGGTGGCTTAGGTGGGGTGCCTACACAAAATTATATAATTTGTTAAGAAATTTATATTAATATTCCTTTTGGCTAATAAAGGCACGGGCGTACTCAGGTGATGAGCTTATGTCATGAGTCGATACATTTGTCATTATTCGTAAAACGCATGACATTTTACACTTACAACTTATACTACAAAACTATTATTTATATAGATATATATTATACACCGATCCTTGAGTCTTCCTGTTCCTTGATCAACACTCCTATATAACCTACCTTGTGAACATAGGGTTAACGGTATTATGACGAGGGTTCTAATTACTAGATAATCACGATTTATGGCCTAAATAAGTTTATTTACTTAATAAATGTTATTAATTTTCACTTTATAAATTCTTTTATTTCTCACTCTATGCTTCGGCTTGAGTTTGTCATTCCTTGGCTCTTTGAGGGCGGGGTGAACGTTACACGATGACACGTTGCGAAGCGGCATACATACGAATAGAATAGGAAATAGATTTAAACTTTGTCCTACATGTATGACCTTCAAAAACTTTTGAATATCAAAGATGGAGCTAGCCTCCTGAGAACCTTACCTTATTGACTTTGATGACCTATGCTACGTATTCTACTTATACGTCTTAAAGGATGCAATACAAGTTAAGTTTTCTTTTATGTACTAAATAGTTTACTATTTACTAGAGGTAAGCTCTAGCTTTTGAATAAATCTATCCCCAAAATTATCCCATTAACCGGGGTGAAAGGTATCCCTTGTCCACCCTCGGTATTAAATTTAAATATACTTATACCGGATTCTAGTAGTTTTTCCGTAAAAGCATAACAAACAAAGAGACAAATTTATTTTTATCCCGGAAACTTTCCCATTTTCGGGATAAAACTTAATAAATATGTTCTTTCTCGGCATCGAAAATATATATACTGAGTTTCAGCCAAATCGGTCCAGTAGTTTTTCCGTGAAAACGGAACAGACAAAGTTACTTTCGCATTTATATTATTAATAAGAATGTATATTTTGATTTGAATTGTATTTGATTCAAAAATGTATAAACAATAGACCAAAACATAGGTAACAATTTCAGCTTTTAGAAACTGCAATTTAAAGTCGATTTCGAAAAAAAAGTTATTTTTTTACGTTCTTACACAGAGCCATGCTGAAATCAATACATATCTGATAATTTTCAAGGCTGGTAATGCATTGGTGTTGCATAGGTCTACAAGTGACGGTACTGTTATTCCACCCAGATCTGGGCAATCTGCTTGTTTGCCACCTACGCATTGGAAAGCTGAAAGATACTTCGCCCTATGATTGGCCATCCCTCCACATTCTAGCAGGATATGAGCTTCTGTTTCTTCTGCCGAAGTAAGACTATGACGACACACCTGCGGAACATATGCCACTGCAAGTTCGGCTAAATACACAATGACACATCTGCGGAAATTGCCCCTGTCCTGATCTTTCAGTTTTAGTTTCGCAGGTATTTCGTTAGACTAAGAGTTTCTTTTTTACTTCTACGTTTTTTTAATTTCTTCTTCTAGAAATAAAAAATGACGTTACTTCGAACGTTAAAAACCAAGAATTAAATTACCTGTTGCCATCTAGGGTCCAAAAGCTGCAGTTTTAAGAGAATCGCTTAGTGAAAATGCCAAATGTCTGGATATACTGGTAGTTGCAAGAGATAGTATAAATTTCCAGTTTATTTTGATACCTATGAAGTTCGTATTACCAATCTGCGAAAGCGGCCGCTTTAAGCTCCCTGTTCATGTAAGGTTAAGAAGCGTTTCAGGCTTCTTGTTCATGTAAGGCTTAGAAGAGTTTCAGAGATATGATTTTAATGGGTGGTTAGTCATTTCTTCCATACCCATAGTGAGATACAAGTTCATAGTATCTTTACAGACCGAAGATGGTCATAGAAACTATTTGCACCAAAAACTGTGTCCTTTTAGTTCAAGTTTGCTATAAAACTGAATTAGGATCAAATATTTTTTTTTATTTTAATTCCACTCTCATAGAGATCATTAGACGATTCACATTAAAAATAATTTAATTAACTAATCATCTTATATTAAAAAAAAACTGTTTTATCACAAACTTACCCTAAACTTTACCCTTATTCATAATAATTATAAGAGGTTTATAGGCTCATTAAAATAAAGTTCAAGAGTTTTTCATAATTGCATTGAGTTGAAACAAAACTTTTTTACCAGTAGATAAACGTCTTATAACTATTATATTAATTAATCTTTACTTTGAGACTGGTCTTACAGGATAAAAGAGTAAAGGGACTATTAACCGTCTTTGAGTGCGATAGATAGTGTTGTGTGTTTTAGGGATAAAAAATAAAATAAACATTTTTAAAGTATGTAACATATATATTTCTTTGAGCTTTTAATTGCATTTTGAAATACAACATAAAATATTAAATAAGATTATTCAATTTGGTAAAATCAATTTTAACACCACTTTTTTTAAGAATGAGCAAAAAGTCTCTCATCAGAGCTAGCGTATACATAATATTTGTCGTATGTTCTCATTATTATCTTTAAAATGATAGTTTTCATCGATTTTTATAGTAATATTTCGAAATCTATTCTAGGCGTGTTTGGTCGTTATTTTGAATTTATACTTTAAAATGTAGTTCGAAATTTAATTTTCATTAAAGGGACCATTCACTATCTTGCATGGCAGTCTGATGAGTAATGCAGATCTCTGAATATCGTTGCAGGCTGCATTGCGTCCGGCAGCACAAATCAGGATAGTGAATGGGCCTCTTTAAATCATATTTGAATTTTGAAATTGGAACGCCCAATGACGCCTAGAATGTCAATTTGACAATGTATCGATCAATGTTGTTTTGATATCATCTGAAACTTACATTAGCCAGTTTACATTACTATTATTATTTATTTTTTATTAAATATAAAAGAGTTCTTCACTCACAAGTATCGTATAATAGATAATCGTATATCTGTCGTTACAAATGGAAGAATGTCAGTACAATCTGAATTTTCCTAACGTATACGAATGTAGTCGATCCTCATCGAAAGAAAAAAGAATTATCACTTTTTTTTAAATATAAGGGTTGATGTACAACCGAATGCGCTGGTAAATGGTATACATATGTTCACAGACGTAGGTTTTTTTTTTGTCTAAATTACTTAATTACTAAATAATAAATAGCATTGACGCGTTGACTGCGCCCTATAGCCTTTACACTAGGTTGTTTATAATATTGCATCCTATTTCGAGATTTATATATTTACATGAACTGAAATGTTTTGAGATTGAATCTCTGAGATTATAACCATCGACGGACCTCTTTCTTTATTAAAACAAATCAAAATATACATAGAAGATAAACTAACATAACTACTAATTCCGATGTACACAAACTATTAAGTAACACAGGAAAAATATATTGCAACATTTTTAAATACTGTAAGCCGTCAGGCAACTGCTCGATTTAAAACACTACAACCAAAATGGCGAAAATTATTTATTAAAAAAAAAATAGATAACATTCATAAAGAGATCGAATCGAACAATTTCACTTAACTTGAACTTATTTACATATTTTCGAAATGGAATTACGATGTACCGTGGAAGAAAGCCGATCGAACAAGCGATCATCTAAAATGTAATATTTTGAAAATATCCTCCTTACAATCTATAAAAAATCGAACGTAAGACGTTTGGCGTATACTTAAGTCGCTATATTTAATTACACTAACCGATTCATGCGGTCTTACCTAGATTATCAACTAAATAATCAAATTGGCAAAGAGTTTCGAAATACTTAGGCGTCGCCGCGGCGACCTAACCCTAGCAAGGTTTAACGTAGCAAGATATGATAACATCACAACTGATGGCTTCCTACACGTATTTACTGGACAGCTGCTTCGCCAGCTCAGTGTACTTTAGGAATTTCGAGTGGGGACTTTCGTCGAAGGACTGCGATGGGCTGCGCGGGTCCTGCGGGAAGCCGCGTTCGACCCCCCGCTCTTGGGGGCGCCGGGGGACGAAGCACCCGTGGGCGCTTTCAAAGGCACGGGCTCGGGCAGAGCTCCGTCCTTAACGAAATGCATTTTGGATAGATGGTGCCGATACGCGCCTTTGGATATGAATGGAGTGTCGCAGAGAGCGCACTTCATTATGGAGTCAGTCACGACGGGCGTCGTTGCAGGCCCAGCTGAAGGTTAAGATACTAGGCGGGCCTGCAGGTGAAGGCGCCGGAGCTGGAGCACGAGAAGGATTGTTTTCTGTTTTGTCACATAGCTTTTGCAAAGCGGCTAATGGGTGGCTGCCACCGCGGCGAGACGAACTTGGCTCGCTGGATGATCCACCACCAGCCAAATTATCGAACATCGATGAAAGTGCCCCTAAGCTAGATGCAGGCTTTCTATCTACCCAGGTGTATTGGCTGAACGATCACTGGATGGGCTCCGCGGACTAACAGCGGGACTTGGCCCTTCGCTTTCCCTCTTGGGCACAGCTTTCATATCTTCTTCGATGGAGCTGCTTGTCGCAGAGGTTCATCTTCTTCATCAACTTCAGTCTTAACTCGAACCGGCTGGCTACTCAAATCGACGCCGTTTTCACGTTCTTCCTCCTCGACTTCCCGTTTTATCCTGACTTCTGGACGATCTTCGGATGCGGGAGTCTGAGAGCCACGAGTGTCTGGCGTCGTACGAGGCGTCATATGATACGCATCTAACTTTCTGTCAGGTGTAAGAGATTCTACTCTACTGCCACCTCGTTCAGACATTGAACTAGATTCGCTACCACTCCTCTCCCGGCGCCCATACCCTTGCTGATGATGATAGTTTCTTAGCATATTCATAGTTTGAGGATCAACTAATGGTTTAGTATAATCAACGCTTTCATCTATTCCTAGCCTTTTCAATATACTGGAGCCAATCGGGGCGTGTGACGTACCTCCCGGTATACCGGGCACTGAATGACGAGATCGAGTATCAAAGCTTTTTTCTATCATTGTTCTATAGCATTGAGTACTGAAGGCGACGAGCTTTTATCGTTGCTCGTATTTGGGTCTTTGGAACTTGGAGATGAATCATTGATAGAAGACGGGGAGCGATGATGGGCGGAGCCTGGTGAAGGCAACTCCTCATTTATGCTCTTGCGCCCATCGCGATTTGTCGGTGTGATGTGACCTGGAACATCAGGTGGAATAATGTTGTTTGATAACAAAGCGCTCTTCAAAAAATTCCTTTGGTTATTTGATATCGGAGCGCCTATACATTGTCTTATATGCTCTACGAATACAGCAGTCTCTATTTTATCACCGCATTTTTCACATGTAATACGGCTACCAGCACCAAAGTCTCTAATAGGTTTGCCCATAGGGACACCGTTTCCCTCACCATTTTTAAACTCATGCTGTGCTCTTTCTAATTCAAGAAGTTTTCGGACGGGCAGAGACTTCTTCCTTTTCTCGCGAGTCTGTCTTCTCCTGCCTCCACTTTCGGTAATTGAGCGCATAATGTGCTCCTTGTAGTGAGAGTTTTTAACCATATGATTGCTTAATTCTTTCAATGAACTAAATGCTTGATCGCATACTTTACAAGTTAAAACGGCGCTTACGTGACTGCTTGTACCAGTAGTGGGTGCTACAGTATTATTTGTACCAGGACAGTAGAGTTAGACCCTTTAGCTTCTTCGGATGATTTCCATGATATTATTTGTTCCTGGGATATGATATTTGTGTAATGTTGCGTCCTTTGCATGTGGCTAGTCATTTCGGCCAGGGACCTAAAGCTTTCAGCACACCACATGCATTTTAAAATCTGCCTAGTTTGTTCAGCCCCTTTACCTAGCCATACATCTTGTCCCCGGACTAATTTCTGGGTATAGGCATGTTTTCTTTTATTAGCATATTCAGATCGTTAGGATTTGGCTTTGATGAACCACTAGAGGAAGAAGAGTTATGAGAAGGCGTTGAAGGTGAACTAGAAGGTGGTTGAAGTGATGGTAGCATGATGCACCAGTTGAAAGGTGGGACTGGACATTTACACCACAATGCTTGGCTTCTTTCATATGAACAGTGAGATCAGCTAAAGAATTAAAACTTTTTCTTACACCAGACACATTTAAGGAATCTTTAGTCTGATCGGCACCTTTATTAAGCCAATGGGATTGCCAAGCAGAGTGCCTAGCGGCTGCATTGGGGGCTAAACCCGCTCCCAAAGCAGCTGTTTGAACAGATCTAAATAATTCTTCACCTCCTAATCTACTTAGCTCACTCATTTTTTCTAAGGCCTTTGTGGCATCACTTGGGGTTGGGGCCCCATGTTTTAGTTTACCGTTCCAATCACCAGGAACCCCTCCTTTAGGTGAAAGGCTAGCTGCAGCAACCGCAGCAGCAAAATATGGCAAGTGGGGTGCTACTGGTGTAGACCAAGGACTCGGGGTCGGCTTAAATTCAGTCGACCGGGAACTTTTTCTAATCGGTACCGGAGATGGAGAATCCTCTGGTCCACGTTTTCTAGTGCCTACAGAAAGATCTAACGGACCGTTCTCATTTTTGATAAGATTAACGGCATCATCAGCATCGTCATCGTCGTGAGGCGATTCGCTTCGTTTTGTGCTGAAGTCGAGTACTGCATCTGGTCGTTCGGAATCATTCATGTCCTCTGACAGGACATGAGGAGCCGGTGTTGGGCAGCAGCGGCCGCGGCGCCCAAGTAGGCGGCAACTGCGGCCGAATGGGGGGGCAGTAAGGCGGCGGGGAGGGCGGCCGTCAGCGCAGCGGGCAGCGGCAGGCCGGCCCCACTGCGCCCCGAGTACACCGAGTCATTTGAGGGACAGCGCGGCGCGCCGACGACTCTCGTGACAAACACCGCGGGCTCTCCCTGTGGACAATATTTTTCAATTATAGATTGACATTTGTACGGGCAGAATAAAAAGCTTCTGTCATATTTACCTAAACAAAATTGTTACCATAATTCGTTTATAAAAATTGAATTGAACGGACAGGAGATTGACATGGCTAGGTTAAACTGGTTACAGATTTGGCTGTAGATAAGCAGAGTTTATTTTAATAAATTTATTACCCAGCTAAATGTAAAAACAACTTTGTTGGTTTCCAAATAGACTATAAAATAAAAAGAATGTCTAAATAAATTTACTTAAGTAGAATCTAGATAGATCATAAATGGGATAAAAAATGAATAAACATTTGTGTTGTCAAAAACAAAAACTAAAGCAGACAATGATTATTTTAATTACCAATTAGATACGGACAGATAATGACGGAGGTACAAATAGGTCAAGATATCATAAAAGGAATATAATATAATGTATTAGTAATCCATAGGAGAAACATTAATAACGGCAATAAAACTGAGTGATCAACATTTACGGCTACAACGATAGATTAAAATACTAAATCAATAATATAAAAAATAATTATTCAGGGAATCAAGATAATAATCTCGTGATAAATGTGCATAGCACAATGGCCCCAAACTTGGCCTTATCGGTTATTTATGAACACAATAAAAATATATGTATCAAAAACAGGTTTCCGACGTTGCCACACTCAAAAGCGATTTTGATTTCTATAATTTCTTCGACCCACCTTGATAGTGTAAGGAATAACGATATCGTAAATTTATACGTAGAAACACGTAGAAGAAACTAAGTTGAACTTTTTTATTCAAAATCAATCATTATTTCGATATTAAATTAACGTAACTCTATTTTTTTATTCATCGGGTCTCATCTTGAAATTTTCTAACAGAAATAATACATTAATCAGGTGATTAGTATTCTTATTGTAATTTTTGAAAGAATATTTTAATCAGATGTCACAAGAAGTTTCTTCCTCTTTCAATTTATGTATTGAGACGATAATTGAAAATTCATGAGTGATATCCACACACGTGAAATCAGAAGAGGCGTATAAAAATACAAATTTGTAATACGATTAACATAAAATTAACTTCGGACGAAGTTTCGATAGTAGTGTAATGGGAAATTAATTCTCAACACAAGTTCGAATTAAGAACATTAACGAACATGAATAACAATAGAAATAATGATGAATTACACGAAACAATTGAAACACTTGATTAAATAGCGAACCTACCTCACGTGGTCGGGCTCGACGATCATTCTGGACGCAATCTTTTCAGTTTGTCCGTGACGAATACGTTGAAACTATAGATCCATCAATAAACTATCACTTTATCACATATATTGAAGAGAACAACTGTTTTACTTCCCTAAAGAATTGTTTGAGAACAATGTAAACACGTCGCGTAAGACGTGCCGCGAAGCCGGCGGCTGTGAGGGAAGTGCGGTGCCTGCGGCGGCGACGGCAGTCCCGCGTGGAATGAGACGCCGCGTGATTTACGACCCGCCTGCAGCGCCCTCGCCGCCGCACACTCCTCGCGAGAGAGGGACAGGTGCTACCCCAAACACCGAGCCACCGGGAAAGACAGAGACGACAGTACGTAATCCGCTCTGGGGGGTGGCGCTGCGTAATGCAAACGTGTGTACGATGCGCGAGGTGGACATGCAGTGACGGGCGATCGTTCCGATGACAGGCGGCTGACACCGCGAAGCTACTCCGCATAGCTGACTCACAGTCGTAACGCCAATGAAAGATGTACAGAGAATCCTTGACGGCCAATGCGGAATATCATTTTAACGGCTCTGTTTACGGAATTGGTTTATTAAACTCGGGGAGGAAGGCTCGGGGGATTAAGTTGACGGGGTTGACGTCGTTGACAAGGAAATGGTGCGTAACAAAACGCCCGAGACGAGTCCTTTTAACATCGCAAGCGGACAGGGGACGGCGACGGATTTACGGGTATCATGACCAGATTTCCTGCTTTGACAAAAGGAGAAATATTTCCTTTAGATGTTTATTTGTACAGTTTATTTACGTGGAAACGACGGACTAACGTTGTTCCGTTGACGATGTTAATTCCGTTGACAGTTTGTGTAGACCATTAGTTTAACAATAGCAACTATACCTATCAAGTAAAATTGTCTTAACGGCACAAAATTTAGATTAATTTAGATTCATATAAGATTTGCAATTCACAAAACTACATCAAGACTTTTATTGATGTGACGATATCCTCAATAAAAATTAATCGACCTTTTTTTTCTAATTCGAATAAAAAGAACATCAACAGCTGTTTATTACTTCCCGCGCATTAGTGAAGTGCGGGCCAATCAATCAAGTACATTTATGTGACAATACATCTATCTCTTTCAAATTCAAAAATAGAACCAACGGCATAGACAAAAGAGTTATCAAACATCCATAAAAACATACTGGCAGTTGTTAAAAACGAATGCAGTGTAAATTCGTGGCATGTGGTTGTTTTGATGTGCGTAGGATATAAAGCGTATGCACGTCATTCGCATGGTGCGGGTGGGTAATAATATAAAGGACACCTGACACTGTTTGAATAATTTCGCAGTAATATGGTGAATTTTAAACACACATATGTTCTAGCAATAAAAGTGCAACACTTATCTATCAGACTTTGAATACAAATGAGTATTATATCGAATTAGCACAAAGTAAACGTAATTCATGTATTTAGAGTTATATATTGAATACTAGTTTTTGTTAATTTTTGAGTAATTCTTCCCATCCGTCTTGGTTTCGTAGGAATAAGAAATTAGATCCTTAATGACACACGTTCGATAAATTCGAATATTATTTACATATCAAAAACAGGCTTTCAAATGTTATTTTATCATATTAATTTTAAATATGATTATATAAATAATTAAGCTGGCCGGAACGCATGCACCACTCAGGCAGTTTGACTGACATATTGTGCATATTCTTACAATTACCACATGCTAACAACGGTGAAGTAAACCATCGTGATGAAACCTGCATATCGAGATAACCGATGTGTCAAACCTGCTAAGCCGTCTTGGACAATTAGGAAGCCCGAGCCCACCAGTGGGACTCGTTTATGTGCTGTAATTTATTTATTAGTTTTTACTATTTCATGTAAATAAAATGCAAAAATCAAAGTAAAACACTCTCCAAAAAAAGAAACTAGATGCTTCGTCACATTAACATTTAAAGAACAAGTTAATATATGTGTAATTTATCACCAACAGCTTGTCTCAATGAGGTGGTGACTGGAAAAACAACGATAAACAAATTTGATATTTAATATCGATTAGAATCCAATTGGAAATTCTTTTGCTATTACTTAAATTCATATTAATTGCTGATCGTTTGATAATTTTGATGTAATGGCGGCGTCTGCAAAACAAATCCTGTAAATTATATAGGAAAACTTGAGTGTTAATGTACCATTACTATATATGTTATTCTTATTTTAGTTTATTACTTATTAGCTTATAATTGATACATTTACGATCTTACAAATCGAAAAAAGTACTTTACTTAAAAAGGATAAAGTACTTTACTTAAATACTAATCTATCAAAGAATACACCAATGACAAAACTGCACATAATAATCATAAAATAATGATATGCTAACTTATTTCAATCAAACATTTGAG